>JAUPFV010000002.1:106485664-107706451 GCA_036936605.1 Limnanthes douglasii subsp. nivea | reverse complement strand
TGCATTTTTACTATAATCAAACATGTGATTCTACTTTATTTGAACATGAGTTTCTAACTTAAAGTACATTGTTATAATGCAACACGTGTATATCTTATATTAAATTCCAGGTCGCGTTCTTAGGTAGCGCCATCAGATCACTTACACATACATTCTAACTATAGGATCCATGTAATGATTCTTTGGTTGCATGAAAGATGGAAAACACAGTGTCAAACACTATGAAAGACATGTATGAAACAAGGTATCCATAAGTAAACACGAGATACCATTTATCCATGAAGTAAACGTGCCAGACTAGCTATCCACAAGCAAACATGCTACATATTGACACGTATCATTAAAAAAACATGTGATTTTAAGTATAATAAACATGCAATTCTAAGTATAATAAACATACGATTCCAAGTATAATAAAGATGTGATTCTAAGTATAATAAACAGGCGAGACATGTTATCAATAACTTGAAATCTATTATTTTACAACTGTATGATATATGACTTTAGAAACCAACAATATATGACAATATATATTCAAAGTTGAATCATAATATACTTAATATCCACTTACATTTTCATGAACTTGTACCCATAATGTTGTCTCAGTCTTCTTTACAGCCTTGTGAGTAATAGCATCCATAAAAACATCAGCCTTCATCTCATCCATGATAGCATCTTAAATTCTTTCCACAATAGCATTAACCTCAAGCTGATCAATCTTATTATAACAAGACTAGGTAGGCTCTGTCAAAAAATCATCATCATCTTCTAATTTTATACATGCTTCTTTGTTGGGTGTTAGGCTGATGGTGATGCTTCTCTTTTGTGTTTTTGTGGTGATAGTTGTTTGATTTGTCTGTTTTAAGCTTCTACTATTGGTTCTGGTTGATTGAGTTGGGCTTCTGTTACATGTGGGCTGGGTGGTGCTGCATCTGGTTGATTGAGTTCGGCTTCTTTTGCATGTGGTAAGGATTCTTGTTGTTGTTGTTGTTATTGTTCGTCTTAGGTTTCGAGTTGATGAAGTTGGACTTCTTGTGGTTCGGGTTAATAGAGTTGTACTTTTTCTTGTTCGGGTTGCTAGAATTCTATTCTTGTTGGTGTAAATAACATTAAAATAAACAAACAATAAATATATACCAGATCAGAAAATTTACAATGGAAGACCTGTATAAGCACATAAGGATGATGAAACATATGTTTTTAGTTTAATAAATATCATGCAAGAGTTTCGAAAATATATGGATATATCATTTATAAAATAAAGATGCGAGACTTGTATATAATACTTGCTAATGGTACAATGTGGTTTAGTTTGGTGTTCTTGGTTGACTTGTTGGACTATTGGGCTCATTTGTTACATTTACCTACTACTGGGACTTCTTCGTTTACTTATAGTGGTGGTGGTAATGACTCAGTTAGTTTTGATCAGAAATAGGTAGAAAACGTATTCAATCAAGGTTTCAAAGTATGACCTCCCGACATAATTGGGCTATCACTTATATTCAACTTATTATAACAGTCCTAGAAGTATTCATATGAGACGGTGTGAGACTATAAAAATAGAACATATATAAGAAGAAATACTAGAGGAGAAACATATACGTACGTATTGTTTCATCTTTTACGTTCCAATCTCTAACATAAAAGAGAACTCCTCTTGAAGGTGGTTGCATTCTTTATTTTGGAGGTAATTTAACATTTTTTCGATACCACCATATTGTTCTTCGATGTGGTTGTAGCACTTTTTGAGAGTTTTGGAGTCTTCTTATAGAGTGTTGGAGTTTTCCTTCGTTGTTGGATGAATTCACTTAGGGTGCAACCAGCATCAGAGTCATCTCTAAACCTCTCGGTTTTAGTTAGAGATGTGGATATTGGTGTTTTGTTGCTGGTTGTTGGCTGGTGTGTTTGGGTTGGATTGGTTGGTGGGTATCTGGGGTATGAAGGCCTTAGGAATTTGATCTGGTATGTGATCTGGGCTCCCAACTGGGATAATACCTACTAGCTTCATCCCCATGAAACCTTACTTCAGCCATTTTCAGTGTTAATTTACCCTTCAAAACTATGTAATGATAAACAACTCAATAAAATATTTGTGACTAATTCAAACCAACATGCACAGGCGGAGCTGCAGTGGGGTCCGTGGGTTCCTAGGAACCCACAGAGTTATATTATATATTATAATAACCATACAAAAACAATTATTCTCTCCTATCCCAGTGGAAGAACCTGAGGTAGGAACCCAATGGTCTCGGGTTCGAACCTCAGGTGGGGCATTAACACTTAAATTTTTTACTACTCTATATTTAACTTTTACTCTTTAATATATATTTAAACATATATTTAATTCTTTACTCTTTAATATATTATCTATAGTTAACTTTTTTACTCGGTACCATTGTGATAAAATGAGCGTATTCTTTAACTACATTAATATATCTAATATATCCAATGTTAAAATAGAAAATGAATAATTTAGTCTAAAACATTTAAATGGAAATACTCTTTTTAATATATATTTAATTTTTTATTTTTTAATATATATTTAAATTTTGATAATAATTTTATAATTTGGTACGATTGAATGTTAAGTCTAAAACACTTACACAATATGCCTTGGAAAATTCAAAGAATTGTTTTAAATATTTTCTATGTATACTGTTTTTTTGTTTTTAACAATAACCTAATTCCAACACTAGCTAAGTAAGTTAAATTCGAGTAAATTAAAATTCGAAAATCAAAAGAAGGAAATTTTTTTCACTCCAACACTTTCAAGAACATTGACTATAACATAGATTTGTCGTCTCTAGACTCCTACAGATCTCAAGACAATGAAAGACGTGTCAAGATACACACACAGTATACGAAGATAAATAAAAAAAGACTAACATAAAAAACCTAAATATGAGGCAGCATCGTCAAGCCGGATAACCTTGGTGTGCTCATGATTGTAGATTGACAAAGTACTGAAGAAAATAATCAATAAATAAAGGATTCATAAATATAAAAACACTAGTTAACCAAACAAACCAAAAAAAAAAATCATACATAGTGCAAAAAAACCTTAAAGATCTATATTGTCTACTATTTCGTTTTTAGACGATAACCAGGACCCCACAAGGATCAAATCCTGGCTACGCCACTGCCAACATGGGAGATTAATACAACTCAACATACGACTTTACTACAAAATAAACACCATGCGATTATAATGCTACTGACCATACGATTTTAAGAATATCGATCATGTGATTGCTACTAACCATGCCATTTTAGTGCTACTGACCATGAAATTTTGGGGGATATTGACCATGCGATTGCTACTGACTATACGATTCTAGTACTACTGACCATGCAATTGTTACTAACCATGCACTTCTAGTGCTATTAACCATGTGATTCTAGTGCAATAAACATCATATGAGACTAGCGATTCTAACCATACGATTCTAGTGTTACTTAATATGCAATTTTATGTCTACTAACTATGCATTTTTACCATAAATATAACATTTGACTAAAATATTTGATACTTCATCATCTCTTGGATGGTTTATTTTTTTTTATTTAAATTTAAGGTTGACAATTTTAACTCCAATCTATACCATTTGTAACATCTTAGGATCATGTTGGCCCTTGCTTCTACTTGCACAACGGTTGTGTGCTCCATGATGAATAATTGCATGAATTTTTTTATCAGCACCATTACATATGTTTTAACTTGTTTAATTATGTAACAATGTTCTTATGATTAAAAGTGCATCATATTTGATAACTCCATCATGTTTGTTAGAGACACGGGTTCGAATTTACCCAAGTACCTTCTCCTTTATTGCTTATGACCAATCGTAGTGTTTTATTTTTTGAAGGTCTTCAACATAAAATATTGATGTTGTACCCAATATATCTCCTTATATTGAATAGAGCAAGGTATAACACATAAACATGATCAATAAAATAACAACATCTTTCACAACATGAACCCCCTCATACTAATTGTTTTGTATATTGCTTACTATGCGATCCTGTTCATCAAAGTATATGTCATAATACATCAAATAAACCATGTGATTCTGTTGAAAAAACTAAATTCTTGTATTAAATGAACCATACATTCCTGGTGCAATAAAATATGTGATCCTGGTGAAAAAAAAATACATCAAGTTCAATACAAATTAACTATGCAATCTTTGTGCATATAAACATGCGATCGTGGTGAGAACACTACATAAAATTCTAGTGCAAACTAACCATCAAATCCATGTACATGTAAATATGCGATCCTAGTGAAAAATACATGCAAGTCTATATCAAACACACCCTGCGATCCTGGTGCAATACAACATGCGATCATGGTGAAAAAACAACATATAAGTCTAGTGCAGATTAACCATGTGATCCTTATGAAAAAACTACATGTGAGTAATTTTAATTTTTTTGCTAATTTTTGTCGAATTTTTGTCCAAAAAGTATGTTTTCACGATCTTGTACTCTGTTTCCTGACCATCGGTGTAGCGAAGTTTGAATCATCTTGATGAGTTTAAATGCATTTTTTCGTCGTCATATTCCAACCCAACAATAGTCTTCACGTCATTGGTAGTTAGTATTACAAGTTTTGACCCAATACTGTCTTTATCATCTCGGTTATAATCAGATAATGATTTTTCATCAAGGTCCTCTCATTGCAGAGCTCATAAAAAGCCTTCAATATTGTATAAAAATACATTTCATCCGCAGTTTTTATGTGTTCATTTGTAATAATTTAACTCTTCTTTTTCATAAAATTTAGTATGCTAACTAAATCTGATCTCAAATAGCAAGCTTTAAGAGACATTTATCATGCAAAAACAAAATGTGAGACGAGTTGATGAAACAAACCAGAATGCAGACCTAGGTAGGCTAACCTCGAGAGACCAGACATAATCGATATTCATAATATGCGAAGCATTCTTAAAATAAATATGTCATGCACAAGCACATGTGTAACTATGTGATCCCTGTGTAAAATAGATCACGATATGGAAACCAGTGCGAGACGTGTACATGGCAGATAAAGAAAATACGACATGTGGTTCGTTTTCACCTTTTCATTGAAAGAAACTAAAAATAAAGTGTCCAAATATCAAACATTGAGACTCTAGACAATACATTATAATCTAATTACTAAAAATGTAACACAACACATGCAAATACTACGACCTTCTCATACTCTGAAACTCGGTGTTTACCCAAAATTACAGTAGGAAGGTGAGTTTTGATCAATGATACCCTGTATTTACCCTGAGTTAAACTAAAACCTATTTTATGTTATTTCAAGATTTCAAGAATGTGTTTACTAAACCTAAACCATCTAATATAGAAAATGAAGAACTAATATCTAGTTCTTGCTTGTAATTTCATAGTTCTACATTCACGTACTTCGAAGGGAGGTCCTAACACGAGTTGAAACTAAAAGTCATTATTTTCGAACGGATCATTGATGATTTCTGGATGTTGGATTTTTTAAGTTTAAAATTTAAAAGAGAAATAATGACTAGTAAAGTAAAACGTTTCGGTTAAAAAAACGTGTATCAACTGTTAAATAGTGAACAAAAGAGAGAAAAGAGAACGGCTAGGGTTTTGTATTATTTAGAAAGTGTATACTACATAGAGTCTAAATCTATTATTTATAGATAAACTATATGGGCTAATGGGCTTAGGCCTTATATGTCTAACACCCTCTCCCAAACTCGCAATGCTTATTCTTGCATTGGGAGTTTGTTACACAAAATAAAAGAAACGAAATTGAAACATCAACGAATCAAAACAAAACATCAAAACCAAAATCGAAACGTCAAAAAACAAAAAATCAAACTCCAATCTTCAAGCTCCAATCTTCAAACTCCAATCGTCAAGCTCCAATCTCCAAACTCCAAAACTCAAAACTAATCCAAACGAAATCCAAACACCAAACGAATCTAAACGAAGTCAAGCAAAGCCAAACAAAGCCAAAACAAAACCAAACAAGTCCAAACGAATCCAAACAAAGCCGAACCAAGCTAAACGAAGCCAGAACAAAGCCAAACGAATCCAAACGAATCCAAAACAAAGCCAAACAAGTCCAAACAAAGTCAAAACAAATCCAAACGAAGCCAAACTAATCCAAACGAAACCAAACGAAGAACGACATCTAAACACAAAAACGAAATCCAGATGAAATCTCAATGGCAAATACCCAAACAAATCCAATCTCAAATCTAAATACCAAACTAATATCCAAAAACCAAACTAAATTCAATTTCCAATTTCTAATATCCAATTTTAAATTTCCAAAATCAAAATCAAAATCAATTTGAATTCACGGTTTTACCAACAAGACTGCTGCACTGTTCCAGTTGCGATTTCTCTCAAACCGTAGAACCGAATCATAATCCGACCGGTCATATTGAAGGGTTGGATGTCCCGAACATGCTCTCCAAAATTCAGTAAAAACGGACATCGTTTGCCTTTCGATCAGACCGTTTTATTGGAGCTGCACACAGCAGATCCGAAAACCGAAAACTATATCTATTCTGACGAAAAGCAGATCGAAATTTCCAACACAAATCCAATCGAAAAACAAGATAAAAAAAATGGAAATCACACAAAAGCAGATCCAAAACAATATCAATACATAATCCAAAATTGTCGAATAGATCCAAGATTTCCAAATAAATCCAATTCCAAACCGAAATCCAATACTACTACGAAATTGAATACCTGGTAGATCTACAAAACAAGGGGATCGCGACGGTTCTCCGATCAGATCAACCTGGCTCTGATACCATGTTAAATAGTGAACAAAAGAGAGAAAAGAAAATGGCTAGGGTTTTGTATTATTTAGAAAGTGTATATTACATATAGTCTAAATCTATTATTTATAAATAAACTATATGAGCTAATGGACTTATGCCTTATATCTCTAATATATTAAAAGATAATAAAATATTTATTTGTATAATTATCGGTAGCTCATTCTACAATCTAATCATTTTATTATTATAGGTTTGATAAATAATTATTTTGAAAATTAATTTATCGTAACTTAATGACATGGAAATTCTGGGTTGTCCCTTTTGAAACTTTGGTGTGGGTTCAAAAATATGAGAAGAGAGAGGACAATGGTTTACCAAATATAGAAAAACGGAATAAGAAGAAATACGTTTTTCAGTGCAGTGTTAATGTGTTGGGTCGTAATTGGTTGGTGTGAACAAATGATAGCATTAATGGAAGCATTGAATCATAAAAGCTATTTATTCATCTCATTTTAGGTAAGCCGTAAGCCCCATTCATATTGCCATATTGGTGTCTCCAGTCCTGTCTGTCAGTCTGTCTTCCTCCTTTTTACTTTTGGCGTGTTCACTGAGTAACTATTTAAGAAAAAAAAAGAAGTGTAATACACCTAATTTTGGTGAGTTACTCATATATTTATATAAATATTCGGATCTATTCCGACGAAAAAAGACAAAACTTAAAATGGGATAGTCTGATACTCCTTCTGTCTCATAATATCTGTCTTTTTAGAAGAGATTTTTTGTCCCATAATATATATCTTTCTCGTTTTTCAATGCAGCATTATTACATGTATTCCACTCTCAACCAATAAAATAGTTAACTTTCTACATAAGTTATTAATTCCACCAATCAAATTTTTTTTTTATTCTTTCGAAATCATTATTACTTTTCTTAATATTGGTCAAGAAACCTTAAACGACTAATATTATAAGACGGAGAGAGTAATTTGGAAAGGTGAATCCAAAGTTAGATTCTTGAATCCGAATATATTAAGCTGAAGACTCTGAACCAGCATGACTATAAAACAAAACTCCAAGAGTTTAAATATACACTAACGGCACAAATAATCAAGGTTTATCCGATTCAAAAGTAACGGTTGTGGTCGAAGATACGAAATGCATTAAACAAACATTGATAAGGGCGGTTTGGAAATTCTAAATTTACATATTTGATATAATACGGTTTTTTTAAAGAATAAGTATTTCTGGATTCTTCCTTCTCCCTCCCTTGTCAGTTGGCAATGGAGAAATGTTTTTAAGTTTTATAATTTCTTTTACAGATGTGGACGCCATCTGACTCCTTGTTCTTTTCTGCTTCCATTATTAACCGTTTTGGTCTACTACATCTGGATGGAAAGAAATGTAAGAATCTTAAAAAAACAGCCAAACGTTCAACTATTGTCCATCATGTTTTCTCCGACCTTTGTTATCGTTACCACGACACAAAAGTCGCGTGGCCTATGTAATAATTTTATATTTTGTGTTTTACTATTTTTGTCTATTAATGAGATTGATTCTTTTAATGTTTATTAATGAGGTTGCAACTTTTTATAAAAAAAAAACTAAACCGTCAACAAATAAATAAATATTCCCACGATGTTGGTGCAAAAGATTCCAAACATAATAATTAAAAACATAACCGTTAAAAACAAGCATTGTAAGAAAATTAAAAAATAATATTTATTTTAAATTAAAAATATATTAAATAAAAAATATATTAAATAAAAAAATGTTTCTTACAAGTACATGAGGTATATTTTGAGAAGTGACATTCAAAACCGTAAAAAAACATTCTATAGATAAATAGATCGTAATATGGCCAAATACGAAACAAAAGAGAATGAGTAAAAGTGCGAAAAAACAATAGGGTCAACAAGATAATATAATGGAAACAAGAAACACGTGAGCAAACGAGCAAGAGAATGTTGACTTCAAATTACAAAAACAGATAAAAAACAAATTCAAGTTACAGATTATGAGGATTTGATAGGCAAGAAAATTTTGGTTCCAAGAAATCTGAACCGGAGTTCATAGAGCATGCAATACAAAACCGTATAGGTAAGGGCCGAACAAGTACCACAGTTTATATCTTTCATTTCCCTTTAAATATAGTGAATAATCGCACCAAAGTAGGCATGACATAGGTGGTGTAAACTAAAAGGAGGCCAGTTGGAGGCCTCTTGAAACCAAGAGACTTAATTAACGTTTTTATTAAAATTAGAAACCTAATCTTAGAACTTGCGAAATTTGAGATGCTCTGAAACAAATTACAGTCATAGAGGATATGATTGATAGTTTCAGCATTTGAATTAGATAGGGCACCAGTTATGGGAGTATTTAATCTCCAACTCAAAATCTTATTGCAGGTGGTCATTTTGCCTAAGATAACAAACCCAAGGATAAATGAATGACGAGAAATGTTAAACTTCTTCCATAGAAAATCCGCTCATTCGACACAAGGAATGAGCGTAAGAATCACGTTGTAAATGTTCTTGATCGTGAATTTGGGGGATCCTTCCTTAGAATTCCAAAAGCGGACATATTTGAGGAGGAAGTTCGGGAGAAAAATAAAGGATGATGTTGTGGATTTCTTGGAGGTTGTTGTAGTTTTGAGGATTTATTTTATCTAATATGAGTTGGGAAATTCTTGAGTCCATCAAAGATAATGTCTGAAACCTTAAGGTTCTTACCTAACCTTGAGTCGTCGATGATATTATGACCGTATTGGGTAACAAGAGAAGTAGAAAGCAACAAAAAATTAAACCAGATGACGTTATTCTCTCTGTTGCCGACTGTCACCCTGTATAAATTCTTAGCCAAATACCTAAAAGATAAAAATTTCCTCTAAGTCCACGAGGAGATTTCCATCTCGTGGCGGGACTAGAGGAAATGACGAAGGTGTTGGGAGATTTTTTTATCCCCCTCAAAGGGATAATGAAAATGAATGACCACTAAAATTGTCCAGCAAAAAAACTATTTTGATGAGCTGGAGGCGACCAATGTATGATAAATATTTAGAATTTCAAGAGCTAATATGCAAAGTAATGTTATGAAAAATGGCGACAATCCGTGTGCGAGATTCAACCAGTAAGGAGGCAAACTTCCAGGTATCTAACTCAAATAGAACCAACCTTAAACCTTAACATGTTGATGAGGTTAGGCCTTAAGGTTGCGTTGATCCCATGTAAGAGAATATGACTTTTTTTAGGCCTAACATGGAGGCTCAAGAGCGAGAATTATTGATTAAGACATTCTCTGATAAGAAATAAGGAGTTAATATCACCATGAATAGAAAATTATTAAGTCATCCGCAAAACAGAAGTTCATTATTTTGAGTTTATGGCACTTCCACTGGAAGTGAAATTTATGTAATTGTTTTTCTCCTTATAAATACAAGATAAAAATCACATAACGAGAACAAAAAAGAAAGCATACAATAAATATCCTTGTTTGGCATATTTTCTCCCATGTAAATTACCGGAAGGGTCGTCATTGATGACAATGCTATAAGAGAGAGTTTCGATACACTGGATAATCTAAGTGATCATCTTCTTCCGGAATTCCATAGAGACAAGGATATCAAGAATGAGGTGCCATTATACGTTGTCAAAATCTTTCATAAGATCAATTTTTAAGGCGACCTTTTTCATTTTGGAATTAAGGTGGTACCCCTTCAGAAATGTTTAGGAGAGTAAAATTTTGCTAGGGGTGTTTCTGTCAGCCACAAATTCCGATTGGGATTGTCAATCAGGTAGGGGAGAAAATATTTTACTCAATTAGCTAGAAGTTTAAATATGATTTTGTAAACGACATTACATAAAGCAATTGGTCTCAAATCAGAGGCATAGGTGGGAGAGTCCTTTTTGGGATAAGGGCAATAGATGTGAGTTCCCAGAAGGTTTCATACTACTACAATTGAAGAATTTGAATATACAAATGTATATATCATTATCCACGATGTTCTAAGAATTCTTAAGGAAATTAGAACTGAACCCGTCGGGGCTATAGGATTTATTGCTATCAATGTTGGAAAGTGCATATTTAATCTAATTGTATGTTAGCAAGCAAGTCATAAAGGTCTTATATGAAGAGTTGACCTTATAAAATATAAGGGCCAAGACTCTTACCAGACCCGGGTAACCAAGCGGTACCCAGTACCAAGTAGATCTTTAAAATGACGAACCATAACGTTAGTAACTCCAAAAATTGATCAAGTTACCACAGTTGTTAGCGATTGAGACAATTTTGTTGTGTAAGAAATGGGTTTGCTACTATTGTGAAAAAACTTAGTATTCATGTCCCCAAGCTTAAGTCAGTTTTCTCTATAATTTTTCTTAATGAATAATTCTTTGGCTCTATGGAGGAAGATGACAGTCGAGGAAGCCTCGGATTTTTTAAAAATAAAAGGAAAGTTGTTATGATTTGAAGAAATAAAAAATTGGGTATTAAAATATCATTTCGAGCATTAAACACGCGTGAGCGAAAGTCGTTATATTCTAGGGCTGAGCTCTCTAAAATAAAGTTGAAGGCGAATAAGTTGTTTGGAGACCATGTACATATCCTGCGCGAGGCTTGGAAGGTTCCACCTAAAAGAGACAATATCTTCAAAATGAAGGTAAAATTGTCACATATTAAATAATTTGAAAGGTTTTTTCTGACGTATACGAAGGATGTCAAGGTTAAGTGTGAAAATTGTGTGGTTAGAGAAAAAGAAAGATATGTAATGGATGGAGGACAAAGAGGAAGAATCATCACATTTGTTATTAACTAGGACACGATCAATCGTGGAGAAGATACGATTAATGAGATTTTTTATGTGCGAGGTAAAAAATGAACCATTAGAAGAGAGATTACTCAGCTCCCATGGCTAGCAATAATTATTGAAATCATCAATATCAAGAGACCAATTATCAGAGGAGCCAAGACGCTCCATCTGTTTCTGGATAACATTGAAGTTTCTGAGGATAACCAAAAGGATACCCTAATATTGGATGAAAATGGTCTTAAGGTCATCCAAAGAAAAATTCATATAAAGGCCGGCATTAAAAATATAAATAACAGTACAGCAAAATAAATCAAGAAATTATTATATTTCACTTTGCAATGAATATGTTGAGGAGAAAAGAATAATATAAAAATTCAATTATATCAAAGCTCCATAATATCTAAATCTTATGAAAAGTATAAAAATCTTGGTTAATAAGATACTGCCGGAAAAAAAAAACTAAAATCCTCTGGTTGTCGTTGTCGTCATTGTTGCTGTTTTCATCGTTGTCGTTGTTGTTTTTGTCATTGTCGTTGTCTTTTTGTCATTTTCGTTGTTGTCGTTGTCGTTGTTGTTGTCATCTTCGTCGTTGTTGTTTTCGTTGTCGTTGTTGTTATTGTTGTCGTCATCGTTGTTGTTTTCGTTGTTGTTGTTGTAGTCGTTGTCGTTTTTGTCGTTGTCGTTGTTGTTGCTACTTTCTTCATTGTTGTTTTCGTTGTTGTTGTTGTCATTCTTGTTGTTTTTTTCGTTGTTGTTGATGTTTTCGTTGTTGTTGATATTGTCGTCGTTGTTGTTATCGTCGTCTTTGTTGTTGTCATCGTTCTTGTTGTCGTTGTCAATGTTGGTGTTATTTTCGTCATCGTGGCGGTAAGATTTTATTTTCACCATTTTCTTCTTAAGTATGAGAAATTCAAAACTTCTTATAATTATCGGTGCGAGATATAGACTCTTAATGAACAAATCTCTCATGCATCACAAGATAAATAAAAAATTAAGCAAGAACGTCCACAAATCCAGATTATAAGGATACTTCTAGTAAAGTTTTTGCTTCCATTTTAAGAAACCAAGTCACTTTAAGAAATAATATGAAAAATAGAGGGCTATGATGAAAGCCAAAGGTATATCCACTTCTTTGTTCTATTCTCAAATAAATTTATTTTCAATGTTGATAAATACTTGGTGAGTGATTTTCGTTTATCGCTTACCAGTGCACATTTGTTTTTATTCAAAAGAAGTATTTTACATTCTTTCTTTTAGAAGGAACCTTTTTTCTGTTGTTGGAGAGATTAAGTTATTCTTGTGTACTTGGAAATGAAATCTTAGGTTTTTATTTACATGGTAATGTTGTTGGTTCTGGATAATTAATAGTGAATGATAACGTGTCTTTTTAATATACTATAAATGACTACAAAGAGATAATGAATGTAGATGTAGCTAGAAAAATATATTGCAAACTTGGAAATTCAGCAAAACTTTGCCACAAGTGTTAGGTAACATTTATAAAATTAGAATTCAAAAACTTGTTTCATAAAATTTATTAACTGGGTTGTACTTTTCAAGCTTCAGTATTTTTTTTGAATGTATAAAAGAAAAATAGACCAAGGTGAAAAGATTATATACATAAAAAATGAAAGGAGTCTTGGACTTGATACAAACAAAAAAATTCGAACCATTCCCAACAACATCATCGAACGACCAACGATATTTTATATCATTCATTGACGATTCTTTTACGTTACGGGTATCTATATAATATTCATGAAAAGTCAGAGACCATTGAAAAATTCAAAATCTTTAAGAACGAGGTTGAAAACAGCTTGGTAGAGATATTAAGTGCGTCAGATTGGACCGTGGTGGTGAATATTATGGGACATACGACATCATGGGTCATTTGAAAAGTTCCTAGAAGAGTGTGGGATAGTCCCATATTATACGATTTCAGGTTCCCCCAGCAGGAATGGAGTATCTAAGAGACAAAACCGTACGTTGAAAGATATGATAAGAAGTAATAAAATGTATCACTCTGGGGAGAAGCAATAAAATGTGCAACCTACCTTCCTAATAGATTCTGACGAAAGTAACCTACCTTGTTGCAATGAAGACAAATGAGTTTGTTCAGAATATCAAAATCTACGCTCTCAAGAATTTCAAGTGCAAACTGAATAAATTATGTCCTTGTGGAGATCTACTAGAGAAAGAAAGAACGTTATATATTGTTACTATATAATGTATTTCAAGAACATAGCGAGTTCTCTGGTACAATGGAAAAAGATCATTTAAGTGTTCATGAAGCCATGAAAAGTTACGATTCTTAATTGTGGATTATAATAATGAACGAATACTTTAAATTGATGCAAGATAGCACGGCATGGGATCTTGTTCAATTATCTGAAGGAAAGAAGTCGATTGGTTGTAAATGGATTTTTAAAACCAAACGGGATTCTAAGGATAATGTGGAGATGCATAAAGTACCACTTGTAGCTACGAGTTTTAATCAACATGAAGGGATTGAGTTTAAGGAAACGTTCTTTCTCAACATGTAACTACGAGTTTTAATCAAAGGATTAGTTTCGAACAATCATGGCATTAGTTGAACATTTTAACCTTGAGCTCCATCAAATGGATGTAAAGATCGATTTTCTTATTGAATACATTGAGCAAAACAATCTATATGGTGCAACCTTAAATTTTTATCCCTCTTGATCCAAAGTCAACGATATGAAAACTAAACAAATCTAATTATGGTCTTAAACAAGTATCGCGACAGTAGTACCAGTGTACCACCAATTTCTTGAAGTTATTGTCTCATTTGGTTTCGAGATAAATTTAGTGGATGATTGTGTGTATCAAAAGTTCAGTGGGAGTAAATTCATATTTCTAGCGTTGTGTGTTAATGATATCTTATTGAACAAAAACTATAAGGAATTGTGACATGTAATCAAAAAGATCTTGGTGATGTGTCTTTTGTATTAGGAATTTAAATTCATTCGAATTGTCCTACGGAATTTTGAATTTATAACAAAAGACATATATTAAGAGCATCTTATAACATTATGGATGGATATCAGTAAAATAAAAGGAAACTCATATATCAAAATGTGAAAAGTCTAGCCTTAAGCAATTCTCAAAGACAAAACTTGAGATTGAGGAAACGCAAACAGTTCCATATGTTTTAGCTTTTGTGGAGGGTGTGTTAGGGAGATACGTAAGTACCCCGTGGATGGAAAAGAGTTATCGGATATTTACAACAAACAAAACATCATAGGTTAACATATAAGAAGTCAGATAAACTAAAGGTCATAGGGTCTTCCGACTCGAATGTTGCTAGATGTGAGGAATCTCTTCGTTCAACCTCACTCATTTTAGCTTCCATTATGACTACAAAATTTTTGCTTATTTCAAGGTATCTAACCATGCGTTTTGACTGTGAAATTTTGTCAGGTGACTATGAATCATGGAAACGATAGAGAGACCCCTTAGATTATATTGTTATAATAGTTTTGAAATTCATTATTTAAATAGTAACATGAGTTAGGCTAAGTCCAAATATGTTGATATCAAGTTCATATTTGTTAAAGAAAGAGTACAAAATGGTCAAATCAACGTGGAGTACATAATGACAAACTCAATGTCAGCAGATCATCTTACGAAGGCATTAGCTTCTAAGGATTTTATTGAGCATAAAATTAATATCGGTGTTATGTATTTAGAGGATTATTAGTTTCAAATTTAGTTTGTATTAAGCTATTAGATACGTTTGTATTATGATAATCATGTACTTAAGTTCATTAAAGCAAACATATTTATACATAAGTATTAATTGTGCTCTTACCTTTGATTGTTCGTAGTCTTTTATAAGTAGACCTCCAACTAAGTGGGACTAGTTAAAAATAGATATGTAAGATTACATTTCATATTATTCTTATGTTATACACCGTGATAGATCCGTGGAATTAATAGTTATGATGTCATGGTTACTAATACATATATTTGTGGCTTTTAATGCATTGCATACACTTTAGTCTTATGTCGTTAATGGTCATTTATGGTATTTTAAGGTTATCCGTATGACGATAGAAATTAAGAATTTTCATTAAATGGATACATCTTATAGTAGCCTATGATGATCCAAGTGAGAGATTGTTGGAATTTTCTATTGAGCTGGACTGTCACATGTTTTATCGATGTATCGCACTATCGTCAATATTAGTCCAATAAAAGTAATTACAAAAAAAGTAACGGACTAGGAGATAAAATGTGTATCATAATGGTAATTGTATAGATACCAGATGTAATTCTGAATTGTGAAGGTTTAGACTAAAGAAAAACATAAAATTTTGAAATTATTTTGTATTAGAGAATAATACGAGGTTATGGTCACTCAGAGTGACAATTTAATAAGAGGTGAAATTCAAAATTCAAAATCTATAATATTAAGTAACTGTTTTGGAAGTTACATACTTGTCTTTAAATGAAGATTTTTTTTTTCAATTTTTAATATAAGAATTGAGTTTTTCACTTTCGAAGGACTACGGTCTCTAAACAACATATACATACAAAAGAACTTTAAAAAAAATAGAATGATTCTTCATTCTGGAATCAGATCAAGTAGATTTGTGGTTTAAATATATTTGAAAGTCAATGACCTATATAAATGATCAATTATGAACTTCATTAAGATCAAAATCTAAAAATCAAAGCATAACTTCATCGTGTAGGTCATTTTGTTTCCTATTTTTATATAATGAATTAAGTTGACGGGTTTCTTAAGTTGAATTAAAAATATGAAAAATTCTAACAAAAAACTTTAGAAAATTAATTACAAGTATGATTACGAAGACTTATGACCCAAGTGGGAAGAGCGTTGATGTTGAGTAAACCTTAGTAAATCGATAGTCTTTGGACTATATTAGGGATTGTGTTAACATGCACATGTTCTACGTAGCATCTCAGTTGTTGTCTTTGTTAAAAACAAAGAGAGAAGTAGCCGCAGGAAGCGGCTAGGGTTTTGTGTTTATTAGAAAATGTTCCCTTTTATTTTATTAATGCATTAGAGATGTAATTCAAGAATTGACCAATAGTAAGGCTCTCAATATATAGAGAACTTAGAGGCCTATACAAGAAAACTTAATACACTGAATATTCTAACACTCCCCCTCAAGTTGTGTAGTGGGATCACCAATACCCAACTTGGATAAAACTGATTCGAATGTTCTTGCAGCAACCGCTTTTGTCAGGATGTCTGCCAGTTGGTCTTCGGATCTAACAAATGGAAGTTTGACTGTCCCATCTTCAATCTTTTCTTTTATGAAGTGCCT
Source organism: Limnanthes douglasii subsp. nivea (assembly GCA_036936605.1). Lineage (NCBI taxonomy): Eukaryota > Viridiplantae > Streptophyta > Magnoliopsida > Brassicales > Limnanthaceae > Limnanthes > Limnanthes douglasii. The sequence goes on along the minus strand of JAUPFV010000002.1, from coordinate 107,689,559 downwards.
ATCTATTTCAACGTGCTTTGTTCTATCGTGTTGTACCGGGTTCTCTGAAATGTTAATCGCAGCTTTATTATCTCACATTAATTGAGTTGGACACTTCAGAGGGGATCCGATTTCTTTCAGTATCTTCTTTAACCAAAGTATCTCGGTAATCCCCTTAACGATTCCTCTGAATTCTGATTCAGCACTTGACAGTGATACTACTTTCTGTTTTTTACTCCTCCAAGTCACCAAGTTACCTCCAAGAAGAGTAAAGTAGCCAGTAGTTGATCGCTTGTCGTTAGGATTCCCTCCCCAATCAGCATATGTGAATACTTCAACATCAAGGTGTCCATTTTTCTTAAAAATTATGCCTCTTCCTGGTGTGCCTTTGAGATATCGAATAATCCTCATTACTGCCTCCATATGGTGTTCCTGATGATGGTGCATGAACTGGCTAACTACTCCCACTATGTATGCAATGTCGGGTCGAGTGTGAGCCAGGTAAATTAATTTTCCCACCAACCTTTGGTACCTTTCTTTATTCCCTAGTCTGGCTCCTTCAATTATCTTTAGTTTGTGATTCACAACCATATGAGTGTCATTTGGTTTACAATCCATCATGCCAACTTCAGACAATAAATCCAATATATATTTCCGTTGGGAGATATAAATCCCTCCTCTTTACCTAAGAACCTCGATTCCTAGGAAATACTTCAATCCCCTAAGGTCTTTCATTTCAAACCCTTGAAGAGGTTTTTTCTGAAGAGAGCTAATTTCTTCTTTGTCATTCCTCATTATAATCATATCGTAGACATATATTATAAGACAAGTGACTAATTCTCCTTTTTTTTTGTAAAACAAGGTATGATCCCCATTTCTCTGTTTGTAGCTATACTGCTTCATTGCCATTGTAAATCTCCCAAACCAAGCACGAGGAGACTGTTTGAGCCCATATAATGCCTTTTTCAGTTTGCATACCTCATTTTCTTGAAAACCATCAGAGAACCCCGGTGGGGGTTCCATATATACCTCTTCTTCCAAGTCTCTATTTAAGAAATCATTCTTTACATCAAATTGATGAAGAGGCCAATCTTTATTCGCGGCTATTGAAAGTAAAACTCTGATAGTGTCAATCTTTGCAACCGGAGCGAACGTTTCAGAGTAGTCTATACCATATGTTTGTGTATATTATTTGGCAACCAATCTTGCCTTGCGTCGCTGAATGGTGCCATCAGATTTATATTTTATATTAAACACCCATCTACACCCGACTGCTTTCTTCCCTTGTGGTAACACACAATTCTCCCATGTACCATTACTTTTTAGAGCTTCCATTTCGGTATTCATTGCCTCATGCCATTCAGTCATCTTCTTAGCTTCTTGAGCTATTTTAAGGATTTGTTCAGAGAGAATAATAGCTGAAAACGCCTTTGCAATCTTCATCATTCCTTTCCTATCCGTTTTTACCGGATATGTAGAAGCACGAGGAACGTGTTCCGGTGAATACCGGTCAGGAGGAACCCCTCTATTTTTTCTTGGGGGAAGAACCGAAGTTTGAGTTTCAACAAATGAACTTCCTGAAATGTCATGGTCAATAGCATTTTGTGAATTATGACATTGTAAATTGTTTACCTATTGATGGACATTTTCTTCAGCTGATTTGCTGGTAGTATCCATGACATTTATTTTTTGTTGGATATTATCTTCGGGAGAATCATTGGTGGTAAGAACTGCCTCTTCAGTCTCCTTTATGTTGGAAGAGGCGTGTTCGGTGGCGCCATCTACCGACTCTGTCGCCACATCCTCAAAGTAACTTTCATATAGCAACCAGTCGAGTAATTCACTTACTTTCTCCCCCTGAGCACGGGATTGGTGGTCAAAAACAATAATTGGATTCTAAGAAGTCACAGTCCATGGTGACATGGATTCGACGAGTAACCGGATTGTAACACTGATATCCCATTTGATGAACACCGTATCCAATGAATACACACTTTTCAGCACAAGGATTAAGTTTGTTTCGACTAGTTTTAGGGATATGAACAAACACCGAACAACCAAAGACACGAGGTGGTAAGGTCATAACAGATGGAATTGTAACTTGGGTGGCAAGCACTTGTAATGGAGTTTTATTTCCTAGACATCAGGTTGGTAGACTATTTGCAAGATATGTAGCTGTAACAAGAGCTTCTGGCCAAAGAGAATGAGGAACTCTAGATTCAATCATAATAACACGAGTTTTTTCAAGTAAAGTACGATTTTTTTTTCTTTCTGAAGTACTGTTTTGTTGAGGTGTGTTTCTGAAGTCATTCTTGAGAAATCATCCACAATGAGAAATCAACTCTAGTATTACTTTGATTAAATGAGACCCTACGATTTTTTGTAAGAATGCAGGTTTCAAATTTCTCATGAATGGAATAATTCAAAAAAATACTAGGAAACAAACTTTTAAGATAACTGAAAGAAGGATGACCAAGTCGTCGGTTCCATAACCAAAGTTTCCTTTAGGGTGTTCCATGAGCAAGCATGGCATGTCCCTTATGAACTACCTCATCAACATATTAGAGACCTCCTTGTTCAGTACCACGCCCAATGATCTCCTTCGTACGAATGTCCTGTAAAATGAAAAAAAATGGATACATAAGAACCACACAGTTGAGTTGTTTTGTCACTTGACTAACAGATAATAACTTTAAGGATAGTGAAGGAATGTAGAGGCAGTTTTGATGAGTCCGAATTCTGCCTGCTCCCCGGACAGGGACAGATCGGTCCAAGGCCTCCGGACCGGACAGATCACTTCGAATAAAAGCTCTATGGGACTGTTCGAACAGTGACAAAAGTACTAAAAAACCTAAACACTTCTTGACTAAGCAACTTGCTCTCCTACTTAGAGCCCATGGGTCTTTGAACATGACCCGGGTCCATTGAACATGACCCGAAAGCCCATAAGGGCCCAAATTTAAGGGTATAAATACCCAACCACCTGCATTAAGTGTGGGTAATGAGAATTAACTGCTACCAACCAGCTTAATTATCTCTCTACTCTCTACTCTAAATATTAAACACCCACATACCACCACAAAACACCGAATAAATTACAAATTTACCCTCGTACGATAATTAACCTCACCAAATTGGCGACCACATTGGGAGCACGAAGGTGCCTGAGTCAAGCATTCAAAACCAGCAAGGAAAATTTGTCCGAATGAATCCGGACACCCCAGGAGTACCACCAGCTCTGCTCGAAGTGGTGGGTGAAAACGATGAATACACCATTGAAGAGCGCGATAGGCTGAAGGGTGAAATAGAAGCCCTAAAGGCAGAAAAGGCTAGGATGGGCATGAAAGAAAGATCCAAAGCATCAGTTGCTCATCATACTGACAAGCCCAGAGAGCATGAGCCTTTGAAGACTCATGTGAGTACCAAAAAGACTCATGCCAGCTCTATAACGTCTCACCGGTCCAAGCCAGTGGAGAGCTATGACTCAAGCTCAGAATCTTCTGATAGCTCTTCGGACGATGAGGGCGTTGAAGAATCCTTATCCTCTAGCAGCGATGAGGGTCAAACTAAAAAGAAGCAAAAACAGATTAAAAAATATTCGAGAAAAAGAGATAGGCATGGAAAGATGAAGAAGAATATTGGTAAAGGATCATCTCATAGCCGGAGGCATGTGGACCGGATGCTGATGGATCCTTTCGCTTTTCACGATGAACCAGATATCTTTGCAACTCCCAGTGAGGATACTGTGTTCAGTCGTGGTAGAAATTGGATGCAATCTCTATTGTCTTCCAAAATTCTGTCCGGAAACCTCCTTAAAAGGTTTGACAGCACTAAAATGGAAAAGTACGATGGCAGTACTGATCCAGATAACCATTTGGAATAGTTTAAAAACTTCATGATGAACTTTGACGACGATGATAAGCTACTTTGCAGAGCCTTCTCCCAATCATTTACGGGGAGTGCTCTAAAATGGTACAACAGCCTGCCCCAGGGTTGTATTAAGAATTTCGATACTTTTTGGGTGGCATTTCGAAGGCAGTTCGTAGGGAGTAAAATGCTAAAGGGCAATGGAGATACAATAATCCATTGTGCCTAGGAACCAAATGAGTCCTTAAAAGAATATATAAGTCGTTTTGTGAATACCAAGAACGGGCTGGCTGATTTCTTCGAACAGGTAGCAATAGCATCCCTAAGATAGGGCTTGAACCCTAGCAATTTGGCTGATTCAGTGACCATAAAGAAGGCCATGACATGGGGAGAGTTGCTAAATCAGGTTGGAAAACAGATCAATGTCGATGAAACGAAGAAAACCAGGGTGCACAGGCACGTGAGGTTTACCCCGGTGACACCGAATCCCAATCAGAATCAGTCCGGAAACAAGGCAAAGGAGACCAGACAGGGGCATGGTAGGGCCAAAGCTCAGTCTCAGCCAGCTGCTCCTGCTCAGAGTCAGCAATCCAGAAACAAGAGAGGGCCATGGGTCCAACCGGAGTGGTTCGCAGAATTAAAAGAAAGTGTGGCCACCATTTGTGATAAAACAAAGGAAGAGGTGCACTATAGAAGGCCAGCCACACTGCAATCTCCTAGGGAGCATCGCAATAACTCTTTCTGCCAGTATCACAATGACACTGGCCATACCACTGATGACTGTATAGCTTTGAAGCAAGAGGTTCAGAACTTGATCGAAAAGGGAAAGCTGAGGGCTTATGTCAAAAGAAGAGGAGGTAACAGGCCTGACAACACTAACCGGGTTGGTCCAAGTAATGCTGCTCCGGAAGGAGCCATGATTATAATTGAAAGATTTGATGTGGAATCTGAGTACTTGGAGCCATGGTTATAATTGAAAGGTTTGATGTCGAAACAGAGTGGGTACAATTGAGGAATGTTCTAGGACGGTCTTCGGACTCAGTAAGTTTTTTGAGTCGCTTACAATTTTCGGAGGGGATACTATGACAGCTCCTACTGCTTCTTCGAGGAAGAGGCACGTTCATACTTTAGCCACCCAGCTAGAAGGAGGCATGACTTCCTATCAGTCACCAAATCCATTCCCCTTCATTATTTTTGATGAAGATGATTTAAGAGATATAGCTCGCCCTCATGAGGATGCTATTGTCATAGGAGCATCTATTGGGGGCAATGATATAAGACGAATTCTGGTGGATACTGGAAGCTCAGCCAATATCCTTTTCTTAACTACGTACAAGAGAATGAAAAATCCAGCTGTAATTCAGAGTTCGGACAGATCAATTGTGGGCTTTACTGGCAGCTCAGCAGATGTGATCGGAGAGTTCGAAGAAGAAGTGCTGTTGGGTAAGGGCCCTTTCAAGAAAATGGTTAGGATACTTTTTATCCTGGTGGATTGTCCCACTTGCTATAATGCTATTCTAGGGAGGTCGTGGCTCTCTAGGATGCATGCAGTGGCTTCAACAGTCCACCAGTGCTTGAAATATGCTGTTCAGGGACAGGTGGGAGTCGTCCGGAGCAGTTGAAAGGTTGCAAGAGAATGTTATGCTACAACTCTGGCTCCCCAATCACTGGGGGCAGTTCGTATCAACGGACAATAGCAGTTTGAGGGGCTTTCTAGGGGTGAGGGCGAAATTGATGACCCTAGAGAGACCCCTGGAGTGTTGATACCAGTCGAGGAGGTAGAGACGCATTGTTTAGAAGAAGGAAAAAGTGTCAAGATAGGGTCTAAGATGCCACCCGTTTTGAAAAATCAAATGTTAAAGTTTTTGAAGAACCATCAGCACGTTTTTGCTTGGTGCAATGCTGATGTTACTGGGGTTTCAGCAGAAGTAATATCACATCACCTATCCGTCTGGAGAGACATAGCACCAGTGGTTCAAAAAAGAAGAGCTTTTTCTAAGGAGAAGGCTGATGTCATTGTGCAAGAGGTTGACAGGCTCACAAAGATGGGGCCCATCAAGGAGTCTCAGTATCCATTGTGGACTACCAATCCGGTTATGGTAAAGAAGAAAAATGGCAAGTGGCGCATGTGCATTGACTTCACAGATCTCAATAGAGCTTGGCCAAAAGATTTGTATCCAGTCTCCCGGATTGATCAGTTAGTAGACTCCACTTCTGGGAACAAGCTGCTATCCTTTATGGATGCCTTCTCCGGATACAATCAGATCCAGGTAGATCCAAAGGATCAAGAGCCATACTACATTTATCATTGACAGGGGTCTTCATTGCTACAAGGTAATGCCGTTTGGGTTGAAAATGATGGGGCTACTTATCAGAGATTGGTCAACAAAGCTTTTGCCGATCAGATTGGAAGGAATATGGAAGTATACATCGATGACATGATGGTGAAGGGTGTGGATGAGCAATTGCATTTGGCGGACCTTCAAGAAACTTTTGCCAACTTGGTAAAAGTGAATTTAAAATTAAACCCAGAAAAATGTGTGTTCGGAGTGCAGTCCGGGAAGTTTCTAGGCTATATTATAAGTGAACATGGGATACAACCCGATCCGGACCACCTTAATGCTCTATTTCAAATGGAGCCTCCTCAAAATATTAAAGAAGTACAACGACTAACGGGGAGATTAGCTGCCTTAAACAGATTTATCTCAAGGTCTTCGGACAGGTGCGCCCCGTTCTTTCAAACTTTGAAGGGTGCCAAGGGATTCAATTAGACCCCACAATGTGATGAAGCTTTCAATGAGATCAAGAAGCACATGTCCTCCCCCAAAACTTTGTTTAAACCAGTTGAAGGGGAGACACTCTTCGTATATTTGACAGTTTCAAGTTGTGCCATCAGTGCTGTGTTGGTAAGAGAAGTGGATAGTTATCCCCATCTGGTGTACTACATCAGCAAAAGTTTGATAGATGTAGAAAGGCGCTACTTAAAACTTGAAAAGTTGGCATTAGCCCTGGTGATAGCTGCCAGAAAGATGAGGCCTTATTTCCAGGCTCATCCCATCATCGTCCGGACTTCTTTTCCCCTAAAGAATGTCCTCCAGAACGCAGACATTTCGAGCAGGATGACTCAGTGGTCAGTAGAATTGGGGGACTTCGACATAGACTTTGCTCCTCGAACAGCAGTCAAGGCCCAAGCTGTGGCTGATTTTCTGGTTGAATTTCACTCCGACAGAGATTCGGAGCAGGCTACTGACATAAAAGATAAGAAGGTATGGGTCGTCCGAACAGATGGTGGATCTAGCACTATGGGATGTGGTGCCGGGGTGTGTTTGACTTCCCCATATGGTGACAAAATGTACCAAGCTATATGTTTTGCTTTCAGGGCATCCAATAACGAGTCCGAGTACGAAGTGGCTATAGCTGGTTTAAAGTTGGCCTACATCTGTGGGGCTAAGAGGGTCAGGCTACTAAGTGACTCCCAGCTTCTTATCCACCATGCCCAAGGTCAGTCTGAGGCTAAAAAAGAGCAGCTTGTGAAATATTTACTCCTCCTTAAAAATGAAGCGCTCAAGTTTAAAAGTGTTGCTTATGAACATATACCCCGGACAGAAAATGAGTTAGCTGACTCATTGGCAACCAGAGCTTACGCAGAGTCATATCCATGGATCCATGTACTGGAAAGCCCCTCCATTTAACTAAATATGGGTAAAAAAGAAGAAATTTTTGAAGTACAAGTGAAACATCCTCAAGACTGAAGGTTTCCTCTCCTGCAATACCTCTCCGATGGTATCGTGCCTCCGGATAAATCACTAGCCAGAACATTGAAACACAAGGCTCGTGGTTTCATCATATTGAAAGACGTTTTGTATAAAAAAGTCTTACAGTAAACCTCTCATGCGCTGTTTGGGGAATGAAGAGTCTCAAGTAGTCCTCTCCGAATTGCATGATGGTGAGGGATCAGCCCATTGTGGATTCAGGGCTTTAATAAGAAGAGTTTTACTGTCCGGTTACTATTGGCCATCTATCATGAAAGATGCTAAGGAATTGGTAAGAAGGTGTGACCCATGCCACAGGTACAGCAATGAAATTCATGTCCGAGCCATTCCTTTAGAGTCAATTTCTGAGCCTATTCCTTTTGCTCGATGGGGGTTGGATTTAATAGGGCCTCTCCCCGTGGCGTCCGGAGGACGCAAAACTATGATTGTTGCCATAGATTACTTTTCGAAGTGGATTGAAGCAGCCCCTCTAGCAGGAACAACATCAAAAGCTGTCATAAAATTCATTTTGTTCAACGTCTGTTGCAGATTTGGTGTCCCACAAAAGATAACAACAGACAATGGGCCACAGTTTGACAATAAGGAAATGGAGAGTTTTTGTGCCTCAAGGGGGATACAACATTATTTCTCTTCACCTTTCCATCCACAAGCAAATGGACAAGTCAAAGTGGCTAATAGAACTATATTGTCCGGTTTAAAGAAGAATTTGGAAGGGGTTGCTGGGAAGTGGCCTAGTTATTTACAAGAGGTCTTGTGGGCCTACCGGACAACACCTGGGGCTGCAACACAAGAGTCACCCTTTGCTTTGGTCTATAGGATGAATGCAGTAGCTCCCATAGAAGCAACTCTCCCATCATTTTGTGTTCACAACTTCTCTGAATGCGCTAACGAGGTGGCAATCAGAGGTCAGCTCGATCTGGTAGAAGAAAGACGAGTTAAAGCTCACCTTAGAGTTGCACACTATCAGGGGTTGATGAGAAGCAGATTTGCTTCCAGGGTTAAAAGAAGAGATTTCCAACCAGGGGACAAGGTTTTGAGGAAAGTCTTCTTGCATACTAAAGAAAAGTTGTTCGGAAAATTGGCCCCAACTTGGGAAGGACCTTATATGGTTGTTGAAAGGATTAGACCTGGAACATATTGGCTAGAAGACAAGGATGGAAGAGTTTTGACTCACCCTTGGAATATTGAACATCTCCGGATGTACTTGGAGTAGTATTTGTGTAAATATTTACTTGTTTAAACATCCATGTAAATATTTGGGGCCATACTCTTTCCTCCCTGGTGGCACGGGGAGGTTTTTAATGAGGTGTCCGGCCTTTTAAATAGAATTTGATGCCTTCTTAAAAAAATTCTGAAATGTTTTAGTTCTGTGCTTTATCATACCATCCGGATTGAAATAAAAGAATGATGACCACTTAAACATTCGTCATCGGAGAAGGGCTATTTAAACTCTAGTCAGAGAACCTAAACACTCTCACTATGAAATAACCAAAGGCTATTTAAACTCTAGCCATCAAAATTAAAACAGACTACGTAAGAGGATGAGAATTGCACAAAACGAAGGTATTCATTAAAATAACTTAAAATGCCTTGGCCCTCCAAGGACTTTTGAATTGTCAAAAAAGAACAAAAAACATATCCGGTCTGATACCAGACACAATTACAAAAAATAGTGCCTTGGCCATCCAAGGACTTTAGTTTGGGTAAACAAGTAAAAACTGAATCATGAGTTATGGTTGAGCCTTTGAAGATGGCTCACCTTCATCTGTCTTTTCCTTCCCTTTGAGATCACTTTTCTCTTCGCCAGGTTTCTCCCCGATGTGTTCTTCGTCATCTAAGGAAGCACTGGAGTAACCATACCTGTCGCCTTCAGCCATTGTATGATACGGGAGGTCGTCAGACTCAACATAAAGCCATAAATCCCCTAGGTTCCTCTTCGGAAACTTCTCATGGAATAGTAGAACCATGTCAGACTTCACCTTGGCATACATTTCCTCGTGAGTGTCGATCATATTGTTGGCATAAGCGTCGATCTTGGCTTGGATCTTGGCCTCCTGCTCCCTTAGCAAAGTAGCTTTCTCCTCGGCATCCTTGGACACTGTATTCTCAAGAGAAATTTTATCATTGTTCAGGTTGGTGATGATTTGGTCTTTGGCCTTGGATTCTCCCTTTGAGGTGCCAAGATCTTTCTCCAGACCGGACAGCTTCTCCCGGAGCTCTGTGATGGTGTCGTCTAATGTGGTGACTTTTGTGGTGCTTGCCTCTTAGTTTCTCTTCAACTCCACATTTTCTTCCTTTAGAATGGCAGCATTGGAAGTGGCAGTGCGAAGGTCATCGGACAGCCTCTCTTTGTCAGACTTAAGATCTTTGATAATGTCTGCCTGAGTTTGGACTTGTCTCTCCAACGCAAGTACGGGCTGGACATTGCTTAACAAAGAGTGGGCTATAGCATCCCTTTCACTAGAAACGATAAAGGTCTTACCATTGAAAGTGATCGTGTTTGAGGTGCTTGGAGGGAGGTAAGGTCCGGAAAAATCGTCTCTGGGAAGATTGATGAAGTACTCACCAAGCCCACCCAGACCGGTGATGTCGACCCCGTCAATATTGAGATCTCCCCCCTCGACCTCATCGGTATGGAAGTCACCCGGTATCTCCTCCGCTAGTGTTGGGTCAGTAGGATCAGCTTGGGAAGGAGGCTCTGGGGCCCGGAGAGAGAGCTCGTCACCCTTAGAGGTCTTTTTCTTCTTGGCCTCCCTATCTTTGCTTTCACCTCCCCATTTATGATCTCTTTTGGGAGCCCTTGGAGGGTCTGGGAAGTGCACTTCTTGCTTTTCAGCCTCCTGCTCCACTGCTTCAAGAAGTGCAGCATCAATTTGATTGGGGACTGGCCCCTCCGGTTGTACGAGAGCATCCTCATCCACCTCTCCAGGGTTGGCCACTTTCTTGCCCTTCTTCTTGCCTTTCATCTTGCTCGGGGCTTTAGCCCGGCCTGGCAAGTAGAGTGTCCCATCTGGTTCGTGGGTTCTTTTAAGCACAACATCCGGAGGAGGCTGAGTGGTGAGCTCCTCCCAAGTCAAGTCTCTCTGACCTGTTGTATTCCACAAGTGAGACCTTGCCAAGTTTCCTCCGGTAAAAGCAGCATGGAACCGGTTCCCCCACCTCTCAGCAGCCCAAGCATTGACCCTGGTGCAAGTAGCCTGCCCGGTTTTCAGATAATCACTGAATTCCTTGGGCAGTTCTGCTAACGCAAAAACAAAACCAATTAGTTTAAACTAACTTAAAAAAAAAAAAACAAAAATATAAAGCAGGAGACTTACGGTCACTCCTCCACCTGCTTCTGAGGAGGCTTGGGTTCACTCCGGATTTGATCTTCTTTCCGTTCTCCCAAGCACCACTAACAAACAGGAACTGGGTCCTCCAATTCCTCTCCGCCTCTAACAAATCATCCACAGCCTTGAAATCATCCCCCATGTTGAAGTGGTAAAAAGGGATGTTGGGGTTTCAACAAAGACCGGCCACAGCAGCAAGCTCCTCCATAGGCAGAGGAATCCCGGAGAGCCTTGAAGCCATGATGCAGGCCATGAGGGTGTACCATGCGTTGGGGCTCAACTGGCTCGGACAAAGTTTTATCAGATGGAAGTATCTGACAATCTCTGGGTCCAATGGGAGTCTGAGCCCCCAATTAAATAGCTCCGTGAACATGACAACTTCGCTTAATTTCCAATCCATGGGAGTCTCTGGATGTATGGGGATCCTGATCTTCACATTCTCCGGTATTCCCCACTTTGTACGCATCCGGCCCAGCTCAGCTGTGTGGATGAATGCGTAGTTAATTTTCTGCAGGGCAAGGAGGTACTTGACATTGACCTTGTGAAAACAAGGCCCCACCTTTCCTTCAAGACTCTCCGGCAGATCCGGATGCTTCAAGCACAGCTTCTCCTTGCCTTTGTCTTTTTTGGCAACAGCAACACTGCTGATCTGACCGGAGGGCTCAGACTCAAATGGGGCCTCTTCGACAGAGTCCTCCATTACATCCTCCATAATTATTGAAGGGTTTTCGGTAGCAGTAGTTGAGGGAGGGTTCAGCTCCGGCTCAGCCTGAACTCCGGACTGATGGGATTCAGTGTCCCCTTGATTTCTGGCCTCTGATTGGGGCTCTGATTCAGATGCTTCTCTTCGAAGACTTGGACTAGTGCCCTCCGGACCGGGCAGCGTGTCCTTGGGAACTTTGATAGGCACTTCTGACCCAGTGTTGCTGTCTTTGGCACCCGACTTTGAAGGAGTGCTTTTAGACCCTTGGCCCTTAACTAACCGGCCTCTTCTCCGGTCAACCAGCTTTTGAGGGGAATGCTCCGTATCTGACCCCATAGCTATGAAGGGGGAGGGTTTTTTGAGACTGGTAACCGTTACTCATGGCTCGACAACAGGTTCTGATTCCTGAACCGAGGAACCAGAGATAATGGGGGAGAGGTTAGTTTGGAATAACTTTTTCGGTTTGGTACCTTTTGAGGAAGAAGAACCTTGATCAGATTCTATGGCTGAAGTTAATGACTTGTCGATGGGCGAGACGGGTAGTCCTGCAGCGATACGTCTTTCTCTTTCGACCTTTTGTGCCTTCTCTAATTCAGAAAGGTTGAGCCACCCACCTTTGATCAGTGCGTTCCTCGCTGTAAACATAAACTATCTGGGTAAGTTTTTTGCTTTAGAGAGAGAAAGCTTTGAGAAATTATGCAGAGTAAATATGAAAGAGATGGTAAAACAGTAGAAAGTGTGTTTGAATTTATAGTAAATCTGAAAAATGAAGTTGATTCCTAGGAGAATTCGAAAAGATTGGTAATGATTAAATACGACACTGATGTCGCCACCTTTAATTAAAAGGTTGCTTTTCGAAGAAGGTGGGTTCGAAATTCAAAAAACGTCTGAAGCAACTAATCAGAGAGCGACACGTGTCCCACGAACTCTAGCAAAAAACCGTTTGAATTCATGAAGCTTTATCGGTCCGGATGAAACCATAAGGCAAACAGACCTGTTCGGATTAAAACTACCCCTAAGGTCGGACTGTTTTTCAGGTTTTTAACAAGAATATTTGATCAAATACCTAAAAAATGGGCTCCTGATGAGTCCGAATTTTGCCTGCTCCCCGGACAGGGACAGATCGGTCCAAGGCCTCCGGACCGGACAGATCACTTCGAATAAACGCTCTATGGGACTGTTCGAACAGTGACAAAAGTACTAAAAAACCTAAACACTTCTTGACTAAGCAACTTGTTCTCCTACTTAGAGCCCATGGGTCTTTGAACATGACCCGGGTCCATTGAACATGACCCGAAAGCCCATAAGGGCCCAAATTTAAGGGTATTTATACCCAACCACCTGCATTAAGTGTGGGTAATGAGAATTAACTGCTACCAGCCAGCTTAATTATCTCTCTACTCTCTACTCTAAATATTAAACACCCACATACCACCACGAAACACCGAATAAATTACAAATTTACCCTCGTACGATAATTAACCTCTCCAGTTTTTAATTTTCATTTTTTCCGAAAAAATAATTGAACCTCCCCCTTTGACTTCACAAATTTCTCCACTAGCAGTGTCAATATATGATTTCTTTAGAGATGACATGTCACCAAAGTCTTTAGGATCATAAGACATGGTGTCCGTAGCCCCGCAATCAAAGATCCAATTCATTGATTTCTCAAACCTTTTACCTCCAAGTTTTTCATAAGAGTTCGCCGTCATTCCTCCAAAACCAGTACCACTTCCTTGCTCATTTTTAGTCGGATCTTCACCGCCACTTGTAGACGAAGCCCGTTTGACATTAGATCTGAAACACTGGTTATTTTTCTCCTTATAACCGTCCTCCCACCATTCTAGATAGCCAACCAGCTAGAAACATGTCTCTTTAGTGTGTTTCTTCATCCCACAATGAGTGCAATACAACTTGGATTTATCTTTATTCTCTTTGGATCAGAATTTAAACCTCTGTGCAGAATCTTTATCAGCCAAACCCATTCCAATTTCAATCGAGTCACTATCAGAAGAACTTGATTTTAGTATATTAAGCCTGGCCACTTCCCTTCGTATTGTAGTATATGCTGTTTCCACGGAAGGAAGAGGATCCTTTTTCAGGATATCTCTCTTGACTGGTTCCAGCTTGTCATTAATCTCCATTAGCAATTGATAGAGTCTTTGTTCTTGAGTCTTCTTATTATAGATCTGAATGTCTTCTGGGTCTTTCATAGGGTTCGGATCTCGCCTATCTATAGACATCCAGATGTTCTACAGTTTGTTCCACAAGTCTTCTAGTGTATCAGACCCTTGCCTTAATGAATTAGCCGTCTTATGAAGGTCAAACACTTGTAACGAATCTGTACCAGAACTGTATGTTGTGGCTAACCCATCCCAGAGGGCTTTTGCAGTGGGATATTGCGAGATATAATTCACCAAGCTGGATTCAAGATTCTGGATAATCCATGTGAAAACACATTAATCCCTAGGGATAAATTCTCGGGGTTAGTTGTTTGTTGTTGTGTTCCGAGACCATTTCTCAGAATGGCAGCAACCTGCATTGTTAATTCATCGGGGATTTGACTGACCACGACTTCATTGCCAGCCATCTTTGTTGGGGATGTTCAGAATTCCCAGAATCACACGTGCTCTAATACCATGATAACATGCACATGTTCTACGTAGCATCTCAGTTGTTGTCTTTGCTAAAAACAAAGAGAGAAGTAACCGCAGGAAACGGCTAGGGTTTTGTGGTTATTAGAAAATGTTCCCTTTTAATTTATTGATGTATTAGAGATGTAATTCAAGAATTGACCAATAGTTAGGCTCTCAATATATAGAGAACTTAGAGGCCTATACAAGAAAACTTAATACACTAAATATTCTAATAGATTGATTGTGCTTAACCTAATTGTCTCCATGAGGGATACTTCCGACAAAATCACTCCTAGTCGCTAAGAACCAAGCCCCTCATAAGTGAACGTCAAAGGCAGAAAAGAAATAAAGTCGAATACCCAAGTGCGAACCACCTTATCTCGTGTTAACCATCAAATGAGTCCTTAACACACACGGAAACACGAGATTTTGAGATCCATAGTCACTATAATCTCAGCCATCCTCATCTATTTAACGACCATGTAAGTACCTTCTTTACTCTAAAAAAAATATGTATCTTAATTTATATTTTAATTTTGCATTACGTTGGAAGTGGAAATTCAGAATGCCTCTTCTGAATTCTCTAAGTGTGACATTGTGTAAGCTTCAGGGTTTGTATACCATCGGTCGATCATCGGAAGGAGTATTGGAAGAAACCAACATGATTTTTGGTATAAACAGAATTACAAAGAAGAAATATAGCTGATTAAACTCTAATCCTAAGATGCATAAACTCAAAATTTCATGAAACATAATTCTCAAATTCATAAAATTTGTAGAGTGATTAGAGTTTTAGGGATTAAATAGAGAACGTTCCCAAACTATAATATAAAATTACACAGATATCCATAATGCAACAAAATATGGTACAACATAAACTAAAGACGTTTAGACTTGCTGAACTATTTAAAATAAATATGAAAATAATTTAAAAATTGAAAAAAAAATTATAATAGATGTTTAGGGCCCAAAATGCTGGATTTTAGGACCCAAACTTCATGAGTAAACTTTAGACCTTGTCACGTTCTCGAGATTCGACGAGCTTGTTGAGATCTTTAGTTTGAGTATTTGAAGTTCCCAAATCCGATATCCGGTGTAGCATCAAGGTGCGTTTGCGTTTGTCCAGAATTGTTAGGTAGGTATGTGCTTGCTAGGCTACATTATCTCTCCTTCTTGGAAAGAATTCTCCCTCGAATTCTCATCTCCATCGTCATTAGCACTATCGGCAAAAGGCACTAGTTGATTTACGTTAAAGACCTCACATGTCTTCGCATGGCTGGGAAGCCTAAACCTGTATGTATTTGAGTTAATCTTTTCCACAACTTCGTACAAACACACCTTCCTTGCAGCCAACTTTTTGTACTTATGTGTAGGGTAATCGTCTCTAGTTAAGGCAGACCATACAAAATCTCCCACTTCAAACTCGACTAGATGTGTTTCCTATCTGTATCAACTTTATATTTTACACTCGTGCCCTTAAATTGTTTCCTCATAGTCTAGTGAATTTCCCATAACTCAACAATCGCGGTCTCGATGTTGATAGAAACATGGTCTATAGCTAGAAATGACAAGTCCATAGGACCTCGTGGATTGTATTCGTAGACCATCATAAACAGAATATGACCTGTACTTATTTCTGGTGTGTGTTGTAGTAAAACTCAACATGATGGACCTTTGAGTCCTATAACTTCAAGTTTTCAGCCACCTCTGTACCCAGCATGTTTCCCAAGGTTCAGTTTGTTACATGTATCTGCCCATCCGTATGTGGGCGATAAGCACTACTAAATCTTTGTTTCGTATTAGTAAGATGTCATAAACTCCTCTAGAAATGACCAAAAAATCAAGGATCTTTGTCAGAAATGATGTTCATAGGTTAACCATGCATATGGTAGACCTCTTTAAACTATAGAATCGTGACATTCACGACATCCAATGTTTTCTAGTATGTGATAAAGTAAGTCATCTTAGAGAATTTGTCAACAACCACGAATATAAAATCATTACCTTGTTGCATTCTTGGAAATCCAAAAACAAAGTCCATGCTCACGTTTCACCATGGTCCTTCTAGTATTGGTAGCGGTAGGTACAGGCCAGCATTAGAAGTCGTACCATTTTCCATCTGACAAATACGACACTTGGCCACAATACGAACAAACTAGCGAGATATAAAATGTATAGTCTAATTCCAACCACCATTCCCTTCATTATTCTCCTACAATATCGGTAATCTCAAACTTCTAACAAGAATACAAAACAGATTACACTGCTCACTGAAAAATCGATCCTCAAACCCGCCCCAACATCGTCCAAGATAAGACCAAAATACGAACTGATAGAAAGTAATATTTTATATCTCAAATCCAACAACCTCTGTTTCCATATGTATAATCATAATCCGCCTACTCAGCGCATCAGTTACACAATTAACTACTCCCGACGTATGTTTGATGTAAAAAGTGATCTATTGGGTTTATGCTACCCATCCTGCATGGGGTGCAAAGAATTTGTCTTGACTCTGTAGATGCTTCAATGTATCATGATCACTATACAGTACAAAACCATTGTAGGAAAAATATGAACTTCAGGGTTTCGAATTCCTAACCACTGCGTAGAACTCGACATTGTAATTTTTGTAGTTGGGGTTGGCCTCACTAAACTTCTGACTGAAATACGTGATTGGGCACCCCTGTTGGCTTAGCACAACCTCAATACCAAGCAAGATGCATCAGAGTACAACTCTAATCTTGTAGAAGAATCAGGTAAGACCAATATATGTGCGGTGGTCAAGCGTACCTTAATTTCTTCAAATTCCTTTGTTGCCTCTGGATTCCAGTTGAAGGTTTTCCATTTCATGCAAAAGATAATAGGTGCTATGATAGTGCTAAAGTTATGAATAAACTATTGCTAGAATGATACCAACCCATGAAATGATTGAGTCTTGGTGATAGATATTGGTGTTGGCCAGTCACGATCTACTACTATTTTAGATTCATCCACTGAAATCCCATCTTTCGATACTACATACCCTAAGAAGAGGACATATGTTGTTAGAAAAGAAGACTTATTCAACCCACCATAGAACTTCTTGCGCCTCAGGATATATATGATTTCACGCGGATGCTATAAATAGAATTCTTCGCTAATACTATAAATCATTATGTCATCAAAATAGACAACCAAGAGTTTACCAATATAGGGAAGAAAAATATGTTTTATAATGTGCATGAAAGTATTTGGTGCATTAGAAAGGCCAAAGGGAATTACCATCCACTCGAACAAACCTTTATGGTTTTTGAACATAAT
This sequence comes from Limnanthes douglasii subsp. nivea, assembly GCA_036936605.1. NCBI lineage: Eukaryota > Viridiplantae > Streptophyta > Magnoliopsida > Brassicales > Limnanthaceae > Limnanthes > Limnanthes douglasii. The sequence goes on along the minus strand of JAUPFV010000002.1, from coordinate 107,671,969 downwards.
TTTCCATTCGTATCACATTCGGATGCAGATGTGGTGATACCCACTTTTCAAGTCTAGCTTCGTGAATAATTTTGCACCACTTAGTTGATCTAACAAGTCATTGAGTCTGGATATGAGAAAACAGTATCTTATTGTAATCTTGTTGGATAGCTCGACTATCCGCGTACATCTGCATCGAACCATCTTTCTAGGGTGTTAATAATGTTGGGACTGCACAAGAACTAAGGCTTTCACGCACATGGCCCTTAGTCAATAACTCCTCAACCTGCCTCATCAGCTTCTCATGCTCTTTTGGACTTATTCTATAGTGTGATATGTTAGGAAGGGTAGCGCTATGCACTAAATCAATCTGATATTAAATTCTCGTAATGGAGGAAGGCTAGTAGGAAATTCTTCTAGAAATATATCAAAAAATGCTAGCAACAATGGGAGAACTCGCTTAGGAACACTAACAAACGCATCATTAGCATATTCTTTAACAAATAGTAAATACACAATTCAATAACCATTTTCATATTCTAAAAATGCTCTACGAGAGAAAATTCTGGCCAAACTCTTGTGACTTGGTAAGTGTAGGTTTTTGGGTCACTTCCCTAGATGGCACTAACGTTACTTTACTATTATTCCACAGAAAGATATAATGATTTATTTCTACCTTTAAACGTGCAAATCCTATCAAATTCCCACGGCTACCCCAATAGAAGGTGGCAGATATCCATGTTAAGAAGTCCATACCATGCCTTATCATTATAACTACAAACAGGAAAAGATACAAGACAACGTTGAGAAATGATTACCTAACTGTCTTTTTTAGTCATGTGAGATTGTAGGGGCTAGGGTGATTCTCAATTTTCAACGCGAATTTCTACACAACTTCTTTAGAAATGATATTTTTGCAACTCTTTGAATCTATTTAAAATTTGCATATTTTTCCTCAAATGGTGCAAGTGGATTGAAATATATTGTTCCTTAACCAATCATCATTTCTTTTATTCACTCTCGGCGCCGGACAAACACGTCTTATAACCAATGATTGCCCAATGTCCTTGTATATATTTTTCCATGGTAAGTTCATGAAAAACATTTTCCTCTTCTTCATCATACCTTATCTCGCCTTGAAATTGAAGATTAGAAACTTCATCTTCAATGACATTCGACGGGCTTCTCGAGATCTTCAGCTTGATTTGTTGAAGTTAGAGTTATTATTGGACTTCCCAACCTGTTAACCCACCTGGGAAAGGTCCGATAATACCTACCTAAGACCGATCTGAGTAGCTTAGAGAGCGGGTTAGGAGCTGAAATCATGGACTGATACTTTTACCAATACGGACTGGTCCGTTCTGTAACCAGACCGATAAGGAAGATATAATTTTTTTTCTTAATCTACGTATGATTTTAACTAAAACCTAAGAACTTTATGATTAACTAACAGACCAGCCTGTTAAGAGTCGACATGAGTCGGTCTTGGTCCATAATATATTGCCCTTTTGTTTTAGCCGGTCCGACTCTTAACGGGCTGGTATCAGTCCATAATATCTGGCCCCCTTGTTTAGCGGTCCGGGCTAGACCTTCCTGGTATCTTACCAAACCGGTCTCGGTCCTATCCAAACCCTGTCCATAATATATGGCCCCTTTTTTAGCCTAGTACAATATAGATATCATAGTTTTCCGATTGTGGAAGGTAAGTTTTCCATGAAGAATAGTTAGAGATGCGAGGATGGTCACAACGTATGGGGTTTTTGCCAGAAGAAAAGATCATTTGCCTCGATAAACTTTGTAGGACTTATGTGTAAGATCTAAACCTGTGAGAGATGGATTTATGGAGAGATATGTATATATAATACATATAATATACCTTTCAACAACTAAAATCTAGTTTTCTATAATGAAAGTTTGATATATTTGAAAGCTTTTATAACTTTTTGAGTTATAAACATGTGTTTACTTTGTTGAGTTTGGTGATGGAGAAAAGGTAATATGACACAAAACCACACTTGTAGTGCATCTATAACGGGGTGTGAAGGTGTAATAAGACTCTTTGTGATTTTCCTATTAAATAAACGAAAAATAAAACGAAGAAAATTACAAGAGTTAGTGGTTGTTGAAGAACTTGAAAGAGAAAGAGAGAAACAAAAACAAGGGTATTCCAATCGAAAAGATAGCGGTTTTCGACTTATTTTGGTTTTAGTTGAAGAAATGCCACAACCTAAGCCTCATATTTATAGGTTGTACAACTTGAAACCAAAAATTGTAAAGTCCAACATGTTTTACTATCTCATGATCGGAGACCGTAATCCATTAAATTTACTAATCAATTTACACCTTGAATTATTAGTTCGGTATTAAGTGTTGAGATTTGGGCCATCTTCTTCATAATGCCCAAATTCAACCTCATTACCACACTTAGGTCCATAACACTTTTTAACCCATAGATTGAATACATTAATTACATAATTTAATTAACTCGATTACTTTTATTATTGGACTACCTTAAAACAATGACCAAATTTATATATTTAGCATGTCGATCCAAATTATTATATTTTCATCTATATATTTCATAAATATATTCTAAAAATATCCCTCTTGGACCACATATTCTACTCAAGAATATATATTCAGATCTAGTAGGATTCATGAATCCATTCTCAATGGGCGAATGGTACACCCCGAACATGAATGATAGCAATGAAGGACTAAAGACATATATCTCATAATGTGAGCAATAAATAGTTTCCACCTTTGGGATCCAATACAAAATAGATATCAATAAATATAACCAAACACACACACACACACACACACACACACACACACACACACACACACACACACACACACACACACACACACACACACACACACACACACACACACACACACACACACACACACACACACACACACACACACACACACACACACACACACACACACACACACACACACACACACACACACACACACACACACACACACACACACACACACACACACACACACACACACACACTATATATATATATATATATATATATATATATTAAACCTTTATATGAACTATACTACAAAATATAACATCATATCATATTACAAAATCTCTCACTGAAACTATTAATCCTCTAAATTAACTACCTATATAATGATAGTGTCGTTGAAAAAACTTAGGTAAAACCGTCTTTGTTACGGGATCTACTATCTTGGAGTTTGTGCTGATGTGCTCTAAATTTATCTGACCCATTTGAGTTCTCTCTTAAACAAATATGAACTGTATGTCTATTTGTTTGGATTATGACTAGTGCATGTTGTTGTTTGAGTAATGCACATCGTAATTATTTTCGTAATACAACCTCGTGGATCTTTTCTCCCTTGTATAATGCGCAACCCGATGGTAAACTTTCGCAGCCACAATACTTGGTTTGATGCCTCAAAGCATGCAACAGATTATTTTGCCATGGTGAAGGATGCAACAAGTGTTTACTTTACACTTTTCAAGGAGATTGCACCTCTAATCAATAAGAATATGTTTCCTGAAGTCATTTTTAGTGTGTCTATGCATACACCAAAATTCGAGTCAGAATACCCAATGATCTCAAACCAGCATGTGCTCATTTGCTCATTCCGGATACCTGAGTGCCCTTTTAACTTCCTTCTAATGATTCATGCTTGGATTACTAACATATCTCCCTAACATTTTTTATTGAAAATGTAATGTTCGACCTGGTACAAACTTAAGCATACATTAAACTCCCTACAGCTGAAGCATAATGGATCATTTTGATTGCCTCAATCTCAAGTGTTGTATTAGGATATTGACCTATATTAAATCTGTCACCCTTTGCTATAGGGGTAGTCATGGGTTTAATATTCTTCCAATATATGACGTTGTAATACACTTTTAATATATGAATTTTGTGTTAATCTAAGAATAACATAAAATTTATCCCTATGTACGTTAATTTCTAACACAAAAGTAGAATAGCTGAGATCCTTTATATAAAACTTGTCTGATAGAAATATCTTTGTAGTGTGTAAAAAATCTTTATTTTTTGAGACAAGCAATATAAAATCCATATATAACATAAAAAATAAAAAATTAATCTCATTGAACTTGCGATACACATACACTCCTCAATCAAGTTTACTTCAAATTCCAAAGAGACTATCATATATAGGAATTTGTAGTAACACTCATGAGAGACCTATTGGAGCCCATAAATGGATTTCTTAAGTCTGCAAAGTAGATCATTTGAGTTTCATATCACAAAGTGTTATGGTTGCACCATATAGATCGTTTAGTCAATATTACCATTGAGAAAAATAGTCTTAGCATCCATCTGATGGATCTCGAGGTCAGAGTGAGCAACCAATGCCCTGATTGTTCTAAAGGATTCCTTCGTCGATACCAGAGCAAATGTTTCTTTTAAACCAATCCATTCATACTCAGTATAACCTTTCACTATAAGACACACTTTGTGTCTTTCCATATTACCCAGGGAATAGTATTTGGCTTTATAAAATCACCTACAAAAAATTTGTTTCCTTTCTACTAATAGGACAAGTTCACATACCGTATTGTCCTGTATTGATTTATAATCTCCGTTCACAATGTCAATCCGATTTCGAGATTCAGAGCTTGCCATGGCCTGTTTGTAGGATGAAGGATCATCTACAGTTGTAGCACATGACTCAACATGCTTTTAAAGATATACTATACATTCTAGACCTATAACACTTTTCTTTTCTCTCGTGGACCTTCTTAAGGGAACTATTTACTCTTGAGGAGGTAGAGTTTGATCATCATAAACATCATCTTTTTTATATTCTTATGGAAGATTACCTTGAGATTCCTCTTGTTCTAACTCGACCAAGTCATTTTCCTGCTTGGAACCCGCAAAGGGAATAATAATGTTATTCTGGAGATTACCTTGTTCTAAAGGGACCAAAATGATTGACCTTAAAGCCCTTTTGATATCTGAGTATCCCCGCTAAAACATTCATGAGTTTCCATAGATTCTTTATCAAAATAAATATATGTTCTCTTATTCTTCCCTTCAAACTCAACATCTTTGAGAAACTTTTTCGTTCCTGTTTCAAATATAGTACGGGTGAGAGAATCATAAAACTTCAACCTCCTAGAGTGTCTGGAATAACCTATAAAGAAGAAACTGATTGTTTTAAGTCCAATTTATTTTCTTGAGATTTGTAAGAGCTTGCCTCAGCTAGACAACCCTGCACATGTAGATGCTTTAAATTGGGTCTGCGACTCTGCGCCCATTATAAAGCTCATATAAGGTCATAACAGTAGCTTTAATGAGTACTCTAGTGAGTATATAAGAGCCACACTTGATGGCTTCCTCCAAAGAGATAATAGTAGATATGAGTGACTTATCATACTTGTTATAATATCTTTTAATGTTTGGTTCCACCTCTTAGATAAATCATTCATGCGGGTTGAACCCGACATTGTGTCTTAAAGGACTGTAGCACTCTTATTTATGGTATTTTACAAAGGGCCATTGATGTTGTTCACCTGATCTTTCATATCTATTATAGTACTCACCACCACGGTCAAATCTAACGGTCTTAATGCTCTTACCGAGGTATTTTTTAACTTTGACCCTAAAATATTTGAATTTGTCAAGGGCCTCAGACTTTTCATAAAGGAGATAGAGGTATCCAAAACGATAGAACGCGTCGATAAAGGATATACAATACCGCTTCACGTTCCATGATTCCCGTGGAAACGGTCCGTAGATGTCATTATGTATCAATTTTAAGACTTCTGCCGCTTTATGTTCCCCTACCCTTTTGTTTTTATTTTGTTTCACTTTAATATACTCGATGCATATACCAAAATCAAAGTAATCTATGGGACCCAATAAAACTTCAGCTACAAGATTGTGCATCTTACCTTTGGATATATAACATAGCCACTTGTGCCATAATTTAGAAGATTTATCAAACTTAAAATTTTTGTTTGTTATACGTTGTTTAGTCATATTAATATTGTGATTATCAACACTATTTAATAAATACAAGCTATCATCTTTCATCAAACTACCATTCACAATAATTGAATTATTTAAATAGAGTGTACAACCTTTTTTCCATAAGACAAGAATATACATACAAGTCTAAAACTGGAAAAGAAATCAAGTTTCTCGAAAAACTATAAAAAAAATTATATTCTCTAAAATTAAAATATTTCCAAGGGTATGTTCAAAAGATAAATCAGAAATAGCTAAAACATAGCAAAAGGTCCCGTCTACCGTCAGTATAGATTTTTCATCCTCACTTAGCATCTTGCTCATTGACGTACCCTACAGAAAAAATACAAACATGAGTTGTTGCAGCCGCATCAACCCACTAACTATTTATTTTCACACAAACAATATTACTTTCTGAAACAACCAAACATGTGTGGTGTACCTTTGCTTAACATGTAAGCTTGTTATTTCTTGCAATCCTTATTCAGATGTTCTTTCTTTGTAGAGAAAGCATCGACTAACAATCGTTTTCTCAGGATTTTTCTTCTTTACCGAACCTTGGCCCAACCCTTTGTCATCTATCTTTCGTTTATGCCCCGCTCCCTTTGAAAATGTTATCACATGAGCCTCAGTCATTAACACTTTAAGTCTCTCATTCTCCTGTGAAGCGTGGAAAATCAACTCATTGATATTTCATTTTTCTCACATGCAATATAAGTGGACTAGAAATACTTAAACTGTTTAGGCGATGACTAAAATCTGAACCCCACTACACATTCCTCGGGAAGATCTACCTCGATTGCCTTTAAATGTTGCCCAATCGCAAACATTCCAAGAATATGCTCATGTATCTTACCTTTGGCACGGTATTTCTTGTTATAGAGCTTTGTATATCTGTATTTTTGTTCTTAGCAAAGGATTTCTCAACCTCCGCGAGAAATATTGTGATGGTGGTAACATCCTTCGGGCAGCCTCACAAAGTGGTACTGGTATACCCTGTAATATAACACTAGTTCATAACTTATTTAACTTTGTCAATTTCTCTGTTCTTTAGTTTCCTCCGGTGTATTTTCTGGACTAAGGTCAGAGGGTTTGGAGTGGGTCATACCATAGTCATAATCATGCACAAACAAATATGGTAATGTGTCCTCTTTTCATAGGATAAAATTTGAACAATCTAGTACGGGTGGACGATTCCCCAAAAGATTGTAATCCATAACAAACAACACACAAAACACATTTCGAAACATGACATATAACTTAAAAACATGCATGTACATGGTAGATACAGATAAAACATAAAATACTATGACAATAAATATTGGAGGGCAAATCATACCAACATGCAATTTATGAGTTTTGAAAAAATATCATGATAATTATTTTATTACCCAAGTAGAAGAGAAACCCTTAGGGGGAAATTTTACTTACTTAAATTAAAATAACCCTAATATAATTTTCATAAGTACTCCTGAAACCTTCAGGAGAGAAAATTTTGCGTACTCAAAATTAAAAAATTACAAGGATGAAATTAATTTTCCTAAGTACATGTGAAACCTTTCGAAGGATAGATTTCATCTACTTAGACTTAAAGACAATACACGGGTCATTTCAGTGATTTTCTCTAGTTCATAATTAATTAAACCTAAGTGTTAACCATTTAAATATCCAAGTATATAATATTCAATTCACCAGAAAAAATTCAATCATATAGCATGCCAAACACATAATATTTGTGAAATAAATTAGTGCATTTTAAATGAATTAATCAATTAGTTTTTAAAAACTCATTTTTTTTTAAAATGCATCTTCTTGCTATTGTCATTGAGCGAGCCGTCCATAATGCCTCCTCGTGGTACGTGGTGTTCATCTATAGTGTCAGTAGTTCATTGTCTATAGTGAACATCGTTGGGTAGCCTTCGGTCAGTGTTAACATTAGGAGTTAAGCCATCAATGAGTTGTTGTCCCAATAGTTTGAATTGATTCATCAAATTATGGATGGTTTGATGCTAATTTTGAGAAAAACATGCAGACATCTAATCAAACCCTAAGTTAATCAAAAAATCCCAAACTATTTATAAACATAAATTCATTCAAAACCATAAAAAACACATAATCACCGTATTATGATAATAATCAAGAGGTAACCATATTATCAAGTTTTTCAAATAGTTCGTGAATCCATGCTCTAAAAAACTTAATCAAATACATAAACCCAATAGCATAGATTCTTTATAGTAAGATATATACATGATACAATAGACATGCTCTTCGATTATACTATCAATCACAAATGGGTTTTATTGGTTGTGATATCAATTGATAAATTGCTCATCAAACCGCGTAAAGTATACGACCCTTTGTGAGTTTCTTATTGAATAAACGAAAGATAAAACAAAGACACTTAATGGTTTGTTTTGAGTTTTCTATTATCTATTTTTTTTGGAAATATACTCCTAGCTTCAATGTTTAAGCACACTTGTTGAAGAATTTGAAAGAGAAAGAGAGAAACAAAGACAAGGGCACCCCTGTTGGCTTAGCACAACCTCAATACCAAGCAAGATGCATCAGAGTACAACTCTAATCCTGTAGAAGAATCAGGTAAGACCAATATATGTGCGGTGGTCAAGCGTACCTTAATTTCTTCAAATTCCTTTGTTGCCTCTGGATTCCAGTTGAAGGTTTTCCATTTCATGCAAAAGATAATAGGTGCTATGATAGTGCTAAATTATGAATAAACTATTGCTAGAATAATACCAACCCATGAAATGATTGAGTCTTGGTGATAGATATTGGTGCTGGCCAGTCACGATCTACTACTATTTTAGATTCATCCACTGAAATCCCATCTTTCGATACTACATACCCTAAGAAGAGGACATATGTTGTTAGAAAAGAAGACTTATTCAACCCACCATAGAACTTCTTGCGCCTCAGGATATATATGATTTCACGCGGATGCTATAAATAGAATTCTTCGCTAATACTATAAATCATTATGTCATCAAAATAGACAACCAAGAGTTTACCAATATAGGGAAGAAAAATATGTTTTATAATGTGCATGAAAGTATTTGGTGCATTAGAAAGGCCAAAGGGAATTACCATCCACTCGAACAAACCTTTATGGTTTTTGAACATAATTTTCCATTCGTATCACATTCGGATGCAGATGTGGTGATACCCACTTTTCAAGTCTAGCTTCGTGAATAATTTTGCACCACTTAGTTGATCTAACAAGTCATTGAGTCTGGATATGAGAAAACAGTATCTTATTGTAATCTTGTTGGATAGCTCGACTATCCGCGTACATCTGCATCGAACCATCTTTCTAGGGTGTTAATAATGTTGGGACTGCACAAGAACTAAGGCTTTCACGCACATGGCCCTTAGTCAATAACTCCTCAACCTGCCTCATCAGCTTCTCATGCTCTTTTGGACTTATTCTATAGTGTGATATGTTAGGAAGGGTAGCGCTATGCACTAAATCAATCTGATATTAAATTCTCGTAATGGAGGAAGGCTAGTAAGAAATTCTTCTAGAAATATATCAAAAAACGCTAGCAACAATGGGAGAACTCGCTTAGGAACACTAACAAACGCATCATTAGCATATTCTTTAACAAATAGTAAATACACAATTCAATAACCATTTTCCTATTCTAAAAATGCTCTACGAGAGAAAATTCTGGCCAAACTCTTGTGACTTGGTAAGTGTAGGTTTTTGGGTCACTTCCCTAGATGGCACTAACGTTACTTTACTATTATTCCACAGAAAGATATAATGATTTATTTCTACCTTTAAACGTGCAAATCCTATCAAATTCCCACGGCTGCCCCAATAGAAGGTGGCAGATATCCATGTTAAGAAGTCCATATCATGCCTTATCATTATAACTACAAACAGGAAAAGATACAAGACAACGTTGAGAAATGATTACCTAACTTTCTTTTTTAGTCATGTGAGATTGTAGGGGCTAAGGTGATTCTCAATTTTCAACGCGAATTTCTACACAACTTCTTTAGAAATGATATTTTTGCAACTCTTTGAATCTATTTAAAATTTGCATATTTTTCCTCAAATGGTGCAAGTGGATTGAAATATATTGTTCCTTAACCAATCATCATTTCTTTTATTCACTCTCGGCGTCGGACAAACACGTCTTATAACCAATGATTCCCCAATGTCCTTGTATATATTTTTCCATGGTAAGTTCATGAAAAACATTTTCCTCTTCTTCATCATACCTTATCTCGCCTTGAAATTGAAGATTAGAAACTTCATCTTCAATGACATTCGACGGGCTTCTCGATCTCTTCAGCTTGATTTGTTGAAGTTAGAGTTATTATTGGACTTCCCAACCTGTTAACCCACCTGGGAAAGGTCCGATAATACCTACCTAAGACCGATCTGAGTAGCTTAGAGAGCGGGTTAGGAGCTGAAATCATGGACTGATACTTTTACCAATACGGACTGGTCCGTTCTGTAACCAGACCGATAAGGAAGATATAATTTTTTTTTCTTAATCTACGTATGATTTTAACTAAAACCTAAGAACTTTATGATTAACTAACAGACCAGCCTGTTAAGAGTCGACATGAGTCGGTCTTGGTCCATAATATATTGCCCTTTTGTTTTAGCCGGTCCGACTCTTAACGGGCTGGTATCAGTCCATAATATCTGGCCCCCTTGTTTAGCGGTCCGGGCTAGACCTTCCTGGTATCTTACCAAACCGGTCTCGGTCCTATCCAAACCCTGTCCATAATATATGGCCCCTTTTTTAGCCTAGTACAATATAGATATCATAGTTTTCCGATTGTGGAAGGTAAGTTTTCCATGAAGAATAGTTAGAGATGCGAGGATGGTCACAACGTATGGGGTTTTTGCCAGAAGAAAAGATCATTTGCCTCGATAAACTTTGTAGGACTTATGTGTAAGATCTAAACCTGTGAGAGATGGATTTATGGAGAGATATGTATATATAATACATATAATATACCTTTCAACAACTAAAATCTAGTTTTCTATGATGAAAGTTTGATATATTTGAAAGCTTTTATAACTTTTTGAGTTATAAACCTGTGTTTACTTTGTTGAGTTTGGTGATGGAGAAAAGGTAATATGACACAAAACCACACTTGTAGTGCATCTATAACGGGGTGTGAAGGTGTAATAAGACTCTTTGTGATTTTCCTATTAAATAAACGAAAAATAAAACGAAGAAAATTACAAGAGTTAGTGGTTGTTGAAGAACTTGAAAGAGAAAGAGAGAAACAAAAACAAGGGTATTCCAATCGAAAAGATAGCGGTTTTCGACTTATTTTGGTTTTAGTTGAAGAAATGCCACAACCTAAGCCTCATATTTATAGGTTGTACAACTTGAAACCAAAAATTGTAAAGTCCAACATGTTTTACTATCTCATGATCGGAGACCGTAATCCATTAAATTTACTAATCAATTTACACCTTGAATTATTAGTTCGGTATTAAGTGTTGAGATTTGGGCCATCTTCTTCATAATGCCCAAATTCAACCTCATTACCACACTTAGGTCCATAACACTTTTTAACCCATAGATTGAATACATTAATTACATAATTTAATTAACTCGATTACTTTTATTATTGGACTACCTTAAAACAATGACCAAATTTATATATTTAGCATGTCGATCCAAATTATTATATTTTCATCTATATATTTCATAAATATATTCTAAAAATATCCCTCTTGGACCACATATTCTACTCAAGAATATATATTCAGATCTAGTAGGATTCATGAATCCATTCTCAATGGGCGAATGGTACACCCCGAACATGAATGATAGCAATGAAGGACTAAAGACATATATCTCATAATGTGAGCAATAAATAGTTTCCACCTTTGGGATCCAATACAAAATAGATATCAATAAATATAACCAAACACACACACACACACACACACACACACACACACACACACACACACACACACACACACACACACACACACACACACACACACACACACATATATATATATATATATATATATATATATATATATATATATATTAAACCTTTATATGAACTATACTACAAAATATAACATCATATCATATTACAAAATCTCTCACTGAAACTATTAATCCTCTAAATTAACTACCTATATAATGATAGTGTCGTTGAAAAAACTTAGGTAAAACCGTCTTTGTTACGGGATCTACTATCTTGGAGTTTGTGCTGATGTGCTCTAAATTTATCTGACCCATTTGAGTTCTCTCTTTAACAAATATGAACTGTATGTCTATTTGTTTGGATTATGACTAGTGCATGTTGTTGTTTGAGTAATGCACATCGTAATTATTTTCGTAATACAACCTCGTGGATCTTTTCTCCCTTGTATAATGCGCAACCCGATGGTAAACTTTCGCAGCCACAATACTTGGTTTGATGCCTCAAAGCATGCAACAGATTATTTTGCCATGGTGAAGGATGCAACAAGTGTTTACTTTACACTTTTCAAGGAGATTGCACCTCTAATCAATAAGAATATGTTTCCTGAAGTCATTTTTAGTGTGTCTATGCATACACCAAAATTCGAGTCAGAATACCCAATGATCTCAAACCAGCATGTGCTCATTTGCTCATTCCGGATACCTGAGTGCCCTTTTAACTTCCTTCTAATGATTCATGCTTGGATTACTAACATATCTCCCTAACATTTTTTATTGAAAATGTAATGTTCGACCTGGTACAAACTTAAGCATACATTAAACTCCCTACAGCTGAAGCATAATGGATCATTTTGATTTCCTCAATCTCAAGTGTTGTATTAGGATATTGACCTATATTAAATCTGTCACCCTTTGCTATAGGGGTAGTCATGGGTTTAATATTCTTCCAATATATGACTTTGTAATACACTTTTAATATATGAATTTTGTGTTAATCTAAGAATAGCATAAAATTTATCCCTATGTACGTTAATTTCTAACACAAAAGTAGAATAGCTGAGATCCTTTATATAAAACTTGTCTGATAGAAATATCTTTGTAGTGTGTAAAAAATCTTTATTTTTTGAGACAAGCAATATAAAATCCACATATAACATACAAAATAAAAAATTAATCTCATTGAACTTGCGATACACATACACTCCTCAATCAAGTTTACTTCAAATTCCAAAGAGACTATCATATATAGGAATTTGTAGTAACACTCATGAGAGACCTATTGGAGCCCATAAATGGATTTCTTAAGTCTGCAAAGTAGATCATTTGAGTTTCATATCACAAAGTGTTATGGTTGCACCATATAGATCGTTTAGTCAATATTACCATTGAGAAAAATAGTCTTAGCATCCATCTGATGGATCTCGAGGTCAGAGTGAGCAACCAATGCCCTGATTGTTCTAAAGGATTCCTTCGTCGATACCAGAGCAAATGTTTCTTTTAAACCAATCCATTCATACTAAGTATAACCTTTCACTATAAGACACACTTTGTGTCTTTCCATATTACCCAGGGAATAGTATTTGGCTTTATAAAATCACCTACAAAAAATTTGTTTCCTTTCTGCTAATAGGACAAGTTCACATACCGTATTGTCCTGTATTGATTTATAATCTCCGTTCACAATGTCAATCCGATTTCGAGATTCAGAGCTTGCCATGGCCTGTTTGTAGGATGAAGGATCATCTACAGTTGTAGCACATGACTCAACATGCTTTTAAAGATATACTATACATTCTAGACCTATAACACTTTTCTTTTCTCTCGTGGACCTTCTTAAGGGAACTATTTACTCTTGAGGAGGTAGAGTTTGATCATCATAAACATCATCTTTTTTATATTCTTATGGAAGATTACCTTGAGATTCCTCTTGTTCTAACTGGACCAAGTCATTTTCCTGCTTGGAACCCGCAAAGGGAATAATAATGTTATTCTGGAGATTACCTTGTTCTAAAGGGACCAAAATGATTGACCTTAAAGCCCTTTTGATATCTGAGTATCCCCGCTAAAACATTCATGAGTTTCCATAGATTCTTTATCAAAATAAATATATGTTCTCTTATTCTTCCCTTCAAACTCAACATCTTTGAGAAACTTTTTCGTTCCTGTTTCAAATATAGTACGGGTGAGAGAATCATAAAACTTCAACCTCCTAGAGTGTCTGGAATAGCCTATAAAGAAGAAACTGATTGTTTTAAGTCCAATTTATTTTCTTGAGATTTGTAAGAGCTTGCCTCAGCTAGACAACCCTGCACATGTAGATGCTTTAAATTGGGTCTGCGACTCTGCGCCCATTATAAAGCTCATATAAGGTCATAACAGTAGCTTTAATGAGTACTCTAGTGAGTATATAAGAGCCACACTTGATGGCTTCCTCCAAAGAGATAATAGTAGATATGAGTGACTTATCATACTTGTTATAATATCTTTTAATGTTTGGTTCCACCTCTTAGATAAATCATTCATGCGGGTTGAACCCGACATTGTGTCTTAAAGGACTGTAGCACTCTTATTTATGGTATTTTACAAAGGGCCATTGATATTGTTCACCTGATCTTTCATATCTATTATAGTACTCACCACCACGGTCAAATCTAACGGTCTTAACGCTCTTACCGAGGTATTTTTTAACTTTGACCCTAAAATATTTGAATTTGTCAAGGGCCTCAGACTTTTCATAAAGGAGATAGAGGTATCCAAAACGATAGAACGCGTCGATAAAGGATATACAATACCGCTTCACGTTCCATGATTCCCGTGGAAACGGTCCGTAGATGTCATTATGTATCAATTTTAAGACTTCTGCCGCTTTATGTTCCCCTACCCTTTTGTTTTTATTTTGTTTCACTTTAATATACTCGATGCATATACCAAAATCAAAGTAATCTATGGGACCCAATAAAACTTCAGCTACAAGATTGTGCATCTTACCTTTGGATATATAACATAGCCACTTGTGCCATAATTTAGAAGATTTATCAAACTTAAAATTTTTGTTTGTTATACGTTGTTTAGTCATATTAATATTGTGATTATCAACACTATTTAATAAATACAAGCTATCATCTTTCATCAAACTACCATTCACAATAATTGAATTATTTAAATAGAGTGTACAACCTTTTTTCCATAAGACAAGAATATACATACAAGTCTAAAACTGGAAAAGAAATCAAGTTTCTCGAAAAACTATAAAAAAAAATTATATTCTCTAAAATTAAAATATTTCCAAGGGTATGTTCAAAAGATAAATGAGAAATAGCTAAAACATAGCAAAAGGTCCCGTCTACCGTCAGTATAGATTTTTCATCCTCACTTAGCATCTTGCTCATTGACGTACCCTACAGAAAAAATACAAACATGAGTTGTTGCAGCCGCATCAACCCACTAACTATTTATTTTCACAGAAACAATATTACTTTCTGAAACAACCAAACATGTGTGGTGTACCTTTGCTTAACATGTAAGCTTGTTATTTCTTGCAATCCTTATTCAGATGTTCTTTCTTTGTAGAGAAAGCATCGACTAATAATCGTTTTCTCAGGATTTTTCTTCTTTACCGAACCTTGGCCCAACCCTTTGTCATCTATCTTTCGTTTATGCCCCGCTCCCTTTGAAAATGTTATCACATGAGCCTCACTCATTAACACTTTAAGTCTCTCATTCTCCTGTGAAGCGTGGAAAATCAACTCATTGATATTTCATTTTTCTCACATGCAATATAAGTGGACTAGAAATACTTAAACTGTTTAGGCGATGACTAAAATCTGAACCCCACTACACATTCCTCGGGAAGATCTACCTCGATTGCCTTTAAATGTTGCCCAATCGCAAACATTCCAAGAATATGCTCATGTATCTTACCTTTGGCACGGTATTTCTTGTTATAGAGCTTTGTATATCTATATTTTTGTTCTTAGCAAAGGATTTCTCAACCTCCGCGAGAAATATTGTGATGGTGGTAACATCCTTCGGGCAGCCTCACAAAGTGGTACTGGTATACCCTGTAATATAACACTAGTTCATAACTTATTTAACTTTGTCAATTTCTCTGTTCTTTAGTTTCCTCCGGTGTATTTTCTGGACTAAGGTCAGAGGGTTTGGAGTGGGTCATACCATAGTCATAATCATGCACAAACAAATATGGTAATGTATCCTCTTTTCATAGGATAAAATTTGAACAATCTAGTACGGGTGGACGATTCCCCAAAAGATTGTAATCCATAACAAACAACACACAAAACACATTTCGAAACATGACATATAACTTAAAAACATGCATGTACATGGTAGATACAGATAAAACATAAAATACTATGACAATAAATATTGGAGGGCAAATCATACCAACATGCAATTTATGAGTTTTGAAAAAATATCATGATAATTATTTTATTACCCAAGTAGAAGAGAAACCCTTATGGGGAAATTTTACTTACTTAAATTAAAATGACCCTAATATAATTTTCATAAGTACTCCTGAAACCTTCAGGAGAGAAAATTTTGCGTACTCAAAATTAAAAAATTACAAGGATGAAATTAATTTTCCTAAGTACATGTGAAACCTTTCGAAGGATAGATTTCATCTACTTAGACTTAAAGACAATACACGGGTCATTTCAGTGATTTTCTCTAGTTCATAATTAATTAAACCTAAGTGTTAACCATTTAAATATCCAAGTATATAATATTCAATTCACCAGAAAAAATTCAATCATATAACATGCCAAACACATAATATTTGTGAAATAAATTAGTGCATTTTAAATGAATTAATCAATTAGTTTTTAAAAACTCATTTTTTTTTAAAAAATGCATCTTCTTGCTATTGTCATTGAGCGAGCCGTCCATAATGCCTCCTCGTGGTACGTGGTGTTCATCTATAGTGTCAGTAGTTCATTGTCTATAGTGAACATCGTTGGGTAGCCTTCGGTCAGTGTTAACATTAGGAGTTAAGCCATCAATGAGTTGTTGTCCCAATAGTTTGAATTGATTCATCAAATTATGGATGGTTTGATGCTAATTTTGAGAAAAACATGCAGACATCTAATCAAACCCTAAGTTAATCAAAAAATCCCAAACTATTTATAAACATAAATTCATTCAAAACCATAAAAAACACATAATCACCGTATTATGATAATAATCAAGAGGTAACCATATTATCAAGTTTTTCAAATAGTTCGTGAATCCATGCTCTAAAAAACTTAATCAAATACATAAACCCAATAGCATAGATTCTTTATAGTAAGATATATACATGATACAATAGACATGCTCTTCGATTATACTATCAATCACAAATGGGTTTTATTGGTTGTGATATCAATTGATAAATTGCTCATCAAACCGCGTAAAGTATACGACCCTTTGTGAGTTTCTTATTGAATAAACGAAAGATAAAACAAAGACACTTAATGGTTTGTTTTGAGTTTTCTATTATCTATTTTTTTGGAAATATACTCCTAGCTTCAATGTTTAAGCACACTTGTTGAAGAATTTGAAAGAGAAAGAGAGAAACAAAGACAAGGGCACCCCTGTTGGCTTAGCACAACCTCAATACCAAGCAAGATGCATCAGAGTACAACTCTAATCCTGTAGAAGAATCAGGTAAGACCAATATATGTGCGGTGGTCAAGCGTACCTTAATTTCTTCAAATTCCTTTGTTGCCTCTGGATTCCAGTTGAAGGTTTTCCATTTCATGCAAAAGATAATAGGTGCTATGATAGTGCTAAATTATGAATAAACTATTGCTAGAATGATACCAACCCATGAAATGATTGAGTCTTGGTGATAGATATTGGTGCTGGCCAGTCACGATCTACTACTATTTTAGATTCATCCACTGAAATCCCATCTTTCGATACTACATACCCTAAGAAGAGGACATATGTTGTTAGAAAAGAAGACTTATTCAACCCACCATAGAACTTCTTGCGCCTCAGGATATATATGATTTCACGCGGATGCTATAAATAGAATTCTTCGCTAATACTATAAATCATTATGTCATCAAAATAGACAACCAAGAGTTTACCAATATAGGGAAGAAAAATATGTTTTATAATGTGCATGAAAGTATTTGGTGCATTAGAAATGCCAAAGGGAATTACCATCCACTCGAACAAACCTTTATGGTTTTTGAACATAATTTTCCATTCGTATCACATTCGGATGCAGATGTGGTGATACCCACTTTTCAAGTCTAGCTTCGTGAATAATTTTGCACCACTTAGTTGATCTAACAAGTCATTGAGTCTGGATATGAGAAAACAGTATCTTATTGTAATCTTGTTGGATAGCTCGACTATCCGCGTACATCTGCATCGAACCATCTTTCTAGGGTGTTAATAATGTTGGGACTGCACAAGAACTAAGGCTTTCACGCACATGGCCCTTAGTCAATAACTCCTCAACCTGCCTCATCAGCTTCTCATGCTCTTTTGGACTTATTCTATAGTGTGATATGTTAGGAAGGGTAGCGCTATGCACTAAATCAATCTGATATTAAATTCTCGTAATGGAGGAAGGCTAGTAGGAAATTCTTCTAGAAATATATCAAAAAACGCTAGCAACAATGGGAGAACTCGCTTAGGAACACTAACAAACGCATCATTAGCATATTCTTTAACAAATAGTAAATACACAATTCAATAACCATTTTCCTATTATAAAAATGCTCTACGAGAGAAAATTCTGGCCAAACTCTTGTGACTTGGTAAGTGTAGGTTTTTGGGTCACTTCCCTAGATGGCACTAACGTTACTTTACTATTATTCCACAGAAAGATATAATGATTTATTTCTACCTTTAAACGTGCAAATCCTATCAAATTCCCACGGCTGCCCCAATAGAAGGTGGCAGATATCCATGTTAAGAAGTCCATACCATGCCTTATCATTATAACTACAAACAGGAAAAGATACAAGACAACGTTGAGAAATGATTACCTAACTTTCTTTTTTAGTCATGTGAGATTGTAGGGGCTAAGGTGATTCTCAATTTTCAACGCGAATTTCTACACAACTTCTTTAGAAATGATATTTTTGCAACTCTTTGAATCTATTTAAAATTTGCATATTTTTCCTCAAATGGTGCAAGTGGATTGAAATATATTGTTCCTTAACCAATCATCATTTCTTTTATTCACTCTCGGCGCCGGACAAACACGTCTTATAACCAATGATTGCCCAATGTCCTTGTATATATTTTTCCATGGTAAGTTCATGAAAAACATTTTCCTCTTCTTCATCATACCTTATCTCGCCTTGAAATTGAAGATTAGAAACTTCATCTTCAATGACATTCGACGGGCTTCTCGAGATCTTCGGCTTGATTTGTTGAAGTTAGAGTTATTATTGGACTTCCCAACCTGTTAACCCACCTGGGAAAGGTCCGATAATACCTACCTAAGACCGATCTGAGTAGCTTAGAGAGCGGGTTAGGAGCTGAAATCATGGACTGATACTTTTACCAATACGGACTGGTCCGTTCTGTAACCAGACCGATAAGGAAGATATAATTTTTTTTTCTTAATCTACGTATGATTTTAACTAAAACCTAAGAACTTTATGATTAACTAACAGACCAGCCTGTTAAGAGTCGACATGAGTCGGTCTTGGTCCATAATATATTGCCCTTTTGTTTTAGCCGGTCCGACTCTTAACGGGCTGGTATCAGTCCATAATATTTGGCCCCCTTGTTTAGCGGTCCGGGCTAGACCTTCCTGGTATCTTACCAAACCGGTCTCGGTCCTATCCAAACCCTGTCCATAATATATGGCCCCTTTTTTAGCCTAGTACAATATAGATATCATAGTTTTCCGATTGTGGAAGGTAAGTTTTCCATGAAGAATAGTTAGAGATGCGAGGATGGTCACAACGTATGGGGTTTTTGCCAGAAGAAAAGATCATTTGCCTCGATAAACTTTGTAGGACTTATGTGTAAGATCTAAACCTGTGAGAGATGGATTTATGGAGAGATATGTATATATAATACATATAATATACCTTTCAACAACTAAAATCTAGTTTTCTATGATGAAAGTTTGATATATTTGAAAGCTTTTATAACTTTTTGAGTTATAAACATGTGTTTACTTTGTTGAGTTTGGTGATGGAGAAAAGGTAATATGACACAAAACCACACTTGTAGTGCATCTATAACGGGGTGTGAAGGTGTAATAAGACTCTTTGTGATTTTCCTATTAAATAAACGAAAAATAAAACGAAGAAAATTACAAGAGTTAGTGGTTGTTGAAGAACTTGAAAGAGAAAGAGAGAAACAAAAACAAGGGTATTCCAATCGAAAAGATAGCGGTTTTCGACTTATTTTGGTTTTAGTTGAAGAAATGCCACAACCTAAGCCTCATATTTATAGGTTGTACAACTTGAAACCAAAAATTGTAAAGTCCAACATGTTTTACTATCTCATGATCGGAGACCGTAATCCATTAAATTTACTAATCAATTTACACCTTGAATTATTAGTTCGGTATTAAGTGTTGAGATTTGGGCCATCTTCTTCATAATGCCCAAATTCAACCTCATTACCACACTTAGGTCCATAACACTTTTTAACCCATAGATTGAATACATTAATTACATAATTTAATTAACTCGATTACTTTTATTATTGGACTACCTTAAAACAATGACCAAATTTATATATTTAGCATGTCGATCCAAATTATTATATTTTCATCTATATATTTCATAAATATATTCTAAAAATATCCCTCTTGGACCACATATTCTACTCAAGAATATATATTCAGATCTAGTAGGATTCATGAATCCATTCTCAATGGGCGAATGGTACACCCCGAACATGAATGATAGCAATGAAGGACTAAAGACATATATCTCATAATGTGAGCAATAAATAGTTTCCACCTTTGGGATCCAATACAAAATAGATATCAATAAATATAACACACACACACACACACACACACACACACACACACACACACACACACACATATATATATATATATATATATTAAACCTTTATATGAACTATACTACAAAATATAACATCATATCATATTACAAAATCTCTCACTGAAACTATTAATCCTCTAAATTAACTACCTATATAATGATAGTGTCGTTGAAAAAACTTAGGTAAAACCGTCTTTGTTACGGGATCTACTATCTTGGAGTTTGTGCTGATGTGCTCTAAATTTATCTGACCCATTTGAGTTCTCTCTTTAACAAATATGAACTGTATGTCTATTTGTTTGGATTATGACTAGTGCATGTTGTTGTTTGAGTAATGCACATCGTAATTATTTTCGTAATACAACCTCGTGGATCTTTTCTCCCTTGTATAATGCACAACCCGATGGTAAACTTTCGCAGCCACAATACTTGGTTTGATGCCTCAAAGCATGCAACAGATTATTTTGCCATGGTGAAGGATGCAACAAGTGTTTACTTTACACTTTTCAAGGAGATTGCACCTCTAATCAATAAGAATATGTTTCCTGAAGTCATTTTTAGTGTGTCTATGCATACACCAAAATTCGAGTCAGAATACCCAATGATCTCAAACCAGCATGTGCTCATTTGCTCATTCCGGATACCTGAGTGCCCTTTTAACTTCCTTCTAATGATTCATGCTTGGATTACTAACATATCTCCCTAACATTTTTTATTGAAAATGTAATGTTCGACCTGGTACAAACTTAAGCATACATTAAACTCCATACAGCTGAAGCATAATGGATCATTTTGATTGCCTCAATCTCAAGTGTTGTATTAGGATATTGACCTATATTAAATCTGTCACCCTTTGCTATAGGGGTAGTCATGGGTTTAATATTCTTCCAATATATGACGTTGTAATACACTTTTAATATATGAATTTTGTGTTAATCTAAGAATAGCATAAAATTTATCCCTATGTACGTTAATTTCTAACACAAAAGTAGAATAGCTGAGATCCTTTATATAAAACTTGTCTGATAGAAATATCTTTGTAGTGTGTAAAAAATCTTTATTTTTTGAGACAAGCAATATAAAATCCACATATAACATAAAAAATAAAAAATTAATCTCATTGAACTTGCGATACACATACACTCCTCAATCAAGTTTACTTCAAATTCCAAAGAGACTATCATATATAGGAATTTGTAGTAACACTCATGAGAGACCTATTGGAGCCCATAAATGGATTTCTTAAGTCTGCAAAGTAGATCATTTGAGTTTCATATCACAAAGTGTTATGGTTGCACCATATAGATCGTTTAGTCAATATTACCATTGAGAAAAATAGTCTTAGCATCCATCTGATGGATCTCGAGGTCAGAGTGAGCAACCAATGCCCTGATTGTTCTAAAGGATTCCTTCGTCGATACCAGAGCAAATGTTTCTTTTAAACCAATCCATTCATACTCAGTATAACCTTTCACTATAAGACACACTTTGTGTCTTTCCATATTACCCAGGGAATAGTATTTGGCTTTATAAAATCACCTACAAAAAATTTGTTTCCTTTCTGCTAATAGGACAAGTTCACATACCGTATTGTCCTGTATTGATTTATAATCTCCGTTCACAATGTCAATCCGATTTCGAGATTCAGAGCTTGCCATGGCCTGTTTGTAGGATGAAGGATCATCTACAGTTGTAGCACATGACTCAACATGCTTTTAAAGATATACTATACATTCTAGACCTATAACACTTTTCTTTTCTCTCGTGGACCTTCTTAAGGGAACTATTTACTCTTAAGGAGGTAGAGTTTGATCATCATAAACATCATCTTTTTTATATTCTTATGGAAGATTACCTTGAGATTCCTCTTGTTCTAACTGGACCAAGTCATTTTCCTGCTTGGAACCCGCAAAGGGAATAATAATGTTATTCTGGAGATTACCTTGTTCTAAAGGGACCAAAATGATTGACCTTAAAGCCCTTTTGATATCTGAGTATCCCCGCTAAAACATTCATGAGTTTCCATAGATTCTTTATCAAAATAAATATATGTTCTCTTATTCTTCCCTTCAAACTCAACATCTTTGAGAAACTTTTTCGTTCCTGTTTCAAATATAGTACGGGTGAGAGAATCATAAAACTTCAACCTCCTAGAGTGTCTGGAATAACCTATAAAGAAGAAACTGATTGTTTTAAGTCCAATTTATTTTCTTGAGATTTGTAAGAGCTTGCCTCAGCTAGACAACCCTGCACATGTAGATGCTTTAAATTGGGTCTGCGACTCTGCGCCCATTATAAAGCTCATATAAGGTCATAACAGTAGCTTTAATGAGTACTCTAGTGAGTATATAAGAGCCACACTTGATGGCTTCCTCCAAAGAGATAATAGTAGATATGAGTGACTTATCATACTTGTTATAATATCTTTTAATGTTTGGTTCCACCTCTTAGATAAATCATTCATGCGGGTTGAACCCGACATTGTGTCTTAAAGGACTGTAGCACTCTTATTTATGGTATTTTACAAAGGGCCATTGATGTTGTTCACCTGATCTTTCATATCTATTATAGTACTCACCACCACGGTCAAATCTAACGGTCTTAATGCTCTTACCGAGGTATTTTTTAACTTTGACCCTAAAATATTTGAATTTGTCAAGGGCCTCAGACTTTTCATAAAGGAGATAGAGGTATCCAAAACGATAGAACGCGTCGATAAAGGATATACAATACCGCTTCACGTTCCATGATTCCCGTGGAAACGGTCCGTAGATGTCATTATGTATCAATTTTAAGACTTCTGCCGCTTTATGTTCCCCTACCCTTTTGTTTTTATTTTGTTTCACTTTAATATACTCGATGCATATACCAAAATCAAAGTAATCTATGGGACCCAATAAAACTTCAGCTACAAGATTGTGCATCTTACCTTTGGATATATAACATAGCCACTTGTGCCATAATTTAGAAGATTTATCAAACTTAAAATTTTTGTTTGTTATACGTTGTTTAGTCATATTAATATTGTGATTATCAACACTATTTAATAAATACAAGCTATCATCTTTCATCAAACTACCATTCACAATAATTGAATTATTTAAATAGAGTGTACAACCTTTTTTCCATAAGACAAGAATATACATACAAGTCTAAAACTGGAAAAGAAATCAAGTTTCTCGAAAAACTATAAAAAAAAAATTATATTCTCTAAAATTAAAATATTTCCAAGGGTATGTTCAAAAGATAAATCAGAAATAGCTAAAACATAGCAAAAGGTCCCGTCTACCGTCAGTATAGATTTTTCATCCTCACTTAGCATCTTGCTCATTGACGTACCCTACAGAAAAAATACAAACATGAGTTGTTGCAGCCGCATCAACCCACTAACTATTTATTTTCACAGAAACAATATTACTTTCTGAAACAACCAAACATGTGTGGTGTACCTTTGCTTAACATGTAAGCTTGTTATTTCTTGCAATCCTTATTCAGATGTTCTTTCTTTGTAGAGAAAGCATCGACTAATAATTGTTTTCTCAGGATTTTTCTTCTTTACCGAACCTTGGCCCAACCCTTTGTCATCTATCTTTCGTTTATGCCCCGCTCCCTTTGAAAATGTTATCACATGAGCCTCAGTCATTAACACTTTAAGTCTCTCATTCTCCTGTGAAGCGTGGAAAATCAACTCATTGATATTTCATTTTTCTCACATGCAATATAAGTGGACTAGAAATACTTAAACTGTTTAGGCGATGACTAAAATCTGAACCCCACTACACATTCCTCGGGAAGATCTACCTCGATTGCCTTTAAATGTTGCCCAATCGCAAACATTCCAAGAATATGCTCATGTATCTTACCTTTGGCACGGTATTTCTTGTTATAGAGCTTTTTATATCTATATTTTTGTTCTTAGCAAAGGATTTCTCAACCTCCGCGAGAAATATTGTGATGGTGGTAACATCCTTCGGGCAGCCTCACAAAGTGGTACTGGTATACCCTGTAATATAACACTAGTTCATAACTTATTTAACTTTGTCAATTTCTCTGTTCTTTAGTTTCCTCCGGTGTATTTTCTGGACTAAGGTCAGAGGGTTTAGAGTGGGTCATACCATAGTCATAATCATGCACAAACAAATATGGTAATGTGTCCTCTTTTCATAGGATAAAATTTGAACAATCTAGTACGGGTGGACGATTCCCCAAAAGATTGTAATCCATAACAAACAACACACAAAACACATTTCGAAACATGACATATAACTTAAAAACATGCATGTACATGGTAGATACAGATAAAACATAAAATACTATGACAATAAATATTGGAGGGCAAATCATACCAACATGCAATTTATGAGTTTTGAAAAAATATCATGATAATTATTTTATTACCCAAGTAGAAGAGAAACCCTTAGGGGGAAATTTTACTTACTTAAATTAAAATAACCCTAATATAATTTTCATAAGTACTCCTGAAACCTTCAGGAGAGAAAATTTTGCGTACTCAAAATTAAAAAATTACAAGGATGAAATTAATTTTCCTAAGTACATGTGAAACCTTTCGAAGGATAGATTTCATCTACTTAGACTTAAAGACAATACACGGGTCATTTCAGTGATTTTCTCTAGTTCATAATTAATTAAACCTAAGTGTTAACCATTTAAATATCCAAGTATATAATATTCAATTCACCAGAAAAAATTCAATCATATAGCATGCCAAACACATAATATTTGTGAAATAAATTAGTGCATTTTAAATGAATTAATCAATTAGTTTTTAAAAACTCATTTTTTTTTAAAAATGCATCTTCTTGCTATTGTCATTGAGCGAGCCGTCCATAATGCCTCCTCGTGGTACGTGGTGTTCATCTATAGTGTCAGTAGTTCATTGTCTATAGTGAACATCGTTGGGTAGCCTTCGGTCAGTGTTAACATTAGGAGTTAAGCCATCAATGAGTTGTTGTCCCAATAGTTTGAATTGATTCATCAAATTATGGATGGTTTGATGCTAATTTTGAGAAAAACATGCAGACATCTAATCAAACCCTAAGTTAATCAAAAAATCCCAAACTATTTATAAACCTAAATTCATTCAAAACCATAAAAAACACATAATCACCGTATTATGATAATAATCAAGAGGTAACCATATTATCAAGTTTTTCAAATAGTTCGTGAATCCATGCTCTAAAAAACTTAATCAAATATATAAACCCAATAGCATAGATTCTTTATAGTAAGATATATACATGATACAATAGACATGCTCTTCGATTATACTATCAATCACAAATGGGTTTTATTGGTTGTGATATCAATTGATAAATTGCTCATCAAACCGCGTAAAGTATACGACCCTTTGTGAGTTTCTTATTGAATAAACGAAAGATAAAACAAAGACACTTAATGGTTTGTTTTTAGTTTTCTATTATCTATTTTTTTTTGGAAATATACTCCTAGCTTCAATGTTTAAGCACACTTGTTGAAGAATTTGAAAGAGAAAGAGAGAAACAAAGACAAGGGCACCCCTGTTGGCTTAGCACAACCTCAATACCAAGCAAGATGCATCAGAGTACAACTCTAATCCTGTAGAAGAATCAGGTAAGACCAATATATGTGCGGTGGTCAAGCGTACCTTAATTTCTTCAAATTCCTTTGTTGCCTCTGGATTCCAGTTGAAGGTTTTCCATTTCATGCAAAAGATAATAGGTGCTATGATAGTGCTAAATTATGAATAAACTATTGCTAGAATTATACCAACCCATGAAATGATTGAGTCTTGGTGATAGATATTGGTGCTGGCCAGTCACGATCTACTAGTATTTTAGATTCATCCACTGAAATCCCATCTTTCGATACTACATACCCTAAGAAGAGGACATATGTTGTTAGAAAAGAAGACTTATTCAACCCACCATAGAACTTCTTGCGCCTCAGGATATATATGATTTCACGCGGATGCTATAAATAGAATTCTTCGCTAATACTATAAATCATTATGTCATCAAAATAGACAACCAAGAGTTTACCAATATAGGGAAGAAAAATATGTTTTATAATGTGCATGAAAGTATTTGGTGCATTAGAAATGCCAAAGGGAATTACCATCCACTCGAACAAACCTTTATGGTTTTTGAACATAATTTTCCATTCGTATCACATTCGGATGCAGATGTGGTGATACCCACTTTTCAAGTCTAGCTTCGTGAATAATTTTGCACCACTTAGTTGATCTAACAAGTCATTGAGTCTGGATATGAGAAAACAGTATCTTATTGTAATCTTGTTGGATAGCTCGACTATCCGCGTACATCTGCATCGAACCATCTTTCTAGGGTGTTAATAATGTTGGGACTGCACAAGAACTAAGGCTTTCACGCACATGGCCCTTAGTCAATAACTCCTCAACCTGCCTCATCAGCTTCTCATGCTCTTTTGGACTTATTCTATAGTGTGATATGTTAGGAAGGGTAGCGCTATGCACTAAATCAATCTGATATTAAATTCTCGTAATGGAGGAAGGCTAATAGGAAATTCTTCTAGAAATATATCAAAAAACGCTAGCAACAATGGGAGAACTCGCTTAGGAACACTAACAAACGCATCATTAGCATATTCTTTAACAAATAGTAAATACACAATTCAATAACCATTTTCCTATTCTAAAAATGCTCTACGAGAGAAAATTCTGGCCAAACTCTTGTGACTTGGTAAGTGTAGGTTTTTGGGTCACTTCCCTAGATGGCACTAACGTTACTTTACTATTATTCCACAGAAAGATATAATGATTTATTTCTACCTTTAAACGTGCAAATCCTATCAAATTCCCACGGCTGCCCCAATAGAAGGTGGCAGATATCCATGTTAAGAAGTCCATACCATGCCTTATCATTATAACTACAAACAGGAAAAGATACAAGACAACGTTGAGAAATGATTACCTAACTTTCTTTTTTAGTCATGTGAGATTGTAGGGGCTAAGGTGATTCTCAATTTTCAACGCGAATTTCTACACAACTTCTTTAGAAATGATATTTTTGCAACTCTTTGAATCTATTTAAAATTTGCATATTTTTCCTCAAATGGTGCAAGTGGATTGAAATATATTGTTCCTTAACCAATCATCATTTCTTTTATTCACTCTCGGCGCCGGACAAACACGTCTTATAACCAATGATTGCCCAATGTCCTTGTATATATTTTTCCATGGTAAGTTCATGAAAAACATTTTCCTCTTCTTCATCATACCTTATCTCGCCTTGAAATTGAAGATTAGAAACTTCATCTTCAATGACATTCGACGGGCTTCTCGAGATCTTCAGCTTGATTTGTTGAAGTTAGAGTTATTATTGGACTTCCCAACCTGTTAACCCACCTGGGAAAGGTCCGATAATACCTACCTAAGACCGATCTGAGTAGCTTAGAGAGCGGGTTAGGAGCTGAAATCATGGACTGATACTTTTACCAATACGGACTGGTCCGTTCTGTAACCAGACCGATAAGGAAGATATAATTTTTTTTCTTAATCTACGTATGATTTTAACTAAAACCTAAGAACTTTATGATTAACTAACAGACCAGCCTGTTAAGAGTCGACATGAGTCGGTCTTGGTCCATAATATATTTCCCTTTTGTTTTAGCCGGTCCGACTCTTAACGGGCTGGTATCAGTCCATAATATCTGGCCCCCTTGTTTAGCGGTCCGGGCTAGACCTTCCTGGTATCTTACCAAACCGGTCTCGGTCCTATCCAAACCCTGTCCATAATATATGGCCCCTTTTTTAGCCTAGTACAATATAGATATCATAGTTTTCCGATTGTGGAAGGTAAGTTTTCCATGAAGAATAGTTAGAGATGCGAGGATGGTCACAACGTATGGGGTTTTTGCCAGAAGAAAAGATCATTTGCCTCGATAAACTTTGTAGGACTTATGTGTAAGATCTAAACCTGTGAGAGATGGATTTATGGAGAGATATGTATATATAATACATATAATATACCTTTCAACAACTAAAATCTAGTTTTCTATGATGAAAGTTTGATATATTTGAAAGCTTTTATAACTTTTTGAGTTATAAACATGTGTTTACTTTGTTGAGTTTGGTGATGGAGAAAAGGTAATATGACACAAAACCACACTTGTAGTGCATCTATAACGGGGTGTGAAGGTGTAATAAGACTCTTTGTGATTTTCCTATTAAATAAACGAAAAATAAAACGAAGAAAATTACAAGAGTTAGTGGTTGTTGAAGAACTTGAAAGAGAAAGAGAGAAACAAAAACAAGGGTATTCCAATCGAAAAGATAGCGGTTTTCGACTTATTTTGGTTTTAGTTGAAGAAATGCCACAACCTAAGCCTCATATTTATAGGTTGTACAACTTGAAACCAAAAATTGTAAAGTCCAACATGTTTTACTATCTCATGATCGGAGACCGTAATCCATTAAATTTACTAATCAATTTACACCTTGAATTATTAGTTCGGTATTAAGTGTTGAGATTTGGGCCATCTTCTTCATAATGCCCAAATTCAACCTCATTACCACACTTAGGTCCATAACACTTTTTAACCCATAGATTGAATACATTAATTACATAATTTAATTAACTCGATTACTTTTATTATTGGACTACCTTAAAACAATGACCAAATTTATATATTTAGCATGTCGATCCAAATTATTATATTTTCATCTATATATTTCATAAATATATTCTAAAAATATCCCTCTTGGACCACATATTCTACTCAAGAATATATATTCAGATCTAGTAGGATTCATGAATCCATTCTCAATGGGCGAATGGTACACCCCGAACATGAATGATAGCAATGAAGGACTAAAGACATATATCTCATAATGTGAGCAATAAATAGTTTCCACCTTTGGGATCCAATACAAAATAGATATCAATAAATATAACCAAACACACACACACACACACACACACACACACACACACACACACACACACACACACACACACACACACACACACACACACACACACACACACACATATATATATATATATATATATATATATATATATATATATATATATATATATATAAAAATAAATATATATATATATATATATATATATATATATATATATATAAATAAATATATATATATTAAACCTTTATATGAACTATACTACAAAATATAACATCATATCATATTAATAAATCTCTCACTGAAACTATTAATCCTCTAAATTAACTACCTATATAATGATAGTGTCGTTGAAAAAACTTAGGTAAAACCGTCTTTGTTACGGGATCTACTATCTTGGAGTTTGTGCTGATGTGCTCTAAATTTATCTGACCCATTTGAGTTCTCTCTTTAACAAATATGAACTGTATGTCTATTTGTTTGGATTATGACTAGTGCATGTTGTTGTTTGAGTAATGCACATCGTAATTATTTTCGTAATACAACCTCGTGGATCTTTTCTCCCTTGTATAATACACAACCCGATGGTAAACTTTCGCAGCCACAATACTTGGTTTGATGCCTCAAAGCATGCAACAGATTATTTTGCCATGGTGAAGGATGCAACAAGTGTTTACTTTACACTTTTCAAGGAGATTGCACCTCTAATCAATAAGAATATGTTTCCTGAAGTCATTTTTAGTGTGTCTATGCATACACCAAAATTCGAGTCAGAATACCCAATGATCTCAAACCAGCATGTGCTCATTTGCTCATTCCGGATACCTGAGTGCCCTTTTAACTTCCTTCTAATGATTCATGCTTGGATTACTAACATATCTCCCTAACATTTTTTATTGAAAATGTAATGTTCGACCTGGTACAAACTTAAGCATACATTAAACTCCATACAGCTGAAGCATAATGGATCATTTTGATTGCCTCAATCTCAAGTGTTGTATTAGGATATTGACCTATATTAAATCTGTCACCCTTTGCTATAGGGGTAGTCATGGGTTTAATATTCTTCCAATATATGACGTTGTAATACACTTTTAATATATGAATTTTGTGTTAATCTAAGAATAGCATAAAATTTATCCCTATGTACGTTAATTTCTAACACAAAAGTAGAATAGCTGAGATCCTTTATATAAAACTTGTCTGATAGAAATATCTTTGTAGTGTGTAAAAAATCTTTATTTTTTGAGACAAGCAATATAAAATCCACATATAACATAAAAAATAAAAAATTAATCTCATTGAACTTGCGATACACATACACTCCTCAATCAAGTTTACTTCAAATTCCAAAGAGACTATCATATATAGGAATTTGTAGTAACACTCATGAGAGACCTATTGGAGCCCATAAATGGATTTCTTAAGTCTGCAAAGTATATCATTTGAGTTTCATATCACAAAGTGTTATGGTTGCACCATATAGATCGTTTAGTCAATATTACCATTGAGAAAAATAGTCTTAGCATCCATCTGATGGATCTCGAGGTCAGAGTGAGCAACCAATGCCCTGATTGTTCTAAAGGATTCCTTCGTCGATACCAGAGCAAATGTTTCTTTTAAACCAATCCATTCATACTCAGTATAACCTTTCACTATAAGACACACTTTTTGTCTTTCCATATTACCCAGGGAATAGTATTTGGCTTTATAAAATCACCTACAAAAAATTTGTTTCCTTTCTGCTAATAGGACAAGTTCACATACCGTATTGTCCTGTATTGATTTATAATCTCCGTTCACAATGTCAATCCGATTTCGAGATTCAGAGCTTGCCATGGCCTGTTTGTAGGATGAAGGATCATCTACAGTTGTAGCACATGACTCAACATGCTTTTAAAGATATACTATACATTCTAGACCTATAACACTTTTCTTTTCTCTCGTGGACCTTCTTAAGGGAACTATTTACTCTTGAGGAGGTAGAGTTTGATCATCATAAACATCATCTTTTTTATATTCTTATGGAAGATTACCTTGAGATTCCTCTTGTTCTAACTGGACCAAGTCATTTTCCTGCTTGGAACCCGCAAAGGGAATAATAATGTTATTCTGGAGATTACCTTGTTCTAAAGAGACCAAAATGATTGACCTTAAAGCCCTTTTGATATCTGAGTATCCCCGCTAAAACATTCATGAGTTTCCATAGATTCTTTATCAAAATAAATATATGTTCTCTTATTCTTCCCTTCAAACTCAACATCTTTGAGAAACTTTTTCGTTCCTGTTTCAAATATAGTACGGGTGAGAGAATCATAAAACTTCAACCTCCTAGAGTGTCTGGAATAACCTATAAAGAAGAAACTGATTGTTTTAAGTCCAATTTATTTTCTTGAGATTTGTAAGAGCTTGCCTCAGCTAGACAACCCTGCACATGTAGATGCTTTAAATTGGGTCTGCGACTCTGCGCCCATTATAAAGCTCATATAAGGTCATATAAGGTCATAACAGTAGCTTTAATGAGTACTCTAGTGAGTATATAAGAGCCACACTTGATGGCTTCCTCCAAAGAGATAATAGTAGATATGAGTGACTTATCATACTTGTTATAATATCTTTTAATGTTTGGTTCCACCTCTTAGATAAATCATTCATGCGGGTTGAACCCGACATTGTGTCTTAAAGGACTGTAGCACTCTTATTTATGGTATTTTACAAAGGGCCATTGATGTTGTTCACCTGATCTTTCATATCTATTATAGTACTCACCACCACGGTCAAATCTAACGGTCTTAATGCTCTTACCGAGGTATTTTTTAACTTTGACCCTAAAATATTTGAATTTGTCAAGGGCCTCAGACTTTTCATAAAGGAGATAGAGGTATCCAAAACGATAGAACGCGTCGATAAAGGATATACAATACCGCTTCACGTTCCATGATTCCCGTGGAAACGGTCCGTAGATGTCATTATGTATCAATTTTAAGACTTCTGCCGCTTTATGTTCCCCTACCCTTTTGTTTTTATTTTGTTTCACTTTAATATACTCGATGCATATACCAAAATCAAAGTAATCTATGGGACCCAATTAAACTTCAGCTACAAGATTGTGCATCTTACCTTTGGATATATAACATAGCCACTTGTGCCATAATTTAGAAGATTTATCAAACTTAAAATTTTTGTTTGTTATACGTTGTTTAGTCATATTAATATTGTGATTATCAACACTATTTAATAAATACAAGCTATCATCTTTCATCAAACTACCATTCACAATAATTGAATTATTTAAATAGAGTGTACAACATTTTTTCCATAAGACAAGAATATACATACAAGTCTAAAACTGGAAAAGAAATCAAGTTTCTCGAAAAACTATAAAAAAAAATTATATTCTCTAAAATTAAAATATTTCCAAGGGTATGTTCAAAAGATAAATCAGAAATAGCTAAAACATAGCAAAAGGTCCCGTCTACCGTCAGTATAGATTTTTCATCCTCACTTAGCATCTTGCTCATTGACGTACCCTACAGAAAAAATACAAACATGAGTTGTTGCAGCCGCATCAACCCACTAACTATTTATTTTCACAGAAACAATATTACTTTCTGAAACAACCAAACATGTGTGGTGTACCTTTGCTTAACATGTAAGCTTGTTATTTCTTGCAATCCTTATTCAGATGTTCTTTCTTTGTAGAGAAAGCATCGACTAACAATCGTTTTCTCAGGATTTTTCTTCTTTACCGAACCTTGGCCCAACCCTTTGTCATCTATCTTTCGTTTATGCCCCGCTCCCTTTGAAAATGTTATCACATGAGCCTCACTCATTAACACTTTAAGTCTCTCATTCTCCTGTGAAGCGTGGAAAATCAACTCATTGATATTTCATTTTTCTCACATGCAATATAAGTGGACTAGAAATACTTAAACTGTTTAGGCGATGACTAAAATCTGAACCCCACTACACATTCCTCGGGAAGATCTACCTCGATTGCCTTTAAATGTTGCCCAATCGCAAACATTCCAAGAATATGCTCATGTATCTTACCTTTGGCACGGTATTTCTTGTTATAGAGCTTTGTATATCTATATTTTTGTTCTTAGCAAAGAATTTCTCAACCTCCGCGAGAAATATTGTGATGGTGGTAACATCCTTCGGGCAGCCTCACAAAGTGGTACTGGTATACCCTGTAATATAACACTAGTTCATAACTTATTTAACTTTGTCAATTTCTCTGTTCTTTAGTTTCCTCCGGTGTATTTTCTGGACTAAGGTCAGAGGGTTTGGAGTGGGTCATACCATAGTCATAATCATGCACAAACAAATATGGTAATGTGTCCTCTTTTCATAGGATAAAATTTGAACAATCTAGTACGGGTGGACGATTCCCCAAAAGATTGTAATCCATAACAAACAACACACAAAACACATTTCGAAACATGACATATAACTTAAAAACATGCATGTACATGGTAGATACAGATAAAACATAAAATACTATGACAATAAATATTGGAGGGCAAATCATACCAACATGCAATTTATGAGTTTTGAAAAAATATCATGATAATTATTTTATTACCCAAGTAGAAGAGAAACCCTTAAGGGGAAATTTTACTTACTTAAATTAAAATAACCCTAATATAATTTTCATAAGTACTCCTGAAACCTTCAGGAGAGAAAATTTTGCGTACTCAAAATTAAAAAATTACAAGGATGAAATTAATTTTCCTAAGTACATGTGAAACCTTTCGAAGGATCGATTTCATCTACTTAGACTTAAAGACAATACACGGGTCATTTCAGTGATTTTCTCTAGTTCATAATTAATTAAACCTAAGTGTTAACCATTTAAATATCCAAGTATATAATATTCAATTCACCAGAAAAAATTCAATCATATAGCATGCCAAACACATAATATTTGTGAAATAAATTAGTGCATTTTAAATGAATTAATCAATTAGTTTTTAAAAACTCGTTTTTTTTTTTAAATGCATCTTCTTGCTATTGTCATTGAGCGAGCCGTCCATAATGCCTCCTCGTGGTACGGGGTGTTCATCTATAGTGTCAGTAGTTCATTGTCTATAGTGAACATCGTTGGGCAGCCTTCGGTCAGTGTTAACATTAGGAGTTAAGCCATCAATGAGTTGTTGTCCCAATAGTTTGAATTGATTCATCAAATTATGGATGGTTTGATGCTAATTTTGAGAAAAACATGCAGACATCTAATCAAACCCTAAGTTAATCAAAAAATCCCAAACTATTTATAAACATAAATTCATTCAAAACCATAAAAAACACATAATCACCGTATTATGATAATAATCAAGAGGTAACCATATTATCAAGTTTTTCAAATAGTTCGTGAATCCATGCTCTAAAAAACTTAATCAAATACATAAACCCAATAGCATAGATTCTTTATAGTAAGATATATACATGATACAATAGACATGCTCTTCGATTATACTATCAATCACAAATGGGTTTTATTGGTTGTGATATCAATTGATAAATTGCTCATCAAACCGCGTAAAGTATACGACCCTTTGTGAGTTTCTTATTGAATAAACGAAAGATAAAACAAAGACACTTAATGGTTTGTTTTGAGTTTTCTATTATCTATTTTTTTTGGAAATATACTGCTAGCTTCAATGTTTAAGCACACTTGTTGAAGAATTTGAAAGAGAAAGAGAGAAACAAAGACAAGGGTCTTCCAATCATAGAGATAACGGTTGTCGACTGATTTTGATTTTCGCTTAAAAATGAAAAAACTTAAGCTTCCTATATATAGGCTTTACAACTTGAAGTTCAAAGTTGTAAAACCCATCATGTTTTCTGTGTCGTGATCGGGACCATAACCCAGTAAATTGACAAATTAATTTACACCCTGAATTACTAGTTCATGTTTAAGTGTTGAGATTTGGGCCCTCTTCTTTACAGTGCTTAAATTCAACCCGGTTATCACACTTGGACCTATAACGCTTTTTCACGTGTAGGTCTAGTGCAGTTAATTACATATTTTGATTAACACGATTAATTTCTTACACAATATTATCTCTCTCTCTCTCTCTCTCTCTATCTATCTCTCTCTCTCTCTCCAACCTAACAATATCGTAATCAAATATATTTTCTCATTTCTTACACATTATCCATTGTTTAACTTTATCTCTCTCATTCATTTTCTCTAACCTTTGCATATTTACTCTAAATACTTTCTTCTCCCAACCTAACAATATCGTAATCAATCTCTTTTTTCATTTCTTACACATTATCGAATACAGGATACTTAAGATTAAAATCTTAACCTCTTACGCAATGCAACAATGGATTTTTAATACTACAAATGTTGATCGAGTGATTTGCAACAAAGAAGATTAATTGAGTTCACTCTAAACTTACAAAGGAACTATGGATCTAATAGTATGCCGAAAGCCTCTAGATTTTTTTCTCAAATCTCTTAAGTGTCTTCTCACGCAACAATTGCTTCATTCCAACTGTGATTATTTATAGAGCATCAATGACGTGCACAATAATCTCAAGCTCAATAGCTCATTTGGAAAGACATGCCATCACGTAAGGACAAGGTTGATGCTAACATTCATACAACATGGGAAAATGTGTCGTCTTGTACCATAAGTCTCGTATAACACATCTATATCAACAACTTCATGATAAAAAATGGACTAAACATCAATCAATAACCTGAGTGACTCAACTTCCTTTAGAAGCTTCTAGGCATGCCGACGGGTTCGGGATTGGGACCCTCATTCCCAGCCATAAGAGTCAATACTTTTTACAAAGTTACGGATCCATTTTGTTGACTTCCCTTTCCTACATTATTTCATCGGCCAGAGGTTGTTCATTTTAGAGACCTGATGCGGTTATGAGTACGACCGGGTGTGGACGGCACTCGGCCCTACGATTTTAAAGGGGCCGTCAAGGGCGCACCAAATACCACGCGACGTGTGGTGCTCTTCTGTTGGGCACTACCTCCGGCTGAGCCGATTCCAGGGTGGGCAGGCTGTTAAACAGAAAAGAAAACTCTTCCCGATCTCTTCGCCGACGTCTCCAAACTCTTTAACGTTGTCTTTAGCCGTCACATCCTAGTCCCAAAATTTTAACCGGATCCCTTTCAAAGCTCGTACGGAATTGCGTTATCAGACTGACTTCCTCTGTTTTTTAGAATTTATTAATAAACTACCATAGAACTATTTAACATGTCATTCAAAATTATTTTTGGATTATATATATATACTATACATATAGTTCTAAAATTAAAACTGATGGTCAAATCATCAATCGAATGCAAAATTAATGTTTTAAATTTTAAATAATCCAAAGAGTAGAAGTAGTTTCTCTAGAATTACGGCTCTCCTACTTTTATTTTTATCAAAGGTCTGTCAGAAATATCTCCACCAACCAATGTGATATTGTCCGCTTTGGGCGATTAGTCCCGCACGGTTTTGCTCTTGGTTCACTCCCAAAAGGCCTCACATTAGTTGAGATATTTCATTCACTTATATATTCTAAGTACTTGTTCAGTCTAAGCGATGTGGGATAAAGGATCAAGTTTACTCACTCTTAACACTCTCCCTTAAACTTGATCCGGAATGACATATACACTTTATGCATTCCGCCTCACTCAATATACCCATGTCAGATACCATGTTAGAACACAAGTTTCAACCTTGCTCTGATACCATGTCAGAAATATCTCCACCAACCAATGTGATATTGTCCGCTTTGGGCGATTATATGCGCACGGTTTTGCTCTTGGTTCACTCCCAAAAGGCCTCACATTAGTTGAGATATTTCATTCACTTATATATTCTAAGTACTTGTTCAGTCTAAGCGATGTGGGATAAAGGATCAAGTTTACTCACTCTTAACAAGGTCATGAGTTTGAATTTTTCTAGATATTTTTTTACCTTTTGGTGTTGGTTTACAGACTATACGTCAAACCGAAAATTTAGCATGTACGTACTTGTTGAGTTGCCATTGCAGATTTCCTCCGAAAATAATAATAAACAATTCTACTTTAAATCACCAAATCAATATAAGTAAAATTAATAGTCATTAGTCTTTTTAATACTGTTGTAGAAAATTTTCTCCTTCTAGAGATTAGTGTATTTTAGTACTGTGTTTTGGTATTTTTCTAGCAGTTTCTATTTTCTCCAATATTTTCAAAAATGAATGTGAAAATTCATATTGGACAAATTAAGAAGCGTGAAGATTGAAATATTGTGCGAGTGAAGTCATGTCACAACACCCTTTAAGCGACAGAAAAAAATTAATTTTTTGATGGTGGCCACATAATTTTTTTTTTATCAATTTTGAAGTGATAAAAAGCGTTGAAAATAACCTAAACCAATCATAATAATTTTCCAAGTCCCAAATGTCAAATGTGTAACACAATTCTGACTTTAAGATGACGTTTTGGGTCTATGAATGACTCGCCTCGTAGATGTTTTCACCTAAGCGAGTAAGACCGTCCATCGATCGCACGATCAGTTTAACAGTTTTTAACCGAGTGTGTGATCTATTTAATGGCGTGGTGTCACGTATTGTCTTTGTGTGTGCCGGTATGATAGCGTGTCACTCTATGTGCGTGCTCGTAAGTCGTAACACTGTCCGTGCCACTAATATGTGGTAGACTCGCCCACGAAATAGTATTTATCAAATATTTGGTATAATATTATTTGAGATTATTTTGTATGGTTAATAAATCGAATTTCAATAATTAATAATTAAGATATGAATATTATAAAAAATATCTATAATATTTATTTTATATTTATTTTATATATTTAGATATTATAAATAGTTTATTTGATATTTTAATAAATTTATTTATAATATATAAATTTATTTAGATTTTTAAATATTATACTTTTAAAATATTTAATATACAATAATTAAAAAATATAGTTGGAATATAGTTGGTCCTTTTAAGTATTGATAGTGACAAATAAAGGACCAAGAGATAAAGATATTAATTTCAATTATAGTTGGAATATAATTGAAATCCAGTTTCAAATAATTAAGATATATGTATATTGCAAACTTGTAATATTATTTTGATATTGTTTGTAATATTATCAAGATATTATAAACAGTTTATTTAAAATTTCAAAAAAACTATTTATAATATCTAATTAGATATCTAATTTTATTTAGATTTTTAATTATCATATTTTTAATTTATTCTTTATATGTTTATAAATATGTATAGTGTATCACTAAAATATATAAAGATCAAATTATAATATTAAAAATTTGGAACAGCCGTTTTTTAAAGCAATAAGAATTTATTGCCAAAATTAAGAATTTTACAAAATATTGGACTCAAGTAAGAGTCTTCTAAGGATAAAAGCCCAATGCCAAATATAAAGAATATAAAACTATTATCTTCACCCAAATTCAACAGCGAAGGTCCACAAATCCAATCTTCAAGAAGAAAATTCAAAGCAGGCATCAACATGCATAGCTACTTATTGATCCTGAATCCAAGTCCTCGTTATTACAAACATTCATCTTCCGCATACAGACCGGATCGATTGAAATCAGATACATCATCTACTACCAGCTTCTAACTCATCTCCAGCTTTATCAACGAATTTCACCGACCACCCTATTTCAGCAACAATCTGCTTGCTACCACTATCGAATCACAAGTTGCTCACCAAAAAGATAAGTTATAATTCTGTTTCTGTCAATAGAACGCTTCAGAACTTAAATTTTCATGAAAAACTTTCTATTTAGAAAGAATTTTAAAGAAATTCATTTTCTAAAATAGTTAATAGTTACTTGATTCGATATACCCTAAATCTAAACTTTTTAGAAGGGTAATTGCAAACAATTTGTTAGGGGCTTTTAGATAAGGAAAACTTATCTCGTTTTTGTAGTTTAGAGACCATTTAGCTAGAAAATTTGTTGCCTGGTTTTGAGATCTTGAGATATGACTTAACTTTATTGTAGAAGTGATAAGCTTTCTGCAGATATTGATAGTAGGATTAAGGAACCATGGTATATTTGTTATATATTATCCGGAATCGCATCAAATAATATATAACAAATCGCGGAAAAAATAATAAAACCCTTTTGCTAGATTCATCTATAGAAGAAACAAAAAATCAAGAATACTTACGGGTTTGCCTGCTGCTATCCATCTAGTATTCTCTACAGTTCTTTTGCGTTCTTTAGCGATTCCACGTTCTCAGGCGATTCCGTTTATGAAACTAAGAGACCTGCAGAATCAGATTAGAGAAGAAGGAAAAGTTTCCAGACACTAAGGAAGCGGCTGTATTTCTGATTAGGGTTTAGAGTGCTGAAATACCTAAACCTAGCCCCTTATTTATAGATTTTACAATGTGAAGCCCAACATTGTAAAGCCCATCCTTTGTTACTTCCTTGTGTCCGGGACCATAACCCAATAAATTGATAATTCAATTTATATCCCTGGTTTATTAATTCAGGCTTAAGTGTTGAGATTTGGGCCCTCTTCATCACAGTGCCCAAATTCAACCCGGTTACCACACTTGAGCCCATAACGCCTTTTTACCCATAGGTCCAATTTAGTTAATTAAATAATTAACTCGACTACTTTTAATTTGGACTTCCTTAAGACAATAATCGACTATGTTTATTTAGCATGTCGGTCTAAATAATTGTTAGTCTATAAATATATTAAGTAAATATATTCCAACAATCTCCCACTTGGACCGCCATATGCTACTCAAGAATACATATTCAACTTTAATGGGATCCCTATATTCATTGTCAATGGGCAAATGGTACAACCCCGTACATGATTGATAACAATAAAGGACTAAAGACCTCTTTCTCGTAATGTGAACAATAGGATGCAACAGTAATCACATTACCATTATCAATCAATTACTTGGGCCAATTATGGAGCGTGGCATAAGAGTAATATGGCTTGTAATCGTACATATCTACTCTTAAATGGTTCCTACTTTTGGAGATCCAATACAGTACAAATATCAATAAATATTTCCAAGCATATATATATTGAAATAAACTTTAATGTGCACAATACTGCAAAATATAACATCAGATCCTATTACAAACTCTCACACTGGAACTAACAATCCTCTAAATCAACTACACCCATATTGATGGTGTGTCCCTGGAAAACCTTAGGCAAAACCGCCTTTGTTAAGGGATCTGTTATCATGGAGTTTGTACCGATGTGCTCTATACTTATCTGACCCAACTGTACTCTTTCTTTAACATACATAAACTTTATGTTTATG
This sequence comes from Limnanthes douglasii subsp. nivea, assembly GCA_036936605.1. Lineage (NCBI taxonomy): Eukaryota > Viridiplantae > Streptophyta > Magnoliopsida > Brassicales > Limnanthaceae > Limnanthes > Limnanthes douglasii. The sequence goes on along the minus strand of JAUPFV010000002.1, from coordinate 107,630,839 downwards.
TGTTTAGATTTAGACGCGCTCTTGTTGCTGTTAGAGTACTGCACTGCGGAATTGTTATCGCAATATAACCTCATAGGGCTTTCTATCCCTTGTACAATGCGTAATCCAGTAACAAAATTCCGCAGCCATAGTGCCTGGTTTGATGCCTCAAAGCATGTAACAAATTCTGCTGCCATGGTGGACGATGCAATAAGTGTTTGCTTTATACTTTTCCAGGATATTGCACCTCCAGCCAATAAGAATATGTTGCCTGACGTGCTTTTTAATGTGTCTGCGCATCCACCAAAATCCGAGTCGGAATACCCGATGATCTCCAGTTTATCCGACTTCCTATATGTCAACATGTGCCCCTTTGTTCCTTGCAGATATCGGAGTACTTTTTTAACTGCTTTCCAGTGATCCATTCCTGGGTTACTAACATATCTCCCCAACATGTTTACAGCAAAGGCAATGTACGGCCTAGTACAAACTTGAGCATACATTAAACTCCCAACTGCAGAAGCATAAGGGGCCGTTTTTATTTCCTCAATCTCAAGTTTTGTCTTAGGACATTGACTCGGACTAAGTCTGTCACCCTTTGCTATAGGGGTACTTAGGGGTTTGCAATCTTCCAATCCGTAACGTTGTAACACACTTTTAATGTATGATTTTTGTGATAATCCAAGAATACCACAAGAACGATCTCGATGTATCTGGATTCCTAACACAAAACTGGCATCACCAAGATCCTTCATATCAAACTTGTCTGATAGAAATATTTTTGTAGTGTGTAACAATTCCTTATTGTTCGAGGCAAGCAATATGTCATCCACATATAATATAAGAAATATGAAATTACTCCCACTAAACTTGTGATAAACACAATCCTCAACCGAGTTGATCTCAAAGTCATAACCGACTATCACCTCAAGGAATTTGTGATACCATTGACGAGAAGCTTGTTTAAGCCCATAAATGGATTTCTTAAGTCTGCAAACGAGATCTTTTAAGTTACTTTCTATAAAGTGTTCTGGTTGCATCATGTAGATCGTTTCCTTAATATTACCATTGAGAAAAGCGGTCTTAACATCCATCTAATGAAGCTCAAGGTCAAAATATGCAACTAATTCCATGATTGTTCTAAAGGAATCCTTCGTCGATACTGGAGGGAAAGTTTCTTTAAAATCAATCCGTTCACGATGAGTATAACCTTTTGCTACAAGACATGCTTTATGTCTTTCCACATTACCCAGGGAATCGCGTTTGGTTTTGTAAACCCATTTACAACCAATTGCCTTTTCCCTTCAGGTAATGTGACAAGATCCCATACCGCATTATCCTGCATTGATTTATACTCTTCTTTCATAGCGTCAATCCACTTTTGAGATTTAGAGCTTGTCATGGCCTGTTTGTAGGATGAGGGATCATCTACAGTTCCAGCACATAACTCATCATGCTCCTGAAGATATACTATAAATTCTGGACCTATAGTAATTTTCCTTTCTCTAGTGGACCTTCTTAATGGCACTATTTCCTCCTGTTGCACTTCTTGAGGAGGTAGAGTTTGATCATTATGAACGATGTCATTTTGATTCCCTTGTGGAAGATTATCTTGAGGTTCCTCTTGTTCTACCTGAATCTTTATATCCTGGTTAGAACCCTCAAGTGGAGCATCAATGTTAATCTGAGGATTACCTTGTTCTAATGGGATCAAAATGATTGGCATTACCGCCCAATCTTCAGCTATCTTAGTATCCCAATTAAAACCTTCATGAATCTTTATGGATTATTCCTCCAAATCAACATATGTTCCCTTATTCTTCCCCCCAAACTCAACATCCTCTAGAAACTTGGCCGTTCCTGTCTCAAATATTGTACTAGTGAGAGAATCATAAAACTTAAACCCTCTAGAATGTTCGGAATAACCTATGAAGAAACAACTAACTGTTTTGGGTCCAGTTTCTTTTCTTGAGGTTTATAAGGCCTCGCCTCAGCTGGACAACCCCACTCATGCAGATGCTTTAAATTAGGTTTACGCCTTTTCCAAAGCTCATATGGAGTCCTAACAGTAGCCTTTGTGGGTACTCGATTGAGTATATAAGCGGCACATTTGATGGCTTCCCCCAGAGAGATAATGGTAGAGATGAGTGACTTATCATGCTTCTAACCATATCTTTTAGTTTTTGGTTCCGTCTCTCAGATACACCGTTCATGCGAGGTGAACCAGGCATAGTGTATTGAGGGACTATTCCACACTTCTCTAGGTACTGTGCAAAGGAACCTGGACGTTGTTCACCCGATCCGTCATATCTACCATAGTATTCACCACCACGGTCAGATCTAACGGTCTTAATGCTTTTACCAAGTTGTTTCTCAACCTCGGTCTTAAAAGTTATGAACTTGTCCAGGGCCTTATACCTTTCTTGTTGACCGAACCTTGACCCGGTCCTTTGCCATATGCCTTCCGCTTAGGTCCTGCCTTATTTGGTGATGTAATCACATTAGCCTCAAGCGTTGTGCCTTTAAGTCTTTCCTCCTCCTGTGCAGCGTGGGAAATCAATCCATTGATATTCCACTTTTCTCGCATGCAGTTATAGGTGGACTGAAAATACTTAAACCGGTCTGGCAGCAAATGAAATGTGAATCCCACTATGCATTCCTCAGGTAAGTCTAAACCGATTACCTTTAACTTTTGGCCAATCATCAACATTCCCAGAATGTGCTCCCGGATTTTACCTTTGCCATTATACTTTTTGGTAGCTAGCTCGATGAGCAAACGCTGCATCTCTACCTTTTCATTTTTGGCAAAGGCTTTCTCAATCTCCGTGAGAAAGACCGAGGCAGTGGTAACACCTTTAGGGACAACCCCACGCAATGCTACTGCTATTCCCTGTAACAAGAGCGCCATGCATAACTTATTTGACCTTTCCCACTTTTCATCAGCCTTAGTTTCATCCGGTGTACTTTCCGGACTAAGTGGAGATGGTTTGAGAGTTAACAATGCATAGTCGTAATCATGTACAGATAAAAACAGCAACATTTCTTCATTCCACAATTGGAAATACGAACAATCCTACGTTGGTGGACGATTCCCCAACAAATTGTAACCCATGGATACTATAATAAGAACAAACAACACAAAGCACATCTAGCATCTTGACATATAACTGAAAACATATGCATAAACATGACAAATACATGTAAAACATAAAATTCCTTGATAATAGATACCGGAGGGAAAATCAAATTAACATGAAATTTTATGAGTTTGAGAAAAAAAATAGCATGATCATTATTTTAATTTTCTAAATACCATTGAGACCTTCCGGAGGGCCGATGTCATTTACTTAAAATTAAAATCAACACAACAACTATTTTCTGTTATTTTCTCCCGTTCATGATTAATTTAAACCCAAACGTGAACCTTCCGGAGGGCCGATAATATTTGAATTTAAATTAATCCCCGAACCTTTCGAAGCCTAGGATCCTTAAGAAAATTAATTTTAACCTTCCGGAGGGCCGATTAAATTAATTTCTTAGTTTCATCTACCGGTCTACGAAACCTTAGTCATGCATCGTCATTTAATCATTCACATACATACAATTTAATTCACAAATAAACATAAAAAATGTCAAAGCATCATATTTGTGAAATATATTGTTCAAATATTTTCAAATTAATAACGTTTTTTAATAATAAATAAAACAAAAAAAAAAATTATTTAACTTAATATTTACAGCAGCCTGCACGTACAGCAGGCTGCTGCAAATATTAAGCCCTGCTGCAATTTGCAGTAGGCTGTAGGTCCTGGACGGGCCCACCCTACAAATTTATTTGTAGTGATGCTGTGGGTTCTCGGTGGGTCCAGCCTGTATTCATCATGCTGTTATTACCGTTTGGGTATTTTTTATTGTCCCTATTTTTTGGGAGGTTATGGTGTTCATCGCCGGACAGCCTTCGATCAACGTTAACATCAGGGGTTAAGCTGTCGAGGAGCCACTGTCCCAATAATTTTGATTTTATTCGTTATTTTAGGGTTGATTTGATGCTAATTTTGGGAGAAAAATTCCAGACATCAATAAACCCTAATTTTACCCGAAAAATAAAATAAAAAACAAATCCCCAAACTATAAAAATTGCAATTTACTCATTATAAAACATATGTTTCAAAACAAATAAATCACATAACATGCTTTTCATACAATCCCTAAATCCATGCCCTACCAATTCAATTAACACATAATCCCAATGACATGGATTCTTTATGATTAAGAAAAATATGCATCTGTCTATCAATACTCAATTTGATTATTCTACTGAATCCAAAAAGGGTTTATTTGGCTCTGATACCAATTGTTATATATTATCCGGAATCGCATCAAATAATATATAACAAATCGCGGAAAAAATAATAATTTTGCTAGATTCATCTATAGAAGAAACAAAAAATCAAGAATACTTACGGGTTTGCCTGCTGCTATCCATCTAGTATTCTCTACAGTTCTTTTGCGTTCTTTAGCGATTCCACGTTCTCAGGCGATTCCGTTTATGAAACTAAGAGACCTGCAGAATCAGATTAGAGAAGAAGGAAAAGTTTCCAGACACTAAGGAAGCGACCGTATTTCTGAATAGGGTTTAGAGTGATGAAATACCTAAACCTAGCCCCTTATTTATAGATTTTACAATGTGAAGCCCAACATTGTAAAGCCCATCCTTTGTTACTTCCTTGTGTCCGGGACCATAACCCAATAAATTGATAATTCAATTTATATCCCTGATTTATTAATTCAGGCTTAAGTGTTGAGATTTGGGTCCTCTTCATCACAGTGCCCAAATTCAACCCGGTTACCACACTTGAGCCCATAACGCCTTTTTACCCATAGGTCCAATTTAGTTAATTAAATAATTAACTCGACTACTTTTAATTTGGACTTCCTTAAGACAATAATCGAATATGTTTATTTAGCATGTCGGTCCAAATAATTGTTAGCCTATAAATATATTAAGTAAATATATTCCAACAATATTGCCTTTAGTTATGGTATTAACTACGAGATTAAAGTCCCAAGTCCGAGTCCCAAATAAACCAGATCTTATTTGAATAATTATAAGTAAGTTTTGAAATCCCAATTTGTTAACAATAATAGTCAACTTGTCATTGCCAACCATAAGCTCTTGAATTACAATGATTTGAATCTTTTCATTCTAAGTAATAGACTTCAGTCACCTGACTGTAGTGGACGTTCGGAACAGCTACTTTGATTATAAGTAAAATGTATTAAATTATAATATTATAACTATTTCATGAATAAATAAGAAAACTATAATATCATAACATGTAATTAATTAATAACGTTATATATAAATAAAATAATAACGTTATATACAAATAAAAAAAAACGACCTAAAGCGGTAGATATAATTAATTACTATAATTATATATATAATAACTAAACATATATAAATAATTTTTTTATATAGATAAAAAAACAAAGACTTTGGCCTATTATATATATTTAAACAATAAGACAACAACAATTCACATATCTGAGTTGAGTCTGAAATTTTTTAATTTTTTTCTCCTCTAAAAATAAGGGAGAAATATATTCACAATCCACTCCTCTCTAAATTTTTAGGTTAATTATTTCTACATTTTGAGTAGTTAGAGTTTTATTTTCGATCAGATTTTTTATTTAATAAAAGTAATAAAATTTTATTGTTGTAACATTATACTAGTTAAATTATTAGTTTTGGATAATGTTTTATTTATTTGGTTGTTATATTAGTTTCGATATTAGTTTGTATTAGTTGTTACTTGTTAATTAAAAAAGACTAACTAATTTATTTTTATTGATGATATTAATTAGTATCAGTTTAAAAATTTACCCTTTATTAATTTTTAGTTATATTAGTTTCAATTAGTGTATTTTTTACGATACTAGTTAAAATTATAAGATATGATTTTGGTTTGTAAACTAATAATAACACCACACCTGTACTATTTATAACCAAAATAACAAAATTATAATCATATAACTTATAATATTTTTTTAATTAATATTTATAACCAAATAATAATAATAATTAAAGTATAATAATGAAATTATAATTATATACCTTATAACATTTTAAAAATTATAAGATATGATTTTGTTTTATAAAAAATAACAACACTGGTAATATTTATAAACAAATCATAATAATAATTCAAATGTAATAATACAATTATAATCATATACCTCATAATATTTTAACATTATAATATATTATTTTTTTATATAATAACAACTCTTTTAATATTTATAACCAAATCATAATAAAAATATTCAAAATGTAACATAAAATTATAATCATTTACCTTATAATACTTTAACATTATAATATTTTATTTTGGTTTATAAATTAATAACAAAACTTGTAATATTTATAACCAAATTATAATAATAATAATAATCAAAATGTAATAATAAAATTATAATCATATTTTTTAATAATATTTTAAAATTATAATATGATTTATATAATAAATTAGCTTATAAAATAATATTATTACTATCAAATATAATATGATTTTAAAACAATCAGTCGGGCGGAGGAATCTTTTCTCAAGCAGAAATCTAGAGAAAATTGGATCAAGCTGGGAGACCGGATATCTAAGTTCTTTCATAATAGCATCAAAGCCTGGCTTTTCCATAATAAAATTCTCTCGATCTCTGATAACCAGGGAGAAACGATCACCTCCCCGATTAGAGTTTCTAACGTCTTTGTGAACGTTTTTGAGAAATCCTTAGGTACAAAGCATTCTGCATTCTATCCTGGTCTTGATAGAGTTTCGACTCTGATTTCTTCCTTCGTTACTCAAACTGATAAAGAGTCAATGATCAGTGAGATATCTAATGCTAAAATTAAATCGGTTCTTTTCAGTATTGATAGTGACAAATCTCCTGGTCCTGATGGTTTCAATTCTAGTTTTTTTAGAGCTACTTGGAATATAGTTGGCCCTGACATCTGTAAAGGAGTCCAAGAGTTCTTTCTCTCTGGAACTCTGATTGATTCTTGGAATGCGACCTCTAGCTCCTATCCCTAAAAAGGCTTCTCCTTCGGGGCCCGTGGACTATAGACCAATCGTTCTTTGCAATGTTGTCTATAAAATCATTTCTAAAATTCTAGAAAATAGAATCAAAATTTCCTTTCCTTACCTTATCGACTCTTCTCAATCACCTTTTGTCACGGGAAGGAATATTTCTGATAACATCCTTCTATCTCAGGAACTCCCGATGGGTTACAACAAAACTATTAAAGGAAAAAGGGTTGCCCTAAAAATAGATATAATGAAAGCCTTTGATAATGTTCGATGACACCTCATTCTTGACATTTTAGTTGCAATGCAATTTCCTGAGCAGATGATCACTTGGATAATCAAGTGCATCTCTACCCCCTCATACTCTATAATCATTAATAGAGATCTTCATGGAAATTTCAAAGGTAAAAAAGGTCTTCACCAGGGTGACCCTCTATCCCCCCCTTCTCTTTGTGCTTGTTATGCAAGTACTTTCGAGCATCCTTAAAGAGAAAAGCCTGGATCGAACTTTCCGTTTTCATTGGAAATGTCATAAACAGAAAATCATCAATCTTTGTTTTGCAGATGACCTAATGATTTTATGCCATGGTGACACTCGATCCCCCAGCCTTATCAAAGATGCTCTGGATGATTTCTACTCTCTTTCTGGTCTCAATGTTAATCCCTCAAAAAGTCATATTTTATTCTCGGGAATTGACCATCACCTTCGGTTGAATCTTTTAACAATTTTGAAATTTCCCTGAAGGTTCCCTCCCGGTTAAGTACCTGGGAGTTCCTCTCATCACTGGTAGACTTACCCATGCTGATTGTCGCCCCTCCTGCACAAAATAACCTCCTGAATTGATTCTTGGACTACCAATCACCTCTCCTATGATGGTAGACTCCAACTTATCAAATCGGTCTTATTTGTAGGTCATGTATATTGGTCCTCAATTTTTTATTCTGCCTTCTAGGATAACTAAAGAGTTAAACCAATATCTCTGTCGCTTTCTTTGGTCTGGTTCGACTATGAAAATTTATGGGGCCAAAGTTTCCTGGTCGACCGTCACCACTCCCTATAAAGAGGGCGGCCTTGGGATTCTAGACTTAAAACTCTGGAATCAGGCGGCCGTCCTTAAGCACCTTTGGTCTATCATTAGTAATAAGCCTCAATCTATCTGGTGCGAGTGGATTAAAGCTGAAAATATAAAAAAATATAAAAATCTGGGAAGTTGCTTTGAATTCCTCGTCCACTTGGATTTGGAGGAAAAATATTCGTCTTCGTCCTTTGGCTCGTAATTTATACAGGGTGGCTATCGGAAACAGTCAGAACACTTCTTTCTGGCATGACCCTTGGCTCCTCTCGTCGTCCCTTGCAACCCACTACGGGACTGAAGTCGTCTGCGACTCTCGAATGGGAAGCAACTTAAAAGTTTTGGAAATTATCAACAATGGTGAATGGAATTGGCCTGCAATCTGAGATCGGCACGAGCGCGCAGCTGAGGACACTTGGATGAAATTCACAAGCTAATTCTATCCCTTCCCACCCGAACATTCTATCAAGGGATGTTCCCTACTAGACGGCTAAGGCAGGAAGTATCATCTTTACCATTAAGGACACGTATAATTCCCTTCGTTCGCCTACCCCTGAAAAGGGATGGGCGGGGTTAATTTGGAATAAATTTAATATTCCTCGCCACTCTTTTATTTCTTGGCTGGCTATCAAGGACAAGCTTCGCAGCTGGGGTTATAATATCCCAGACTCTTGTCCCTTATGTCACTCTGATTCAGAAACTATATCTCATATCCTCTTTGAATGTAGTTACTCCCAAAGTATATGGACTTACACCAGTGTCAAACTTGGTTTTTCTTTTCACTCTTCTTGCTGGCAATCTTGGATTATCAAGACATCAAGATGGCCTAATACTCGACATCAGAGTATTTGGCGTACTTGTTTCAATGCGGTTATCTACCACATTTGGAAAGAGCGGAATTCAAGAATTTTTGGATCCCCCCCATCTTTGGCCTCTACTATATCATATCATATCTTATCAGATCTCCGATTTAGATTTCATGGTACCAAGATTAACTGGTAAGGTTCTTGTATATATCTCTAACTTACTCCTTCTTGTGATACAGGTACTCGCTGTCTGGACTGCATGCTACAAGCTTATGTTACTATTCGGGAGTCGAAATTTGGGCACCTCTTTTTTGCTCTAGAATTTTAATTACTGTAAGCTTGAGGGGTATACCCCAAAACTATGTATGAATTTATCTAATTAATTTAAGTTTTCATTTCACCAAAAAATTAAAATTAAAACAAAACTATTTGTGTGATTAACCAGTATATTGTGTGACTATGCGTGTCTTGTGACTGACGTGTACATGTGTGATCCTATTTAAATTTTGACGTGACCTGTCTTATTTATCACCCTAATTTTCACGGTCCGCATTATTTTTTATATATATATTTTACTCTAAAATTGTGTAAAACAATTATGTCATATAAATCTAAATATTATTTTAGCATATGAATTGAAAAATATATAAATAAATAATATAGGAAACAACTTTTACTATCTTTAGATTATAATGATAAAATCTTATTGAAAAAAAAAATTATTTTTACTAATTTTTGGTATAGTGTGGTATTTCTTACTAGAAAGGTTTCTTCTAATTGTTGTTTGGTTTTCTTCCAATGTTTTATAGGTAATCTTCAGCACACATCCGGCTTCAAGATCATATACATCTCCTTTGTGTTGAATTTCCTCAACAACCGTGTCAAAATTCAGAAGGTATTAGCCTTCTATAGAACTATACTTGGTCAAATAACAACATACTAGTCATCTTTAGCTGCACACAAAAACACTCCAAAGTTAGACCTCCTCGTTGTTACCAGGATCCTTCAACCACCATGTAAATAACCAACATAGTCTCCTATATGTACTACACTTGATCCAATGACAACAAAAATTCAATTCAGTTCAATAAAAATCTTACCTCTTCATAAACTCAAGTTTATTCCTTGTTTCTGTGGGCTTTCATCATAGGCATTGATGAGTCCGGAAATATTCACCACTCACTGTAGAAACCGGACAGGGGAAATTCGGACAAAAATCACCCACTGAACCATCCGGACAGGACAAAAGTATTAAAACACTAAAAACCTTTTGACTAAGCTAGTTACTAATCTGCTTAACAAACTAATGGGTTATTGAACTCGACCCAATTACATAAGTTTGACCCGAAAGCCCTATGGCCCATAATTAAAAGTATAAATACCCAACCACTTTCATTAATGAGGGTAATGAACATTTAATACAACCAGGCAGCTTAAATCTCTCACTACAAAACACTTAAACATTTAATACCTTTGAAACACCACAAAATATCTAACCAAATTACCCTCAGTCGAAAATAATCCACACCAGACATCATTAAGCTCAAGCTCAACCAAAGAAGTTACCCCAAGTCCTTACTCATGCAGGAAATTTACCGCAATAAATTCTCTAGTAAAAAATCACTCCTAAAGATTCAAAAAAATCCACCACCCTAGCATCATAAATAATTTGCACCTTAGTAATTCCAAAGTTACAATCCTTAGTCATTCGCATCTAATTTCAAAAATTAACCTTCTCTTAAGTCAAACTAGTTTATATATTTACCCATAACTATATTGTTTCTCCTCTCTCATATTTTTATAAAAGAATAAGCTCTCTCAAACCACGTCTACATAAGGAAAATTTCCTTATTAATGCCAAATACTCAACTTTGTTCCGAAACCTCTCGTCAAAACAAAATTCATAGCCCTACAAATTTTCTTATCAACAGTAAATCTATGGGTTTGTCTCTTCTCGCGTGCCTTCTAACTTTGGGAAATTCATACCTACAAAAACCTACAATGTTCACCTCAACAAGGTAAACCTATAATATTTTGTCTAACTTTCAAAACCTGGGCTTTAACAAATTTTTCCAAATCCCTATCACCAGGTCTTATTCGTTATTAGTTATTGGTTATTAACTTTTGTCTAAGTTTTATATAATCAACATCTCTTGCATATAATCTTGCTCTCAAAATACCATAATATTTTACCCTCTTAAAGGATCCTCATGTGATCCATGATTGGAGATGAAGAATATTCATCTCCACTGAATAGTAAAAACCATTATCCTACTCTTACCAATCAATCCATCATGACTTCCTTCTCCTTAAGCTCTCATTGACTAACTAAACCAACTGGTATGGCTTGATATTTCTCCCCAATTTGCATCCAAGATTTCGTTTCTTCCATTTCCATCGTTTCTTCGATTGAGTTGCCTAACCTGGATATAATTTCGATGATGTTGTCTTCTTCATCCTCCACTGCACCAGTCTCTGTTTGTAAGACCTTAGGAGACCTCTGCAGGTCCGAAATAGAAGCTTTTACCCCCTTCTTTGGATTCTTTTGGGGCCAACTTTTGGATTGCAGGTCAGCTAATTTTTTGGTCTCCCATTTGATCTTTGCTTCCCATGAGGAGTTGGTTAAGAATAATTTGGCCCTGTCTAGACATTACATGAAGTCGGGTCATGAATAAAGTATTTTCCATTCTGTCACCGGCGCCCCTCCTTCAATAATTGTTGGTGACAATAATTCCTCCTTCTTGTTGGTGGCACCAAGGGTAAGTTCATTGTTATGATTTCTTCTACACATGGAGCTCATCATCACCTATCTACCCAGTTGTGGATAGGATTTGGTACCAAACAGGACTCGATCAGATACTTTTTGGCTTTCTACCAAAACCTTGTGGCGTATGTTGAAAGCTATGAATTGGAAAAGGCTTCACCAAATGTTTTTCCTCCAATCAGTTGTCAAATTTCATGGTAGGAAAAGTGCCCAAAATTGGCTAGAATCTTTAAGTTTAATGGGGGTTTCGGGTTCTCTGTCTCGAATATCGTTACCATAGTTGGTTGTGACAGCTTTGAAGATTTCTAAGAGGATGGTTTGGGTTTTAGCTCTCAAGATGATAAAATGGGTTTGCGCTCAATGGAAGGTTATGTCGCAAAGGAGAAGACATAGATATTAAGATCAATTTTTTCTCTTGGTGATGGTTATGGGCCTTTTGGTTTAGGTTTGCAAGAAAGTCTCGTATTAGCTGGACGACATCTGGTTCATTCAATTTGGAGCAGACCATTGGTTCATTTAATCCCATAATGGATCAGAGTAAATATTTTCATGCGCCACATCCTTCTTTAGATTTAAACACAAATGTTGTTGGGCCTAGTCTTAAATTGGGTAGGGGTTTGTTTGGTGTTGGGCCTCTAAAACCATTTTCCAAGATCATAACTTTTGATAATGCTGGAAAAGGCCCAAATGACATAAATGTTTTGAACAACTACTACCAAAACCAATAATCTAATTCTAATTTTTCAAAATATCCTTCTTTAGAAATCTCATCCAAACCAGTCTTTAGCACCAGTTTGGCTAGATATTTACCTCAAACTAGCTCCATTCTTCCCAAACTGGTTTCTCATGTTTTTTTCCCTCTTTTCATATACGAGCATTGTTGTAAGACACCAATCTAACCATTCTTCATTGGTCATTATTTTTCGACCTATTATTTTTAGGACAATACATTTATCATAAGAGATTTTGATTTTAGGTCATCAGAGTCGTGGAAAGCTTGTTTATCCGACGAATTCCTTACTTAATCTTCTAACCTTACGCAACTAAAAGTCAATGTTGAGTCTTTATGGGGTAAATTTAGTCTTGTGGAATTTAAAATCCTTACCAAAGGTTTTTTTTTCCAGTTTTTCTATAAGAAAATGGAAAACAAGTTTCGGATAGGGCCCCATGGTATATTGGTATGATCCTCAAAATCTGGGAGCCTCTGGCCATTATAATTAAGAACCCTCATAAGGATCTCCCGATTTGGGTCAAAATATTTAACTTCTATGTCGAGATATGGATAGGGGAATGTTTTAGTAGAACATGTTTGACAACTGGTACCCCCTTGTATGCTGATAAGAAGATTGAGAGAAAAGAAAAGTTAAGGTTTGTGTGAATTTGCATTATGATCAGGGCAGGTTCAGAAATATGCTAAGAAGTTACTTTCAAGACAGGAAAAATGTACATTACGGTTAAAATAGAATACCAAGGTCTTCCTTCATATTGTGAAAGTTGTATTATGTTCGGACATGGCACGAGAGACTGCAAAAGTGTCGCAAAGGTGAGTCACGATTTGACCATTCCGATTCATTTTTATGTTGATTCTAATCCTTCTGAGCTTGGTTCAGATTCTGTCAAGATCCCTCCACCCCCTACCCCATGGTTCTGCTGATAAAGATTGTTGAGGTGACAAGTAGTGATGAGGTAGATTCGTCACTAGCAAAACTGCTACTGGTATTATGGAATTTTCCTTCGACAAGATCATCAACTGACCCTTTGTAAGTTAAATTTCTTATGATTATTGCTTCCTGGAATATAACTGGTTTAAACAATTTATTACATAGAAAAACACCACTTCTTTCATTTTTTATAATAGTATATCACTAATGTTATTGGTAAATACTAGTCCAAAGTTATAAAGTTGAATCTACTATAAGATCTATGGTCCCTTATTGGAATGTTATCACCAATCACATTTCGCATCCTCTTGGTAGAATTTGGATAATCTGGAAGCCTAGTGTAATTACTATCTTCATGTTTGTATCAATCTCATCAACACATTCATTATTAAGCCAGATGTCACATCTTCCCATCTACCTTTCACTTCACTACCATATACACTTTCAATGAAGCTTCAGACCGTATCCCGCTATTGAATAATCTTGAGTCCATTGCGGCCTAAGATCATGGTACCCATTGGATCACCATTGGGACTTCAATTCTTTCCATAAGCCATATGAGAATATTTTATTATCTGAGAATTGGTCTTCAGCAATTGATGTATTTAACAATTGTTGCTACATGTGTGAGCTTATTGACCTCCACTCTACATGTTTTAATTTTACCTAAATTAGCAATAGTAACTGAGGTGAGTCTTTCCCTATATCTTTTTCTTACTATGGGTTCCTCTCATCCTCACATCATACCACTGTAACCCAAAATCTTGGAGGCTCTTGAAGCATAGGAAAAAACTAATCAAATTCTTCAATATGTGGAAATCTCACCCTTTTTTCAAAGATATTGTCTCCAATAATTGGAATCTTCCCACCAATTCTCAAGGAATGAGTTTAATTCCCTAAAAATCATATCGTCTTCAATTGGAGCTTAATTTCCTCAACTATAAGGAATATAGCAATATAAGCCGGAGAGTTTCTATAACCCTATCAAATCTTTTTCTTGCCAATACCCTTTCAACCCCGATCTCGTATCCAAAAACATTGAGGCATTTTCTTCGTTCATTTTCTTAAGCTGAGCTGGAGAATCATTTCTTAAACCAAAAATATGAAGAAATTTAGTTAACAATTTGTGATAGGTATACCAAAGTTTTTCATAATAACATTAAAACTTTTCTTTTTCACAACAAAATAATATTATTTAATAATAATTAGGGTCTGAACGTCTCTAGACCTATAAGTATTGCTAATGTTATGGTGAGCTATTTTAAGGATATGAAGGGTCTCGACCTTCCTCTCAACCAACTAGTTAACTATTTGCAATAAGAATACCAAAGTTTTTCACAATAACATTAAAACTTGTCTTTTTCAATAATCAGGGTCTGAACGTCTCTAGACCTATAAGTATTGCTAATGTTATGGTGAGCTATTTTAAGGATATGAAGGGTCTCGACTTTCCTCTCAACCAGGGTATATGATATAGATAAGATTTCGATGAACCTCACGGTAAGATGTGACAAAATAAAAAACGCCTTATTCAGCATCGATATTAACAAATCCTCCGGGCCCGATGGTTTCAGTTATAGATTTTTCAGGGATTTTGGACTATTTTGGGAAAATGAATCTATAACGGAGTCCTTGAGTTTTTCAACACCTGAGTTCTTAAAACTTCCTGAAACTTAACTTTTATCCCTCGCATCCCCAAAAAGGATTCCCCTTCTGTGTCTGTTGATTTTAGGCATCTTGCTCTTTACAATGTGGTCTATAAGATCATCTCTAAGATTTAGCTAACAAAATTAAATATTTCTTCATTTATCTGATTGGCAAATCTTAATCAGATTTCAACTATAGGACGAACATCTCATATAATATTATTATATCTCTAGAAATTTTAAGGGGTTATCATACCAACTGTAACGGCAAAAGAGTTTCTCTTAAAATTAACCAGATAATTTTTTTGATAATGTCTATTGGTACCTCATTCTTGACATTTTCGTTGCTATGTACTTCCCTAAAAATATGATCACTTGGATCATCTAATGTAACCTCTCCATTCATTAACATCATCATTAAATGGGGACCCTTATGGTATGTTGAAAGGAAGGAATGGGCTCATATAAGGTGACCCCTTATCTTTTTTTCCTAAATATACAAGTCATTTCGAGTACACTGAAGGAAAAAGTAGCAACATGAATTTCTAATTCCACTCGAAATGTCATAAACTCAACAAATTTACTCCTTACTTTCCTGACGATATCATGATCTTTTGTTATGGTAATATTAATTCCCTCCATCTTATTAAAGAGGGCATGAATGATTTCTTTTTGCTCTCATGTCTTCAAGTCAGCCCCGCAAAAAGTCAAAAATTATTCTTTACGCAATCACCTCATCTCACTATTAGGGTACAAGGAAAGTACCCTTCCTGTTAAATATATGGTAGTTCCCCTTCTCACCGGATACCTCACCACACTAATTGTCGTCCTCTTATTCATTAAATCACCTCAAGAATAAACTCGCAGACCTCCAAGAATCCCTCTTACGCAGGTATGCTCCAACTTATCATATGTGTCTTATTTACGAGACTAGTATACTAGTCAATTAATTTTATCCTCCGCACTATGGTCCTCAAACAATTGTCCTAAACATTCGTCGATTCTTTTGGTCAGGCCCTGAGATTTCTGGGGTAAAGGTTTCTTGTAATAACGTTATCGATCCCACACTATAAGGTGGCCTTGTGATTATTGATTTAAAAATCTAGAATCATGCGACTTTCAGCCTGGTGAAAAAGAATTAGATCCTAAAAAAGGTTATTGGTATTTAGACCTAGAATCCTCCTCTTCTTAGATTTGGAGGAAAGTTTTACATTTTAAACCTATGACAAGTAATTTGTACAAGGTGGTGATTGACAATTTGACGTATACTTTATTCTAGTACAATCCATGGATCATTACTACCCCTATGGTAAATCACTAAGGGAAAAAATCATCATAGATTCAAGGTTTTGGAAGAACCTCAAATTTTTAAATATCATCAACGATGACCACAAGAATTAGCCATCAAATATCAGATGGCTCGAGTAGGAAACCACATCAATCTTCAAGATATTAACAATCTCATTTTCTCTCTACCTTCTGCAAATATCAATTTTAATGACGTTCATTATTCGACAACCAAGAGTGGAAACCCAAAGTTCATTATCAGGGAAGCCTACAATGTCATTCATGTGTCCACCCTGTTGTGTCGGGTGGGCCGGGTTAATATGGAATAGGTTTAACATTCCTCATCATTCTTTCATCATGTTGTTTGCGATCCATGGAAAGTTATCTGCTCGAGATAAGCTTCAGAGTTGGGGTTTAAACACCCCACCAGATTATGTCTTATTCAATTCAGACTTTCAAAGTATCAATCATATCCTCTAAGAAAGTAGCTTCACTCAGAGTCTATGTGGCTATGCAGACTCTAAACTTGAGTTTTTGCTAAATGCTCTCAGTTGGAAATATTAGTTCTCCAAAACGGCAAACTGGTCTTCCTCTCGAAACGATCCTCTTTAGTGTTCTTGTTTTTGTACGATTATATACCACGTCTTGCAGAAGAGGAATGCACAATTTTTTTGTTCCCCTACTAACCTTGTTTGTTTGGTTTCATACCATATTTTTTCGGACTTCTAGTTCAGATTTCATGCCACCAAAATTGACTATCTAGGATAATTTCATTTAGAAAATTTAATTAAATCGTATTATTGTTTTTATGGTATTTGTAAATTTATCTCTCTCTGCATGTCGGCCACGACAAATGCCCACCATTGCTGACGCTTTGTTTAAATCTACTATACCACCATTACTAGTGTTGTTTCACCCATGCTCTATGTTTATTGTATTCTAGTCAATCCATTTTTTTGGATCCTGTAATTTTAGTTCAGGAAATTTCTCTTTTAATACTTATGTTTTTCAACAAAATATATTCCAAGTATTTTTGTACGGACCTTTTACTTTAATTAAATCTCTTTCTAATAAAAATAGTATGATAATACAATATATAATAAAAATAATATATAATAATATATAATAATAATAATAATAAAACTTTTAAAATTGAAATTTATGAGCTATTGTTTTTTATATACCTAAAATAAAATTAGTTTTGAGCTAGTTATTTTTATTTAAATTATTCAAAATAAATTGATAGAGACATATTTTATAAATTTATAATATAAGTAAAAATAATATACTGAAGTTAAGCATTTATCTTGATTTATGTATATAGATTATTATAGAATGAGTAGTTAGAACTTAATTTTATTTTAGAAGAATAAGAAATAGGGTGAAAAGTAATGATAAAAAATTATTTTTCAAATAAGGGTTATGGTGTATTTATTTTGGAATCCTAATAAAAAAATGTATATTTATTGTTTGTATTTTTTTCAGTCACGAAGTTGTTTTTTGCCATCAAATGATGCAAAATATTGCATTATTATATGACACAATTTTTTTAATTTATCCATCAAATTTTGTAATTTTGTGGCGAAAACAATATTTTAGAAAGTCAATGTTTTTTTTGTATAATCCATAATAGAACGAGGTTCGAATAACTGTTTTGCTAGATATATATGCTACTATAAATAATAAAAATACATTTATCTTATAGTTATTCCCTTTAATTAATTTTTAGAAGTCTTGGTTATAGGTTGAGAAAATATAATTTTTTGTTTTTATCCATAGTTTATCGGTTAAAAATCACCTTTGGTCTCCCAGGTTTCATCTGTGTATCAAACAAGTTATTCATCTTCACTTTTGTCTTCTATTTATTTTCTATGTTTTAGAAATTTGCATGATTAGTCCCGCCGCACATGTGAGCCATGAAAATATGACACGTGTCATCTCAAATATCCAAGTTTTGTGTCACTATACGTTGCCACAATTCTGTCTAATTTTATCCCTCTTTTAGCCTAGTCAGCAACCATATCACCTGACACCTAATTTTACCATTTACTATAAATTTTTAGCATTTACTAGTCTACCTTACTTTATAACCTTAATTAAGTTGATTTATAATTGGGTGGACCCGGGTTGAACTCATAAACCCAAGTTTTAACTAACTTACCTATTAATTTACCCAATCCCAAATTACCTATTAATTTACCAAAACCCAAAAATCAAATAATGAATTTCAACTATTGAAACCCAATTCCATCAAATCGAATCTTTCTTATTTCTTTCCTATAATGTCTATTTCTACTCTCTATCCGTTTATGTTTCCCGGTTCGCAGTCGTTATCCACCTGCTTCTTTTATATTTTACACAAACTTAGGTTATTATGGAGATCCATAATCATATTGCAAGCATTGGTTTTCATGGTCTTAATCATATTCAAACTATTATATAGTTCTAACCCCTGAATGGGATATCATAGCTTTTAACTTGGGTTTTGACATTTCAATATCTAAGTTTTATTGAATTATGGAAAAAGAGTACTTGGGTGTCAAATTATGAAATATGAAAAAATTAACTCCTCGTAATTAATCTTTGATCATAGGTTTGTTAAACTTAGTTTCAAGCTCAATGAGTTTGTAGTTTGAGACATTGGGGCTCTGGAAGAACTTTTGTTGAGTGCATAGGTATAGTAAGTGTTGACTCATATAGTTTATATTCAATTTCACTTGTTTTTCCTTAGCTATATGTACTTATGAGTCTTATAAATTTCATAATCTATATTACCTCATTTATTTAATTTCTCTTTGATACTGTTATAGTTGATATTGATTTTTCTTGGTTATTGGTATCTTTGTGTAATATATGTCTTCAAAATTAATTAACAGTTTATAAGTATGTACCTTACCCGGGTCACTAAGGCGCATAGCTATAAATGTATGGGCATCTATAGCTCAAAATGAATGTAAAAGAAGTTAGTGGATAAAGATTTCGAATCGGAAACATAAATGGACAAAGAGTAGAGAGAGACAGTATAAAAAGGAAGAAGAAAGCTTCAATTTGATTTTATGTTTTAGTAGTTGGGAATTCATTATTTGAGTTTCAGTTTTGGGTAAATTAATGGGTAAGTTAGTTTTTATAGGTTCAACCTGGGTCCAACCCATTTATAAACTAATTTAATTAAAGTTAAATAGTAAGGTAGAATGGTCAATGGTAAAAATTTATGATACATAGTAAAATTAGGTGGCATCTGAATGGGCTGCTGACTATGCTAAATAAGGAATAAAATTGGGCAGAATTATGGGGGACCAATAATGACACAAAACTTGGATATTTGAGATGAAACATGTCAAATTTTTATGGCTCACATGTTCAAGGGGCTGATCATGCAAATTTCTAAAACACGGGGGTGAGTGGGAGACAAAAATGAACATGGATGACTAGTTTGATACACAAATGAAACATGGGGGACCAATGGTAATTTTTACCCTATTTTATCTTTAATTTCTAACTAGATATTAAGAATATCTAAGTTTGAATTATTCATTCATATTAAGAAGGAAATAGCTTCGGCTAATTACATGTGTGGGATTTATCGAGGTCTTTATAAAATCCTACCTTTCATAATTTAAAGTTCATTTAATTTATATATTTGACCATTATCAATAGTTCCACAGACATTACGAGAGAAGTGAGATAGGAATATAATTATAACTATCCTTTATAACTGAATTGTTGCTTTTAGATCATATAGTTAGATCCATCTTGCAACCTTAAGTGTTCAAAATCTTTTTTCAGATCATCGAGATTTTGGCGGGGTTCTAACGTAAAACCAAACCTTTGTTTTTATTGTTACCTGATTTGAAAGACCAAACTATAAATGTGTACGATCAAATTGGAAGGGTTTGATATAGTTGGATAACCAATTCATTGAGTTTTTCACTTTGTGGTAGTTTTTTTTAAACGTCTGTTTCGAGTTAATATCCAAGCATTACTACCATAACATTTTGTTGGGACTAGTTACTCCTAGCCTAACTTTCATTTCTCTTTAAATAATGATTCAACACTTCCCTTACTCTATCTCTTATTAAAAACATTTCGTTAGCCTAAGGCTCTTGTGAAGAAAAAAGTTCTACTTTTTCCAAAAGAAAAATAATATATAAGTAAGTATTATGTTGCTAAGGTAGCTAGTACGCTTTTTCCAAAGTGAATATTTTGTTGTTGAATTTATCTATATGAGTAGACTCTTTGATAAAAAAAATTAGTGAAACAAAAAGGTATTATAAGTAGAAAAAATAAATCAAATAAATAAGAGGGTTGACCCTACGATTTTCTATACGTTGAACCTATCATATATATTTGGGTAAATTTTAGTGGATTTTAGTGGATTGTAAGTAAAGAACATATAGATGGAGGATTGGGTTAGTAAAAAGATGATGCTTGTATGTGGGAAAATGAAGCGTGTGAGGTGTTAGTGAAAGATCACATACTAATATATTGACACGTGTCTTATTTCATAAAATTACCAGTTGGGTTACTCTCTTTTTACCATTAGGTTTTATAATAGGGTATCAGATCTCTCGTCACATGTATGGTGGAGATTAAATATGTGTTTTCACTACAAACATCAACCTTTTTATTTCTTTCTCTTTTTTCTCATTCCTCTCTTTTACTATGTTCTTTTTTTTGGTTTTTCGTGCTCTATTTCTAGTTATGCTCGTTTCTTATGGTATTTAATATTAACAAATGGCACGAAGCCAAGTGTTTGAGTCTTCTAGTCTTGACAATATGGGTTTGGTACGTATGCCTATTGTTTTCAAATCCAAACCCTTTGGTGTGATCTATTTTCTATTGTGACACCATTCTCTTCCTCAGATGTGTGAACCCTTCAAATCTTGTTACAATAATGTCTTATCCTACACTGGTACATAGTATTTCAAAAACCTAAAGTAGATGAAATAATGAGTAATTTTTTATGAGAACTACTTGTATCATTTTAAATATTAGTTATATGTTCGATGAGAAAAATAGAACTTTCCTAGGCCATGTAATTAGATTACCAAGGGAAAGTGAGATCATATTGATTGTATTTCATATGAGAAGGTTCTTTAACTATATGCTAGATGCATGGGGTTCAGCTACCACTTAGTATTCCTATATATTTTTTTAGCAACTGAGAATATGTCTCCTTCATGTTTTAATTAATGGTTGTAGATCGCTAATTTCTATGATAATAGTTGGTAACTTTCCAATTAACCGATCTTTATGTAAGAGATTACGTATATGGACTTAATATGTGCTTCCAAATGTAACCTTTATTATTACCTCTCCTTGCATCATTTCTCCAAAGTTATACTGATTTGGTGGACTCCAATCAGCTCTAGAAAAATAACTCTGTGCTTGATAAAGTTTAGATTTGTGTATGTCCAAACTCGAGCTATTATAAAGCTTGATATGTAAAATGCCCGAATTCTAGCTATATAAATGGCTTGGGTTAGCGTTGATATATATATAATATGGTCGGACCATATAAGAGGTTCGACATACAATCAAATAATAGTTTTAGATGATGTCAGTCAAAATGTGACATAATAACTATTTACTATATAATAAATGCAAATGTTACAATTATAACATTACTATAAATAAGAACTCTGATTTGGGACCTGGAGATCACATTTTGATAATTTAAATCTTATACATTTTTGCTCATGGGAGGTATTGGACCTTGAAGGGTTTTTAACAATACAAATAATTTTCATTAGCAAACGGAGCTTTCCACAACCATGACAATTTGACTTAAGAAAATTATGCATGTCATAAGGAGAGAGTTGTACACCATAAAATTTTCTCAAGTCAAAGGCTCTCCAGGCCGATCCATCACTTAAGAAAAAATCAAACTAATAAGATCAACTTCTCGGTCGAGCCATGAGGGCTCGGTTAACTACAAAATATAAAGCATGATCATTCAGCCGAACTCTCAACCCACACATTCTAGGCTTGGGAAATTAAATTCACATAAGATAGTAGTAAAACTATACTCGATTGATTTCTACTTTATCTTATTAAAATTTCAATAAAAATGGAGGGTATTAAAAATGGCTAGATTTTTATTATGCTAAAACGAAACTATT
Source organism: Limnanthes douglasii subsp. nivea (assembly GCA_036936605.1). NCBI lineage: Eukaryota > Viridiplantae > Streptophyta > Magnoliopsida > Brassicales > Limnanthaceae > Limnanthes > Limnanthes douglasii. Next base: position 107,608,419 of record JAUPFV010000002.1, on the reverse strand, counting down.
ACAGAGCTCGACATGTAAAGTGTTTGAGATTACGTTCAAATAGCATATTTAACCTAATTAATGTCAGCCAACATGTGACATAATTCCTATTTAATGTGTCATATATACAATTTTACAATTTTAAATAAGAATTCTGAGCTACAAGCGCGATATCGCACTTTAAACATTCAACATCTTATACTTCTTATTATTCTCTCTATATTCTTCCTTATCTATCATCGTGTACTATCTTAAAACTATAGTAACTTAGTTTGTAATTGATCTTATTCGTCCAAACAAAATTAAAACACACCAATTTCCATCACTGATGATTAGCTGACCGGAGAGCTCCGTCAGTTTCCAGCTTTAAATCAAATTTGGGAGTTAAAAAGTAAGTATTTTTGTATTTTTATTTTTTAATAATATTTGCATACTTATTCATTTTAAAATTAGATTATCTGGTATATTTTTTATTAGTACATCCTAATGGTATATATAGGGAGTTTAATGGTATGGGTAACACAAAGTGCGTATTTTTAGGTGAGATTAACAATACTTGGAAGAGGTCTTACCACAAAGAACTTACATGTGAACATATCTATTTGTTTGGATATTGCCCCTGGGAAGACGAGACTTTTAAAGTTAAACCCTCTAGGGAAACATTAATGATTCATGAGGTGAAAAAAAGAAAATATAGATTGATAATTTGATGGTTGGAGATATGGTAGTTGAAAAGCCAAATCTGGTGAGGTTCATTTTTGTTTGAGGGTAATTTTGTCCATAGTTTTGTGGTGTTTCAAAGGTGTTTAATGTTTGGGTAGATTGTAGAGAGAGATTTGAGCTGCCTAGTTATATTAAATGTTCATTACGTTCATTAATGAAAGTGGTTGGGTATATATACCCTTAATTGTGGGCCACATGGGCTTTCGGGTCAGCTTATGGATTTGGGTCGAGTTCAAAGACCCATTAACCTTTAAGAAAGTAGGTATTTAGCTTAGTCATGAAGTGATTTTAGTTTTTAATACATTAGTCCTGTTCGGATGGTTCAGTGGGTGGCTTTTGTCTGAATTGCCCCTGTCCGGTTCCCACAGTGAGTGGTAAGAAAATCCGGACTCATCAAAATCGAAGAAGTTTTTCCCTTAGTAAAATTAATACTACTTTTGTTGTTTCTATAAAAGGGGTTGTGAAGAGCGCACGCAAAAAGGGTGGTTCTTCATGTTGAAGTTAAAGGAAAAGTTATGTTTATTGACAGGTTGCCAACCCTTTACAATTATAAGAGGTTCTTGATGTAAATTTCAGGGATTTTATGAGGAGCCATATATAAGTTAAGACTGTCCAACAGGACTAGTTGATCAAAGAACAGATGTCTCCTATGAGTCCTACTGATTCAAAAAATAAAAAAGATAAAGTGAAGGAACCTATTGTTGTTTTTGTTACTTCGAAGACTGATGTTACAAGTATTGAAGGGGGTTGTGAAGAATGGTGGGGTTCATATTATGTCCCCTGTGGGACCTTTAGACAAAGATCTATTTGTAAGATCAAATTCCAAAAGTTTTTAACGATATTCTTCCCAACTTTATGATCAATACGAAAACTAATGTAAACATCGATGCTCCGGCCAATGTGATTGACGATTTTATTTTCAATTCTCATACCAACATCGATGCTCAGGTCAATGTAATTATATTATCGTTTTTTATTCCTTAATTGAGTAATTTATATATATTGATCTTTTTAATCGCATTTTACTATCAAAATGATGGTATTAGTTATAAGCAAATTGTATCTTGAAAAACAATTTCTAAAAAAGTTATAAAAGCAAATGATATCTAGACGCGATTGATGAAGAATTTGAATTTCAATTTTGATCCGATCATAGATGAAAACCCGAGATTGGATGTCTCATGTGTTCGTCTATCGGATCTAACATTTCCGACACCTTTGACAACTCTGACAATTTCTACTATATGTTTCTAACAGTATGCATGACCCGCACGAAGAGAACGCTGCAATTTTAAACTTTTATAGGCTATGTTTTCTGCCTATACTCCAAAAATGAGATCTATAATCCAAAATCAAAAGGGGTATATAGAGTAGAAAACAATGGCTCTACGGGAACAAAGGGCCACAAGACGGAAACCAATAGGCTTAAGATCACTTCCTCATGAGCAAAAGCTGAAAGCATCAAGGATGAATAAGGACAAGGATCATGTGATCATAATTGAAAACGTCGGCGAAAGAAAAGGAGTGAGCGAAGAAGCAAAACCATTTTCCCCAAACCTAATGGTGAAGGAAAAGAAGAGCAAGTTCGAGAGCAATGGTCATCAAACCATGGGCTTTTTAAAAGGCGTGTCAGACCACTAACAAGCATTCAGATTCAGCTGAATGGCTAACAACTTCAATTAGTATAACCAAGATTTCAACACTCTTGAGCGCATCTAAACCTATAGCAAGCTTCAGCAATGATCCGACCTGGATATTAACACGCTTTGTAACCACGGTTATGAGTCTTCATAGAGGGAATCCATCAGAACATACCAGCTCAAGCTTACATGCATTACCATATCTAGAACATGATTCATGAAGGCAAGTATTCATGATTCATTAGGAAGAGGAACAAACCTAAACTAAGGCATGCATCAATAGTCCGAGAGACTTGTTCAATAATACAATCTTCAAACTATAAAAACGACAATATCTCAACATGAACCTCAAAAAACAAACGATGGGAGTCATTATCAGTAGTGATCCTTTTTTTAGAGTTACTAAAACTTCAAGAAAGTGATATCTGGATGATCCATAAGTCTAATACAAATTCCATATATCTTAACACCTTTATTAAAATCCTTACTCAATGTAAGGTTCATCTATAGCGGCGCCCTACAACACCGTCGTTCTAATAACAATAGAGCTGGTAGAAGTAGCAATCAGACAATACATGATTGCCACTGAAATTTACACCAACATCATCTACAAGAGTACATATGATAAGATGAAGATTTTTCCAATTATAGTTCTATCTCAATGTATTCCAAAAATTCACTTTGGGTGTCGTTCTTGGAAGAGCATAATTCTGAAAGACGGTATAATTCTTGTTTATGATAGTAAAAGTTGCTTCCTCTTATAACGTAATTTTGGGAAGATCATAGTTGGACCAAAGGAAAATGGTAGTCTCTAAGGAGCATAAAGGCCTCGATATTCAATCAATGATAAAATGGGAGTGATCAAAAGTAACCAAAAACTTCTAAATAATACCAAGTAGTTTCCTTCATTCTCAAGAAATAGTAATTAATAGAGGACCAGATTGTACTTGCTGATATAGATGATTCAATAAATGGCCTTCATCTTATGGAACCATAAGAGGAAGTCAAATTTATTTGCATGAAAAGAAACAAAATGTTACGGATCATCCGATTATCAATCGAATTAAGGTATAAACTACTTGAATTTTATAGTATGATTTAGACATGGTCTCCTGGAATACCATGATTTAGACATGCTCTCTTGGAATTCCAATAAGGTCATATGCCAAAAATTATCCATCAACAACAATTTGCGGTTATTGAAACAAAAGCGACAGTCTTACACTCAACAAAAGAGGGAATCCATCATTGAAGGTATGGAAAATTAACTATTGCGGGCCATATTCATCACTCTCACTATCCATGATGGAAAATTAAACCAATACCAATCAAAATGAATAATGAAAATAATGAATATGCATCGGCTTCACAGACCTCAACAACGTTTATTTAAATGACCATTTCCCTCTACCAAGCATAGATAAACTCTTAGATGCAACTACCAGAAACAAGATATTATCATTAATGGATGCCTCTTTTGAATACAATCAGATCCATAGGTATTTGGATGATAAAGAGTACACAAATATCATCAAGGAAATAAAACCGCACTCTTATAAGATGATGCCCTCCAGGCTGAAAAATATAAGATCTACGTATCCATGCCTTATCAACAAATTCTTCACCATACACCTTGGCCAGAATATACAACCATATATTAATAATATGCTCATTACAAACATTAAAGAGGAGGCTCATTTAGCTGATTTGGCTGAAATTTTTGGCAATCTTACACGAGTAAACTTCAAGCCAATAAAAAATGTACTTTTGACTTTTGATCATGCGAATTCCTTGTGTTAATGGTCCACGATGAAAAAACTACTAACACACTCTCTAAACTGGATGCCATGGACCCCGAACATAATACAGGAGAAGTACAGAAATTGGTATGGAGATAGGCGGCATTGAACAGATTCATTTCAATATATTCAAACAAATGCTAACATTTTCCCAAGTTCTCTGATAACATGAAAGTTTTATTGGACTCTAGCCTACGAATAGGAGTTTTACAACACTAAGAAAGTTCTCACCTCATCAAAAGTGATAACCAAGCTGAAGCGAAGAAAATTATAATATTTTACTTAACGGTATTGGACTATGCGGTAAGCATCGTGCTTATTTGAGAGGAAAGAAAGAAGTTTCATGATATACATTATGTAAGTAAATCCTTACTCGATGTTGAAGTATGATACTTGCAATTAGATAAGTTGGTCATATCATTGGTGGTCGCAACTTGAAAAATGAAATCACACTTCTAAGCTATCACAATAATCCTCTCAACGTCTTTCCCCTTATGGAGGGTTTTACATAAGTCAAACATGTCTGTCATAGGTAATTTGTGGAGTTGGCGACTAAGATATTTAATTCGAATCATAAGTGATGATGAAAGCCCAATATCTACTACACTTATTAACCAGGTTCCATTTATAAGACCTATACCTACCAAGGAGCCGGCTGAATCAACCTAACAAGTACGAACGAATAGTGGAAGCAATAACAAAGACTCAAAGCCAGAAATCTAGCCTACACATGAGATATACTAACATAATCTACAAGATTCTCTTCTCAGCTTCCAACAAAACAAAATATGAAGCTATAATTGTAGGCCTTCATCTGGGAATATCTGTGAAGCAAGGTGACTACGACTTATAATGTACTCACAGTTGGTGGTTCAAGAAGCACTCGGCCATGCTGAAGCTAAAAATATTCAATCATTCATTACCTGAAGGATCTTTGATGTCATGTATCAATATTTGATTATGTTACTTTCGAACAAGTATCAAGAGCGTAGAATGCAGTCGCCAATGTATTGGCTTATTAGGTATGTATGATATTAGCACGATGAGACATCTCTTAAAAAAAGCCTTATATCACCCTTGGAATATCGAGCATTTAAAGCTCGATCACCCTCCATGAGCTATGACTCCTTATAATATTTTCATATATAAGTAAATTATTTATTATATATTGGTTATATGTTTTCATACCCTAGTAATACGAGAAGGTTTTAAAGAGGTGTTTATTTTAATTAATATTTATTATTGCTTTTAAACTTATCTCATTTTATTTTCTCGCATTATTTATATACATTTTGCAATGCACCGAACCATATTGAGATACAAAGGATAAGTATGGATACCTAAGGGTAGTATACAAAACCTATAAGGGATTCAATGTGCCTTTAACGGACAATATAAATGGTAAGCCAGAACATAACATTCAAACTCATGAAGAGCTTTAGTCTTTAGTTTGACAAATAGAAAAAAGGTAAGCCTAAACAAAGTTTTCAGCGCCTTGAAGATCTTTAGCATTCACTATAAACATAATAAAAATTGATTAAAAATAAGCTTGAACTTAGTATTCAATCCCTTGAAGAGCTTCGGCCTTCACATATATAAAAAAACTAAAAATTTAAGACTAGAAATCATTGTTAGCACCTAAGTGTCTTCAGTCACCTCTCCAATTTATTAATAATAAAATTAATAGTATTTTAGGGAGTCCGAATACTCCTACTTTAAAGAAATATCAAATGATGCTTATCTTCAATAGAATTTTTCTTATTCTAGACATAATCCAAACAAGAATTGACATGATCCTTATCTGGTATGAGATTTTTGGAATTGGTTATTCTGATTGGATGTAACAAAGTTCCAAAAATAATAGTGTTTTTTCTCCAACTACAAAAAAACATTTAACAAAATTACCATTTCTAAATTTCATTCTCAGAAACTTGCTTCTACAAGAGGACTTTAGTCACCAAAAATTGTGGCACATACTATAAAGATACCATACTGCAACCAAGGTTGCAAATATCTATTGGGGGTCTAGGCCATGTTGGTCGGAAGAATCTCTCTAGCCATCATTTTCTTCAGAAAAATTGAGTAAATTTTACATCTTCGTCTCCGTAATCAGCACATAGACTTGATATCTACCTTTTATGGTAGTTATAAGAGGCTATTGCTCAATGGAACATGTCTATTCTGCTCTATCTGGTTTGGTTCATCATCATTCATAACTGCAGCTCGTTGTAATTGATCATTTTTTCCTTTTTATGTTTTTTTGTATTTAACGAGCTATCACATTATGTGTTATATTTCCTTAATTACTTATTTTCTTACACATTAACATTCAGCTCATTATTATTAATATGAACTATAAGCCTCTTTTACACACATATTACTTGGCACCATCTCATCTTCGTACTTCTAGTCTTACCTCATATACAAAGGCATATACCCTAACAAGATATACCATTAATCAAAGTTCTCTTTAGTCCTTGAATAAATTTATAATTGTTTCAAATACTATACGAATTTAATATGAGATGAGAATTACTTTCACCATTCATGCATGTAATATATTAGCCAAACTTCATGTATATATATTATAACTCTCCTAAACATTACCCTGATAATTTTCAAAGAAATTAACAAAACATATTCATTAATAGTGATTAAACCTCTCAAGTCGTCGTCATTAAAAACTCGCAATGATGTAGATAACTTGTCTATATACATTGAGAAGAACCTGATAAAGGATCCCCTCCAAAAATTGCGCAAAGCATTTGCTTATCAACTTTATATTTTTAAGGTTATCTCTTGTGTCTATTTTATCTCTATTTTTAAATCCTTTATTATTTACAAACTCAAGCAACTCTCCATTATCAATTAATCTTTGAATTTCATCTCTTAGTTGATAAAAAAAAGCAGTCGTGTGTCCATGGTTATTATGTTAAGCATAATAGTATCTTTTCGATCTTTCATTAGTTGGAGCGAACATCATTTAAGAAGGTTTGTAACTGATTTTATCTCATGTTTTTCATAAATTGTAGTAATTCCTTCTGGAAGTGGTGTAAACCTCAAATTTGAATTATCATAATTCAAGAATTGAGTTTGGTTAGGTTGTACTTTTCATACCTTGTTATTGTTTTGTTCATCATCTTGTCTTCTATCAATATCTTTGTTTTACGCTCGTGTGTCTTAGATGGTAGAATTTTACCTCGTCTTGTCTCTACAACCTTGATAAAAATCTTAGATCGTCTTAACAAATATCGTATATTATCAACGAGAAATTTAATAAAATTGTCTAGGAATTAATTGTCCATTGGAAGAACACTCTTAAAGGTTACCAAAGCAATACCTTCTTGACATCCTCCTAAGTGATTAATTTCTTGAAAAAAAAATTATCTAAAGATAATTTCTTAATGATTCAGAGTTTCGGAAACAAAGTCATAATATAATATGCATCCCTCTTCATTGATTTGTTACCAATAAATTCACTTGTAAATGCATCTTAAAGTTCTTCAAAAATATAAATTGATTTAGAATGAATGTTTTTAAACCATAGTAAAATATTTTCTCTAAATGCATAGAACATTATCTACACAAAACAATATCATCATGATTAAAATCAAACATAATATTACAAAAATAGCTCTAGATGATGTTTTGTATCTCTAGTCTCGTCATACTTATGCATCATATATTTCTTAAGCATCTTTCCTTCCTATTTATTTGACATAATGAAGAGTATGCAAAAGTATATAGACTAATTTGACATAATGAAGAGTATGCAAGAGTATATAGACTAATTTTAACCTCTTAAAATCCATATATCAATTAACTCTTCTTTTCATTTCTTAAAAAGAATTTTTTTATATATTATTTTATTACTATAGTGCTCGTTATTACCATTATTAATATGTTTTTTATTTTATTTTATTTTGGGCTTTGTTATCATTAACACACATATCAACTTGTTCTTCTTCGTCTTTAGATATTATTTTTTATGTTAAAATGTACGATATTTTGGTACTTGTTCCATTCTTACTATTCGTTTTTCATCTTTTTGAACTTGCAAAAAATAGATTTATGTTGTTTTGTTGTAATTTGTTCATTTGTGTCCTTAAACCTTGTAAATAAAAATGAATTTGGAGATTAAATTTATTTTTGATTGGTACTGAGATTATCTAAAACCAATTATATTACTTCAAAATGGAGAAATTTTTATAAATGGATGTGTTACCACTACTGATGTGTTACCTCATACTTTGTTGTTCCCACAAGCTGGCAAAGTAACGTTAGAATTTCCTAAAATCACAGTTAGAGATCCACGAACATATTTTCTGCCAGAAATATCTCTATCTACTCATGAGCGAGTCTATACCATTGGTTTTGGTTGATACATTGTAAAGACTCCCACATATGACACCAAATTTGATGATATATTGTTTCGTCAAAGTGAATGTCAATAGTGTAACTGACTAAACTATTTAGAATTAAGAGAATAAAAATAATGTTATTACTTTATCTCATTAGAAATTAATCCATCTTCAAATGAAGAATTACATCATATTTCTAAGTTTTATCAAGACTAAAATAAAGGTATAAATGACACACACTTACGAGGACACGTGATAATGGTTGTTACAAATATGACTAAGTTACTCTCTAAATGCATAAGGTATATGTGTAATACTAAGTAGTGAATTACAAGCTTTCTGGATGGTTTTCTAGCCGAGCAATATCGTTTTTTAAGCTGAATTAATTTTGTTTTCATTTATGCCCATTATATTTCTTATTCTTACATTCTTATCACCTTATTTGGCATTGTTCATCTTAGTTTATCATTTTACATAATTCTACCTCGCCATCATCGTATATCATTGTCTTAGCTTATTATTCTTCTCGATATACCATGTTTTCTCTTTCCTTTTCTTTTTACCTTATTTCCAGAGTATTGTGCTCATCTGATCTTATTTGTGATCATTCATAACTTCAACTCGTTATCTTTCTTTTTTATGTTTCTCATTTTTTACATCATCTTATCATCATACTTCTAGTCTTACCTCGAATATAATAACATAAAACCTAACAAAATATATGCTTATTAGTTGGGGTAAAAGGAACTTTGAAGACCTCTATCTCTCTCTCTCTATATATATATATATATCACTTATTCCTCAATTGTAGCAGACCTAACATCACCACTCTTATTTTGGATTGAGGACCTTGGAGTCATATAGTAGCGATATATTGTTCCATCAACAAAGTTCTGCACCACATTTACCTCATGATGAGGAATTACTCTTTCAATATTACGCATAGTTTAGGTCTCTTATGCATCATTTTGCCTCTTCATTGGTACTTAGAATGTACTAGCAAACCCACCAGAATAAATATCATTAAAATTATAGCTTCAACATAAGTGACGAATGTTAATACAACTTTGGATTTTGGCTCAAACACTTTTTATCTTAATTTAACCCATCTTTTGGCACCGATACCTTAGCTCATAAGTCTTTTCATATTAGGGTAAAAGATGCATCATGCTCTTCATTTTTAACCATACTCATCTGGCTATTTTTTCACTTTCACTGCATATGACCATTTGCATAGCATGTTTGACGGGCTCGATTTTCATAACAATAGGCATCCCAACACTCTTCTTATATGTAGATCGCGTAACTATAACATTTTTTCCTAAAGAATTATTTATTTTCTCATTTTTACAGGTCACACAAACTTTGAAAGCTTTTTTAAGAGGACTTTATTCCCAATTCTCTTTGGTTACTTCGTGATACCTATACATAGAAAATCCCACAATGGCAGAGGCACTCGAATATAGGCCCATAACTGAAACATATTCATGAACAAGCATAGATATTCACGAATACCGTTATGGGGAACCCTCCTTCACCAACTCAACATTGTGTGCTTCAACATCTGATGCTTTCTCCGGAATACTTCTCTTGTAACATTTGACATAAATAAGAAACATAGTTATATATATCATATCAAATGATAATCTTACAACGAATTACCAAAAATGGAGGAATTTATATTTGAATTCCAAACATGAGAGAATAGCCACTTTGTTTGCCTCAGTCTAATCTCTCAGTTACTGAAACATACACAAATTCCTTCTTCTAAATCTTAATTAAATAATGGAAGATCAACAAGAACTTTGACATTTTCATTCATAGAAAAGTAAAAATAGGGGTTAGGACTTCACTCGACGATTTTGTTCAGAGCCAATAACTTTTTTACATTAAGACACTGGTACACCTGTTGGGACATAATGATGGCCATCATCAATATTCTTCAAGCGTTCACCGTAAATGGGCCATCGACATATTTGAGTGTCTTTAAATAACTTTAACAACTCTCTACTTAAATGAAATTGTATCCCCATCTATAAGGTACACCCAAAGAACACAATTTCATCTCATACGCGTACAAAACATTGAACTCATTACAAAATCGATTTTAATTACATGATCAATTTTAAACATAAATTTAACTCATTACAAAATCTTAACTGAACTCATAACGATTAAACTAAACGATACTAATTCCCAGCGTCCCAAATTTTGTTTAAGATGAAGAAAAACTTTTGTGCTTTCTAGTTTTATCCATTTGGTCTAAAACAATGAAACCTTGAAGATATAGTTTCAAAAATGATATCTTATTTGGAATGAAACATGAATGAAAATAGAACGCATGTGCAATTATTCGCAGTTAATAAGTTAGATATAATTTACGTATAACTATAAATAAAACACGAGCGAAACATAATTTCACAAATAAAATAAAAAAAAATCCAAAAATAGCAATAATAAATATTATCTAGTGACGATAATAAAAAATACAAGATATTTTGATTATAAAACTAAAAAAGGTTATAAAATTTATAAAAATAAACAAATAAATAAGCTCAAAAAAACAGGGAAACAATAGTTTCTCAAAGAGAAAATTTCATTTTAAAGAGAAAATTTTATTTCAAACACCTTTATAGCTTTTGTATTATATGCTTTAGATAATTCATATTCAAATTAAACTACTCTCACATTGTTATTACTTAACTAATGCTAATGATAATGATTGTACACAGTAAATAGGAGATTTCAATCCATTAAAATTTACATCATTTGGATGGTTCATTCTCCTCTGGTGTCTCTGTCATATATTTGATACTACTTTATTTCGCAGTTTACCTCTTCCAGCCTCCTCGATCATTGGTGGGGAGCAAAAAGGAAAGATGAATAAATGTGTCTCTCAGCACATTTTAAAGGGCAATGAGATATATGTGAAAATGACACTTGTAATTATAGTCTATAATAAACTATCCTAGTATAAATTTTATTATTAAATTAAATTTATTAATATTGAAAAAAGATCGATAAAAATGACACCAACATACTACATCATATATAGCTGTTTTGTTTTATAAATTTAAAAAAAAAAAAAAAAAAAAAAAAAAAAACAATTCTTAAAAATGTCATAAATGTGGAAGAAAAGTTTTGTTTGGTATTTGGGGGAAAAGAGAGGAGATTATGAAAAAGTTAAGAAATAAAAATTGCAATAAAACAAATACATCAAAGTCAAACACTTTTTTATTTATTTGACTCCTCTTTTTTTCTAACTTTCCCACATTGTGGTGAGAGGCGACTATATTTATGAAAGGGAAAGGAAATTTAATGGAGGGAGAGGACCTCTTATCTCTCTCTTTAAATAGAATAAATAATAAAAATATATAACTAAGGTCATTTTCTGTTCCATGCGCATAAATTTATGCGATATAGGAGTAATAAATTTTATTACTTCCGGTTTTTTCTTGTATAATTTAACATTTTTAGTTTATTGAATGCAACTTTTAAGATTGAAATTTATCTTTTAATGTATTTGGAAACCGATACCCTCGACGTACCTCATTCTAATGCCCTCTTTATAACATTTTGTTTTATATTAGTTCAAAGTGATAGATATATTATAAAAATATTAATGTTAAATGATATTTTTAATAAATAAATATTTACATTAAATAATTATGACTTACATGGTTCTAAACTCAATAACATTTTAATAACCACAAATTGGTATAAAGTAATATTTTAATCTAAATAAATTAAACATAAAAAAATATAAAACCATTAAACAAATTTGAAAGGATATAAATCAGATTTAAATATAAAAAGACAAATAAAAATTTGTAAATACCGTAACGACCGACTTTGGTATTCAATATAGATCGGATAACTTATTAGATTATGGACCGGTGTGCTCTTTTGAAATGCTTTCGATTTTTATTTTTTGAAATATCGACCAAACAAAAGTTTTTTTCAATAAAAAATATTTTTTTAATTGTTTTAAGTTACAGCACCAACTCTTTTAATCGAGATGGTAGGTTGCTTGATCAAGAGGATAGAGTTCTTGTAAAAAGGTCCATCATTGACAATATGAAATACCAATATATAAAATACCAATATATTTTTTGGACTAACAAAATCCAAATACTATTAAAAATTGTATGCTAAAACCCTCATACAATTTGAGAACTCATGCCTATGAAGATATGACAACGAGAAAAATATAATAATTGTGACTCATAAGAAATCCGTTGGAAGAAACCCAAATTTGTTTGGATAGGTATCCGATTTTTCTATAATATTTTACTTTATAACGTTATTTTCAATACATAATCGAGCGCACACTGCATAGATCATTTTTAAAGTGTTGTTATCGAGTCTAAACGAATCATATACAACATTCCCCAACAATGTGAATATTGTATGGTTGAAGTATCTCAATGGTAGATCCGAAAGCCTATTCCAAACTCAAACTGATGTACGAGTGTGTCGCGCTTTATATTGAAATCTGGAGACCACCAAGACACTTTTAAAAAATGAGTCCGTTTTTGTGGATCTCTAGAAAAAAAATTGATACGATCTTTGTGATATTTTAAGAATATAATAAATAGTCTCAAGTCAATAAGCCCAACTTTCAGAGGGACAGAAGATTTAGATTCAAAAACAAACAAGCCTAGGTGATGTCAAAATGTTAGCACATTTGTCTATAGCCCAAAATAATTTATTTTTAATTATTTAATATTTTATTTAAAAAAAATAGTGTAGTTTTGAAAATTATCTATAATATAGATTAAAATTTATATAGGACTTTATATTATTTGATAACAAATAATCTTGTATACTCATTCCATTCCGTTTTAAGTGACGTTTAAGGTGGAGGCACATTAATTAAGAAACACAACATTCAAAATTTTAATATACCAACGTTAGATTTTAACCTAATAACTATTTTACCCTTATTTAATTCTTCTTAATAAAATAAAAGAGAACTATATAATTAATTTGATAAAGGGACAACAAAGAAAATTTCTAGAATTACTTTATTGATATCTATAAAAGATCAATTAAATTGGAATATTTAAAATTTTCTAAAGCGTCTAATAATACAGAATAAATCGAGTAATTACTAGAGGTTAGATGGATTTCTTGTAGCATTTAGAAATTCTATAGAAAGAACGTCTTCTCGCTCTTTATAAATCAACGGTAACTTTTACAAATTTTGCTTATTATAAAGTTTTTTGCTCTCAAGATTCCACAAATTTCTGGTGATTCTAAGAACATCCTCTGACCAATTGGCTATAAGGTGGTAATTTTCCATTGTCAAACAAAGTGTTGGCCAGGAATTCCCCTTCATAGTTGTCTGATATCCCTTCAAAGTCTCATTTATAATCGTGAGTATTGTACTAGCTACAACGCCACATCTTTTTAATATTGGAAACCCTCATCTAAATAAGGTCACATCCTTCATAATACATATTGTTGTTGTTTACCCTAAACTTCCCAGCCAAAACTATTTTGATTTTATCTAGGCAAAAAATTCTCCAACTCCACCTCAAAACCAATGATTGCTTGTTCACATTCCTTCATTGAAATTCACTTCATATTTACAATGGAATTCTCTTATACCAAGCTAAAATCTAGCAGTTATTAGCCTGCAATACTCCCCAATACGCGTACAATCCACCCTCAAAATCCTCCTTGTCAAACATCACCTTGATTATTTCTCATTGTGTTGATTACTTTTATTTGTAGTGGCTAGTCATCAACTGTCTCCATTGGTTCAACTCAAACCAAGAAACTTTCCCAAGTCCATAATCTTATAGGTAAACCATCATAGTAAAACCCGAGTAAAATAACCATTTCAATTTTTACTGGTTATCCATTGTTCAAAGTTCATCCAATTTATTAACGACAATCATTCTAAAGTAAACACCACTTTTCGTTTCTACATAACTTCTAAAATTATCCTTAATCCTAGCCAAACTAGATTCAAGTCCCTCTCAGTGAGCCATTAGCTCCTCTCTCTCTTAATTCTAGAAAATAATAAGATTCTTTTTCCTGTATAGTTTTTTTCATGTAAGAAAAAGGTTATATTCACATGCATATGACTATAATTTCTAATGTTTCCTCTAGCCTGTGTAAGCTACATATCATTATTACATTAATCATCCATTAGGGAACCTATTAATTGGAATTTTCTACTATTAGTTAATTGCGATCTAAACTTTGCACCTATTTTCTTTCATTTAAGGAAACATTCCCTTCCTATATTATACCTTAAATTATACTCTATTTCATATTTCTCCAAAACCCTATCACTAGCTCTCTTATACCAATAGTTAAATCTAAAGGGACATATTTTAAATATAAACTTGCTAATATATATATATATATATCATATCTATTATACCCAATATGGCATCCTCATTCTCTAACTCTTTTGGGCCAGTTATTCCAACTAGAATGGCTCGTTTATTTTCCCTAATTCGATTTCACTCATTTTTCCATTATTTCTTTGGTGGATTCGTCTGTCTTGGATAACCTTGAAGAGAATATCTCCCTCCAACATTCTATTATAGTCATTGAGAGTAACCCTGACTTCTTTTTGGTCTCCCTCATGATCCCAGCTTCTCAGGATGTATTTTTTAAGGAAGATCTGAACTTGGCTAAACACCATATGAAGTCTGGGTAAGGACAAAATCTTTTCAACTCTGACTCTAGCTCTCCTTCTTCGAATTATTATGGAGCTGAAAACGTACCTTCTTATGATGGTGTTTCCAAGGTTAAGTAAATCTTCTCATTTCTCCCCTCTCTGATCCATTGGGCTCTGTGTCTCTAGAGAACTTTGCTCATGGGTTCTTCCAGAACATAGTTGCTTCTAATAAATATATTGGATTGGATAAGGCTTCAAGTGAAGTTTTCCCTCATATTGGTTGCTAGATTTTATGGTCGACGGAGCGTCCATATTTGGTTTAATTTTCCTTGAGTAGATTGTTTCCATTAGAAGGGGAATGCGTTCTCTACAATCCAATATCTAGTAACAAATTGTGTCGCATCTACTTTAGAGAATAGAACTAGGTTTGGTGAAGAGAGTGATTCTTTGGTTAGGGATTTGGGTTCGTGTTTGATGGGTCTCTCAGTCTCAAAGGATAACACTGTATATTTTTAATTAGGTTCTTATTTGAAACTCAAGGTTACAACTGGTTTAACCGGGTTAGGTCACTGCTCCGAGTCTTAGGTTTATGGGCTTTGTTCGGCTCAAGACTGGATTTGCTAGTCATTTAAACTTTACTATGTTGGGCCAAATCTAATTGATGTTAGGCTTATTTTCAGGAATGATAAAATGATTTTTGGTGATGAGCCATCAAATTCCAAGCCCAACCTAATCATGAATTTTCGTAATGCAAGGAAAGGCTCAGAAGGTAGAAAATATTACAACAATTATTTTCGAAGCTAAAAACTAAATTTTACAAAATATCATTCCTTAAAATTCCATCCTAAGTCTATCTTTAGCTCTAACTTATGTAGTTTTTTTCCCCAATCTCTCTCTAATGACTCCAATCTATCTTCACAATCTTCCTTCCACACACACTCTTTGTATGTGAATATCATTGTGGGGCACCATGATAACCATTCTTCTTTAGTTATTAATCCCTATAGTTTTAGAAGGTAAAACATTCATCATGAATGATTCCGCATTAGAGTCCTTGGAGTTAGGGAAATCTTGTCATTCAGACTACTTCCTAACTCAACCTCATAATGTTACTTAACTAAAAGTAATTGTTGAGTCCTTTTTGGGAAATTCAGTCTAGTGGATCTCAAATATTTCCTTGAGGGTTATTTATTTTTCTAGTTTCTCTTTGAGTAATTGGCTATAAGGTATTAGATAAGGCACCATGGAACTTTGGTTGGATTCTTTTGATCCTTAAAATTTGAGAGACTCTGACACTCTAGTTAATCACATTCATAAGGAGAATCTGATTTTTATCAAAGTTTTCAATATCCCACTGAAGCTACGTATGGGTTTAGTAGCATCATCTCGGTAATTGGTACCCCTCTGTATGTAGATAAACAAACTGAGCAGAAAGAAATGTAAAATGTTTTCGGATTTGCATTATGATCAGCGCAGAATCGGATACTTTCTTGAAAGTATTGTTTAAAATTGGAAACGTGTTCATTACAGTAAAAATTGAATAGCAAGGCCTTCATAGCTAATGTGCTAATTGTATAGCCTTCAAGCATAGTACGAGATAATACAAATGTGTTTCAAAAGAGAGGCATACCACTAGTTTATCGATTCAAGTCTCTGAGGAGTCTGATCCTTTAGACTTTAGTCCAGACTCTGCTAAGTTCCCCCTACCTCCTCTCACGATTCCGTTGACTTATATTAAGGAGGTGAAAAGCAGTGATGAGGTGGATTCACCACCTAAGAGTATTCATCTCACTAGCGACTTCACTTTTGGTACATTGGTTTTATTCTCCGACAGAACATTAGACTCACCCACTATAAGTTTTATAACTTGAATTTCTCATGGTTATTTCATATTGGAATGTTCGTCCACTAAATGACCCAATTAAGCAGAATTATGTCTCCAATTTTCCTATAAGTAATAGTATGTCACTAACTATACTAGTATAAACTAAAGGAAAAAGTCACAAAGTTGATTTCATCATTGGAACTATGGTCAATTTCTAGTATGTTCTCATCAATGATGTCTTTCATTCCCAAGGTAGGATTTTGATAATTTGGAATTCTTGTGTAATTATTATTTTTATGTAAATTCAGTCCTCGCAATATATTCACTATAATACGAGATGTCATAACCCTTCATCCATCTTTCAATTTAGTGGTATATATGCTTTGAATGAAAGTTTTAATCATATGTTACTCTAGAACGATCTTGAGATCATTATGGCCCAAAGATCCAGACACCATTTAGGTTACCCTCAGAGATTTCAACGTTTTCTAGTAAGCCGGAGGGACGTATTGGTTCTTCCAAGAATTGGTCTTTAATAGTTGATGAATTCAACGATCGTTGTTTTCAATGTGAGCTAAGTAATCTCCGCTCTACTTGTTTCTATTATAATTAGATTAACAAATAACCCACAAACGTAATTCTATCTAAAATCGATCATGTCTTAGTCAATAACGACTGTCATAATGTTTTTTCTTATATTTTTTTCTCATTACGAGTTTCTAATATCTTCTGATCATACAACTGTAACTCTTAACCTTGGTACCCATTACAAGTGAAGGAAAAAACCGTTTAAATTCTTTATCATATGACAATTTTACCCAAACTTCAAACACATAGTCTCTAATAGTTGGAATTTCCACACCAACTCTCATGGTATAAGTGTGGTTTCACAAAAGCTCTTCCGCTTTCAACTTGAGTCAATTGTCTCAAACTCAAAGATTAAAATAACACAAGCTCCTGAGTTTCCATTATCCAATGAAATATCTTCCAACCCCAATATTATATTGCTCAAGATCCACTCAACCATGATCTTTTCCTTAAAAAAACATTGAGGCCTCTTCTTCGCTCATCTCTTTTAGCAAAACTGGAAAATCTTTTCTAAAATAAAATAGAGAAATTTGGCTAAAACTTAAGGACATGAGCACCACATTTTTTTACAATAACATTAAAACTCGACTCTATCACACAATAGCCAGGGAGTGAACGATTATACTTTCGCTAGTGTTGTTAATGTCTTTGTGAGCTACTTCAGTGACTTACTTGGAACGAGGCACCCCTCGGTTACCCTGGTTTATACAGAGTCTCGACTATCCTCTCTACCAACGTTAATGATGTGGATAATCTTTCAATGACCCACACGATAACATGTGGTCTATGAGGTCATCTATAAGATTTTAGCTAATAGAATTAAATAATCTTTCCCTTATCTTATCAATAAATCCTAATAGCCTTTCTTTGCTAATATGAACATTTTAGACAACATTCTTCTTACTGAAGAACTCCTAAGAGGCTATCACATCAATTGTAAAGATAAGATGGTTGCTCTCCAAATCAACCTAATGAAAGCGTTTGATAATTTTTTACGATATCTTATTCTTGACATCCTTATTTCTTGATGATCATCCTTCTAGACCGCCAAGAGAGATCCAAATTTCACAATTGAATATACCTACAACGTCATCCATTTGTACATACCTTCTATTGGGTAGAAAATATTAGTATGAAATAAGTATAACATTTCGTGTCACTCTTTCATTCTTTGGTTTGCAATCCATGAACAGTTATCTACTCGAGACAAGCTTCTAAGTTGGGGCTTAAACACCCCACCACATTGTGTCTTATGTAATTCATACTCGAGATTATTAATTATATCTTATATGTATGTAGTTTCACTTAAAGTCTCTAGAGCTTTGCTAGTTATAAACTGGGTTTCACACTAATTGTTCTTAACTGGTAATCCTGGCTTAGCGAGACATCAAATTGGTTTTCAACTCGAAACCGTCATCAATGACTTACTTGTTTTGGCGCGGTAATTTACAAGGTCTAGAGGGAGAGGAACGCAAGATTTACGACTCCCCATGCAGTTGCCTCTACGTCTCATACCGTATTTTTTCTAATATTTGGTTCAGATTTCTTTTCACCAAGATTGGATGGCCATGATAAATACTTAAAATTATTACCATGTTCGTAAATTTTTGCTCCTGATGTCGGTTCTGGATCTGGTATTATCTACGGAGCAATTTAAGCAATTTAGTATGTTAACATTTATTATAAGTTTCTAATTTTTTAGTTAGCCAAATGTTATTGACAAAATAACTTTATGCTATTATTTTTTCTATTTCTAAACTTACCTTTTTTTAAAAATATCTCGTATAGTTATATGAACTATTTATTTAATTTAATATTTTTTTCAAAAAACTTTTTTATCAAAAAAATACCCACGAGTATATACAGTGTTTTAATAATTTTACAAAATTCGAAAAAAGTATATAAACGATAATTACAAAAGAATGCAACTCAAAAGGAAAAAAGCGTGAAAATAGTAGAAAGAGAGTAATTATGTTTGTTACCCATTAACTAAAAGTATTAAACCACTTATAAAAAGTTGTCAAATTGAAGTTTCTTTTAGGATTGATACGTGTGTGGTGGTGGCCTGGTGGGTGTAATGTTATTCTCGAGCCCTCTTGTCACTTTCAACACTTTACTTAAGGAAGTGACGCTTTTACCCCCGGTACTTTTTTGTGAATTGACCACTTGGCTTGTACTATATTGTAACGAAACATATTCATATATTTGAATGGGGTCACACGATAGAATAACAGAAGTAGATGCATTTAATTCGGACGTCAAGTTTTCTATTGATGGATGATACGATGACAACTATCAATTTTATACTGTATTATGATATGATCTTATATTCTCATAATGGTGTTGAAAGAACTAAATTATCACTATATTCTGTATGGAAAGAATTTCCATACTACGGTTCTAGAATAAAATGTTAAGACATAAATTCGATATGTTTTATTGGGTTTTAGTTATGGAATTTGTGGGATTCCGTAATTCTTTTAGTCATTACTGGAATTTATTATTTTTATTTTTAATGAAGTTTATTTAGGATATGATTGGACGAAGTTAAATGAAGAGGAAGATAAATAAATTATCGAAAAATGATTTGTGGAGGTGGTCGAAAATCTAAAGAGTTAAGTTAAATTTTGTATAGTAGTGTGTAAAGTCTAAGTTATTGGAAAATAACATATTATTTGTTTTGATTGTTAGAGGAAAAAAAAGGGAATTACTTAAAATATAAGATACTTTAAGTTTGAATATTAAGAGAGTGATACAAAGAACAAAGAAAAGGATTTAATTGCTAAAAGCTTCGGTGGTCTTTTATATGAGAATTTTGTTATATATAGAAAGAGAGATTTGGGTAAAAGAAAGCTACGACTTCACGTAAATCTTTTAGTGTTAAAATATAAATTATACTGTTCTAAAATTTTAATTTTAAGTTTCAGTCCCACTGCGAATTAAAATGAACACATTAATTGTGGGCTTTGTCTATATAATTGGTACTATTATTAACTTTCATTTCATCTACACCTCTAGAAATTTTAGGTTGCGGGACACCATTCTTGCCGTATAGAAAATATATCTCGTATACCAATGTCTTCTAATATGTTTTACGCTCTTTTTAGGGGTTCGTGTTACCAATTTCGATTGATGCTCTCATCAGAGATATTG
The DNA here is from genome assembly GCA_036936605.1 of Limnanthes douglasii subsp. nivea. Lineage (NCBI taxonomy): Eukaryota > Viridiplantae > Streptophyta > Magnoliopsida > Brassicales > Limnanthaceae > Limnanthes > Limnanthes douglasii. The sequence continues at coordinate 107,587,711 of JAUPFV010000002.1, read as the reverse complement.
ATTTTCCAATTCAGTTCATGGATATTTTTTTTTTAATTTATCAACTAGTTTACCCTTTAATGTGGATACAATACTTATTTATAGATAATTTCGATTTCAGATAACGTAATCCAGTTAGACGAACATACATAATAACTCCCGCTAAGAGTAACTATACTATATAAACATGACACAGAATCCAATCTGAAAAAATAGAAATCAAGTGTCTACTTACAAAAAAAAACACAAAAACTTTAACACATGGAGTTTACGGCTGATGAAGACTACCATATGCTTAAGGCGGTGAGAGTTGCCCGCCGAGAGATGGGGAAGATAATAGCGATGTGTTCTTTGACCGTGTCCTACGTATAATGTATTTCAACTACGTCCATTTAGGAGCAGGAGATTTGGAAGTGCGAAATCGTGACAAAATCAGACGCGAGTACCTCTTCGTCCAACCGTTAAACTCACTAACTCCGGGAAACGAGACGTAAGCACCTCTTCGTCCAACGAGATCCTGCGCATATCGGCACGCAAATGTTAGATGATAGCTCCCTCCTGATCCTTATGCACATAGTCATCGAGTGAGTAGATTTCAGTGTTAATGAGGTTGAACCAGTTAATACTTTGATGAAGGAGAAGGTACTCAGGATCACAAAAAGATTCCATCTCGTCTCTTATCATCACTCCCCTAAATGCCGAGTGCAATGTATTGCTCTCCCAGTTCACCCAATCATCTGCATCGAATGTATATACCATCATCTTCGGTTTTCTTCTTGACTTGGACTACATATCCACCAAAGGATGCGCGATACCCCTCTGGACACGGGCAAACTGCCGTTGAACTCACTCTGGATAGTATCCCTGAGAGTGCTCTACACCGCATATGATATTTCGAAACCGCGCTATATGTTCGAACGGAAAATGATCGTGTCTCGCACGATAACGATCAAACAATATCTGCAATACAAACCAATATATACATAAACACATATAAAACAGTTTTGGGATTACTAAATAATAAGACTTACATCGCTCTCCTGCGGATTGTTGACGGAGATACGAAGGTTCAGCTTCATCCGAGAGTCAGATATTGCGGCAGCTGTATCCCATCTACCAATAGTGGGCTGGCGCTCAGTGTAAGTGGAACGAGTAACAGGGCGGAGCATGGCGAAATGAGCTCGTATCCATGTGTCCAGCAAGCCGATACATCTGGCCATAGTCCTCGTGTCGTGAAGGGAGGCCTCACCCAGATGGTGGTACAAGTAAACGAGAACAACGCTACCCCATGAGTACCTACCGACACCCTCCTGAGTCAAATCGCGCAACAAAAATAAATATTTGTAATTGGCGTACATGTTGCTCTTGTCCGTGAATATGATGGTGCCGAACATATGTAATATGTAGGCGCCGGCAGCCGCATGTACCATCAGATCATTGAGACCAGGGTTATCATCGTAGAACTCTGGCCCACTAAACCTACTCCGGAGCCATTTGAAATCCAAACCAACGCCCTTGCATTTCTCAACCTCTGTTATGAAGGATAACTCATCCACCATAAGCAGTTCAGCGCACTCGTGCATGGCCATAGTCTTGTCAGATATAACAGGAAACACACCCTAAACTTGGAGTCCCAAAATGGTGTGGACGTCGTCGAGAGTGATCGTCATCTCTTCGAATGAGAAATTGAAACTATTAGTCTTTATATGCCACTGATCTAGAAAAACCTCTGTCATGTTAGAGTGTGTGTGCATGTGATAGAACGGCTACATGAGTCGAACGAAAGGAGTGGCGCCAACTACGACACGTACCCTAGTCTGTGCAGCCAAACTCCATGCTTTATGACTCAGATAGTGGGCATATAGCCGCATCTCTCGCTCTTGAAAATATTAGTTCAAATTAGTATACATTAAAATTAGACATTCATAAAATGTCAAATTGGAATTTAAATATTACCTCTCCCATCCAAAGGTGGTATACAATGTGGGAGATGAACGTCTCGCCAAATAGCGGTGACAATCTGGAAGGAAGAGGACCTCTAGGCAGCCCTATAGATGGGGAAGAATGGTGTCATCTGCGGGAAGCGGAAGCAGAAGCAGAACTCGATCTGGACGCATGCGGTCCAGAAACTATAGGCAGCTCATCTATCGGAACTGCTGAATCGGCAGCTAGAACGGGTTGAGTAGCTTCACGTACCCTACTCCGCTTCTTTATTCTCTTCGCCCGCGAGCCATCCGCAGACTGTGGGGCGTCACCATGATCCATTACCTAAAATAAAAAATGTACGAAATGTCAAGGTTGGTCGGAAACACAAATTATCATGCTCGAAGAGGTTTTAGATAAATAATAGCAAAAACGCGGACAACACACACCAAACAACAAGAATAAACCGGTCATGGGTGATTCCGGTGACTGGAGCGGCCAACACCATCACTGTGGCGTTGGTATAAGGGTGTACGCCAAAACGATTGCGTAATCCCTTACACCCACACCACAGTGATGGCGTGAGCATGGCAACCTACGCCACTCGTGTGACGTGGGCAAGCAATTCATGCCACACGATGGCATAGGGACAGTGTTCTTCGCCCCCGTGTGGCGAAGAACACTGTCACTCTAAAACAAAACCCATACATCGAATATCGACCCTAAACCTAACCTACCACCTCTAAAGTAACAATTGAACCCTTTTAACGCTAATCCTAACACTAATTTGAGTTTGTTTACACTTACCGTCGCTTGAAATCGCCGGAACTGCTCGAACCCTTCCTCGATTTACTAATTCCGCTGCTGCTGGTGTGGGTCAGAGATGTTGGGTGGGTGAGAAGACGTTTGTGACCGTCAACTTGGGTTAGAGGCGTTCGTGACCGACCGGGAAGAGGGTTGCTGTTCGTGGGAGGCGTTTGTGATATGCTGGTAGAGGCGAGGCTTGTTGTTGGTTGGTAGAGGTAAATGTGGGTTTTGCCTTTGGTGATAGCAGGTAAGTCCTTTACTTTGCTTTTAATTTTAGTTTAGTTTATAAATTTTATTGTTTACTTAGTTTAACTTTATATTTCAATTTAGACAAATTTTAGTTTAGTTTTATATTAATTTAGTTTCAATTACTAGCTTGGACTTTTAATCTGAATTCAAGTTTTTAATTTTAGTTTAGTTTTTAGAGAGAATAAAGAGAGAATACAATGTTTTTTCTGAAATTATGGTAACTTCACGGATTAATTTTTCTATTTAAATATTTTTGTGAAGGGTAAAATCGTCAAAAAATTTAACTTCATCGAGTAATTTTGAAAATCAGAAAAAACGACTTCGCGGAATAGTTTTGATTTTTTTAACAATTCCCTAACATAATACATATATTTTCTAAAGATCTAAATAAGGAGATAAGAAATATAGAAATCACATAAACTGATCAAAGAATCAGGAAAATGGTTATAAGACACCAAAGAACTGCAAAACCCATGTTAACTAAGTTGTTTTTGTATGGGATAATGGTTTAAGGCTCTTTCTTATTTATCATGAACCAATATATATATATATATATATATATACAAACAAATATAAATATTAGACTTTAATACATAATAAATGCCTGTATATTATAGTTATATTAATATTGTTAATGATTTAAAATTATTCATGTATTATATCTTCATCACATAAGAGATTAACTGTTGTTATCGATGAAATCTACACATGTTGATGTCGTGGTACTGTCTAAAGCTCAAAGTGTTGTCATAGTGAGCTTATGAGATGAAGTGCTCTAAGAGGTTTTTGAAGAGCCTACAAAGCTGATGATACATAATCAGATAGAGGTGAGTTAGATAAAGAAGTTATTGGCGAATAGATTCTAAAGAAACAACTTTACGTATTTTCTGTAGATAGTAGTACAGAGATGTAAAAGTACCTAAATGGTTACAATCGAGTTGTACTCGGCTTAAATGCAGTTGGTATGAAGGTGGAAGAAGAGGATCAATCAATGTGAGGGGTAGTTTGAAAGAAACTTTTATGATGTCCGAATTTAAGAGTTCTTTGAGCTTGAAACATCTTTGAAAGAATATTATTCTAAAGGGTGACTCCAAAGGGCACAAACTGAGTGTGAGGGGTAATTTGGTAAAGATAGATTTAAGTAAGAGGAGAAAAAACTTTCTTTTAAATTCCAAATAAGATATGAAGGGTTCAAAATTAATTTTTTAGGTATACAAGAAATGATATATCAACCAGAACTGCCACGAGAAGGGAAAGAGAAACAACTATTAGAAGATCGGTGCCGAATATATTGCAATGGTGTCTGATAACTGTGATTACTTTGTTGGTTTAATAGTACAATGATAAATGGGTAATGGACTTGGCTGCATCATTCTACATGACTTCCAATAAGAATTGGATTAACAACCTTCAAATGATTGATAGTGAAAGGGTCATCCTCGGGAATGACGAATTGTATAATATCAAAGGGATTGGAACGGTACGACTCAAGTTTTTACAAAACTTGAGAGAGTGATTAAAAACATAAGGTATCTACCCAAAGTTAAATGTAATTATCTTTCTATTGGAATGTTAGATGATAAAGGTTTTAGCTATATGGGTGAAGATGACATACTTAGGGTCTTGCAAGGATCCGTTGTTGTTATGAAAGCCTATAAGACTAATGGTGCATTAGTTATTAAGGGTAATGTAGTGATATAGATAGTGTCTAATATGATGAAAAAATCTACCAAGTTGTGGCATCATCGGCTAAGGCATTCAGGTGAAAAAGGACTTGGTGAACGAAGTAAACATGGATTGTTAGATGGTAAGAGCAAGAGAGTAAATTTTATTCCCACCAACCAGACATCCAATAAATTACTTGATTATGTTCATTAAGACTTTTAGGATCCAGGATGGGAACCTACCATAGATGGTGCAAGATATTTTATATCGTTGATTGATGATTATTTGAGGAAAGTATAACTTCTAATTTTGAAGACCAAATATGAAGCATTTGCTGCTTTTGTGAATTGGATTATTTTGGTGAAGAATCAAACCGAGAAAATGTTAAAGAAGCTTTAGACTGATAATGGTTTGGAATATATGAACAAGGAGTTCACTAGATATTGTGCAAAAATTTACTTTTTTTGACACTGAATCGTAAGTGGGACTCCCTAACTACACGGGCTTGCTGATAGAATGAATCAAACTCTGTTGGTATAGGTTAGATGTATACTTTATAAAGATATAATGATTCGAAGGATCTCAGGAGAAGCTGTGACAATGGCTGCATATAGCATCAACAGGATTTCATGTACGATACTTATTTTTCTTTGTCTTTAAGATTCTTGGACTAAAGAGAAATATAAATTAGAATATTTTAGAATGTTTGGTTGTAATACCTACGTATATGTGAAGCAAAACTAGCTTATGATAAGATCACTTAAATGTTTGTTCCTCGACTACCCGCAATGAGTAAAAAGGATATGTTGTGGCTCCTTGAAGTTGGATGTCATAAGACTTTGATAAACAGGAACATGGTTTTCAATGAAGAGGATATGTCATTGAAGAAAGCGGTGGAGACTCAACCTAGTACTGTCAGGAAGAAATGTGATATTGATCATAGATCTGATATGCATATTGAAGCTGGTGATGCTTCGACATAATAAGATATTGGGCATGGTTTCACTTCGGTCCGTACAACAGAAGTTCAACCATTGCATGAATCTGAATCAGACTGAGGATCTATTGTTCCAATACCTTCAGATTATCATATGGCAACACGAATGTGACAGTTATCAACTAGCGATGAATAGAGCATCGAGACCAAACAAATAACCGTATAAGTATCGCTTTATTGATATCATTGGTTATGCTTTATTGATAGAAATGTATGGATATTTTCTTGCACCTGAAGCATATCATGGTGCTATCAAAAATAGTGACGGAGGGAAGTAGATTCCATTCATGAAAGAATAATTGAGATCTTTCAAGAAGATGAACACTTGGATTATTGTGAAGCAACTGAAGTATTAGAAACTGATCGAGAGTAAATAGATATTCAATATGAATCCATGTATTCCTAGTATTGAGTTACCAATATACAAGGCTAGGCTCGTGGTTAGGGGATTTATGTAAAAGTAGGATGTTGATATCAATGAAATATTCTCGTTGGTTGTGAAACAAACCTCCATCCAAGTTTGTCCAGTCAATTATTGCTAGATTTGATCTTCATATAAATCAAATGTATGTTACTAATTTCATCCTGCATGGTGAATCAGAGGAGATAATTTACATGTGTGAACTGAAGGGGTTTGAATAAGGGAAGGAAGGTTATGTGTGTTTGTTGAAAAACCCCCTATATGTAATGAAATAGTTGTTGAGGAAATGTAATAGAATATTTGATTCTTTTATGAGATGTATTATTTTGTATATTGAAATAGAGAGACATACATGGAAAATAAGCTGTATTGGTCTTTTATGTAAATGAAATACTAATAGCTGGAAGAGATTAAAAGAACATTAAAGCAGTAAAGACTCAGCAAAAAGAAGAGTTTGAGATGAAAGATATGGAAAAGGCTAACATGATACTTGGTTTTGAGATCAAGAGAAATATTTCAAATGGGTATCTATTATTATCTTAACAATAATATATATATATATATAACATTGAAGGACGTTCTCGATATTTTAAGCAAAAGTGGTTAGAAATCTTGTTGGTTCCTAATTCAAACTCAGTTTCCCTCAAGAACCAACAGAATAAACATATAAGGAGTGCATACTGGAGATACCTTATGTCAATATTAGTGGTAGCATCATGTATGATATGATTTGCATAAGATCTTGAGTATATTCATGTCGAATCCGGAAAAACCGCATTGGCATGCATTCAAGTGGCTCGTGAGATACTTGAAGGGCTTACTTGTTGTAAGGTTGTATTACAATCAGAAGGATATAGGTGATATAGTGTTGAGAGGGTATGTATACTTCGATACACAGCTTGCCCCGACACAATGAAGTTTACTTCAGGTTATCTGTTTATTATGCTTGAAGGAGTGGTTAGTTGGAAGTCTTGAATAGAATAGGTTGTTACAATGTTGTTTACGAAAGCCGAGTATATGGTTACTATAGAATCCATAAAAGAAGTTATTTGGATGAAATTAGTATTCAGTGAACTCATTGGTGCGGGGTATGAGTTTTTTTAATGATAACATTAATGTTATTCATTTGATGAAATATAGAAATCTCCATAAGCAAAATAAAAATGTAAATATTAATTTCCTCTTTATCCGAGAAGTGATGGAGAAGGAGAAAGTGAAGGTGGCTAAGATTGACAACGAGGAAAAGCCTTCAGATGCTCTGACAAAGGTTTTATCGATTTCAAAGCTCACGAACCTTATGCCATTGGTGTAAGTTTGGGGTGAAAGTGAGTTTATCTCTAAAGATTCAAACATTGAATGAAACATATACTTGATTTAATATAATCCTAGGTGGATAATTGTTATGTGTAGGCTAGAAATAACTTTCCGACATAGGTATTATCGTAGCACTATATGGGTTTAGTTAGATCCGCTGTGACTTGTATTAGCAAAGAACTATTGAAAATCTCTGAAGCTTTTACTATGAATTAGTTCCAGAGACGTCTACTGATCACAAGGGTTGAGATAAAGTGTCAAAGACTGGTGACCATTGTGTCAAATGAAATGTATGATGAGCTGAAGCAGGGTGGCCGAAGAGAGCTGGACCGTAGCACCATAATTGAACCGAAGTGGATGAGTACTCTATTTGTTAAGTCTCTTATATTAATTGCGTCTCTTATTTTAGTCTTTGTATATTAATTATATTTCATATACTAAGTGGGTTTTATATTAATTAGGATTTGTTAATGAGGTTTCTTATATTACTGCATTAAAAGTTATTTCACTTTTATTAATGGGATTTAATTTGGAGCGTCTGATGGAGAATTAGGGTTTCCTCTAAACTTATAAATAGAAGAAGGTATTTTTTATACAATTTGTGATGTGATTATGGTGTTGTAATTACGTAAGCCTCATATTTCTTAGAAGAGTGAAATAGTTTTACTCTTTTTAAGAAACAAGTCAGGTTAGATGTAAACACTGAAGATAGGATTCTGTGAATCACATCATATTTTGTTACAAATAGTGAATGAGTCTTTTGTGTTTAAATAGTATTTATGTAACATATTTGTTTATAAAAGAGTGTCAATTTCTCATAAATATAGGATTTTGTGAATCACATCACATTTTCTTACAAATAGTGAATGGGTCATTTGTGTTTGAATAGTATTTTTTGTAACCTATTTATTTATAAAAGAGTGTCCATTTATCATGAATGTAGGATTTCTTCACATTCCAAACCATGTTAAATACTATTTTGTGTGTTGGTTTTATTACACTTTTTTTATTTGTTGTTCATCTGATACAGTGCAATTAAATCGGTCTTCTATAGGTTGATTTAATTATACATCGTTCTTGTCTAGCCTGAATGGAGTATTTTATCCAACAATATGTTTTTGTCTTTGCCAAAATTTCTATTAAGAAAGGTACTCATTTTTTTATTTTACCATGGCGTCATGTGCCTATCTTATTGACAATTTTCATAACTCTATAATCTGTCTACATCTTGGACGAATGTGAGACTGTCTAAAAGGAGGAGGAACACATTTGTTCCTATGTTTGGTGGGCGCGGTTGGGCCTAACTTGCTGAGATTTTTGTCTTTTGTATGAATGAATACTATTATGAGGACTTATCTCGGATCTCGAAGCTTTTGAAATTTTATATGTTTCTCATCAAAGTTTTGTAGTGATCTGATCTTAAATGAGCTTTTTCAATCTTTTATATCCAACCAAATCGATTTTTCTACTTCTTGTTTCACATTTACTTCCTTCTTCATATGTTGATACCCTGTATGAATGAATAACTGTTTGACTCGTACTAGTACCTCCATTCAATACACCAAAGCAAATGTGTTTCAACTATTGTAGATCTCAGGTGGTTCTATATAATCACAAAATTTCATACTGGAAATCGTGCCAATTTTATATCGCTCATTCCAACATTTTCTTGATACCATATGTTTTGTTATGTTGATAACCTTCACGTGATCGTTTGCATGTGGATGAAAATATGAAGATAATTTTGTTTTATATCTCTTGTTTTCCCGAATCATGCTAGTCGTTCATTTTGATACTGGGTTCATTTTTTTGTTGTGATGACTTTTGATGTCTCATATATGTGGTATATGTTTGATTTGGAGACGTGAATGATTTTTTTAGTTATGATTTATACAAGGTGGATGTGCTTTTATCCATCTAAAAATAGTCTACCGCTACCAACAAATATTTTGTTCTTCATAAACGTTTTGAAAACGACTTTACCATATCAAAATTTCATGTATCAAATTAAATATACAAATTTATAAAAATTTATTTCCCAAAATTAAAAATGTATTTTATATTTTTTATTAAAATTTAAAACTCACTTAAATGGGTATTATAACAATAGAAACTTTGATATTAAAAATTTCAAGCTTCATGATATATAAAATCTTTGATTTAGCATAGAAAAATTATAGATTAAAACAAGTATAAATTATAGAATTTGTTATGAGATATTTTTTTAAACAATGATAGAACTTAATGTAAAATGCAAATGAAAAGTACACAATTTTTGTTGTAATTTTTATTATTACGAAAGAATGGTCCATATGATTCTTAGAATTCAAATACACTTACAAGAAAATAAAAAAAAATCAAAATATATATGAAAAGAACGAACACATCAGAACTAGAATCAAAATAGATTTGTAATTGCAAATCGCAGACCCTTCTTTGAGGAGGTAATATGATAACATTGTCGTAGTTTTGAGGACTTATTTAATATATTACTTAATAAATTGTCTATACCGTAACTGATAATATAAACTTTAATAATTAAATATAAAATCTAGACTATTAATATAAGATAAAAATTTATTTAATTATAAAAATTTATATAAATAAAGCTATATTATACAAAAATAAAATAAAATAAAAATATTATATATAAAATAAATAATAAAAAATAATCAATTCTAATTAAATTCTCAATTCAGTAGAAAATCAAATAAAAGACATACTCAAATAATTTTTTGAATCTTTCTTTTAAAAAAAAATCAAATTCTTTTTATTCATTCTCTCTCAATTTTAAAGAGATGTTAAAAAAAGAGTTACCAATTAACCAATGATTGAAGTAAATATGTAAGTGATGATTTATACCATTAGGTTTACAATTTAACATTTAAAAAGAAGGTAAGGAAAAACAATAAGCTATTGGTATAGATTAATAAATGATTTATCACTATTTTAAAAAAAGTTCAATGAATTTAAATGTGAAATATATAATTTATGATTAAATTAGGAAATAGTCTCTCGACTATCCCGTCTTTTTTCATGTAGCCTTTCGATTTCAAAATCATCGGTGAGGGTTTATGGACATGGAAAAATCTATAATTTAGTCATTAATTTTCAAAATCTATAAATATAGTCATTGAATCCAAAAAAAAGTCTCTTAGTTAAATTTATAGATGTTGCCAAGTCGATGAAGTAAATTTATAGATTTTGTAAGTCATTGATTAAATTTATAGATTTTGCCAAGTCCAATGACTCTCATCGGTAATTTTGAAGTCGATGGACTAAATGGAAAAACGGGATACTCGACTCATCAATTGTTTTTTTGATATATCAGTGAGTAATGCATATTATTCATTCTATTTATATATAACATTGTCCATCTGGGACTCAAATCTATACAGAAGTAACTACCTTTCATTTCGAAGTTGTTGTTCAAAGTGACATGGATGACCAAAGTATGATTCATCATCTGCAAACATCGATATAAGGCATCCAAATATAGATACATTGTTTGATAAATGATCCATTTGTCTATCATGTTCATCATTTATAGTGTTCATAACACTGATTGTAATGTAAAGTCCATACCTTAAATGTAAAGCTCAAACATCATCTCCAAAACACATACACCAATCTAGAACATCTGGTTTAAACCCTGCAACCAATGCACACGCATATGCAATTGCTTGTTCTTTAGAGAGTAAAACCTTCCTTGTTTTGAGAACACGTTGGAAAAAAATTCCTACTCATAAAAAACCAACCCAACGATCAATTTATTGTAAATAATAAATCCGACTAAATTAAAATATATTTTGTTATTAAATGTAAATTAAGCAAGTAACGATAACTGACTTTGATTTTTTTGTACTACATCATTTGTCCAATTAGGTTCATCATTTGTCTATATGAAGCATCAATGTTAAATAATATGGCATGTAGTGCTAAACAAACATAAAGTTATGTGATAATGGCCATTAACTTTGGCTAATAACGTTTTTGAGTGTCGAGAAACAATTGACTCATTTGTTAGTATCCCAAATTAAGATAATATGTCAAGTTACTAACTATTTGTAAATTTAGTTACAACATATATTGATCTAATATAAATATACTACTTGGTTTGGTTCATTTAATCTCTAAAGGGTTAAACGGCTAAACGACGATAGAATACTAAAATTTAACTCAGAGTGGTTGTACATAAATTATATGAAAATTTAAAGAGTTTAGTTTAAATAAACAAAATTATGAAATACAAACCTATTTATATTTTATTTTAGACAAGCAACATATTGATATGTTCTTGACCTACCGTCAAGCCATTTTCATTGATTCATATCTATATAGCCATTGGATCACGGGAAGATGATTAGTTTGTTACTCATTTTATGAGGTTCGTTAACTCATTATAAATTGATTTCACTATATGGATGATTTTTATTTTTTATGTCATCCTATTAATCTAATTATCCCCCACAATACCTCAGAAATCTCGCTTGTTACTTAATTTCTACATATCACAAAACATAAATTTGATATCCATATATATATATATATATATAATTCTTTTTACTGTCTAGATAAATCGTTCGAGAGATGGAAAGTAATAAAATCACTTAATCTTTTTTACTTATCGCAAAAAACAAACTTGTCGGTTTCATATTTTTGGCACCAACACAGTTCACCCGTGATTATTGTTTCAAATCCGACACTATATAATTACATAATTATTAATGTAATTTATAGTCATGACTTTATAAATACACATAAGTGTTCAAGTTAAAACACCAAATCTATTTTTATTATATATACATTTTGGCATACACATCGCAAGACTAAGTTATCTAATTATCTTACATAAACACATATAACTTCAATTGTATGATAATAATAAGTAATGATCTTAATTTAATTTGTATTAAATAATTAGCATGAAACAAAATCAGTCTTTTACGGGAAACATAAATCTCGGTCGTTTAGAGACTAATATTGATATATAGCATCGTCGTTAGAGTCTAGATAAATTATTAGAAAGATGTAAAGCAATACACTTATCTAATTTTTTTTTTATATTTCACGTCATAAAACTGTCTCAGTTTCATATCATTATCACAAAGATTAAACGATGTTGAATGTTTCACCTCCGAAATTATATGTTTGTGTAATTCTTTCTGCAGCTTATAGTGATGAAATTATATAATTGATGCTCGTAAAATAAAAATTAATTATTTATAAACATCGTGAACCTCTATTTTATTTTAGTATGTATGTAATTATATTATTATATGTGTTTGTAAGCTTTAAAATTTACATTAAGCATGTAGCCATTAAATAAGGTATTAGAAATTGATTCATTAAAAAATGATTAAAGTTAAAGTATTAAATAATTAAATCAGGTGGACCAAATATTATTTTATAAGATTTTATATTGGGTTGGTAACTGTAGAGTTTAGGTTTAAGATCCTCATAAAAACTTTTAGTCACGAACAATGCATATAAAGAGATAACATTTTCGGTCTTGAGGATTTTTGAATTTTACTGGAAAAACTTTTCTCTACTACCCAACTTTTATATTTTTAGGTACGCGCTCACCATTTTTTTTACCATTTTTTTAGTTTTTAACACTCCTCAACATCTCTTCCTTCACTTTCATTATTGCAGCGCATTCATGATATAATTTTTACTATTTTCCCACTCACTTTTACAGTTTCGATCTTTTGTTTTGAATGAACTTTTTCCTTCAACATTACCATCTAACATATTTTTGAATGATATTAATCACTATGACAATCATATGTTGCCCAAATTAACCCATCCATTAAAATATATAACCAAGTTGGCGTCGTATTAATCAACTAGTGGGTGTAACTATGAAAAAACAAATGTTATATTTCATGGATGCATACTTGGGTTATAATCATATCCCGATGTATGAGAAAGATCATAAGCATACTACATTCACAGAGTGAAGATTTCATTTTTGTAAGGTTATACCTTTAGGTTCATGAATACCGGGGCTACATGCCAGAGGTTGGTTAACAATACATTCTCACACCAGCTAGGATGCAATTTGAAAGCCTACACCAATGACGTGTTGGTCACAAGAAACCATGATACATATCATATGGTAGACCTTGCCGCGTATTCTGCTCAAGATCGTCGTAGGAAACTGACCGTCAATGCCAAATAATCATCCTTCACAAAACAAGTTTGATGGGCCCAAAGTTTAAAGCCTTAGCTCGAGCACCTAGCATGTCCAATCAAGCCCACTTTGGATGAGCCCACATTGAGTTTATACTGTGCGGTGTGACCCACACCAAAGGAGAAGATTTCTCAATGGAATTCTGTTTTAGTAAACTACACTTCGTAAGCGTAAGTTATTTAAGTATGCTCGATAAAGGGACTCGCAGCTTCGCTCAAGCATCCCCGAAATGGAACTTTCATACCAAAGAAAAAATTAAGGTAATTCTATATAGTTTTCAAACCTGGTTTTAATGGAGTCATCTTGCAATATCAAGGAGGTCAAGATCCTGGTAGAAAGGCTCGCTTCTATAAAAAAAGTTCATCGCTTGCTCTTTGAACAATTGTCAACCCTTTTTCTAAATACTCAAAGGTGTTGGCCACTTCAACTAGACTCATACTTGTGACAAAATATTCAACAATATCAATAAATTCTTAGTCTTACACAAGGTATGATGAAGGCAAATACGAGTGAGTTTTATATCCTTACTTAGTGTGCTTGATTACAGTGGTAGTAGAGTGCTATTAAGGAAGAAGGGAATCCACAAAAATTTATATATTATGTTAGTAAGTCCCTCCAAGATGGTAATATACGATATCTACAATTAAAAAACATTGTAATGACTTTTGTAGTAACAACTAAAAAGATGCGGTCTTATTTTCAGGCACATAACATAGTAGATAAAACATTGTTTTCACTTAGCAATATATAACAAAAGCTAGACATATCTGGCAGACGAATCAAATGGTTAGTAGAGTTAAAAAGACTTCAATATTAAGTTCCAACCTATAATGTTATCAAATCTCAAGCATTGGATGACTACTTACATGAATTTCAATAGAATATGCCTGTATCTTTGGAAGACCACCCCGACCAAACATGGCAATTTTAGACTGATGGGAAAAATAACAACTTGGGCTCCAATGCAGGGGTACACTGTTTCTTTTCTAGATTTTTGAGGCAAAAAAAATCCATTATACTTTGTTTTCCTTTTTCCATAAATAGGAGGTGGGTTTCTTTTTCACGACCTTCGAGCGCCTTCATATATGAAAATTTCCTTTGAGTAAATTGGAGGATGAGTTACAACTAGACTAATGTCTCTATCTCTTATAAAGATAGGGCTCAGCACGAGCCAACTCTAATGGGGATCTTGTAATCTTAACCGCCAATCCTTTAAAAGACCAAGGCTTAGCAGGAGATTTATTCTCCTTCAATTTGCTGAATTTACCCTTTGACTTATCAATTTTTTCTTTCAACTCGAAAGTTTTGGACTCAGTACACTACGAGGAAGAAAGACCAGCAACGCTAGTTTTTTCATGTCAACTACATTTGTCGTCGTCTTGGTGACCCTGACCATGATAGTTTATACATAATAAAAGCCATCATGAGATATTTTTTGCCTTCGACCAACAAAATTGGTATCGACAGCTTTTGAAAAAGAAGGCATAGTAGTGGTTATCTTTGTTTTTATATTTGCAATTTTGAAATACAAAGATTTGAAAGATAGAACGACAAAAAATCATTTTATTTAGGTCATGCATCCTTGATCGTTGATCTTTTTATAGTACCCACATGTTCAGAAGATACTACTAAAATATTCACATCTCTAGATTGTGTAGAGTTTATCTCAAAACCGATGGCCAATTAGCTCAGACTTAACAACAACTGGTGTTGTTTTAACCAATTCTTCTTAGAGTAATATATAATCTTAGTAACGCTGACCCTAATAGCGAGCACATGCTCTTAGAAATAATTAATGGATTTATCATGAGAAGCATAAATTCCTCATAAAAAATCTAGTCAACGTTAAGTTTTTAAAAATCATTCGCAACTTAGTCGAATTAAAGAATAAAACAAAAAGTGAGGATAATTAATATGACTTGTCCAACATTGGGGTTTCTACTTATTTTGGTTCATCCCGACTCGTTTCCTAGTTACCAATGATGTATAAAAACTTAATTTTCTATATTTTATTAGAATCATGAAAGTTCAAAAAAATCTTATCATCTTCATGCACCATTAGGTAAATGTAAGGACTTTTGATTCTCGCACTGTTGGTCGTCATTGAAATGAACTATTGGACGCTAAAATCTCTACTAATAGCCTTGAAACTATTATCAATGTCTTAAGAGCCTCCGTCATTTTGGAACCAACTGGCTATGATACATACGAAAGATCCTGAAAATTGTAGCAAGTCAGAAACCTATGTTTCAAATAATGGTGAAGAGCACCTTTTTTTTCCTGGTATAAAAAAGAATATCTCCATCGTTCAGCAACCAAACAATCACATTATCTAAAATTTCTCATTTGACAAAGAGCTTCGATAAATATTTTTTATTAATGGAACATAACATTCATATTTTATCATTTGACCTGAAATAAATTTTATTGGGCTTCTCATACCAGGAAGTATTTACCTATTAAGGAGCAACTGAAGATGTAGTACCTGAATTTCTACCCTAGAATACAAGTTGCATCACTAACAAGACAAATAACCCAAAGGTAAATTTACTTGAACTATCAAATCTAAATGGTCATAATGGTGACAAAGCATTTAAAACTTGATTAATAATAGATGTGGATCCATGAACATTAACCGATTGTTTTACTTCCATATTAAATTGATAATCTTTGCGAGAATAACTTGAAGTAGCTTCTTTAAATGCATCATTGTGTCTCTGATTGTGGTTGTTGGAACCCTCGTCAAATGTATAGTGAAGTTGGCGATTTTTTGTTTAGGACCTTATTGTGTTTAGAAATAAGAGATAAGCTTAAAAGATGAAGTTTTGAGAAGAAACTTGAACAACAAACTTAAAGCTGGAAACTTAAGAAAAATGAGAAGAAAAATAAAGACGTTTGGCGGTTTCAAATGAGAGAAAATTGAGAGGTTTGAGTAAGAAATGATAAAGTGATGGGTGAATAACCCTATTTAAATAAAAGGCAAGTCAACCTCAACTATTGATTTAGTTATATAACGAAAGACTTTGATTTGTTTTAGAGATGTGTGGCAAAGATTTGTTCACCTCCAATGGTTATAATATTCAAAACTGAAGTATTAAAATATCACACGCTATCAGGTTAATGTTAGCTTCACATGCCAATGACACGAGTCGAAAGATTATTCCATTCTCTATCGTCATTAACCCCATGACAAAAATGTTTGACATATTTTTTCACATCAACCGTTAAAGTTTCAGCTATCTGAATGTTCACATGATAAGTCATGCTTCAAAAACTCATTGCAAAACCGCCCATTGCTTCGACTTGGCCAAGATAAGATCTCACATATTATATTTTTATGGATTCATATTTTAACTTTATTCATTTATTCATACTTAAAAAAGAATAGAGGGGATACTTTTATAATTCTATTGGCAAGACAAAACTATTTTTAAAGCAAAAAAAAATCAACTTCATGCAAATCTGAACCCGATTGTAAACATTATCTATGAGATAACCAACTACCATAAAACAAATAAATAAACTAAATGTTACTCATGTGTGACTATTTTTCTTTGGAAAAATAGATTTTTTTTTACTCAAGGATGTTTTGGTTTGTGAATGATTTTATAAAGAGGCATGTGTAAAGTTAAGAGACTTCATGACTCTCACAAGTCCAACCGCAATTGGTTTGGTAGCTCAAATCAATAAATAACTAGTTTGAGGTGGACAATCCTCTCCAATGTAGCACTGAACCTGGAGATTGACATAGAAGATCAAGCACAAATATCAACAGTTCACACTCAACGACATAATAACTCAAATTATAGTCTTTATTTGATTCTCTTGCAATAAGTATGAAAGCTATTGATAAGTTCATAAGTTGCAAATGCCAAGTACATTAGGTTCATTTAAATTAAATAAGATATTATGTGTAATTTTGCCTAAATAAGACTTAGGATATGAGTTGTAAACAACTAAAGCATGTGGACTAAACCTTATCTTATAAGGATTTTTAACGCGTTTGTAACTATAGAGCTTGAATTCCATAAATGCTCTATGCCCAAAGAACTACCTATAAATAAGGCTAACATCAATGATCCATTAGTTTTACAGAAAAAAAGGACTCTTGATTTTAAAGAAATTCTTCATCTCTAGATCTTTACCAACTATTATACTCTTCCTATTTTTATGTATATATTTACCATTCCTTCCTTCACTCTTCACCACATTCTAGTATCTCTTCTATCACTGCAACATTCTTAATTCAACTTTTGAAACTTCTCATATTTTTATTTACGGTTTTGACCATAAATTTCCAAAAAACATTGTATTAGCAAAACCATTTAACCATATCCATCACTCGGACAACCATCATTTTTCAAAATTAATCCTTCCACCAAAACACATCACCATTAATATTTAACTTATATTTTTAGTCTATTTTGATATTATATGTTTAATATATACATATACATATATATAATTTTTAATCTTAAACTAAATTTTGAATTTTATATTTATTTATATTTATTTTTAAATATTTATTATATTTAAAGAGAATTTAATTAAAATTTAAAAATTTACAATAATTCGGATCGAAATGGTGTGTGTGATTGTCTAAAATATTTGAATATTTTTATTATATAATTTTGTTGTGGTGTTCATGTTTTTTAGTGTGTTAAAATGTAAACACGTGCATTAATGTAAACACATGCACATGCATTAATTCACGAAATATTTTGTGTTATGTAAAAATCATTTGATAAAAAAAAATTAGATGTTAAAACTTTGAAATGGTATTAATGGATAAATTAAATCTCTATCATGATCAATATTGGTGCGTATACAATGAGCTGTATGCATAATATTGGTGCGTGTACAATGAGTTGTATGCACAAATTAACCCATATGAAAATCATCCATATATTTATCAGAGAGTGGATAAATATTGCATGGCACTGTTATAGCATATTTACATGTTATTCATGCACAAATGAGATTCAATATTGAAAGTTTCATTTATATACCACAAAACAAGTGAATCGAATGATGAAAAAATTATATTGTTTACAGATGTGATGGTAAACTAAAATTATTTTTTTTAACAAAAATACCTTCAGAAATAATATATATTATTTGGGTGCATAAATCATCATTGATTATTATGACGAGACAATTTATGTAAATACAACAATAATTTTAAACTCGACAAAATAATGTTTTTTATTAACTAGGTTGTGATTAAGTTTTTATCTAGAATATTTAGATATCACAAGTTCAGTAAGAGTACATTAATATTCAGTGTTGTATGTGGATACAATTTTATTTGGTATAAATTATATTAATTTGTTACATGAACTAAGAGATTTATGCTAAAGCAAATTAATATGAAATATGTGACGAGACGAATTATGTGTCAAGAATCATGATTCATTAGAGGGCTCTTGATCTACTATGTGTTTGTAAAAAATAATAGGTATTACAAAATTATTGTGATAATTTAGTATAAAGACCAATAAAACATTATAGTATGAAGAACAACAAGTCTGTACATTCATTTGAGGTATAAGTTCTCTCTTAATTAGTTTTTTTTCATAATTTAGATATGAAAAAAATGTAAAAGATTCCAGAAATTTTAGCAATAAAAAATTCAATATATAATCATATTTTCTCGGACAAAGTATACCATTCACAATTAAAATCCTAAGTAAATATTTTAAAAAAAATTGAAAATGATTTATATGTAGTATGATATGAGGCCTTATGTATTTATAAAAAAATATTTATGCATAAATTTGTTAATTGTTCTGATTCCACAAGCGGATGGGTATTTCTACTTGGGGGAGGCGCTATCTCTTGAGCATCTAAGAAACAAACTTGTATTACTGATTCAACAATGGAATCAGAGTTTGTGGCATTATCAGCAACGAGTAAAGAAGCTGAGTGGCTAAGAAATTAAATGTATGAAATTCCGTTGTGGCCCAAACCGATATCATCTATATCTATCAGATGTGATAGTGAAGCTGCATTGGCCAATGTGTATAGATAAGTTTACAAAGGCATGTCTAGAAACTTAGGTGTTAGACACAATATGATTCGTGAGTGCATCACACATGATGTTATTGCAGCAGAGTTTGTGAGAACTCAATATAATTTAGCCGATTATTTAACCAAAAGGTTAAGTAGAGATCTTGGCATAAATTAGCTATAGGTATAAGACTAAAGTCCATCTGAAATATCTCATGTTGAGATACCCAATTCCCATATAATATGACATTAGGTGCTGAATTCAATATGGAAAGTTTAACATCTAGAGATTGGAACGTATTTGTATATCATCCCAAGGTATGTGTTCAGACCTGCAAGTTGTGAAGGTTGAAGATTATTTGAGCATGAAGTTTAGCCGCTTCAAGAAGCTATGACTTGGCTTTGATATACTTAAGAAGGATAAGGACATAAGGCTAGTAAAAATAGTGTCAAGTAAGAACGAGTGAGAATGTAAATTTATGTGTATATTATTTTCATGTATTCATTATGAATAGTAAAGGTTCAATCCTTAGTGATGCCTTGATATTCGAATATTTAGAATCTATAATATACTAATGTGAAATTCAATCGTTACGATATTTCATCTATGCATAAATTTGTTAATTATTGTGATTGTGTTTAGTTGATCGTGACTTACACTAAAATGGGGGAAGATTGTTAGATATTTTAGTGTAATTTGATCGACTAGCCGACTAATTTAATCATGATACATTATCAAACAAGTCGTAGAGTGCGGAGTGCACACTTGTTAGATTATATCATGATTAACAGGGTCAATGGGCGTAGCCCCTTGCGGAGTTACACTATAATTCCTTTTAAAGTGATATCTCACTTATTTCTCGAGCCTTACTAGAAGGAAGTTTTCTTTGCTTTCAATCTATGCCCGAGAAAAGCTAAAATCAATCCAAGAAAATAGTGAAGCTTCATATAGTATTTCCCAGATCGTTCGTAATTTTAAAGACATGTCTATATCACCGGGCCTCTCTCCTAGACAATGCTCATATTACGCCTTTCTTGTAGGTCAAAACTTACTCGACGATAAGTTTTGCTATTTTAGGACTGTTATAGTTATGGTTGTCGTTTATCTCCTAAACTAGCAATTACTTTACTAGACTTTATAAAGATATTTTTTTTAAAAGATTCTTTTTCAAAATAAATTCAGTTTTACAAGTTTTTTTTAAATACATGTTGCAAAAACTCAATACATATTTATTATAATAGATTCTAAAATTTGATCTTTCAATTTGAATAGATTTTATTTATTTTAGATAAATTGACCATTTGAGTTTTTTTTTCTGTTTAGAATTTTAAATCTTATTTTACCCTTATCTATACCACTGTTCATCTTTTTAACATGTATCAATTTTTATTTTTATTTTAACTTTCAAATGATCATATCTTGAGATTTAAATGTTGGGAAAATAATATAAAATAATCAAATTGATCGTATTAAGAAAAAATGGTCAGTTTAATATATTAGGATAATTTATTGTAAAACAATTACAAGGTATACAATTTGTTTAAAAAAAATTGAATACGATTTCTGAGATTAGTTAAAATACGAGTAATTTCATTTCTTTTGGAAAAAATATGTCGATAATTTAAAAATATTTTTTAGACTTCTAAATCTTAAGATATGATAGTTTAATATTTTATTTTTCAAAAATAACTAAAAATATGTTATATTAAGATTTAATTCTTACTATCTGCATATCTAAACTTGTATGCATCTTGATAACTAAATTTGTATAATATACAATAACAAGTAAATATTTTAATAACAACTAGATGTTGATCTTATAATGTCAATGGTTTCAAATTATTTTTTAGGCTTCTAACATTTTAAGATGTGATAATTTAAATATTTTTATGGTAAAAAAGTAACTGAAAAAACATTTTACAAGCATTTAGTTGTTATCATCAACCAACAGCTGAAAATTTAGTTGAGTGATACATAAGTCAGTTAAATGTGTTACTTTAGTGTTTTGTTTTAAAATAAAAATAAAAGGTAACTATGAGGTTAAAAATAAAAATATATTAGGTAAACATACCACCAACTAAATGTTAGGCACGGAGATACAGAGTATGCTAAATATCAAACATGATAACTAAATATACAATATGTCAAAATCTAACAACTAACTCAAATATAAACAAGAAAATAACTAAATCAAATTGGAAATTTATAAATTACGTACTCTGGAACATACTTCCAAGTTTTGAGGTTACCATATAATGTACGTTAGTGAATGTTGGAACAAATTAAATATTTAATTTTGCATTCATTAAGAATGTTTTAAGTTTATTTAGTATATATTAGCAAATATTTAGGACTCTAGTTTCTAATACAAAAAGTATCATATAAAATAAAATTTCAACATAAAGTTATAGTATTTCTCGTAACAATCGTCGAAGCTGACAAAAATCAATTTTACATCAACAAATTTTAAACAAAATTGAAATGTAAAGTTTCACTAATTTTAAATGTTTAAATTGTAATCCTTAACACGATTGTGAAGATCTACAATACTAGTTTTATATGAAAAAATATATAATATTAAAAGGTGTTAGGGGAAACCACTACCAGTTAGTCGAAGTAAGATATAATATACGGTTAAACGAACCTACGAAGGAATGATATTATTACCATGTACAAGACGAGTAACAAATATAAATAACCCTAGCAAAACCAAGGACGCAAGACAATATTTAACATGATTTAGACTGTGAAGAAATCTTACATCCACAAGAAGTAGACACTCTTTTATATATAAGTATGTTATAAGAAAAACCTCTATAAGCATAAAAGAATCAATCACTCTTTGTAACAAAAATGATGTGATTCACATAATCCTCTCTTCAATGTTTATATCTCACTTCACGTATCTCTCAAAATACCTAAAGTTATTTTACTATTTTATGAAGTATGCAGTTCGCATAAGCACATCATATATTGCATAGCAATATCTTCTTTTATTTATAGGTTTAGGGAAAACCTTAAATTTTCATCAGACGCTCAATATTAAAGCTCATCAATTAACGGCTGAAACAACTCATAATAGATTAATATAGAAAACCTCATAAATAAAATATCCTAACTAATATAGAATACCTAATTAATATATGGTATCTAATTAATATAATAAGACAAAAATAGGAGACCTAGTCAATATAGAAAACCTAGCAAATAGAATACTCCGTTTTGGTCAAACTGTGGAGTTACAGTCCAATTCGCTTCGAATTAGAGTAGTTTTTGGTCATCTAACTTTAGACCACCCTGCTTCAGCCAAACCACTTCGTCTCAATCTGGATCGTTATTTCTACACGAGGGTCACTATATTTTGACAACTTGTCTCAATCTGGATCGTTAGACGTCTCTATAGTTATGTCACGGCTCACGCTTCAGAGAGTTTCAACAATTATTTCCTAATACACGTCACGGTAGATCCAACTTATACCGATACATTCATACGAAAATACTTTTGTTGATGAATTAATCCTAGCTTACACCTAACAAAAAGAAATTTCTACATAAATTTATAATATTAATGATAACGGTTGTAAAAATTGTCAAAAACCGATTTTGCATCAACAAATTTTAGATCAAATTAAAATGTAGTTTGGCATTAATTTATAATATATTTCATATATATTTATGAATATCTAAGAGAAAAATTTATTATACAAAACATATCATACATCACAAAGTTGCAGTATTTCTCGTACGAGTTACCGAAGATCTACAAGTTTAGATTCTAATGCACATAATATCATATTTGAATAAAATATAAACAAAATTATCGTATTTCTTATATCAGTCGTTAATATTATCAAAAATACTATTTTACATCAAAAGATTTGAGAACAAATTAAAATATAATACGAAATTGATTTGAAAATTTTAATTTTAATTCTATATATAGTTGTGAAAATTTATTAGTCCAATTTCTAATAAAAAAGAGTCTAAATTGATAATAATAAAGTGCGACATTTCTTCAATATATGGTAGGGTGAAGACCACGTGAAATACTACTATTTGGTATACCATATGTGGTTTAAAAGGTTGGTAAGTGGCCATGAATTTTAGTGGGTTGGTATATATTTGATGCGATATATATTGTAAAAAATTTAATTGCTTCTTACATTTATAAATGACGAACAATAGAAGCAAGACTTGTTAATATATGAGTATTTTGTTTATGATCAACTAACGTTGTTTCATTTTTTTTATAAATAAGAATTATACAAGGGGATGCTTGTTATGTTGTATATCAGTGATCGTAAGCATCTTATTTGACACTTATGTATTTTCTTTTATTATTTCAAGAAATGTCATGTTTAAGCTAGTTGTAAGATTTTAGAGCGATTTATAAGAGACGATGTGGTAACAATAAATTTTAATAGGTCTGAAACCAAGCAAAATACTAATTTTTAGCATAACATATATGGTTAAAGAAGTTGGTACGTGACCATTAATTGGACTAGGTTGCTCCATATTTAATGTGACATATATTGTTAACTTTATATTGCTTCTTACATGGATTGTTGGTGAAAATAAAAGAAAAACTTGTATATATGAGTATTTTTTTGTTAATATATTAATTTCGTTTCATTTTCCTGATAAATAATAATTCTTTGTTGGGATGTTTATTCTATTATAGATAAGAGAAGGTAAACATCTAATTTGAAAAAAAACTATTCTCTTTCACTTATCATTTCACGCGAAGTTATATTTATGCTAGTGGTATGATTTTAGAATGGTTTATAAAAGACCATGTGATAACATTAAATTTTGATAGGTTTGAAAACCATATATAATACTATTTTTTGACATAACATATATGGTTTATGAGGATGGTACGTGGTCATGAATTTTAGTGGGTTACTATATATTTGGTGCGACGTATATTATTTATTTTGTAATTGTTTGTTACATGTATTGTTGGTATAAAATAAAAGGAAGACTCATTTATGCATGAGTATTTCTTTTAGTTAAATGCTTGGTAGGATGATAAAAAGGTTAGCTAAATGCATTTTTGAGTTTTTTTTATCTTACAACTAATGTAAGGTTACAAATGTGTACATACATTTGTTTATAAACCCACCAAAAACTAAATATTTGGCAAGGAAATACAATAGTGGGTTAAATGTGCATGTTTTTTTAAAAATCAAGTAAATGTGAGGTTAAAAACATATAAATATATTTAGATGCAAACCTTTCAACATATAAATATTTAGTAGAGTGATAAAATGGGCAATTAAATATGTTTATTTATTTTTTTGTTTTTTTTTTTTTGGTTAAACATGACAGCTAAATGAGGGGCTAAAGATATGTACATATATTTAGCATTAAAACTACCAACAACTAAATGTTGCATGGTGATACAAGAGTTAGCTAAATATGTTACTTTTTTTGTTAAAGATAGCAGCTAAATATGGGTTAAAATATGTACAAATATTTAGTTGTACCTTGACCATGGATCTCAATAGGTCAACCTTGAGGATTTTAATGTTATCCAAAAACTAGATAAATGAATAGGCTCCATTGAGAACTAAACTTCGACGATTGAAGAATTCAAAAATAATTGTGACCAACATAAGCTCAATGACCTTCGTTATATTAGCTTTTTATTATCATGGATTAACAAACAACCTGTCAATCAGATCGCTTCTAAAATAGAATGTGTCTTAGTCAACAACGACTGGTATGAGTCTTTTCCAAATATATTTTTCCCAATATATATTTCCATGTTCATTGGACCACACCATAATCACATTAAACTTAGACACACCTCACCCTCGTAGTAAAAACCATTTTAAATTTTCAACATGTGGCAATTCGACCCCCAATTCAAAGAAATTATAAAACATAATTAGAAATTTCTGATCAAGACTTAGGGTATCAGTTTGGTTGTCCAAAATTTCATTCGTCTTCAATTTGTTCTTTGCAGCCTCACTTGTAAGTAAAACAGTAACATCATCACGAGTATCATACGACCAAAATGAGTTATTCCACACTCAGACTCTCCTTGCTCAGACTCTCCTTGCTCATGACCCATCAAGCCCCACCCTTATCTCAAAATAAATTGAGGCTTCCTTTCTTTTATCTTACTTATCATAATTGAAGAATCTTTATTAGAAAAAAAAATCAAGAGTGTCTTGGCTCAAATTCAGAGACCAAACACAATTTTTTTCCATAATAGTATTATAAATCTTCATTGGCTTTCATCTTAGGATAAAACAACTATAAAAATATCATTCTCTCCCAATAACTTCTTAGGATTTACCTAACCAACAATAAAAGCTAGAGGGTTACACTAAAAACCAACCTTATGATTTGATAATGTTTGCAATGACACCTTATTTTAGAAATTCTTGTCGCCATGAACTTCATAAAATGATGATCTCTTAGATAATATAATGTATATCCATTATTTTTTACAAGGTTGACATTAATGTAGATTATATTGGAATTTTCTAAGGTAGGAAAAGGCACATGCAAGGTGACCTAATGTCGCCCTTTTTTCGTCCTCGTAATGCAAGTTATATTCAAAATTATCTTATCAACGTTTTAGGGTACAAAATAAGCTCTCATTTTGTAAAGTATATGAGAATCTATTCTCCTCTCTGGTTGTCTTTCTTACAATAATTGTTGTCCTATCTTACAAAATATCATTGCTCATATAACATCTTTTTTATACAAGAAAGCTTTATTCCATCAAGTATGTCCTCTTTGCTGCAGGTATACTGGTCATAAATCTGCATTATCTTACCAAAGATTCTTAAAGAGCCATCTTAATCTCTCTGAAACTTCCTCTATCCAGGCCATGAGATGAAGGTGTGAAGACATATATGATTTGGTCCAATGTAACATTTCTTATGATAGAAGACGATTTCGAGATTCTAAATCTAAAAATATGGAATCAGACGGTTGTTCTTAAACACATGTGGTCCTTAATAAAAATAGTAACGCAATCTGATGTGATTGAAATAATGCCAAAAAAATAAAAATAATAACTTTTGAGCTTTAAATCTTGGCTCATCACCTTCATGGACTTTGAAGAAAACTTTATGTTTTAGGTCGTTGACTAAAACAATGTACAAGGTAACGATCGATAATGTGGAATCTACCTCCTTATGATATGAATTATGGTTTCTCCCTACCCTCCTGGTAACCTATTATGTGTAATGCATTTTTCATGACTCAAACTTTGGGAGGAATCTCAAGGTATTAGACATCATTCAGGATGGTCTCTTGACTAGGCCATCCAAATTATGATCTGCAAGTTCCAGGAATCATTGCAACCTTCAAGAGGTTAACAACCTTATTCTCTTTCTCCTCCTAGCATCAATTACAACGACGTCCACTAATGGACCACCAATAGTGAACATGCTAAGTTCATAATTAAAGACATCTACGATGTCATCCGTACATTTACCCCATAGGTCAAGTGGGTTGAATTAGTTTAGTTAAGTACAATGTTCCTGGCAATTCCTTTATTCTATGGCCTGAAATCAATGTAAAATTATCCTCCCGAGACAAACTTATAAGTTGAGGTTACTTTCCCCTTTGTATTGTCTTTTGTGCAATGTATGTGTTGAATCCATCAACCATATCCTCTACGAGTGTTGTTTCACTCAGAGTATCTGAGTCTCAGACAGTTCCAACATGACGTTCACATTGAACGGCTCTAACTGACATTTCTTTCCAGGGATTAGAGAGGCATCGAACTAATCTTCCTCTTGAAATCATCATTTTTGGTATTTTTACTTTGGTTCAGTAATGTATCACGCCTGACGGGAGTGAAATACAATAATTTTTGGTTCTTTTCCCCTACAGTATCCTACCATATGCACTCTGACCTCCAGTTCAAATATTTTTTTTGGTACCAAGATTGTCTAGCTAGTGTAATCTCTACCTGAATTCGAACTTACTATTGTTGTTTGCAGTCGTGTCTGCTCTCATATTGTGGTTGTCGTTGCTGTTTGTAGGACTTGCTCGAGCCGTATATTAACTATGGACAACTATGTTGCATCATTTACATCTATCTTTATTTTTTCTAGTTTTATATCTTGTTACCCGATTGGCCGAATTTTAAATCCAATAATCTATTTTATTATTATTTTTAAATAATTTATATCACTTTTCAAAAATACACTTCAACTAGTAAAATAGTTTTAGTTTAATTAGTATTTTATATATTCATTTTGGTCAATGGTTTTATTCATTTAAAGTAATTACAAGATTATTAATGAATGTAATCATAATATTTGTCTTATAAAAAACAATACAAGTAAGATTGGTAGAAAATCTACTCCATTGATTTTATAAAATAACATTTAATACTGCATTAATTTTTGAAACGACGTCAATATAAAGACCTCTCTTATCTCTATATATAATTCAGTGGATGATAATTCTCATGGTATAGACTATATTTCTAACTATTGGGAATCAACCACATGGAATCAAGATAAAATCTCTAGTATTCTGTCCCCAACTGATCTACAAGTTATAAAGAAGATTTAAATAGATGTCAATAAAGTTGACAAAATCAAATGGACAGTCTCTAAAGATGGTAAATATAATATTCTAGACACCTAGAATATGCTTAGAAAACATCACAATTCTTATACCTTTATGGTAAGTTGTGGAGCACTATTAACCCTAGAAAATGCTCTTTCCTTACGCGGAGAGCAATAAAAAACTATTTTACTACTGAAACTAAATCAAAATTCTTATACCTTTATGGTAAGTTGTGGAACACTATTACCCCTAGAAAATACTATTTCCTTACGTGGAGAGCAATAAAAAAATATTTTCCTACTGAAACTAACCTACACAGAAAACATATATCTCTGGCATCTAAGTGCATATTCTGTTCAAACTACGAAACCTCTAACCATCTATTTGTCAAAATTATGAATTATCTTCGTCAATTTGGTCTCACTTTTCCTATATTTTCAAGATTCCTATTAGAAGGCACATTACATTAGTTCATATGCTTAGAACTTGGTTCTGGAAATCAAATACAGATGTCCACATGTATTTTATTATTCCTCTTATTTTTTGCTGGTCGTTTATATGGCAAGAAAGAAACAAGAAAAAAACTAAAGGTACTACTTCTAACCCGATTTCTACTATAAATTACATTATTCACATTTTGAAAGGACTAGATAATGCATTTCTTCTCAAGCATAAACACTGGAAAAACACACAAAATGCCGCATGGCAGCTAGGATGCATATATCACATACAAAAACTGAAAAATTTCATTTATATTACTTGGAAAGCTCATCCCAAACACAGACTAAAACTGAACACAGATAGATCCTCCCGAGAAATTGACGAATCTTCTGGTGGAATAATAATTAGAAACTCTGAGGGCATTCTGACCTATGTACTTGGAAACTCTTATGGTAAGATTTCTCCGACTTTAGCTCACGCTTACGTCATGCTTGATGGTCTGATAGCCTGCAACAACAAAGGTTTTGTAAATGTTGACATAGAGTGTAATTCACAAATTATCATAAACCTTTTGTCAATAGGTGAATATCCTACTCATCTATATCACATTTTAACTAACTGTAGAAATATTATACACCCTTCTATGATAATTTTCCACATTATTAGAGTCCAAAATAAGATTGTCGATTGGCTAGCCAAATGGACTTCAAAGTGTAAAGTGAAGATAGAAATGTATGATAATAACATCCCTATTTACTTAAAAAGATCTTATATCTGGAAAATGATGGAATTGGATACATAAGAAATTAAGCTAACTGAATTTCACTTGATACATTACCTGAATTTTTCGATTTCTGGGGAGCTGTAAAGTTCCTGACAAGAATTTCCCAAAAATCTCATTCTTTTAATTATTTACAGGTTGAAAATTCTTTGGACGTGAGTATGTTCTCCATATGCTCCATCCAAAGCACTTCTTATATATCAATCAATTGATAGTTTATTCCAGTCTGCTACCAATCAAGACTTTATTGATACCTAAAAAATCTTGATGTTCCTTAAACCTCTTCTCTGTGAGCTCTACTCACAGTATTTTGGGAGCCTCTCTCATTTCCAAACTTATCCTACTGAGCCCTCTCGTTCTATGTTAGAAAGAGTTGACTGTTCAAGATAAGGTACTATCAGGATTCTCTCCTCAATCCTGAAGTAGCACTATAGTGAAAGTACTCTCTTTGACGTCGTTTGATTGATTGTTGATTGTTGAATATCATTTTTCCATTTCAGCGTATTTCATCCCTAAGAGTTATTTAAATGTTTCATAATTTAGTAAGGTTAACTGCAGAAAAAGGACTCATTTGAGCTGATCAAAGCTCATATCTAGTTGCTCGTTGTCATTTACTGAGGTCGCTGTAAGGGATCTGGATTTCACTCTTCTCAGATTTCTCTCCAAAATATTGAATGTCTTCCCCAGCTTTTCCAGATCCGTTTTTTAATCTGTTATGAGCTATTTTTAATAATTTCGCGTTAGAATACTTGTAATGATCTTAGCAAGCTCAAAGTCCTAACCTTGTAATGCTTTCGTGAAACATTGGATCTAAAAAGGGTCTTGTAGTATCACTCGATTCTCTTTCCATGAGCTCAGTTCGTAGTATTTTGGGAGTACTCTCTCATTTCCATACCTTTCTTGTTAAGCTCCATGTCTATGTGAACTTAATCGAAATAGCTGACTGCACAAAAAGAGTACTTTGAAGGTGCTCTCCTCGATCCTATAACCGATTCTCTCTTGTCGAATGGTTGAGGTCTTTTTGTTTAATCGTTAAGTGTGGATCATTGGTACTAAGTTGAAGAACAACTGTATTTGGTAATTGTGATAGTATTTGCTGATTCACGGTAGCAAGATGGATGTTGTTTCGAGTAAAATAATCCGAATTGGGAGAGAAAACTCTGCTAGGGTTTCTGTTATAAAATACTATGCAATTATCACAAAATGGTTCAAGCACATAATATATGCGAATGAAAGATTTAAATAAAACACAGGATTTAACGTGGTTCGACAATTGTCTACGTCCACGGGCGCCGCCAGAGAAAGGAGTTTCACTATGATAGAAAAGGTTACAGATTTCAGATTGTGTTTTGTGTCGCCCTAGTAATCTATTTATAGGGAATTAATAGACTTACTAGACTATGGGCCTAATGGGCTCATACCACAAGACTAACTATTTTGAAGTAATTGGACAATATCATTATCACAACACAAAACTGTCCTGCCGGACACAATACACTGTCAAGGCACTATTCGAACTGCCGGACACAGTACACTGTCAAGGCACTATTCGACTCATTCACAACAAATCTTCCCCTTGAGGCGAATATCCTTTCTTCACTATCAACAAATAATCTTCTCTTCTTCTGACTCATCAAATGCCCTTAAGGCATTCACTCTATACTGCGAACACCGATCCAGTTTAGGCATTCCCTAAACTTTCGAACTGATACTGCCTTGGTCATTATATCTACTGGATTATCGTGTGTAGACACTTTCTTCACATCAACAATTCCCTTTGATATTATATCACGAATAAAATGATACTTTGCATCTATGTGCTTTGTACGCTCATGGTACATCTGGTTCCCTGTAAGGTGTATGACGCTTTGACTGTCACAAAACACTTTTGTAGTAGTCCTATCCAAGCCCAAATCTGCCACCAAACCTTGCAACCATATTGCCTCTTTAACTGCTTCTGTTACCGCCATGTACTCTGCCTCTATTGTAGACAAAGCTACAGTAGCTTGCAACTGTGCTTTCCAACTGATCGCACTCCCAGCTAGAGTAAATACATATCCTGTCAGAGATCTTCTTTTATCCATATCACCTGCAAAATCAGAATCAACAAAACCAACCAATGATCCTACAACATCATTCAGCGATTCACCAATATCGGTTTTGTTAAAAGTTAAGCCAACGTTCACAGTATTCTTTTGAAGAGATTCAATCTCTTCCCCTATAGCACCAATCCATCGATCTACCTCTGAACTCGCTATAGCTTCTCTGTAGCTACTAGGTTCCTGCATCTCAACTTCTTCTGCAACTGACAGAGCATATGCAACTAGATTCACATACCTTTTTGGAAGTCTAATATCTTTTCTTTCTCTGCCCAATGCTATGTTATAAGGTTGTTGTTCTGGTTCAGGCGCATCATCGTCACTATCATCTGATGCTGACGCTTCACCTCCTGATTCTGGATCCACCTCAGAACCACTTGAATTATTGGACCTGCTAGGAACTGATTCTACTTCAAGCTCCACCTGTTTACTCACAACCGATCCTGATTCGACCATTTCTCCTACTTCCTTCTGACTATCTATCGAAGCAAACTCATTAAAAGTAACGTCCCTACTGATGAGAAAACCTGGAGACTTTGGAGAGGTACACCATAACCTATATCCCTTCACTCATGTAGCATATCCTAGAAATATGCATCTCTTTGCCCTCGGCTCAAGCTTACCATCTCTCACATGAGCATACGCAGGACAACCGAACACCCTCAAATGTTCATAATCAGCCGACGATCCAGACCAAATATCAAAAGGAGTTTTACAATCAATAGCCGTTGATGGAGACCGATTCACCAAGTAATACGCTGTATTGATAGCTTCAGCCCAAAAATCCTTTCCCACACCGGAATGTGAGAGCATAATTCGTGCCTTGTCACAAAGCGTTCTGTTCATTCTTTCTGCGACTCCATTCTGTTGTGGTGTTTTAGAACAAGTGCGATGGCGCACTATTCCCTCAGCTTCGCAGAACTCGTTGAACTCACGACTGCAATATTCTAACCCATTATCTGTCCTAAGACGTTTGATTTTTTCTTCATGTTTGCTTCTCAATCATCATCTTCCATTTGACAAAGGTTGAATATGCCTCATCTTTCGTTTTCAGAAAGTAAACCCACACCATCCTTGAATAATCATCAATCAAACTCATGTAGTATCTGGCTCTGCTCTTGGATGGAATTCTGTTTGGACCCCAAAGATCTAAGTGAATGTAGTCCACTGTGCCTTTAGTCTTTCTTACAGCCGATTTGTTGAATTTGACTCTAGTTTGTTTACCAAACACACAATGCTCACAAAATCCCAATGATTCTGCTTTATACCCTTTCAACAAATCTCTCTTTCCCAAAACAGCTAATCCTCTGTCACTCATGTGACCAAGACGCCAATGCCACAACTTATTTTGATCCTGCCTACTTTGGCTATTACTCCCTGATGATGCTACTGCA
Organism: Limnanthes douglasii subsp. nivea; assembly: GCA_036936605.1. Taxonomy (NCBI): domain Eukaryota; kingdom Viridiplantae; phylum Streptophyta; class Magnoliopsida; order Brassicales; family Limnanthaceae; genus Limnanthes; species Limnanthes douglasii. The sequence goes on along the minus strand of JAUPFV010000002.1, from coordinate 107,554,888 downwards.
ACATCGCCCATAACAACACTCCCCTGGAGAATGTAAAGACCCTTCTGCAAACTACCTTTCATGCATACCATTGAGCCTTTTGTCACTTTGATTACACCATTTTCTGCATGGTACTTGTAACCCCGAGAGTCTAGAGTCCCAAGAGAAATCAGGTTTCTTTTTAACCCAGGAACATGCCAGCAAGTCAAGATTCTAACAACCCCGTCAAACATTCTGATTCTGACGTTACCAATACCACCAACAGTCAACGAATGATTGTTCCCTAAATAGACAGTTCCCTGCATTGGCTTGTACGTATCAAACCACTGCTTGAACTGACACATGTGATATGTAGCGCCAGTATCAAGTACCCAAGAGTTTTGCCCAAAGTCTGAACTCACGGACAATACATCTCCTTTACCACTGTTTTCACTATCGTCGGAATCGTTCACACCTTCAACAATGTTTGCTGCATTTTCCTTTTGATTTCCCTTCTTACCATTCAGTTTTGGACAATCTCTCCTATAATGACCCTGCTCACCGCATTCATAACAGTTTGAGTGCTTCACCCTTGACTTGGACCTCAAGTTCTTCCTTCTTAAAGAACTCGCTTTGCTTTTAGATCTTCCCCTAGTCATAAGACCTTCCCCTTCAGCTTGATTGTCTGGCTGCAACTGTCTCATCTCTTTTGATTTCAGTGCCCCTTTGACATCTGCTAGCGATAACTTATCCTTACCATACATAATGGTATCTACGAAGTTTTCATAGGGAGCTGGTAACGATCTCGATACAAACAAAGCTTGATCCTCATCCTCAATATTGATATCTATGTTCTCCAAGTCCATTATAATTGATTTAAAATTATCTAGGTGCTCTGTTATGGACATACCTTCTTTCAGTCTGAAATCATACAAACGTTTCTTCAAATATAATCGGTTTACTACTGATTTCTCTGAGTAAAGATCTCCTAGCTTTCTCCATGCGCAGGCAGCAGTCTTCTCACCACTAATCTCGCGAAGCACATTGTCTTTCACACTCATTAAAATCCAGCACAAAGCCCTTTCTTGAAGATCTTGTTTCTCCTCTTCTTTCATCTCTTCTGGTAACTTATTCTCCACAGCCTTCCACAGCCCTTGCAGTACCAATGAAGATTTCAGTTTAATCTTCCACAATGCAAAGCTGGATCCCCCATCAATTTTTTTAATCATGTATTTTGTTGCTGTAGACGCCATTGTGAAACCCTAATTGCAAAAGCCCTAATTTCACCACGTGGCTCTGATACCAATTTTGTTATAAAATACTATGCAATTATCACAAAATGGCTCAAGCACAGAATATATGAGAATGAAAGATTTAAATAAAACACATGATTTAACGTGGTTCGACAATTGTCTACGTCCACGGGCGCCGCCAGAGAAAAGAGTTTCACTATGATAGAAAAGGTTACAGATTTCAGATTGTGTTTTGTGTCGCCCTAGTAATCTATTTATAGGGAATTAATAGACTTACTAGACTATAGGCCTAATGGGCTCATACCACGAGACTAACTCTTTTGAAGTAATTGGACAATATCATTATCACAACACAAAACTGTCCTGCCGGACACAGTACACTATCAAGGCACTATTCGAACTGCCGGACACAGTACACTGTCAAGGCACTATTCGACTTATATACGAAGGCCCTCACGGCTTTGCATTTGGTCCACTTCCAAAAGGCCTAATACTAGTTGAGATATGTTCTTACTTATATACCACTGATCCTTCCCATGTTTAACCGATGTGGGATGTGGGACTTTGGTCGCCACCCTAACAAATCCTTCTCTCGAACAAAGTACCACTTAGCCTCCTCTCAATTGACTTTCATCCGCTCACTCTAATCAGAGATTGCTCCATCTGAGCAATAGAGCTTTTTACAGCGGATCTACTGCTCTCCTAATCAAGGATTACACGCTCCGATCTAGGATCTCTAGAGTAGATCACATTGAGCATGGCTACTGATTTATCATGTTCGACCTCCGAGAATTTCACCACCATCGCGTTCCGTCTGGGCCTGACGCTCTGATACCACGTGTTGGGAATATGGGTGTTGTGAATTCCCCATATTCCGCCTCCGTATATAAGTAAGAACACAACCGGTCTCGACACTAGTATGATATTGTCCGCTTTGGCACCCGAAGACCCTCACGGCTTTGCATTTGGTCCACTACCAAAAGGCCTCATACTAGTTGAGATATGTTCTTACTTATATACCACTGATCCTTCCCATGTTTAACCGATGTGGGATGTGGGACTTTGGTCGCCACCCTAACAGTTTCAAAAGTTAAGTAGGTATTTATATATCGGATTCCTAATGTGAACCGGATTGTGATCTATTTCTTTACTATGTCTCCTAGCTGGTTAAGTTCCTATTAAATCTAAATCTGAGCTTCTCGCTCTAGTAAACCTAACTTTTAGTCTCTAAAAAATATTGTATTTCGAACGAATTTATTTTTCATCATATAATATTTTTAAATTAATTTTTCTTTTCAATTTTTAAGTTAAATTTATAGAAAGTCTCCGTAAAAATGAAATACTCCTAGACAATGACGTTGACTGTCTTTTTTAGTAGGTCCATACAAAAGTAAGTGGACACAGCATCTTTTCTCTTTCTCTCTGAGTTCTGAATCCATCGAAAAGAAAAGATCTTCAGAGAGACAGACATGAGACAGAATCTATACGATACTATACTCTCACTCACTTTTAATGCAGTAATTATTCATACATCCCTTGTGTTTCTTATAACTTCCATTTGAGTCAGTTGTGTCATATAAGTTTTTTAATTTTACTAATTTGCTAAAAAATATTAGTATTCTTTTACGCTTACTTTTAAATATAATATATATATATATATTTATTTATTAGCTCTTCAAATTTTAAAATTTTGTATATTTAATATTTATGTGTGAGGTTGTTAAGGAGTTGTCATTCAAACACTAATTTTGCTTAGTTTTGTGTCTGTTTTAGACAATTTTTTGTTGAGTTTTATTTTTTAATAGTCTTTTATGTTTAATTTTTTTATAGTTTTAGTCCCCACATGTAACTGTTTAGGGATTACCATGTGATAGTTCAAACAATAATTTTTTGTTACATAATTAGGACTCCAGTTCACAGTCTAATTATATCCATGGCGTGGCAACTTTAGCCACCACGTCGACAGTCACTTATGTTTAATTTTTTTTTTAAAATTTCTTTTACCTTATTTACTTATTTATTGATAAAACAAACCGAATGTGTCATATTTTAATTAATCCAAACCCAAAACATATTATAATATGTATCCAACTATCCTAATAAATATAAAACCAACACAGACCCAAAATATTTTAAGTTTATTATCTATCGATTTCTTCAAAGGAAACTGCATAAGTTCGGTATCAGAACCTACTTCATGCTACATAGATAGAAGAGCGAAACCTTAAGATATTGAAGAGCGTTTGAGTATATTGAATCAGACCACCAATATGTTTAGGGAAGAGGTGAGGGACAAGTCGACTCACATTCAGTTGATGAATTAGATGAGCCAATTTTCGATCTATATTGGACTTCGAGTCTCCAAACCTAACATTCAACTTGGGGTTGCAAAAAGAGAATACTATCAGGATGAAAAATCTATTTGTCCATATTAGAGATATGATATAGTATATGTGGCTCCACAAATTCATTGAGAACCTGTTTCAGATGAGTAAAATGATGATTATAGATCGGCAAAATATCGTTTGCGAGGTGGTATGCATCGTAGGTTTCGAGAGATAAGATTACTAATCCTTCTGATTTTATTAGATATTTTTTATTTTAAAAATAGAAAACGAATTTAGGGTTAATTTGAATAAAATTGTATAAGACCTAGGTTTGAAAGAAAAATCGAAAGTATATTTGGTGAAAACATGTTTCGATGATAAAACAAAAAAATATAAAAAGACTTTCAAGAAGTTGAGGAAACCTTCCTCTCCACCTGTTAATTACTTCGCAATAGGGTAAAAACAAGTAATTTATCTGAATTTTATGTGGAGAACTCATCAGGTAAGGTCACTTCGTATTTAAAAACGGGGTAGATGAATAAGGAAAAAAATGAGAAAGGGAAAAATTGGAAAACAAAATAATCTTTGGCATTGCCTGACCTAAGTAATATTCATCACATTATCATGTCCATCGAAGAAACTATTCTTTCACATACAAACAGTAGGAAGATGGTCTTGTTGATTTCTATATTATAAATGGACATTCATGCTGAAAGGGTGTCCAAGACCTGTGTACCTCTTGTACTGAATGGAATAATAGGTATTTTCCATAACAAGTGTAGCAAAATATGGGATACAACATCTAAGTGCCTTGCAGTTCTTATTAGCAAGCATGTTGCCCTTGTGTAGGATGAGTTTACTCATTATTTTGGATAATGCCAAGCCATATTGAGAACGTCTGTTTAGCAACATGACAATGACGATTCTAATCTATCAAAGAAGCATGCCGATCATGTTGATTTTTTTGATAAGTTAATTTTGTTTTGTCTGATAGCACACCAACTTCAAACGTAGTAGTTATATTTTGGTTGCTCCGGTCCCTGCAAAAATTCCTCTTTATTTTCCAGTCTAAATCTCGTCAAATTATCCCATTTGTTCTTAAAGTTTTTACGATACAACTCTAAAAACATTTCAAGTGTGATATTGTTCGATCGTTGCACTTTTAAAGGAAAATGGTATAAAGGAGTCCTTAAATAATGGTTAGATTTATTAAAGTTTATATGAAACCATAAGAGTTTATATTAAATTTAGTTTGTCAAAGATGTCATGGAAAATGTGATTCTGGATAACTATGATATTGAAATTAAAATGAAGGTCCTTTGGTTGTGGAAAAATGATATTTTCTGCACCTATAAGCAACATATGAAAAGTTTAATATCTTCAGAAGATTTGCGAGAAGAAGTGACAAAATAGAGTTTATATAAAGAATCTAACCAAATCGAAGGTGCTCAAATAGGCCAGCTTGTGCCTTATATATTTCACATTTAGTACCACAGGTAAAAAAAATAGAAACACTGAATTCTCTGAAGCATACAAGCAAGAGTCATCGGTAGTCTGTTCTTTCTTTTATTGCTCAACTTCATGTAGATGAGATCCCACTTTTTTGTTACTAATAAAGTTATTAAATGTCACTTAAAAAGATATTATTGATTCATTTTGGACCTCAGCAGATATTTATTTGAATGAATTATGAGCAATGGACTTTTTGGAGTATCTCATTATTAAAACCGTATTAATCTTGTTGTTAAAGGAGAAAATACACTTTATGCATATTATTCAACATATCCTGGAGGTGTTTGATGAATTTCACCTCACAACATTTTTAAAATTATTAATGAGTTGTGTTTTTCAAGGTCCTGTTAAACTGTACTTTTAGATCTTGAGGCTTCAATGGAATTTGGATCGTTAGCGCTGGAAAATGATTTACATGTCAAGCTGACATCGCATATGAAAGACAGCGCGGTAACACATGTCCTAACAAACACGTCCATAAAGCACATAAAAGATTTAAGGTTCGTTGTGTGAAAATTGTATCTTATATTCTAAAAAGCGTATGCGGGTCATGATTTCAACCACTAGAAAATATTTTAGAGGGCAGAAATATGGCAAATTATTTCCGAATGTATTGTATATATATATACATATATTCAATATATCAAGAGCGAAATAATTTTAAATAGCTAGTCAGCTTTATTTATTTTCAGATCTGACTGGACTATATGTCTAGACATTTACTTTGTTTCCCTATTTTTTTCGAGTCATTCCTATTTAAGATAGTCTTAATAATACTTTGACATCACTTACTTATTGAAATAAAAATAATTAGACATTTTTTCAATTTAGCTTTTTAGTTCTTGAATATCTAATTTAAGGTTTACTATCCATTAGTTTCTTTAAAAGAAACTGCATCACAATCAACACACTTAGTTTTTTTATTCTTAAAGTTGATTATATGAACTTTTGTATAATTTTTATCTTATAATTTCATGAATTTAGTTTTTATTTTTGGATCTGTAGTGGACCAAAAAGAAAAATTATACCGAAACCATGTTGAAGCTACATGGTCTATTCAAGAACAATTTATGAACTTTTACCAACTATAAAAGTGGAATGAACGAGAAACGTACCGAGTAAATCCTTGCAGGTGGTCCAATATTCTGATTACTAAACAAGATAAAAGTGTCTTAGAGTCCGATATATGTTATAAAAATAAATTACATTGGAACAAATTTTATATTTGTTTTTTTAAATGATTTTCAATTGATATACCAAAATGAAGTTTTCAATATAATTAAACTTGCGTTGGTTTAATGGTTATAATCTAAATATTGGGTGATTAAATTCAATAGATTTTTTTATATAACAATTAGTTTTCAATTCATACTATCTATCAGTACAGATTTTAACACGTGTTTGATCCATCTTGGTCTGGCCATTTACTTAGTATATGACCGATGATAAAAATAAATGATTTGTTATAAATCACTATGAAATTTATCACAAATGGCTCAAACACAGAACACAAATAAAGTACGAAAAAGAAAAGAACACACGATTTAACATGGTTCGACAATTGTCTACGTCCACGGACGCCGCCAGAGAAAAATATTTCACTATGATAAAAAGGGTTACCGATTTCAGATAATGTTTTGTGTAGTTATAGTAGTCTATTTATAATGAATAAATAGAACTTTATAGATAATGGCCATAATGAGCTCATATGCACAAGATTAAAGACTAAAGATGACAATATCAAAGACACAAAACTGTCAATGACATAAAACTGTACTGCCAAACACAGTACACTATCAAAGCATTATTTGACTCATTCTCAACAAACCTTCCCATTGAGGCGAATATCCTTTCTTCACTATCAACTATGAAACTTCTATTATTCTGACTCACCAAATTCCCCTAAGGCATCCACTTTATACTGCAAACACCAATCCAGTTGAAGCACTTCCTAAACTTTCGAAATAATACTGCATTGGTCATTATATCTGTTGGATTATTGTGTGTGGACACTTTCTTCACAACAACAATCCCCTTTGATATTATTTCACGAATAAAATGATACCTGACATCTATGTACTTTGTACGCTCGTGGTACATTTGGTTCCATATAAGGTGTATAACACTTTGACTGTAACAAAACACTTTTGTAGTAGTCTTATCCAAGCCCAAATCTGCCACCAAACCTTGCAACTATATTTCCCCTTTAACTGCTTCTGTTACCGACATATACTCTGTATCTATTGTAGACAAAGCTACAGTAGTATGCAACTGTGCTTTTTACTGATGGCACTCCCAGCTAGAGTAAATACATATCATGTCAGAGATCTTCTTTTATCCATATCACTTACAAAATCAGAATCAACAAAACCAACCACTGATCCTGCTACATCATTAAACGATCCACCAATATCAGTCTTGTTGAAAGTTAAGCCAACGTTCACAGTATTCTTAAAATACCGAAGTATCAATTTCATTTTCTGTCAGTGTTCTTTCCTAGGACATCCCATGTACATGCTAACTACTCTAACCACATGTGAAATATTAGGACATGTGCATATCATAACATACATGATACTACCAACTGTATTTGAATATGGAACCTTCGACATTTGTTCCAACTCAGCGTCATCCTTGGCCGCTCCTACTGCAGACAACTTGAAATGAGTAGCAAACGGGATGCTAACTGCCTTAGCATCAAACATGTTGAATCGTTCTAGCACTTTCTCTATATAGCTTCGTTGAGATAAGTGTAATGATCCTACACTTATGTTTCTGATAATATCTATACCAATAATCTTCTTTGCTCTACCCATATCACTCATCTCAAACTCGGAAATAAGCTATTTTTTTATCTGCACAATGTGTGACATACTACAAGAAGTAATAAGCATATTATCCATATACAACAACAAGTAAACATAAGAAGCATCTGATTTTTTTTGATGATACACACAACTATCATATGGACTCCTCGTGAACCATTTTAACACCATGAATGTATCAAAATGTTTGTACCGTTGCCTAGGTGATTGTTACAAACGATATAGTGACTTTTTAAGTAGATAAACCTTGTCCTCCATATTAGGTTCGATAAATCCCTCTAGTTGTCTCATGTAGATTTTCTCATCCAATTCACCATGTAGAAACTACTATAGCTAAAAAAACTGAATCAAACTATGCTTCACAAGTGGAGAAAATACTTTATTGAAATCGATTTCTTCCCTTTGAGTAAAACCTTTAGCGACCATTCTTGCCTTGAATCGAGATGCCTCAACACCTGGATTACCTTCATTTTTCATGAAAACCCATTTACTGCCTACTACCTTTTGTCATTTAAGAAAATCAACAAGCTTTCATGTTTGATACTTATGAAGAAATTCAATCTCTTCTTCCATAACACCAATCCATCGATCTGCCTCTGAACTCGCTATAACTTCCCTATAGCTACTAGGTTCTTGCATTTCAACTTATTCTGAAACTCACATAGCATATGCAACTAGATTTGCATAACTTTTTGGAAGTCTAATATCTTATATTTATCTGCCCAATGCTATGCTATAAAGTTTTTGTTCTAGTTTGGGTGCATCATCGTCACTATCATCCCATGTTGACGCTTCACCTCCTAATTATGGATCCACCTTAGAACCACTCGAATTATTGGACTTGCTAGGAACTGTTTCTACTTCAAGCTCCACAAGTTTACGCACAAGAGATCCTGACTATCTATCGAAGCAAACTTGTTAAAAGTCTCGTCCTTACTGATGAGAACACATGGAGACTTTAGAGAGGTATACCATAACCTATATCCTTTTACTCCAGTAGAATATCCTAAAAATATGCACCTTTTTGCCATCGGCTCAAGTTTACCATCTCTCACATGAGCATACACAGGACAGATGAACACCCTTAATTGTTCGTAATTAGCCGATGAGTCAGACCAAATCTTAAAAGAAGTTTTACAATCAATAGCCGTTGATGGAGACCGATTCACCAAGTAATACGATGTATTAATAGCTTCAGCAAAAAACAAAATCCCCACACCGTAATGCGACAGAATGCTTCGTGCTTTATCACAAAGATTTCTATTCATTCTTTCTACGACCCCATTATGTTGTGCTGTTCAAGAACAAGTTCGATGATACATTATTCCCTCAGCTTCACAGAACTCTTTGAACTCACGACTATAATATTATAACTCATCATATGTCCTAAGACATTCCATTTTCTTTCCGTTTGTTCTCAATCCTTGTCTTTCATTTTACAAATGTTGAAGATGCCGATGCCACAACTCGCTGAACTCACGACTGTCACTCATGTGATCAAGATGCTGATGCTACAACTTATTTTGATCATACCTACTTTGGTTATTACTCCCTGTTGATAATACTGCAACATCGCCCATAACAACACTCCCCTAGAGAATGTAAAACCCATTATGCAAACTGCATTTCATGCACACCATTGAGCCCTTTTCACTTTGATGACACTGTATTTTACAACAGTACTTGTAACCTCGAGATTTTAGTATCCCACGAGAAATCAAGTTTCTCTTCAACCGAGGAACATGCCAACATGTTACGATTCTAACCATCACATCAAACATTCTGATTTTGACGTTACCGATACCACCAATAAGTAAAGAATGATTGTTCCCTAAATAGACAGTTCATTGCATTGACTTGTAAGTTTTGAACCACTGTTTGAACTGACACATGTAATATGTAGCGCCGGTAGCGAGTACCCATGAGTTTTTCCCACAGTCTGAACTCACGAACAATATATCTCATCTACTACTATTTTCACTATCGTCGGAAGTGTTCACACATTCAACAATGTTTGCTGCATTTTCATTTTGATTTCCCTTATTACCATTCAGTTTCAGATAATATCTCTTATAATGACCCTGCTCACTTTATTCATAACAGTTTGAGTTCTTTACCTTTGATTTGGACCTCCAGTTCTTCATTCTCAAAGAAATCACTTTACTTATAGATTTTCCCCTAGTCATAAGACCTTTCCTCTTCAACCTGATTGTCTGGCTGCAACTGTCTTAACTCCTTTGATTTCAGCGCCCCTTTGATATCTTCTAGCAATAACTTATACCATGAATTATGATATCTATAGAGTTTTTTCATAAGGAGCTGGTAACGATCTCAAGACAAAAAAATCTTGATCATCATTGTCAATATTGATATATATGTTCTCCAAGTCCATTATATTTGATTTAAAATTATCTAGGTGCTCAGTTATGAATATATGTTCTTTCAATCGGAAATCGTACAAGCGCTTCTTCAAGTATAATCGATTTAATACTGATTTATCTGTGTAAAGATCTCCTAACATCTTCTATGCATATGAAGCAGTCTTCTCACCACTAATTTCACGAAGAACATTTTCTTTCACACTCATTAAAATCCAGCACAAAGCCTTTTCTTGAAGATCTTGTTTCTCTTCTTCTTTCATCTCTTATAGTAACTTATTCTCCACAGTCTTCCACGGCCCTTGCAGTACCACTGATGATTTCAGTTTAATCTTCCATAATACAAAGCTCGATCCCTTTTCAAATTTTTTAATTACGTATTTTGTTGCTTTAGACGCCAATGTGAAACATTAATTGTAAAACCTAATGTCACAACCAATGCTATGATACCAATTTTGTTATAAATCACTATGTAAGTTATCACAAATGGCTCAAGTACATAATATAAGTAAAGAACATATAAGATTTAACGTGGTTCGACAATTTTCTATGTCCACGGGTGCCACCAAAGAAAAGTGTTTCATTATGATAGAAAAATATTACAGATTTTAAATCGTGTTTTGCATAGTAGTCTATTTATAGGGAATAAATAGAACTTTCTAGTAATGGCCCTAATGTGCTCATATACACAAGACTCAAGATGACAATATCAAATACCCAAAACTGTCAATGACACAAAACGGTACTATCAAACACAGTACACTGTCAAGGGGTATGGCTATATATACCCAAATATGGTTTAAGTATACCCAAAAAACGCAGTTGACTTTTGTTTGACTTTTTTAGGACAAAAAAATCCTTGAACTTTTATTTAATAACCATATTGCCACTAAGTAAAAAAAACACTAAGTATATCCAAGATATACCCAATTCACAAAACAATCTATTTGGCTATGTATACCCAAAAAAACACAACTCCCTACTAGATCAAACCCCATATTACTACAATTTTGTGAAGTTCTTCAAATTGTTCTTGAACATTCAAAGTTGACTAAAGAACATTCAAACTTTTTTCAATTTTTTATAATTCTTCTAATAAAAACACAAAATCAAACATGAATCGACCAAAATTAAAGTAAAACTTGTTTTTTTTGGAAGTTTTGTTTTTAAAAAAATAAATAAAGGGGGCACACCATAGGTACATGGGGGCGTACCGGCTGGTACAAGGGGTCTGTACCAGTCGGTACACCCCCTCTGTACCGATGGTACATGCATAGCGTACCAAAGGCGTACGCTACGCCTGTACCATCGGTACATATGGGGTGTACCGGCTGGTACAGACCCCCTGTACCAGCCGGTACGCCCCCCTGTACCTATGGTACCGATGGTACATGGGTATCGTATCCTTAGGTACGCTACGCCTGTACCATCGGTACATAGGGGGTGTACCGGCTGGTACAGACCCCCTGTACTAGCCGGTACGCCCCCCTGCACCTATGGTGCGCTCAACTTTCGTTGTCGGCCATTTCCGGCTGAATTTCGGCCAAAAAATGGCCTCAAAACACCCTAAAATTATGATTTTTTTTACCTAATTCAACCACAACTCTAATTTTGATACTAACACTAAGTTTCCATATTTTAGTTCGCCGAATAAATTAGAGAGAAGTTGGAGGTTTTAGAGAGAAGTTAGAGAGTGTAAGAGAAAAAATGAGATGGATGAAGGTTAGTAAAAAAAACTTTATATACCCATAAAATGGTATTTTTGTCAAAATTTGGGTAAACTTATACCACCTTTGGGTAAACTCAAAATTGGGTATACTTAAACCACATTTGGGTATATATAGCTTGACCCACTGTCAAGGCATTATTCGACTCATTCTCAACATGATTAATAGTAAAAGTAAATAGTTAGTAGTAAAAATAAATAGTTAATATTAAATGGTAAAAGTATGGTTAATATCAAAAAGTTAAAAATAAACATCTACGTGACAGCTGATTAAGCATGTGATGTGGCACGCTGATGATATAATTGGATAGTTTATTGGAATGACTAAACATGTATTTAAAAAATAGTGTTTCAACTGCCACGTGGCAGCACCTAATAATGAACGAAATAGACTAGTTTAAGACAAACGTGAAACATAAGAGACTAATGATGATTTTAAGCCATAATAATTATTTTATAGATTTGGCTAAACTTTTGTCTTTAAATTTGGGAGAACTTAGTGAAAATTATGTTTCTTGTTTTAGAAACACAAGATTTTGATAAAAAAACATCCACATTTACATTATTTAATCCATTTTTTAAAATCATAATTTTGTTCTTGAAAAAGCTTCTTATTTGTATACCAAAATCAATTAGAACTCAAACCACAATAAACAGAAGTAGCCCTCAAGGGGGTAGCCGAGTTGGTTGGGTATGGTGTGCTTGTGACCAAAGGTCATGAGTTCGAGTCCCTCTACATACGCTTTCTCGGCTGAGCCTGTCACCTTGTGTGGTTTACCTTCTGGCGTTGGTTTGCAGGCTATCGCGTCAGACTGAGGGTTTACCCTGTGCGCACTCATTGCACGCTGAGTAACGGCTGCGGGTTCCCTCCGAAAAAAAAAAACAATAAACAAAACTCAAAATAGAAAACAAGAAACTTATTCATGAAATTGAAACTCTAAATGATGTAATCAACTAAACCTAACTCATTAATGATAACATTACCAGATCTCTTCCCATCATTATATTTGCTAAGACCTAAGAATTATAATAAACATTTCTTACTACTTAGGAAATTCAGTCATCATATTTGCTAAGACGTAGCAAATTTTCGTCAGCATATTTGCTAAGACCTAGCAAATTTCCGTTAACATATTTTCTATGACCTAGCAATTTTTTGTCACCATATTTATTAAAACTTAACAAATTTCGTTACAATTTGTTAAGACCTAGTGATTTTCGTCATTATGTTCGTTAGGTAAGTAGCGACTACCTAAATGAGAGTTACCTAAATCGCTAACGACAACAACCTGAAATTCAAATCTTAACCCTTTCAATGTTACCTCAAATATACAAAAACAATATCCAATTCGCACATAAACATCAACCATCTACTATTCAACTAATCAAACAACTTAAACTATATAAAAATTCATTTTTAATTTTAGAAAACTAAAACCCAAACATTTGATAATCTAACAATCAAAATCAAAATCCAAGTATACCTTGTTAAGATTATCAAAAACCATGAAAGATTCTAAGAAAAAATAAATGAGGTATAACAATTCCAACCACAATAGAAATAGAATGATATGTAATTCATTCCTATTTTTATTATAAATTTAAATTCATTAATTTTTAATTTTTAATTTATATTTCATGTTTTACTTGTCCCAAATGTTCATAAAAAAATATAAAAATTTCAAAATATTCAATTATTATTTTTAATCAAAAGTTAGAGCTATCAATAATCTTCTTAAATATATAAAATAAATAAATAAATAGATCAATTATCAAATATGACCCACATATCACCTCCACCACCCAACATGGTATAGCATCTCTCTATTTTCGCTCTCCTTATTCTCCAATAAATAAATTGAAATGGCCAAACGTTTTCACAATAAAAAACCAAACAAATTCTCCCTCAACATAAACAAATAAAATCCTATATTTGTTTTTTAATAACAACCAAATAAATATCCTTTTATAAATTATATGGTCGCCGGCGATGCCTACTCCAGTAACCGTTGCACGACAATGTCTGACGACGGAGGCATCTCACGCGCTCGACGAAGCGGTGGCGGTTGCGAAACGGAGAAGTCACGCCCAAACGACGTCGCTTCACGCCGTATCAGCATTACTCTCACTATCTCCCTCCACGCTCCGCGATGCATGTTCACGCGCCAGAAACTGCGCGTACTCTTCTCGTCTCCAGTTCAAAGCGTTGGATCTCTGTCTCAGCGTATCGCTCGACCGGGTCAACCCATCGGGTCAAACCATCAGCGACCCGCCAGTTTCGAACTCGCTGATGGCGGCGATTAAACGCTCGCAGGCGCATCAACGTAGACAACCCGAGAATTACCATTTGTACCATCACACAAACCCGAATCAGAATCCGGTTTCGTGCGTTAAAGTAGAACTCCAACACCTAATTTTGTCAATTCTCGATGACCCAGTTGTGAGTCGGGTTTTCGGGGAAGCGGGTTTTCGAAGCACCGAGATCAAACTCGCCGTTATACGTCCGATCCATCAAATAATCCGTTACAGAGACCCACCTCTCTTTCTCTGCAACCTACCCGAACCGGGCTCGGATCCATGTCGATTTAATTTTCCGTTTTCAACTTTGGCGGCTGTATTTCACGGCGATGAAAACAGCCGTAGGATCGGAGAGGTTTTAAAAAAAGAAAAAGGAAGAAATCCTCTGCTCATGGGTGTATCGGCTTACGACGCACTTAAGGGATTTATCGAGAAACGAAAAGCTAGTGTTTTATCAAAAGACTTGATCGGTTTAACCATCGAAAGCATTGAAACCGATATATCGGAAAGTTCCGACGAAGCATCTATCGAATCGAGATTCGAAGAACTGGGTAAGATTGTAGACCGGGAATCAATACCTGGGTTGGTGATCAATTATGGAGATTTAAAGGTTTTTGTTACTGAAGAAAACGATGGAGTGAGTCAGTTAGCGAGTTACGTCGTGACTCAGTTGACAAGAATGTTACAGGTTTACAAAGACAAAGTGTGGTTGATGGGTTCAGTGAGTAATCATGAGATTTATGTGAAGTTTGTGAAAAGATTTCCTTTTGTGGAGAGGGATTGGGATTTGCAGATACTTCCTATTTCTTCTCCTCTTAGGTCTTGTTTGTCTGAAACCTATCCAAAATCAAGGTAATCTTGAGTTACTCCTATAAAGTTTTATTTTTTGTTTATTATATTATCAAGTTGGTGTTAGTCCATGTTGTAGCAAGGTTTGCCTATTTAGCGTCCTTACGTTTTTAAAATGTAACTAAATCCGATCTGGATTTTGCATATTCAACTGTATTTCGAATTCATACATTTTTTTTTTCAAATTCTTTTGAAATTTCTAGTAGTATTATTTTATTTGTACCTGATCAAATTTGCCATCCTTTTCTGGTTGTGCTACACAAGTTTAGTCGTACATTAGTTTAGCTTATCCACTTCTGTTCGAACAGGCGAATTATCTTGGAGCTTGAATATAACATACAGGAAGTGAATAATTCTGTTTTTTTAATTTTAATTTCAGTTTGATGGAGTCATTTGTTCCATTTGGAGGATTTTTTTCTGTGCCGTCCGAAGTAAAATTGCCTTATACGGGGTTGCAGACGACTGAAGTAAGCACAAACGAGAAATCTGTCCCAAAGGTATATTTTATTTTCTTGTTATGTACTAGTCAGTAAAATTTTGTCAAACCTACAAACAATCTATGTAAAACTAGACTAGTTTAAGAAGCTTCATAATGTTCGTATCAAAATCAGTTTAAATTTCTTCAGTGCAGATCAAAGATGATGTCTTGCTACTGAGAGCCGAAATGACAGGAGTAAAAAAGAAATGGGATGGTATCTGCCATAGTCTTCATCCAACCCAGCCGTTTCAAGTTTTAAGTTTCCATCCAGTTAAAAATAATGAAAATTTTGACAAGGCTAAGTTAGGGGTGAAAACATCCAACTTCGACGTCCAAAGTTTTTCGGGTTCAAGTTTGTGTAGTGAAAGTCAAATCTCTCTAGCCTCTTCAAATTCGGTCGTTGCCGGTGTAGAACTCGGAATTCAAGATAGACAGGGCAATTTTAATCTGAACAATGCGAAGAGTTTATTCGAAGCTATTAACGAAAAAGTTGGATCACAGACCCAAGCCTCCAGAATTATTAGTACAACAATATGTAATCGAAATATGACAAAGCACAGACTCGACATATGGTTTCATTTTGTCGGACCGGATCGGTCCGGGAAAAAGAAAATGGCTGTCGCCATTGCAGAAATAATGTACGGAAGCAAAGAAAATTTTATTGGTGTGAATCTCAATTCAGGAAAGATAAATGATTACGAGTCTCGTGTTCGAGGTAAAACCATATTGGATATGGTTTTCGAGAAGTTGACAAAAATACCATTTTCTGTTCTTTTTCTCGAACATATAGATAAAGCCGATGAACAACTTCAAAGCAGTTTGTCTCGAGCTATTCAGACAGGTAAATTCGTGGATTCGTACGGTCGAGAAGTAAGTTTTAATAATACCATCGTCGTGACAACTTTAGAATCTTCGAATGATAAAGAAATGCGAGTTCCGATAGAAAATAATTTCAAACTCGACAAGAATAGGTTAAACTTGGAGAGTACTTGCACGACAAGAAACCCTTATTTTGTGAACAAAAGGAAGTCAGTTGGTACGGACGAAGTATTTGAAATAGGCAGGAGTGCCGAAATTGCCAAAAGAGTTCACATGAGTCTCGATTTGAATCTCCCAGCTGAAGAAAATGAAATGATAGACTTATGTGTTCGAAACTCTGAGGCTTGGTTGGAAAAGTTTGTAAATCAGGATGGAGTTGTGATCGTGATTTTCGAACCAGTGAATAATATCATTGCCTATCCTTGAGTCGGGATTAAGAAGACAACTTTTAATATCTAGATTTTGCTGTGAAGCTTGATGCTTTTGGTTTCGCAGTATTTTCGGCCCTTAGTACCGAATTTTGTATCATATAATGTATAATATTGTGTAGTATAGAGGATAGGTAGTCACTGGTCATTCTGTGTTTAGTTTGATAATAATTGTGTTGAATTCGAGTGCCTTATCAGTTGTTCTTGATATGTAATTTACAATGTATATATTATTAGCAGGTTTAAAATACCATCCCAGTTTCGGTTATATATGCACTTCGTTTACAGTTCTGTTATATAACATCAGATAAAAACAAAACAAAATATACAAAATTAAACTGCACTGCTCCAATACTAGAGCACGAAAAACTGGTCTCTCCGTGTTTATTAAAATTGAGAAAGGATCATAAATCGGGTTTGAATTTAGGAAGAATACTTGCATCCTAATTTTATTAGCAGTATCCATTATATATTTTGGAGCCATGTAAAACTCCCTAGATATTATGGTGGTGGAGTTTGTGAGGTTATATTGTTTGGGTTTGCTATTCTCTTTTGGTCACCTAGATTTTTTATGTATTTCTTATCTTTCTTCGAAAATTGTTCTCGTGTTGGTTCCGATACCATTATGTTAGGTAATAGCATAAGACTGAGTTCTCCAGAGGTTGATCCGAATCGACACCTTTGCCGTCACGGATACTGTTTATGGTTTCGTGCAATATACAAAACCAAGCGGAACCTCGAGACCGATACGAGCGGTTCCGATGATTCTTTCAGTTTAATACTTAGAATCATTATGTTATATTCAAGCATTTGGACCTTAGAAGGTTGCTTCACTCATATATGGGTCCACATTTAGCTTCTATTGTATAACACGATGATCCTAGGTAGAACTCAAATGTTCGGAACCCCACGGTCTGAAGAACACATATTTTTTAAGGAGGAGAATCCATACAAAGAGATTACGAGCTTTGAGAGAGAAGCACTAGAGTTTAGAAAAGAGACATTTTATTGAAAGTAATAAAGATGTTTTTGTGATTGTGATCCTTACAGAGTGTAGATTGCCTCTTTATATAGAGAGGAGCTTACTAGGATAAGATCATAAGTCTTGTCCTTATTTTCTATATTTTAGACACTTGGACAAGGGAAGAGCCATGTGACCACTCCTTACAAAAACAGACATGCAGAATATTACAAAATTACATGCATAAAAGACAAACTTCTAGTGGGTCCCACTTGTTTTTTTTACTTATGACTTTGTAAAACGTTCTTTTCAGGCCCACTCAAATTTACCATGCCCAGTGTTGTCTTTATAAGAGAAGTCCATTGGACGGCTTGGGCCTTGGATATTTTTGGCCTTTCCTAGTTCTTCAAATTCAGCTTATATTGCTTCCAGTAGGTCATTGTCCTTGATGTTCATGATTGATGGGCTGAATTTTCTATCTTCTGATGGGTTTGGCGTTTCCAAATTTATTATTGGATCGGGCTCTAGTTTTGACAGTCCTGTCCGATCTACTTCCATTGTGCTGTCAGTGGATTCTTCATTGCTCTTGTTATTTGATTTCTCTAGTAAAGATAGAGAACGCGTGAGTGTCATGTATGGGTCCAAGGAAGGTATGTTCAATGTGCAGTTCTTCGATAACTCCATTGTTACGCATCAACATGTCTTCTTGAAGATGTCGTGTTAGACATCTACAGGTGTCTAACATAGTTATACGAGGAAAAACACACCACATGTTAGTATCATTTTTCGACCATAACTGGTTGGTTTCCGGATGATGGAAATATGGTCGTTGGAAACCGTAAATGACTGCTAATCTCTCTAGAGGATCATCAGGTTCTCGACAGTTTTGCGCATCAACTGACTTGACTTCTTTAAGTTCATCTATCCACCATTGTATTGGGTTCAGCCATTCTAAGAGTGTCCAGAGAAGATCATTGGAACGAGAAGGTGTCTGGAGATTCTTTAGCATAGTTTCTACCTCAAAAGCTACTGGGGCGTAGTACATTATCGCGAGGCACCAAAGATACCACAGTTGAGATGGATAAAGTCTCTTATCCGGAGTAAATCGGTAGATAGTAAGGTAAGGATGATCTGGAAAAACGTGCTTTCGCGTGGGAAGTACTTGGTATCTTTGAATGTCCTCATTATCCAATAAAATATATGATTTTTTGCATAGTATTGACAACCAAATGCAGTTTTGATTGTAAATTAAGGTGGAAATTCCTTTTTGAATAGATGCTTGTGGTGGTCTTTGTTGCGGGACTGGCCGAACTATGAAGAATACTGGGAATTGTCGGGCCGGAGTGATGAACCGAATTGTTGGTAGAGATCGAGACAGGAGGTCTGGTATCAAGTTGCGTTCGCCTTTTATATGTTGAACTTCAAAGTCATATTTTGAGAACCATATGGCGATGTACAACCTTCCTCGATATTTCCTAGTGGAAAAATGGAAGAACCCAGCCAACAAGAAGCTGTCCTAAACTGGCATACAAATAACGTCATTGCTCAGAATTTGGTTTTACCTAGGATATATAATAAGGTAGAAGAGGTCCTTTCCCAGAATAAGCAAGTGGAGCGTAATTTTGGAGAATTAAACGGCCAAATTCAAGAACTATATCATTAGTTATGTTTATAAATCGCTCAGCTAGATAAAAACCTAAGAAGCATGATATTGCAGAAGAAGACGAGACGAGAATTTGACCAAAAGGAAGCAGAAATAAAAAAATTAAAAGCAGAAATTGCTATGATTGAATCTGACATGATGATGTACCTGTTCTTTTCCCTACATATACAAATCCGGTGCATATCCCGAAAGAAACAAGTTCGTCCTTCTTCCCTCAACTACCCGACTACTCGATCCCTTTTAAAATGACTCATGATATATTAAGGCCTACTCCGAAGCTCGTGCTGAAAAAAAAGGGGAAAGAGAAAACTGAAGACCTCTCCCAAAATATGGTTTTCCGATTCCCATACTGGAATGAAAACTCTACATTTACTTAAGGAGATCTCACAGGAAGTGAAGAACCGGAATCCAAAATGGTTGATATTACCAGTCTACTAATGGCCAATTCCGTAGACTAGGACGCCCGAGCCGAGGACACAAAAAAGATAGAAGAAGAAACAGTTCCTCTGATATCCAAAAAAGAGCCCCTCAAACCAACAAGGGGTCCCTGGTTCACTTTTTATGACATTTCTCTACACCAATGGAGAACAAGGATTCATGATTTTAGAGCATGGATTGATCTTCAAATGACCAGAAGTGGTGTTGAATTGTCCGAAGTCCTGAGGGAATTTGCCTCCCGCATGGCGGGATCCCTTTGAGAATGGTTCATACTTTGCGCGATTATCGACAGTTACAGTTCTATCAAGTGGTAAACGCCTCAAACATTTTGGGAACCATACATCAAGAATTTATCGGAGATTATTCTCTAATGGATAGAAAAGCCCGACAAGAATATTTTGAAATGCGATGTTGTTCACTAAAAGCCAAAGATCTTGAGTATCACTACCAGAGGATGTCCAAAAGATATTATATTATCAATGGATATAATGACCCCAATCTAAGGTACACGTATATCACATCTCTTCCTAAAGAAGTTCAACCAGAACTACAAAGGACTATTACAGCATCAAGAAGGGAAGTAGCCAGAATCAACCTAGGAGAAATTCATCAACTAACTCTTTCGGTGATTGAAAAACTGTATGAACAACAGAGGTTTTTTAAGTCAATGATGAATAATAAGACATAACTCATTAAAGCGTGTCGAAAGCCTCACTTGGAAATCATGTGTAAAGACAAGAAGGAGTGCACATATCCTACGAAGAAAAAGTCGCACTTCAAGAAATTTAAGAGAATGGTTCAAAAAATAAAGAGGTATAAGAGGCCTTTCAAATTATTCAGGAGGAAAAAATTCAGGAGATCATCAGCAAAATCAGATATGTGTTTTGTATGTGGGCAAAAAAGACTTTTTAATTTTTTTTCCAAACAAACCGAAGAAGACAGCTCAAATGTTACAACAAGCAGACGTTGAGTCTCTATTCTCGGAACAAGAAGAAACAAATGAGGAGACAGTATTTGCCCTAAATGTCTCGACCTCAAAAGGCTCTATCTCAGAAGAGGATTCCTACGATGATTACTCATATACACGTGACAACGAAATTCCCATCTACACTGCCCAAGCCTACTCGGCTCCACCAACGACCGTAGTTCCACTGGTACAAATTCATGTTCTCCCTTCTAAATATGTCAAACCTATCTATGTTATTGGGTTTATGGATACCAGGGCACATAGGAGCATGATGAATCCAGCCATTCTCCCTTCAGAATATTGGACTAAGCATACAAAATATTTTCGGGCAGCTGACGAAGAAATTTTTAAAACGGAGTTAATTACGGAAAACCCGATTGGGATCCAGTTCTTTCGTGACTGCATTATCTGGAAAAATGTTTTGGGGACAAAACTTCCAAGGAAAGATATAATGATTGGTTTTGACATATATCAGCAAGCTAAAAGGCTTCAGATTTTGCCAGAAGGGGTTAGATTCAAAAGGTCAATTAAGCCATATACGACTGTACACAAGCTGTTTTCTTTATCAGAAACCCATACCAACTACTCTGAAATCAAACTGAAGCTTTTTCCCTTATGCACCAACTCCCATGCAGATTTTCAACAATCCAAACCCATTATGGAAGAACAAAGACTTTATTATCCGGTTGCCGTTCAAGCTTAACGAAGACCTAAATCCAACCAAGGCTACGCATCCGGGTATGTCTCCATCTGATTTAGTCCTTGCACAAAAATAATGCCAAGAAATTCTAAAACAAGGTCTCATTGAGCCCACCACATCAGAATGGGCTTGTCAAGCTTTTTATGTGGAAAAACGTTCTGAAAAGGCCAAGGGAAAAAAGAGACTCGTCATCGATTATAAACCTCTTAATCACTTTCTAAGAGATGACAAATTTTTGTTACCTAAAACAAACACTCTATTCATCCATCTTAAAGAAGCCTATGTCTTCTCCAAATTCGATCTTAAGGCAGGTTTCTGGCAAGTGGGGATAGTTATTCCTTTTAAACTTAAAGTGGCTCATTCCATCTTCCAGAGAACCATGAGCAAAATCTTCCAACCCATACTACATCATGCTTTGGTATACATTGACGACATTCTGTTAATCTAAAAAAACGAGAAAGATAATCAAGTCTTCCTTGGCCAATTCCAGTCAATTGTACAAGAGCATGTAATTATGCTATCTAAAAAGAAAATCCAACTAGGAAGGTCTAGCATGACTTCCTAGGCATGCAGTTTTCAGATGGAAAATACAAACCAGGGTCACACATCGCTCAAGAACTTCAAAATTTCCTAGACGAAAACCTAACAACAAAGCAGATACAACAGTTCCTAGGTATCATCAACTACCTAAAAGAATTTCTACCACATGCTTCCCGAGATACAAGCCAATTATAAAAAATGTTAAGAAAAACAGCGCCATCCTGGGGTCCAACGTAAACAACAGCAGTCAAAAATTTAAAAAAGGTAACTCAAAATCCTCCTCCCTTGAAGATCCCTGGAGAAGGAAAAATGATTTTGCAGACAGATGCAAGTGATGAATTTTGGGGAGCTATCTTACAAGAAAAAATTGAAGACAAAAGACACTTTTATGGACATGCAAGCGGACAATTCAAAGATTCCAAAAAACACTATCATACAGTCTATAAAGAGACCATGGCAGTCAAATACGGAATCAAGAAATTTGAATTTCATCTACTCGACCATCATTTTATGGTACAACTCGATAATTCCTCATTTCCAAAATTTCTCGAATTTCGTAACAAGTCGCTCCCTGAGAAACAAATCCTCAGACTAAAAGCATAGTTCTCAAAATATGACTTTGAAGTACAATATATAAAAGGCGAACGCAACTTGATACTAGACCTCTTGTCTCGACCTCTACCAGCAATTCAGTTCATCACTTCGGCCCGAATATTCCCACTAATCCTCATGGTCCAGCCTGTCCCGCAACAAAAACCACCAAAAACATCTATTAAAAAGGAATTTCCACCAGTTTTTACAATTAAAACTGCATTCGATTGTCAATACTACGCAAAAAATCATATATTTTACTGGATGATGAGGACATTCAAAGATACGAGGTACTTCCCACGCGAAAGCACGTTTTTCCAGATCATCATGACCTTACTATCTATTGGTTTACTATGGATAAGAGACTTTATTCATCTCAACTGTAGTATCTTTGGTGCCTCACGATAATGTACTACGCCCCAGTAGCTTTTGAGGTAGAACCTATGCTAAAGAATCTCCAAACACCATCTCGTTCCAATGATCTTCTCTGGATTTAGAATAGTTGAACCCAATACAATGGTGGATAGATGAAGTCAAAGAAGTCAAGTCAATTGATGCGAAAAACTGTCGCGGACCTGATGATCCTCCAAAGAAATTAGCAGTCATTTATGTTTTCCACCGACCATACTTCCATCATCTATTAACCAACCAGTTATGGTCAAAACATTATACTAACATGTGGTGTGATTTTCCTCGTATAACTATGTTAGACACCTGCAAATTTCTAATACGACATCTTTAAGAAGACATGTTTATGCGTAACAATGGAGTTATCGAAGAACTACACATTGAACATACGTCCCTTGGACCCATACATGACACTCGCGCATTCCATATCTTCACAGAAGAATCAAATAACAAGAGTAATTAAGAATCCATTGGCAGCACAATGGAAGTAGATCAGGTAGGACCGTCAAAACTAGAGTCTGATCCAATAATAAATTTAAAAATGCCAAACCCATCAGAAGATAGAAAATTCAGCCCATCAATCATGGACATCAAGGACAATGACCTACTGGAAGCAATAGAAGCTGAATTTGAAGAATTAAAAAATGCCAAAAATATTCAAGGCCCAAGCCGCCCAATGGACTTCTCTAATAAACACGACCCTGGGCCTGGTAAATTTGAGTAGGCCCGAAAAGGACTTTTTACAAATTCATAAGTCAACAATAACAAAAATGACCCACTAGAAGTTTGTCTAATATGCATATAATTTTGTAATATTCTGCATGTATGTTTTTGTAAGGAGTGGCCACGTGGCTCTCCCCTTGTCCAAATGTCTGTAATATAGAAAATAGGGACAAGACTTATGATCTTATCCTAGTAAGCTCCTCTCTATATAAAGAGGCACCCTACACTCTGTAAGGATCACAATCACAAATTCATCTTTACTACTTTCAATAAAATATGTCTCTTCTAAACTTTAGTGCTTCTCTCTCAAAGATCCTAATCTCTCTGTATGGATTCTCTTCCTTCTTCTTAAAAAATATGTGTTCTTCAGATCCTGAGGTTTCAAACCTTTGAGTTCTTAACTAGGGTCATCGTGTTATATAATAGAATCTGAATGTGGACCCACATATGGCTGAAGCAGTCTCTCGAGGTCCAAATGCTTGAGTATAATTTAATGATTCTAAATAGTAAACTGAAAGAATCTTCAGAACCGCTGGTATCGGTCTCGAGGTTCCGCATGGTTTTGTATATTGCACTGGAAACCAGAAACAATATCTGTGATGGTAAAGTGTGTCGATCTGGATCGACCTCTGGAGAACTCAGTCTTATACTATTACCTAACAGAGTCGTAAAAAGAAAGAGTGAACATATTTTTATTCTTTATTTCGTTTGTTAAACAAGAAAACATGGTAACTTTTCGTTTGTTAGAAAATGTAAAGTTTTTTACCTCGAGGTTAACATATGTTTGAAAGTATGGGTATTGTATATTGTGCATCCGTATAAGTAAGAAAAATTCGACCTCCACATTAGTATGATATTGTCCGCTTTGCACCGGAGGCGTGCACGTTTTTGTTTTTCGTCCATTTCTAAAAGGCTTTATACTAGTTGAGCTATGTTCTTATCTAGATACCATTGATCCCTGTTCCTTAGCTCCACTCAAAGGGAGTTCAGAACTAGGTCTTATCATGCTCAATCAACCATTCTTCCTGTCCCCTAGCTCCACTCAAAGAGAGTTTTGGACTAGGTCTTACTATGCTCATTCGAATACTCTTCCTGTTAGCTCCACTAAAAGGTAGTTCTGAATTAGGTCTTACCGTGCTCACTCGACCATCCTGCATGTTCATTAACTCCACTTTAATCATTCACCTTGAGCACGACTACCGGTTCATCGTGTTCGATTTCCAAAAATTTCATCAACATCTGAGCCTTTGTTGGGAATATGAGATATAAGTAAGAACATGATATTATCCGTTTATTGTCCGCTTTGGACCCGAAGACCCGCACGACTTTGCTTTTGGTCCACTTTCAAAAACATCATAAAGATATGTTCTTACTTATATACTATCGATCCTATCCATGTCTAACTAATGTGAGAGATGAGACTTTGGTTTCTATCCTAACAATATGCTTAAAGAGTGAAATTGTTTTTTGGACAACCTCAATATTTGCTCAATTTTTACATACTATATATTTGATTTTCCTTTCAATAAAAAATTAATTTGGAAAAATAAAATATGTTAAAGTTTTATGAGATATTCAAAGAGCGATAATTTTAACACAATATTTTAAAGGGAAATTGCACCTAAAGTACCCACTCAACTATTCAATTGTCACTTACTACCCAAGGTTTGATCAATTGTTACTTAATACCCAACTCAACTATCTTATTGTCACTTACAACCTAATATTATTTTAATACCCTAACTACCCTTAACCCACTATATAAGCATATTTTTCTGTTTTCTTTCTATTTTTTCTAGCTTTTTGAAGATTTGAATTTGTTAGCCGCTCTAACCACCTAACCCTACGAACCACCACGAAGACCGGTTGAAATCACATTTCCGGTGATCGGAAGCTGTTGAAGGTTTGTTTATTTATGTAGGTTTTGGTGTTAGTCCTATTTAACCACTGTTTTTTACATACAGGAGTTGATCGTGGTTTTTTGGAATCTGTTGGCTTTGAAGTAATCGTTTTGCTTGCTCTTCAGGTAATTACCTAACGATTTCGAAGTTATTTATTGGTTTTCTCTGTTGGAATAGGTTCTATTCTACTGTTTTTAGACGCCATTGCCTGATTTTGAGCTTTTCTCTGTTTTTTGGGTTATAATGATCTATTATTGTTTGTTTAATATTGTTCGTTATATACTTATGTCCTTGTTTTCTGATGTTATATACTATTTTTGTAGTGCTTTAGTTTTTTATTTCATGTGTAGATTACGAGTTTTAGTTGTCCAGGCCTTACACTTAAAATGCGAATTGTTTGGTGTATTCGATGAGAAAGATGCTAATTGTATGATCAATTCGCATGGTGACATGCGAATCACATAAACGAAGTTCAAAGTTTACATACGTTTCGCATGTTAGGATGCGCACCGTGTGAAACTATAGAGTAGTGTGTGTTCAAACAAATACCAGGACTTTAGAGAATTTTTTACACAGTTCGCATGTTATGATGCGAACTATTTATAACTTTTTAGTGTATTGTACATCGAAACAAATATCAGGACTTTTTTACACACAAATATCAGGATTTTTTTACACACAAATATCAGGACAGGATGCGAATTACTTGATGTATGTATACACAATTCGCAAGTTAGGATGTGAATTGTTTGATGCAGTAGTAAATAATTTGCACATATTTTTTGTGACTAATAACTAATAACTTGTTCTGTCCAGGGTAAGAGATGTCCAAATCACGAGTTTGTATTTTTAAATATGGTTACCAAACCGCAATTGTGCCTTTCACGGAGTTTGAAAGCTTTCAAATTATCCAAGCTTATGTAGAGAACACATGGGAGGAGCTTGCCACAAGTGACTACCTAATTACCTACTCCTATGGGGATCACAATAATTGTTTGTTTAATAACCAGAATGATTTTGTTGGGTTAGTGTTATATCTTGATTTGGAGCGTTTAAAACGAGTTAGTTTTCTCATAGAACAGCACGTCTTCGATAAGGGTTCTGGTAATATACGTTCTGCTGATAAGAGTTCTGGTGGTAAGGATTGTGGTGTAAAGCGTAAAGAGCGTAGCTTGATTTTGGGAGAACCATCTCCCAATCAACTAGTTTGCGGGGAGAGTAGTAACGGTTTAGTTAATTCTGATCAGAGAAAAAAACAACTTGCTACTCCTGGTTGGGCTGATGCTATTACAGGAGTGGGTCAAGCTTTTGAAGAAGGTGCTGCCGGTCTGAGGTTATCTTTGTGCAAGTTTGCGTTAGAGCATGGTTTTTCTTTTAAATACCTGCACAACACAGCAAATAAGATCACTGCTTATTGTGAAAATTAGTTCACAAGTGGGTGCAAATAGAGGCTTTATGCATCTATAGACTCAAGCACCAACTTGATGACGATCAAGAAGTATGTCCCGCACCATACTTGCAGTCCTATTTTCTCCCAGAAGCATAAGCATAAGCGGCACAGGCATTTGACATCAGATTTGATTGCAGAGGAAATTCAAGATTCTCTACGGACCTGCCATTCGTTGACAAACAAAACCATACAATCGACTGTCAAACAAAATTACGGTCTTGACATCTCTTATCGTTTGTCATGGAATGCTTTAGAGAAGGCTAGGATGGGATTTTTTGGAGATAGTTCAAGTTCTTTTAGTTTACTCAGCGGATACTTCAAACGCTTGACGAGTGGGGATATTACTTCAGACTGCCAGTTGGAGTTGTCTGTTGGAAACCGATTCAAGCGCTGTTTTGTAGCATTCGGTTCGTCCCTTTGGGGTTTTCATTCATGCCGTCCAATGTTGTTTGTCGATGGAACCCACTTATATGGCAAGTACAAGGGTACCTTGCTCACTGCTGTAGTAAAGGACGGAAACAACGGTTAGTTACATTTATCTAGTTAATCTGAATGATGTTTTTGTGTGAAAATGCTGATGCAATTCGCATCAGAGGCTGCGAATTAAGAAGTGTTATGATCTTAACCGTTCGCATCCTTTGCTGCGAAGTAGGTATTATCTGAAAATGTACTTACATCGCAGCTTGAATTAGGTATTATTTGAAGTTGTCACAAACAATTCGCATGCCAAGCTGCGAATTGCATGTATGAGCAATTAAAATGTCCAACATAATTCGCATGACAAGCTGCGAATTGTTTGTTCCAGGACAGCATGCAAATTGTTTACAATTTTTAACACTTTGGGTACTGTTGTAGTGTTCATTTGATCTGCTTTTTTCCTGGACTATTCCCTGTTGCTGTTGGTGTAGTTAACATTGAAGATTGTAATAATTGGATGTGGTTTTTGGGGTGTTTGAAACCACATTTGCTGGATCGCCAGATCACATTTATTTTAGACCGTCATTTTGGTATCGTTAATGCTGTTTCTGTCTTGTATCCAAACTGCTATCATGCGTACTGTTATTTCCATCTCATGAAGAATTTGAAAGCCAAATTGGAACATACTAATAGAGACTATAAAAAAAGGATGTTGAGTTTCTTCCATCGTCTTGCTTATGCTCCCAGTCGAGAGCTTTTTAAAGATATACTAACGGGTTTTCTATGTGAAGGTGGTGACATAATGAGTGATTTTCTTGCAAATTTACCCCCTGAAAAGTATGCGCATGGTTACGTAAAAGGGAAGCGATACGGCTCTATGGCTTCTACTGTAGCTGAATCGTTTAACAATCAGATTAAAAAATATTGCGGCCTACCTATTGTTGAGTTTATTGATTGGATTAGAGTCTTGCTTATGACTCAAGTTTCACGGAGATATGAAGATGGTCTCAGCTGGAGTACTAATTTGGTTCCCGAGTACGAGAAGAAGCTAAATCAGAATGTTGACATGTGCCGAACTTGGGTAGTACGTAAGTCCTCTACCGCCATGTTCGAAGTCTTTTCGAATCCTGTGGCTGTTGTTAATCTGTTGGATTTCAAGTGTTCATGCGGATCATGGCAACAAAAGTTTTTTCCATGTCCTCATGCTTTAGCGGCATTACAATACACCGACCAAGATCCATTGACTGTAATAGAACCCTTCTTTACGGTTAAGAATTACATGGAAAGTTACTCTTTCAGCATACCAGCTATAACTGATTTCGGCGAAGGGTCCAGCGCTAACGATCCTTCTTTTGTTGAAGTTCTGCCTCCGAACGTTAAGAGACGCTCAGGAAGGCCTAAGAAAAAGCGAATCCCTTCTAGAGGAGAAATATCAACCAAGCAGTTGAAGTGTGGCCGATGTTCGAAATCACGCCATAACCGGAGGACTTGTGATGTTCGAGTTTAAGGACAATCCGTGTTGTGGACAATTCTGGTTGGCCAGATCACATTTATTTGTAGTACTGTTATTATTCTGTACAGCAAACTAAACATTTTTACATTCATGTGTTTTGTAATGCTATTATTAGAGTTACGAAATGTTAAGTGCTTTGGGTTGTAAGCATTTCGCATCCCGTGCTGCGAATTGTGTACAATATGTTGGTATATTGTTGCAAACATCTATCAGGATTACATGCGATTTTGTGTGAAATTTCACCAGGATGCGAATCGTTAGTAAAATCATATCAAACATTTATCAACACATGAGGCTGCGAACTGTGAACAGAACATATGATAATAATTATACGCATACGTTTCGCATGATAGGCTGCGAATTATGGCCATAATTATGATGCGAATGGAGAACAATTAGTAGTCCTGATATTTGTCATATGATAAGCTGCGAAGTGTGATTTAATAAAAATACTAGGATATTCAGTAAGGTTGAAAACAAGTAATATATCAGGTTAACATGTGAATGATGTACAAATTGTAATTGGATGCGAATCATTTATATGATTGAAAGTATGTAACCAAATTGGATTACAAAAAAGAGGATTACAATATTTTCATGCACTAACAACTGTTTACACATATCACTACAAGCTACTGCTGCTAGTTAGTTGCATTCCAAAAAAACAAAAAACAAAAACCAACTCTAGCAGTTGGTAGAGGATCCATCACCATCTTTTTCCTCTTTCTCCTCTTTGTGCTGATCATCTTTGTCTTTCTCCTCTTTCTCTTCCACTTTCTCTTCATCTTCAATATCTACGTCCATCATGCTTAAATTTTTTTTCCTTGATGGACCAGCTTCGTTTTCCCTCTTCCTTTTGTTGTTTCGAACCGCTGCTGTTTGAGTTTGCACCTTTTCTGGCTGAGGTGAAGCAGCAAGAATTAGAACCTCTTCTGGCTGAGGTTCAACAGCAACCAGTGGAACAACTTCCACTGGTTGAGAGTCAGCAGAGTAGTATTCATCATACATGTCTAACCCAAAAACAGATACTGGGCTGTTTGGTGGTGCTGCTGGCATGATCAACTCATCACTCCAGTTAACGGTTAAGGATGACCAGGAGTCCCCCAGAGAACCGAGTGAACCAGAGTTTGAGTATGAGGTGGTGGTTGTGGTGGTGGAAAAATACATGACTGTTTGAATTCGAATAGAAGAAGAGGTGTTTTTAAAAAAATATAGAGTTTGTTGTAAAATTAGCCTCTAGTTACTAGAGGTATTTATAGGGAAAGGAGGTAATCATTACATAGCCTCCATGTCCAATCAGAATTTAATGAATTATGTACTTGATTAGATTGTTTTTTGTGTGCTCAATGGAGAAAACGTTTACCAAGGCATAAGCCACAGCCTGTTCGTATCCTTGAACTTTATATTTTGAATTTTTTTATTTCTACACCAGGCTGCGAACTGATTTTAAGGTGGTATACCAGGCTGCGAACTGTTTGTGTAGTGATAAGCATCTATCATGTTAGGTTGCGAACTATTTTTTGGTAAGTTAGGCTGCGAATTATTTACTGATAAATAAGCATCTATCAGGTTAGGCTGCGAACTGTTCATACATACCAGGGATTTGCTGCGAATTATTTGGTTGGAATTAATCGAATATTAATCAACCCTTATAGATCAGGTTATGATGCGAACTATAAGCTAAGGAATATTCACATTTCTGAAAATGTAATTTGTTTATGTATGCACAAAAAACTAAAAATTACAACTGATGTATTTACAAGCAAAAGCATAGTGTTTTAAATCGAATCAGCCATATGCGATGCGGTCTTTGTCATTTAAAAAGTAATAAAACATTTCTGCTCTGAAGGCAGTTGCCATATCTGCATCGTATTTTTTCTCCACTGATCCATGCTCGATAATATCTCTTGCATATTTACAGACAAAGATACCACAGTCCAGGGTGCCTCGCTTTTGTTGTGGGATACCTCTTTCAACTTTCACCTTCCACCCTGTAGTATATTTAGGTAGGAATCCTTTATCCAACAAATATTTGATTTTTGTATAATAATTAGTGCTAGGAATAAGCACAAAAACAACAACAGTTGGTGCCATACAATTCGTACCTTAGGCTGCGAATTATATGACAACAAATCCAACATGGGCATGTCACACGATTCGCAGCTTAAGCTGCGAACTATTTGATATGAAACCCATTTTTTGTTGAAATGCCCCGTTCAACATAATTCACATCATATGTTGCGAATTGAGTTATGGATAGGCTGCGAAACGCAATTGATTTACTCACAATTCGCAGCATATCCCGATCACAGTTCGCAGCATGCATACTTAAAATGTGTTTAAATTTAAGTGTATAATTTGGAATATCTATGGCTTTCAGCTTAGGCAGAAGCGGATTGTAGTTTGAAATTGTCCTGGCGTCGATGTCAATGACGAGCAACGTCAAGTGGTTTACGGTGTCCTTCATCTCGGTGCATACTGGAACCATGATGATGTTGGCATCTTTGCGCCCCATTCTAAAAGCCATGTCCACCAAATTTTCTACTCGCCAGCCTGCTTTCATTTGATACTGCATCCAAGCAAGAGTATATTAAAATGAGAACATTTTCTGAAAACTTTGTTCAATTTACCTGAGCTAAACTTACCACAGTCATGCACGAAATCAGTACGGCGTCATAATGCTCTCCTTTAGCTTTAGTGCTTGGAACTTTGAAGTCTGCTTCTTCAAGCATCTTTCGAATCCAAGCATCGTTAACCCAACAAAGGATTTCTAGATTTATGTTAAATATACAAGACATATTTGAAACATTGAAAATAGAATTGGTTGACAATTGGATACCTTTACGTCCAGCTCCAGTTCTAAAGGTAGTGCCATGACATCACTCGCTTGCACTCTGATTCCGTATGTAAACTTGGACTCTGGTAGGATTTAACTAACTGTATTTTGTGGTATTCTGCCAGATCGATACAATCAGTTACTTTTGTTTTCTTTGGCCAGTCGATGTATTCTACTTTTGGCGGTTCCCGTATTGTTATAACGAACTCTTCCTCTTCCTCTGCCACTTGAGGCTGTGTTTGTGTCAGTAGAGTAAAACTTGGCTCCTCTATCTCTTTACTGGGCTCGAGCTTAGTAAATAACAAAAATCAAAAGTAGATGGGTGTCAGTAATTGTAATTGTAACGACTCCAAACAGTTCGCATGCTAACATGCGAACTGTTTGGTTCCAGATGAATAAATTTCATAGTATCTATCAGGGTAGGATGCGAACTGTTCGAGGTTCCATTGAACAGTTCGCATCCTACCCTGATATTCGTTTGTAATACCCCAATCAGTTTGCTAACACAAATCTCATGTCATGATGCGAAATCATTATAAGTAGCCCTTACCGCACGGTCAGCGACAACCAATGCCGTTGACTTGTTCGGCATAAGATCTGGATCGTGTCGGCATAAATCATTAAAGTCATCCTCCGACATGTTCTCCAATGACCGTTGTATTATAGAATCGTAATATACATTATCAATTTCATTTAAAAATGTCTGTGAAACTTTAGTGTAAATACCATCAACAAAAGCATCGGGTAAACCTACTATGTTATCGTGGGACTCTGGAGCTTGCAGTTGATTTGTTACCGGGCCTACAGTATCACGTTGGCTTAGCAATTCTGACTTTGCTGACAGCACCGTTGGTCTTTGAGGTTCCACTGAAGAAGTGGTGTTGTCTTCTAAGGATGGTCCTTCCTAGTTGAGTAGTTCCGTCTTCTCACCGGGATGGACAGGTTCTGACTCTTGAGGTGCTATCTCTTGCGTTAGCCTTTCTCTCTTTGCCAAGGTTATCTGTTGCTGCTGCTGTTGTTCTTGTTGTCCTTGTTTCTCTCGTTATTGTTCTTGTTGTTGTTCTTGTTGCCGGTCTCCGTGTTGAACTTGTGGCTGCTGGTGTTGTTGCTGGTGGTGTTGTTGCTGTTGGTGCTGGTGTTGTTGCTGGTGGTGTTCTTGTTGTTGTTGTTGTTGGTGTTGTTGTTGTTGCTGGTGGTGTTTTTCTTGTTCTTGCTGTTGGTGTTCTTGCTGTTGGTGTTGTTGTTGTTGTTCTTCTTGTTCTTGCTGTTGTTCTTGTTGCTGCTGTTCTTGTTGTTGTTGTTGTTCTTGTTGTTGTCTTTCGGTCTCCTGTTTCATACAAAGTTCCAAAAAAACAAAAGGGTGGAAGGGTTAAGCATACTATAATCATTGTTGCGAACGATTCACATGCTAACCTGATATTTGTTTTGTCCACCCCAAACAATTCGCAGCTCAGCATGCGAATTGTGTAATAACCAATCCATTTTTTGAATACACAATTCGCAACATAAGATGCAAAACGTTTGGACAGGACTACACAAGAGTCCTGATATTTGTTTGATATCATCATATCATCCACTTACATCGTGTATCTCCTTTGGGTCATTCGGAGGAGACTCATGTCTTTCTTTCTCTGTCTGTGTCTCCATGTTGTCCATCTCTACAGATTGTACCGGTATGGGTGAATGGTTGGTATCATCGTCCCTTTCTTCTGGCAGTACTCCATCAGCATGGTGCTGATTAGCATTAGACACAGATGCTTGCTGATTAGTGGATTCTTCTCTGTCTGGAAATGCTGGTACCTGCTCAGCTATTGGGCTTTTAATCCGGAAAATTGGCTGAGCTAGCATTGTGGAGTTGTTGTGCTTCAAGTTCCGCTATCTTGCGTTTCAATTCTTTCGGCTGCAAAAATGATAGCAAACGTTTTATAAACATATTAAGTGCTGATTGTAGTGATTATTTAAGGCTCAAGTCATACTTACTTCTTTGGCCTGTTTTTCTATCTTTCTCTCGTACTTGTTCTTGTCGGCGTATGTCTTCAAACACTTTGATTCAGAAAAAATTGCAGAAATCTCGGGATTAGGACCTCTGCGTTTGAGTACATAATCACCGATTGTTTCACTCATACTGGTTGTGTCGTCGTCGTCGGGTCCTGCCTGGATTTGCCTTTCGGTTGTGGTGGAATCGTTTGCTTGGGGAGTCTTGGTGGTGGAATCGTTGGCTCGGGTGGTGTTGGTTGTTCGGGTCTGGGAGACATCACCTTATTCATTACTTTCTGTGATGCTCGTCTCCTTTGTCTTGGTTTTGATGCTGTGCTTTTCGTCCTCTTCCTTGGTCTTTCTTCCGGTGAAGTAGAAAAGGTTTCTGCATCTTCACTATCTTCTCGTTCTCCGAAAGCTTCAATTTCAGCCTCGGTAAGACGTAATGGACCTTCTAAAACCTACCAACAGAGGCACATGTAAGTAAATAAATTGTTTCGAAAGTATGAGGGTGTAGACAAACAAATTGTTTTTTAGAAACAGTTCGCATCATATGATGCGAAATGTGTGATTTTAATCATGTTAGAGTTGCAAAGAATTCACATGCTGAGCTGCAAAATATGTATGGGACATATGCTGCGAACTATGTGTAAACCATATGCTGCGAACTAAGTATTTATGTCAGGCTGCGAAAATGATTGATGCATGCAGAGCTACGAAATGTGTGTAAAACTATATGATGCGAACTGTGTGGAAAAAGAAACTGCGAAGTAAAATTCATATCAGGCTGCGAAATGATTGATACATTTTTCTAAGCAAAACGCATGATATGCTGCGAACTGTTTGCACCATCAGTTCAATTCCTATATAAAGCTTATACCTAGTCATCATCCAGCGAGGGTGTTCTAAGAACATATGTCATGGTTGCTGCTTGGCACTCTAATCCCAACCATTTGAAAAACCTTGGTATCGAGGTTGGCTTCGCTACCTCGTGGCCGATTGTTGTGTGCTCCATGATGAAGGGCTGCATGGGGACAAGTTTTATCAACAAGATGCTATGTACATAACTAATTTTTATACTGAATAGATCAATCTTACAATTACAAGGGCGAAGCAGCCGACGACTTTATCAGCTCTTTCTTTTGCTAAGCAACTCCTGATTGACTGTCGAAGCTTGTACAGTATTGATCCAGCCCAGTCATAATTGTTTATTCTGCTGAGGTCTTCAACGTAATAAACCGTGGTCCAACCCGGGATATCTCCAGATACGGAGTAGAATATGGTGGAGCACAAAAACAGTATCAACAGCCTCGCAACGTCTTCCAACTCATGCTCCCCTCCTTCGTTTATGGCCTTCTCTATACCCTCCTGTAAAACCAATGACAACATGCTATGTTAGAAATGTACAGAATCTTGCTTTATAAAGATGAAGTCCATTTTAGACGTACCTTTATAATGGCATTTGTTATTGTTTTGGTATTACTAGCTGCTACTTTCCTGCCAGTTTTACCCATGAAGTATTTCTTCATCATCCTTGATTCGTCCTCCTCGCCGGGTGCATATTTGTTGTGAAAAGCTCCGGTTTTTGTTAACTGCATTTCCTCGATGCCATGCCTCAACCCGAATATGATCTTCACATCGTTTTAGTTATCTTTACATACTTGTTGCCAATCCTAAAGGCGTCTCTATCCACAGAGAATTGCTCGATGATATACTGAATGATTTGGTAGAATTTTTTCTTTGGCAGCTCTGCCTCATTACGGGTTTGGAAAGCCGTTTTCAGAAGTGTGTAGAAGGGCGTGTTTCTTGCAGCTTCAATGTGGGCCCTTGTAATGCGCATATTTTTAAGTAGCTTCAGAAGGCTCACCAACCCTGATCTGTAGTAGCTAGGTTTTGTTGTCATACTTTCTGCACAAACACAAATCAGTTGGAGTGTCACAAATAATTCGCATCACAAGCTGCTTAACATGTCACACACAATTCGCATGACAAGCTGCGAATTACATATATATAAATATTGTTTTAACAGACTTCGCAGCCTTGGCTGCGAATTGTTTGTAAATAAACGACATAAACATATAATCGAGCTGCGAATTGCTTGCATAATGGGTGATCAGGATGCGAACTGTTCCACTTTTTACATGCACGTTGCAGGGATCTGGGAATTATTGAACAAACACCAAAATCAACAATGAACTACCTAATGCACATTTAACATACATAATATTTCTCAGGAAAGTATTAGCATTACATGCAACTAAACTTCTACCCTGCCTTCGACGATAAACCCAGAAACTGAGCAACTATCATCAGTAGATACTTCATTCCAGTATAAAAAGCAACGCCTATCGTGAATTAACAGAAAAAAGTGGTTTAAATTCGTCAAAAACGCAAAAAAAAGTACACTTTCCACGATAATGCATACCTGTTAAATTTCACCGGTCGGAGAACGAGATTGAAGCTTTCAGAGACGAATTCACGACAACTTTGTTGAACAGTTGGTGTGTAGTTGGAGTGAGTAAAAGACGCTGACCGGTGCGATAGCGTCGAAGGTGCGAACGGTGAGAAGCTGTAGTGTTTTTGGGTTTGAGAGAGAGAGAGAGAGAGAGTATCACGAAGTCGAACAGTTTTCTGGTGGTTTCCAAAATTAGACTTTTGGGTTTGTTTAGGGTGATAGGAAGGTGGAAAAAGTGGGTTGGAACTGAAAAATGGTTATATATAGTGGAGGGGTATTTTTGTCCAATTTATTAGTCTAGGTATTAAGTAACACTATGTAAAATTTGGGTAGTGCCGGGTAATAAGATAATTGAGTCGGTATTTTCAGGTACTTTTCTCTATTTTAAAATGAATCAAATACAAAAAATATAATATCAGTTTGAATATATTAGATTTATTAAAAAACTATAAAACGACCGAAATAATTTAGAAAAGAAGTTATTACATTAAGATGTTTGTCGTGATTGATTGCGCTATCTAATAGGCCAAATATGTATTTAGAATCTACTAAATCATTAGTACACCACCAACATGAGCTGTTTTGGTAGTTTATGGCACAAATATGTATGATAATATCTCGTATTAGACAATTTTAATCTTTGAAATATCGACTGGACGAAAAGTTTTTCTTTTCAACGAATAAAAAATGCTTATATATTTTATATATACAACACTAGCCTATTTAATCAGGATTGTAGGCTTCTTGGTCAAGAGAATATAGTCTTCATAAGATTTTCCACCATTGACAGTCGTAAACCATTTGAGATAATTACTGTTTCCATGGGTAGTGTTACTTGTGAATTTTTTTTAAGCTCACCATGGTTCTTTAGATTGCTAGGGCTTTTTACGAACCAAGCCCATATATGACTAGTTGAGTTAGCTTAATGAACTGTGATGGTTGAAGATAAATAAATCTCTAAAACCTATGACTAGTTGAGTTAGCTTAATGAACTGTGATGGTTGAAGATAAATCAATCTCTAAAACCTATGACTAGTTGAGTTAGCTTAATGAACTGTGATGGTCGGAGATAAATCAATCTCTAAAATCTGACAATGCTCATGCCTTATTTTTTTGTTTGTTATTCGATCGTAATTTTGAATTGAAACACATGTAAGTGATCAATATTTTATATTACGAACATTATTGCTCAAATATTTAAAGATAAAAATAACTGGATTGTATATAAAATCCATAAAAGATCCTACATTACTTTTAAACTGGTTTTCAATCCACTTAGTGTTGATATTTTATGCTACATGAAGAACTAAGATTTTTTCTAGACTAAAAAACTCCAAAAAATGTTAAAGATATTTTATAGACTAACAAAATTTGAAAAAAATACTAAAAATTACGTGTTATAACTTTCATGCGATTTGAGAGCTCATATTCGTAAAGATGAAACGTGAGAAATAGAATAATTGCTACTCATAAACAACCCTTTCAAAGAAACTCAAATATGTCCCAGTAGGTATTCAAATTTTCCTTATTCTCTTCACTATAACATCAATTTCAACAGATAATCGAACGTGCACTGCATAAGTCATTTTAAAATGTAGTTATCCACTTTAAACAATTTACCAACAAAATTACCTATCCTAGGGACCATCTAAACACTCGATGCAAAAATGAATCCATCTTTTTGGATCCTATCGTAAGAATTTTGATACAATCTATAGAATACTTTAAGAAAATCATGACATGTCTGAGATAAATAAGCCGAACTTCCAGAGGACCAGAAATATTATACTAATCAATAAATGAATATTAATTCGCAATAAAAAAAAGGGTGATCCTTTAAGAATTTGGTAATCAAGTTGTTAGATAATTGGTTATCCATTACCTGAAACTCATCAGTAGAGAATGAAAGAGAATGCGCACTATATCTAATCGTAACATGCTTCAATAAGGGAAGTAAATGCACCAAAAGATGGAAAATATCTTTCACATCCAATCAGGATTTAAGTTTTCTTGGATTTAAGTTTATTGACAAAAGAACTAGGAAGATTGAGGGTCTAATTTACCAAATGAGGTTCCATATTGACATGTTTGCAACTTGTTGGTAAAACTAAAGGAGACCACACACTAGTCTGAACTAAAGAATGATAAAATGAGGTACCTTATTGGACCAAACCAATAAAGGAAACCGAAAAGTTTGAAAAACAAACAAATATTCCTTAATTCAGGGATTTCATTGTGTAATATTAGCAATATCATACTTTAATTAAAATAAATGATTCGTCTTGAATATAAATTTTGTTGAGATAATTTGACGTAGTAGCGGTTGTTGTATTAGACTTTAAGTTGAAAACAAAATTAGGCTTAATATGGATGACAATTTAAGTCATCACTTAAGGATACTTAATTTTCCACTTAAATAAAACATCAACATCTAAAAGTGCAAGATAACTTCCATCAATATGACCCTATAATTATTTTATTTTCACATACATTTAAATTAAAAGTGTCAACCATAATATTTTTTACTAGTAAATATAATATGAAACGAGTCAAATTTATCTAATGACATGAAGCAACAAAGATAATAAGAGATACTCTATGAAAGAAAATTAAATAAGATCAAATCCACTCAAATACTGCACGAGAGAAAAAAGATAAATATAAAAAAGGACCGGTTCTCATACACACAAATATTTGTGGAGAAAAATAAATTTTATTTATTTACTTATTCTCTTTTTATAATTATTACAAAAAATATATATTATCTATTAAACTACATCTAAGACTATTGACTATAATCTAATTTATATCTTTTGACTAAAATAAATATTATTTACAGAACTCTTGACTAATCATAACAACTGACCAAATAAAATAGCTTACTCAAACTACTTTATTACTTTTGACACTATAATGTCTTATTAACAATATCCTACAGTATATATTTAGGAAAATGAAAAAAAAATTATACTCTAGTGCATAAATTTCATTATTTTTAATTATAATATGCAATATATTATATTTGTTGATAATGAGTCGAATAATATATCTTCTGATTTTGTGTTCACGGTATACCTTATGTCTGCTGGTACATTCTTGTGTCATTGAGAGTATACCTTGTGTCAACTGATACATTTTTATGTTATTGTCTATAGTTGTTAATATCATGCGATACACATGATCTTATTATACCTATTGCCTAGATAGTTCTATTTATTCCCTATAAATATAATAATAGGATTACACAAAAGAGACAATGAAATATGTAATCCTATTCTATCATAGTGAAACATTTTTCTCTGATGGCGTCCATTGACGTAAAAATTATTATTAAAGTACATTATATTCATGTGTTTTTTTCTTTTATGGCCTTTATTTTGTTTTGTGTTTGAGCT
Organism: Limnanthes douglasii subsp. nivea; assembly: GCA_036936605.1. Lineage (NCBI taxonomy): Eukaryota > Viridiplantae > Streptophyta > Magnoliopsida > Brassicales > Limnanthaceae > Limnanthes > Limnanthes douglasii. The sequence goes on along the minus strand of JAUPFV010000002.1, from coordinate 107,515,102 downwards.
AGTTGTGAAATATTGTATATTGATCTCCAATAATATGGTATAAGAACATATGTATTTTGAAATTAGGGTTTACAATAGCATTTACATCAACAAACTACAAAATCAAAAGATTGATGGAGGATCTAGCTTTGCATTATGGAAGATCAAATTAAAATATTTTTTTGTACCGCAAGGGTCGTCGAAGGCTGTGGAAAATAAGTTACCATAATAGATAAAAAAGAGGAGAAACAAGATTTTCAAGAAAGGGATTTATGTAGGATTTTGAGGAGTGTAAAGTGCAACGTTCTTTGCGAGATTAGTGCTGAGAAGAATGATGCTTGCACATTAAAAACGTTAAGAGAGATTTACTAAGAGAAATCATTCATGAACCAGTAATACTTGAAGAACCTCTTGTACGATTTCATATTAAAAGAAGGTATGTCCATAACTGAACATTTTGAAGATTTTATTTCAATTAGTATGAATCTGTAGAATATTGATATCATCATTGAGGATGAAGATTGTACCTTATTTGTTTTAAAATTGTTACCAATATCCTATGAAAATTTCATAGATACCATCATGTATGGTACAAGCAAGTTAACTCTGGAAGATGCCAAAAAGGAACTGAAATAAAAAGAACTAAGATAGCTGCAACTATATAATCAGATGTAAAAGAACTTGATACTGGTGCTACGTGGGTAATCAAGGTGACAAAGGGTACAATATTGTGTATGACAATAAATTTCCAAATAAGGCTTTATATTCTCTAGGGAAGTGTTTTTGTAGTTCTTCCATTGGGGTTTGGTCATATAAGTGAAAGGAAATTAGATGTTTTGGGAAATAATGATTTATTGAAAGGTATAAAATATAATAATTGGGATCTCATGAATACTGTGTGTTTGGTAAACAAATTCATCAAGTCAACTGTTAGAAAGACCAAAAGGAAATTGGATTAAATTCACTCAAATTTTGGGACTCAAACAAAATTTCATCAAAGAGTGGAGCCAAATACTACATGATTTTGATTGCTGCTTATGCAAGGATGATATGTGTTTATTTTCTAAAAACCAAAGATGCTATATTTAAACTTTATCAAATGGAATACGATGATTGATACATGAAGAAGTATCAGGTGTCTTACGACAAATACTAAGCAATAACTTTACAGTCGTGATTTCAACGAGTTCTGCAATATTGAGGGAATAATGCATCATCTTACTTATTCTTGAACATCACAATAGAATTGGGTCACCTAAGAATGAGCATAAATATTTTTCATAAGGCATAAAACTTGTTCTCACACTTTGATATAGAAAATAATTTTAGGTTGAAGCTATCAATACAACATGCTACTTGGTGAATCAATCTCCATCAACGACTATTGATTGTAAAATTATTTATGAAATTTGGTGTAGATCGTCAAGTGATTACAAACAGTTGAAGGCGTTAAGTTATTCTACATACGCTCATGTGAGATGGTAAACTTGAGCTGAGGGAAAATAGATGCATATTTCTAGGATATGCTACTAAAGTGAAGAGGTATAGGCTATATTTTACCTCTCTAAAGTATCCAGGTTTTTTCATCGGTAAGGGTGTGATTTTTGATGAGTCTACTTAGCTAGACAATTAGTATGGTATAGGGAAAATACTCGAATCATGATTGATCGTAATTAAATAGACGGATCTTGAAGTAGAGTCAGTACCTAGTTAGACCAATAATTTAAATGGATCTGAGGTAAATCTAGGATTGCAAGGTAAAGCGCCAACATTATATGATAATGCGGATGATGCACCCGAACCAGAATAATAACCTTATAACATAACCTTATGACGTAACAAATGCACAAATGGATGGTCAATGTGGTTTTAAGGCTAAATGTCACTATTTTTTGAAAGTCAAGATTGAGCATCGCATGTGTGGAAACAACTACTGAATAAAATTCGATGAGACATGCCTTATTATGAACCTTTTGATGGTACTAATGAAAAATCGATGTCGAACTAGATATGCTTGATTGCTTTGACATAATTACCGTTAATTCGAGCTTGATGCAAGTGCCTAATATTTTTTTTGTCAGTGTGATCGTGTTTAAAGGCATCGTGTGTACATTTAAACTAAGTTTCTCGTCGACTTGTTTACTTATAAAATATTTTTTGTCACATCTCACTAGAAAAGAAAATTTTTCATCATTTACATGAACGAGAATCATTTCATTAGTGTAAGAAAAATATGACTTAGGTTTTTATTAAGTTCATAATAAGATTTTGTTTTATAATATTGTTCATATTCAATGAACAGGTTTTCATCCATCGAAACACACATTTACCTCTCATTCATCATAGTTGGTGTTAATTTTATAGATAAAATAATATTGACTGGATGAACCTACTATTTGATTGGATTGGGAAATATATTCAAATCTAAGGTCTTATTTGGTGAGGATTTTCTATGATTAATGGAGTAAAATCGAGTAAGTAAAGAGTAGTAGAGATATTTTGGGAGAAGTAGTTTCTAGAGAGAGAAAGTCAAGAAGTAAAAGTAGTTTATCTCAAATATCACAATCCTTTCTCAGTTCAGCCATGGCCAATATATATAGGTGCAAGGACTTAAACATAACAGAATCAATTACATAAATGGTATAATTTCACATTAGTCCCTCACCTATTTATGAAGCTCTAAATATCGTTTATAAGTATACAATTTATCATAAAAGGTTTTATTTATTTACATTTTGATCCTCAAAGTTCTATTTCCGTATTAGTAGCCCCCTTAGTTCTTATGAAATTCAATGAAGGAAAACTAATTAGCTTCAGAAATTTTTACATGTAGAGAAAGATCCTTTTATCTAGGATCCGACCTGCTTTAATCTTACTATTTCCAAATTCATGACTCAATGCCTCAAATTGTCTCATATGGAGCCATTTCCTTCCAACGGTTATAATTATTCGAAGTAAAGATCGAATAGGCGATGATGCCATAGGCACTAAGTCTGCCACTAGGCATGTGATGATGCCTTAGGCAGGTGATGATGCCATAGGTACTAGGTCTGCCACCAAGCCTATTATATGACAAGGGTTGAATCCTCTTTTACGCAACCGTTTGAAATTCTATCCAATTTCTATGTCCATATCTTCAACTTCCCTCTCCCAAATTCTCTTATAAATACGCTTATAAGCCTCACTTTGCTTCACAATATTTTTTTAGAGAGAGAGAGCTCGGTTGTTACCTTCATCTGAATCTTCAACCCTTAACCTATCTTTACCGGAAAATACGCATTCTCCTCCTGCCTTTCAAGTGTGTTTGTGAGAAAATATCCAAAAATCAAAAATCCAAAAGCCAAAAGACCCAAAAATTCATCTTCCCCAGATAAAAAGAAATCTCACTTCAGATTATATGACTACTTCTGCTTAAGCGAAAGATCAGAGGAATACAGAGCAATTGGACTAATAGGAAATGCTCATCGTGGTTTGTCCATAGAGACAATATACTACGGTAACTTTGATCCTAACAAAACTCTTATTTCCTTTTCAAATTATTCTCTTCTAGAAGATAGTCAATCATCCAAAACTCAAACACCGAAGACACCTCGAATTTCACCCCCTCTAAATAGATCATCACCTCAAATTCCTTCTGCAATATCAAATTTTCGAATCAATCGCAAGGGAACCTAAACTAGATCCTCTTCATGAAGATCAGTGGAAAGTCCTTGTCGGGTTAATTTTGAGCCCCCTCGTCCACTACGCAAGAAAACCTTTTTAACTCATACCAAAACTCAACTTCTTCAAACCCTAAAAAGAAAAACCTTCATAGTCATGGATGGCGATGATGATCTTTCCTCGACTCCATCAACCTCTTCTCATCCATTGAGGGATATTGTTGAGACAACAATAGAGTCTTAACAAAATCCCTCAAGTAACCCACCTCGACTCGTAGATGATGCATCCGAGGAGGAAATAGATTCTGAAGCCGCACAATCAAATATCAAAGCTGATACATAAGAAGATGATTTGAAGGAAACAGAAAATGAACCTGTGAAAGGTGTTTTGAATATAAAAGCACCTAGGATAAGAAAAAAATAATCTTATGTGAAGCTTCCTGACGAGCTAGCCACATCAGTCAGCGAAAATCTAAAGCCTCTCGATGCACAATATATCTTAGTGTTAAAAAATGTTGCTTATACATATTACCAAGAGATCCAAGTAGATAAACTCAAAAAAAAATAGGGAATGGGGGACTATATTATACTTCGCCTACCTAAAGAAGGAGAAACCCCTTTGGACTGCAAAAATGGTAAATTGGTGGTCTACCCAGAAATCATCAATTTGGGTCTTCGATTTCTATTGGACCCCATAATAGTAGAATACTTCGAGACTCTAGATTTGTGCCCAACTCAGGTGAGACCCAATCAGTGGTTGACTTTGCTCTCTGCGATTATGGCTTCTCGATTGGCCAGAATTCCCTGTTGCATCGAGGACATCATCTCCCTGACCAAATTATCTAAGGGACCGGTACTTCCTTGTTATTATCTAACATTGGATGATGACTTGAAGATCATCGATGATTTGTTTGAGGCAAATTTTTTTTGGAAACAAAGATTTGTCTTCGTGTTAGCATCTTGGGAAAATGCTAAAGAGATTTCTGAAGCCAACCTATCGAAGTTGAACATCGTCTGGAGGAGTAACAATAAGTTTTTTTATTTTATTATTTGTGATGAGTCCGGATAACTTAACCACTACTCACTGAGAAATCCGGACAAGGGCAATTCAGACAATAAGCGACCACTGAACTATCCGGACAGGACACAAGTATTAAATAACTAAACACCTTTTGACTAAGCTAGGTGCTAATCAACTTATTAAGTAAATGAGTCCTTAAACTTGACCCGGTTTCATAACTTGACCCGAAAGCCCATGAGTCCATAATTAAGGGTATAAATACCCAAGTACTTTCATTAATGAGTGTAATGAATATTTAATACAACCAGGCAGCTTAAATCTCTCACTACAAAACACCTAAACTTTTAATACTCTTAAAACTCTCCAAAACACTTGACAAAATTACCCTCAGGTTAAAATAAACCACACTAAATTGGCGACCACAGTGGGAGGAGACAGGTGCCTGAATCTAGTATTCAAAACCATCAAGGAAAACCAGCAAGGATGAATCCGGATGAGCAAGTAGTGCTAACACCTTTGGTGGAGGTGGTGGGAGAAAACAATGAGTACACAACCGAATAGTGAGACAAGTTGAAAGCAGAAATAGAAGTGTTGAAAGCCACTAAAAAGGCAGAGATGGGTTTAAAGAAAAAATCAAAAGCGTCAGCCATTCACCATATTGACAACCCAAGGGAGAATCACCCATCAGCAAAGACTCACTTGAGCACAAAAAAAACCATGTTAGTTCCAAGAAGTCTCACCGGTCTAAGCCGGTGGAGAGCTCAGAATCTGAGTCCTCTAGCAGCTCCTCGAATGAGGATGAGCTTGAGGAGTCCTTGTCATCCAACAGTGATGAGGGGAGATCCAAGAAGAAACAAAAGCTGGTTAAAAATATTCAAGAAAGAGGGATAGGTATGGGAGAATAAAGAGGTATCTGGGAAAATGATCGTCACACAGCCATAACCATAAACATGTGGATCGACTACTTATGGATCCTTTTTGCTTTCCATAATGAGCCAGGTATTTTTGCAACATCTAATGAAGACACAGTATTTAGTCGTGGTCAAAATTGGAGGCAATCGCAATTGTCCTCCAAAAGACTACTCGGAAACCTTCCTAAGAGGGTTGACAGTACTAAAATGGAGAAGTATGATAGGAGCAAATATCTAGACAACCTTCTGGAACAGTTTAAAATTTTTATGATGAATTTTGATAATGATGAAAAACTTCTCTGTAGAGCCTTCTCTCAGTCTTTTACGGAGAGTGCTTTGAAATGGTACAACAGCTTACCAAAAGGTTGTATAAGAAACTTTGATACATTTTGGGTGGCCTTCCGAATGCAGTTTGTGGGGAGTAAGGAGGTGAAGGGCAATTGAGATACTATTATCCATTGTGCCCAAGAGCCAAACGAATCACTAAAAGACTATATAAGCCAGTTTGTAAACACAAAGAATGGGTTAGCTGATTGGTTTGAGCAGGTAGCAATAGCTTCTTTGAGACACGGGTTAAACCCTGGGAATCTGGCCGATTCGGTAACTAGGAAGAAGGCCATGACCTGAAGTAGTTTGCTAAATCAGGTGGGAAAACTAATCAATGTAGATGAAACAAAGAATACTAGGGTACATAGGCAGGTGAGATCTGCCCCAGCTGCTCCAAACCAGAACTAATCCAGATACAAGGCCAAAGAAACCAATCACGGGACCAATAGGGCCAAACAGACTCAATCCCACCCAACTCCGGCTCAGAGCCAGCAGTCCAGAAATAAAAGAGGACCTTGGGTCCAACCGGAGTGGTTTGCTGAGTTGAAAGAAAATATGGCAACCATCTATGACAAAACAAAAGATGAGATGCATTTAAGGAAGCCTGTAGCGCTTCAATCTATTAGGGAAAGTCGTAATACTTGTTTTTGCCAATATCATCATGATATTTGCCACAACACTAAAGATTGCATCACTTTGAAACAATAGGTGCAGAATCTGATTGAAAGGGGGAATTTGGGAGCTTATGTCAAGAGAAGGAGTGGAAATAGGCCTGACAATGCTCACCGGACTGGCCCAACAAACAATGCGGGGATGTCGGCTCCCATGAAAGTTATGTAAATATTTACTTGTTTAAAGTACATGTAAATATTAGGGGGCATACTCTTTCCTACCCTGGTGGCACGGGGAGGTTTTGAATGAGGTGTCTGGTTTTCTCAATAAAATATGATGCCTTCTTAAAATACTCGGAGTGATTTAATTACAATTTCTTTCGAATCTTCAATTTAATACTAAGAATTTTTGACAGATCGGATTAATTTTGTTGAATGATGACCATTAAATACATGTCATGAGAGATTTTAAACACTCTCATGTTAAGTATTTGTGAAGTAAAGAAGGGCTCTTTAAACATTAGGCATAAAAATTAAAAGCAAGTATGAAACAAAAGGAAAAATTGGATAGGATAAGCCTGTCCGGGTAAGAACCAGACAATGATATTAAAACACAAAATATGCCTTGGCCATCCAAGGACTTTAAGTTTAAGGCCTGACCAGACACAAACCGGACACGATTACAAAAAATTCCTTGGCTATCCAAGTACTTTAATAGTTCACAAAATAAAGAAAACGAAAAAGATAGTTAAAAAACCTCAGGGCTTATTCCCTTCGGATGTTCCCGCATCATCTCCTTTCTTGGGGCTTTTGAGTTCAGAGTTCGAACTCTCACCGGTTACTTCTTCTTCATCAGTGGTGGAGTCTATTCCACTGCTATAGCCATGCCTATCACCCTCTACCATAGTGTGAAATGGGAGGTCTTCGTACTCCACATATCTCCATAGCTGCCCAAGGGTTCTTTTCAGAATTTTTTCATGGAAAAGTAGTACCATATCAGTCTAGTACTTTGTTGGTATACACATCAATCTTGGCCTGAATTGTCTATTCCTGCTCTTTCACCAAGTACTCCTTCTTCTTGTTTGCTTTGGATACAGCCTCTTCAAGGGAAGTCTTTTCACCGGACAAGGTATGAATGACATAATCTTTAGTCTTCACATCCTCCTTCAAGGTGGAAAGATCTTTCTCTAAACTGGAGAACTTAGTTTGGAGCTCTGTGTTAGCCTTCTCCGAAGTTACCTACTTGGTTGACAAATATTCCTTGTCCTTCTTCAACTCTTCAAGCTCCTTCTTCAATTCCTCAATGCTCTTGTTGGCATTGAGGAAGTTAGTTGACAAAGTCTACTTGTCTGTGTTGAGGGTGTTGATGAGGGCAGACTGATTTTTCGCTTGCCTTTCCAAGTTAAGTACTAGTTGAATATGGCTCAGAAGAGAATGAGCCACCACATCGTTTTCACCAGAGACAATATAGGACTTGCCATTATAAGTCACCATGTTAGAAGAGCTCGAAGGACAGTAGGGGCCAACGACGTCATCTTTCTCAGAATCATTGAAATAAAGATCAATGTCTTGAAAGGCACTGATATCTACTCCACCAATCCCTCCTTCGATATCCTCTCCAAATTGCAGCCCGGTGGGAATCTTTTCTGTTAATTCAGGATCAATTGGGTTTGCTGGAGGAAGAGGCCCCGAAGGGCGAAGGATTACTTCTTCCCCTAAGGTGACCTTTTTCTTCTTAGCATCCCTCTCATCGCTGCTTGCTCCCCTCTTTCGGTCCTTTTTTGGGGGCCTTGGTGGATTTTGTGATTCACCTGCCTCCTTAACAGTTTCATCTTCAACTACCTTGAGCAAGGTAGCATCAATCCCTCCTGGCTTCCCCGGAGCGGTCTCCTCTGCAGCAACCTGAACTGCCTCTGTTGCAGCCTTCTTTTTCTTGCCCTTTCCTTTCATTTTGGTAGGGGCTTTGGCTCTGGAGGGCAAGGCCATTTTGTCATCCTTTTCCTCTGGTCTCTTAAGAATGACAGCTGGGGGAGCTGGTGTGGTCAATTCCTCCCAGGTAAGATCTCTCCGGCCCGTGGTATTCCATAAGTGGGATCTCACCAAGTTTCCAGAAGTGAAACAGTTGTGGAAAGCGTTCCCCCAACGTTCAACAGCCCATGCATTCAGCTTGGCACATGTGGCCTGCCCTTCCTCTAGATAACCGCTGAAATTCTTCGGTAATACTGACAAGGGAAAATGGGTGATTCAGGAGTGGAATGTTTAAAAAAATAAGAAAGAGAAAATGAAAAACAAAATTGAAGACTTACTTATGTTGTTCCACCTGCTGGTAAGCATGCTAGGGTTAACATTAGCCTTGATATTTCTCTTATTCTCCCATGTCCCACCGATGAATAGAAACTGAGTTTTCTAGTTCTTCTCTAATTCCAACAAATCATCCACCACTTTGAAGTTATCTCCCATGTTATAGTGATAGAATGGGATGTGGTGATTTTTTCACAGGCTAGCCACATCGGCGAATTGCTCCATAAGGAGAGGAATGCCAGACAACCTCGATTACATTATGCAGGCATGGAGGGTATACCAAGCGTTTGGACTTAACTGGCTTGGACAAAGCTTGATCAGGTGAAAATACATGACGATATCTGGGTATAAGGGCAATTTGAGCCCCCAGTTGAACAACTCGGTATATATAACAATCTCATTGAGCTTACAGTCCATCGGAGTCTCTAGTGTGACTGGTATCCTCACTTTCACTGATTTTGGGATCCCCCACTTAGTCCGGGTCTGGCCCAGCTCAGCGGTGTGAGTATAAACATAGTTGATGTTCTGAATGGCCAACAAATACTTCACGTTGACTTTCTGAAAGCAAGGTCCCACCTTGCCCTCCAAGCACTCTGGAAGCTCCGGGTGAGCCATTCCAATGTTGACTTTTCCCTTCCCTTTTTCGGTCAGAGGCAACCTCCACCGTTTGCCCGGAGGCTTCAGTTTCGAATGGGGCTTCTTCAACACTATCCTCCATCACTTCTTCCATCACTGTGGAAGGTTTATCAGTTATTGTGGATGGAAGAGCTTTAGCTTCTGGCTCATTCGTTTATCCGGATGGTTGAGCACTAGTTTCATCTAGAAGTCTACTGTCCGGTTGGGGCTCAGCTCCAGAAGATCTTGCCTGAGAAGAGACTTTGGATGCCTCTAGTCCGGAGGGCTTGTTTTGAGGGGCTCTAATAGAAATCTCCGATCCGGAGGGTTTGTCTTTGCTTGCAGACTTAGAGACCCCCGGTTTGGAGAACTTTGATTGTGAACCAGTCGCTTGGGATTTCACCAAACGTGTTGTCCGACGTGGATTAGTTTTCTCTGGGGACTTTTTGATGTCCGATCCCATGACTATGAATGGGGATGGTTTTCTAACACTTGATACTGCTTTCTCTTGCGCAGTAGAGGGTTGGGAATCCTGAACAAAGGATCCTGATGGGATTGGTGAAAGGTTTGGCTTGAATAAACGTTTATGTTTTGGATTTTTAGTAGAAGACGATCCCTGATCAGCTTCTAGAAATGGTTTATCAAACTTATTGCTTGGAGAGACTGGGAGACCAACAACAATGCGTCTCTCTCTTTCAACTTTCTTCGCCTTCTCTAGTTCAGAAAGATTCAACCAACCGCCTTTTACAATAGCGTTTCTAGCTGTGAACATAAAACTATCCAAGAAAGGTTTTGAAAGAAAAGGTGAAAGCTCTGAAAAAAGAAATGTAGAGTGATGAAGATGGTGAAACAGTAAAAGAAGATGATTTATATATTAATAAGGGAAAAATTTACTGATACCTATGAGAAGACGAAAATATTCGAGCAATGATTAAAGACGGCGGTAACGTAGGAAGTATTAAATACAGAGGTTACTTTTCAGGCTTAGTGGGAGCGCCGTTCTAGGGAGAAAACGGCTGGTAGGTCAAATCAGGATGCGACACGTGTCCCACGATCCAGAGAAAAACTATTAAAATTCAGAGAAGAAATAAGTTCGGACAAACCTCGAACCAAACACACGAACGGGCCGGAAAATATTACTACTGACTAAATGAGTTTTTTAGTCCTGCCAAATATTTTTGACAAAACCTAAAAAAATGGCTACTAATGAGTCCGGATAACTTAACCACTACTCACTAAGAAATCCGGATAAGGGAAATTCAGACAATAAGCGCCCACTGAACTATCCAGACAGGAAAAAAGTATTAAATAACTAAACATCTTTTGACTAAGCTAGGTGCTAATCAACTTATTAAGTAAATGGGTCCTTAAACTTGACCCGATTTCATAACTTGACCCGAAAGCCCATGAGTCCATAATTAAAGGTATAAATACCCAACTACTTTCATTAATAAGGGTAATGAACATTTAACACAACCAGGCAGCTTAAATCTCTCACTACAAAACACCCAAACATTTAATACTCTTAAAACTCTCCAAAACACTTGACAAAATTACCCTCAGGTTAAAATAAACCACACCAATTCATATCATATCTCCAATTAGTGTTCTACTTATATCTCATCACGTCTCGTGCTGTATCCAGAAATTTTAAGGTGTTACAAACTTCTTCAAAAACATGCCAATGATATTTTTATTAAGCTTGCAAGCTGGGCTGAAAAAGAATGGGGGAATGCATTTCACACAAACTTTCAACGTATCAACTTTCTCAACAGCCATTTGTGGAGAATCAACGTAGAAGCTGCTCTCCCTGAGAATTTAATAGAGCTATCTAATCCTCTGCATGTTGTTAAAAGTCTAGTGGCCCCTGATTGCAAAGTCTTTTTACCTGTTCAAAATAGATCGGATAACCACCTTCCTCAGAAGAAGAAAGGGAAAAATAATAAAAAGGCAGCTAGCATATCTAGTGCTAGCCCTTCAGAAGCTCCAATGCTGCTAAAATCGAAGAAAAAAACAACAGAAAAGAACCTTTTTAGTATCAAATAAGGAGAAGAAGTTGAGCCTTCTCCAAAAAGGAAAAAGACAGTCCCCGCAACGAAAAAGAAGAGCACAACTAAAACAACTCCTCAAAAGAAAGCAAAAAAGAAAGTTGTACAAACCGTTCAAGAGGTGCCTTCTGACGCTGATGAAATTGTTGTTGTGGAGAATCAACAAAAAGAAAATGAAGCATGTGTCGAAGATGGAGGAACTCAATAAGGAGAGACTACTGTAGATAATAATTGAGGTGATGATAGCTTTTATCCTAATAGCTTCATCAACCTCGATCAATATCAAGAGCTCGTCGGAGATGAAGATCCATTTGTTCTAGAACTTCAGGACCAACTGTAAAATTATGGTAAAATATCTACTACTGTTCTTCCCAATGCAATTTCACCAGAGGTCTCTTTGCCTTCATCTTCCAGTGCTCTTATACCTGTTCCTAGTATGATGATCTTTCATACGGAAGAGCCATCCGAAGAAGTTTCTCTTGCTCTTCAACCCTTTGTCAATCTTGGTGCTGCAGCACAAAAATTGGCCCAAGAAATCAAATATGCTCGAAACCAGTTAGAGCATATGGAAAAGTAGATGGTTCACTATAAGAAAGTTGCTGCTGCTGAAAAAAGAATGAGGAAAATCTTTGGTGGCCTCGTGGAAACCAATTTTATATATTTCAATAGGCCAGATCAGAATGCATCAAAGAGCTCATCTATATCAAGAATCACCTCGGATCTGTGCACCAAAAGGAAATGGAAGAGCTTAATAAGTCTCACCAAAATGAGACAGAACAGCTCAAATCTAAGCACTCTGAAGAATTAGCTACAGAGAAGAAAAAATCCATTAATCTTTAACTTTCACTTAACAAGATTGAGGATGAGAAGAAAAAATTGATAGAGGATATGGATGCTCTCAAAACTTAATTCAACGAAGAGAAAAGGTTTGCTGTTACCGTTGCTGAAGATGAATGTGGAAAGGTCATGTTAGCAGCCATAAAAAATGCCGAAGAACAAATATCTGTTAATCTTCTTTGTGAAATTTATGCCACATTTCCTAAGGTTGACCTCACCAAATTCTTGGAACAGATTCCTATTGAAAGTCGCCCCATCGAAACTTTTGATCCTGTTCCTAGCTCCTTACTAGAAGAAGCATAATATGAAGAAAGTGCTTCTGACAAAGAGAATCTTCTGAAGAAAGCTCCGCCGACAAATAACTTTTCTATCTCCTTTTGTTTTGTGTCTGCCATTCAATTGTTGTAGAATGGCTTGTTTTTTATAGATGCCTTTTTTACTTGGAATTTAAAAACTTATTTTATTATCATCGAATTAAATTGAATACAGAAAGGCTTTGTGTCTCCTATATTGTTATCATGTATTTTTTGAAATTTACAAGCCATGTTCACCTCGAAATGTAACTTATATCATAACTAAACATATAATTTTCAAATTGAGAATACTTGAATTTCATTGCTGTGTTTTAAAAAATGTTAACACCTTAAATACAAATAACACACTTTTAAAATGTGATACTCAAAATAATGTCACACGTTTAGAGATCGTATCACTTTGAGTACTTTAATGTGTTTAGAGAATGTAGTATTTCGAATATTATAGTGCGTTTAGAGAATATATCACTTCGAGTATGGTTGTCTCTTCGAAAAATGTATTCAAGACTTCAGAATAATTACTCTGGGTCAACTTCAAAGATGATGAGTCTTTGACTAGTTACCAAAAACATTTAAACAAGCATAGGTAAACAACCATTGGTCAAAAAATATTTTTATTAATAGCTTCGAATACTTACATTGCACCTACTTTAAAACCTCCATGGGCTAACAGGATAGGAAAGAGTCTGCCAATTACCTAAAAAATAATAATTTCAAAAGATTGTTATTCTTTGTATAATTTTGGATGCTGTATATTCCAAGGATGCTGAAGCATTCTCCCCGGCTCGTCACAAAGGCGATAAGAACCTGGTTTTATTTTTTCCAGAACCATATAAGGACCCTCCCGATTCGGGACCATCTTTCCAAGGTTCTTTTCTTTAGTATGGAGGAACCTTCCTCAGAACTTTATCACCTATCTTGAAATCCCTTATTCTTACCTTAGAATTATATCTACTCTTCATGTTCGGGTGAGCTCTAACTCGTTTTTCCTCCATCAAATTCAAATCTGCTCTTTTTACTTCGTCATTTTTGTCTTTGGAATATTGAACTACTCTAAAAGAAGGTAATGTAGATTATGAGGGACTAATATCATCCACCCCATATACTAAGACAAAAGAAGTTTCTTTAGTAGCTTCCCAATGAGTTGTTCGATAAGCCCATAACACTTCATGCAAATAGTTTGGAGATTTCCCTACAACTCTTGTCTATTTTTTCTTTAAAACTTACAAAATAGATTTGTTTGTCACTTCTACCTGACCATTTGCTTGGGGGTAAAAATGTGTGGAAAAACATTGTTTTATCCCCCTCGAAGAACAAAAAGAAGCCATTTCTTTGTTATTAAATTGAGGACCCTTATCCGTGGTAATTTTTTGAGGTTCCCCAAAGCAACAACAAGTATTGTTTACTATGAACTTAATTACATCCTTAGATTTTGTCCCAGACAATGATTCAGTTTCTGATCACTTCGTAAAATAATCCACTGCCACAATAATCATTTGGCGTCCTCCAGAAGCCATTGGCGTCCTCCAGAAGCCATTGGCAATGGTTCTACTAAGTTTATTCTTCATTTTTCAAATGGGATGGCTTCGGTAATGGACATGAGTGGAGCCGCAGGTTTTTGAATAGAGTTGGCAAACCGTTGGCAAGTATCACAGCCTCGAACTAAACTCTTAGCATCTCTCATAATCGAAGCCAATAATACACTGCCAACAAAACTCGTCATGTCAATACCTTTAACCAACAATTTCATGAACCGTCTCCATCATGTAGCTATGGCAGGATCTCTTGTGATTCGTGTTTGCTCAAGCATCGCAGTATCAGAATACTCAACTTTTTTTTGTATAAAACCCCATCTAAAACCATATAACTGCATGCTTTATCTTTCAGCTTCTTTGCTAGTTGCATATCTTGAGGCAGTGTTCCTCGTAACAAGAAATCCAGAATATTAGTTCTCCGATCGCTTCAGATTACATCTGGAATGATGAAACTTTCTTCTGCATGTTTGCACTATACTAAATGGGTTAAGACCGAAGGACTCTCCTATAATAAAATCCAAGGGTATCCACAGTTGCGAAAGTATCAACAGTTGTATTATCTTCTCGGCCGATATGCTGTACACTAACATGATCGAACTGAAGAGTCAAATTTTGAAGCTCGCGAAGATATAAAATTAAATTATCCTTTTTGGTTTTGGAAATTCCAGCCACTTGATTTGCTACTAAGTTGAAAATTGTTTCCAAATCAACTGAACTTGCCCCACAGATGCTTGCAAGCCTTAAACCAGCCAACGTAGCTTCATATTCAACATTATTTTTTGATGCATGAAAGCCAAATTTAATGGATTGAAACATTGTTCACTAGATGGAGCAATCAATGGAACTCCAACACTGCATCCTAAAATGCTAGAACCCCCATCAATTCGAACTATCCGCATTGAACTCTTTGGCAAGATCACCTTGTGCACTTCTTCGTCTGATATGCTTGAATGGAATTCAACAAGAAAATATGCGAAGGCTTAGGCATTAATAGCCGTCCCAGGTGAAAAGATGATATCAAAATCTCATAACTCAACTTACCATTTGGTCATCCTTCCAAAAATATCGGGGCATTGTAAAACATTTTTTAATGGGATTGAAGTTCGAACCTCAATAGTATGAGCTTGAAAATAGGGGCGCATCTTCCTGCCATCCACTACTAAAGCTAGAACCAATTTTTTGAGCTTTAAGTACCTTTTTTTTGCTGCTACCAAACTCTTAATGACATAATACACCGACTTCGAAGCTCCCGAAATTTCACTTATCAACACAACAATTACCGCAAAATCTGATACTACAATATACAAAGAGAGTTGTTCTCTAATTCGAGGTCTGGAAAGTATTTCAAGTGATGAAAATAATTATTTAATGCTTGAAAATGCTGCTTTATGTTCCGAAGTCCACTCAAACTCTTTTGGTCTTCACAATAATTGGAAGAAAGGGAAACATTTATAATAAAATCTAGAAATGAATCTGTTAAGAGCATCTAACCTCCATGTCAAATTTGTTACTTTTTTGATAGTTCGAGGTGATGTCACTAATGCCAAAACTTTTATTTGTTCTAGGTCAACTTCTATTCCCTTTTCACTAATATCATGACCCAATAAATTTCCTGATGGAATTCCAAAGGTACATTTCTGAAGATTTAACTTTAATCCAATAGCCCTCAAATTAAAAAATGTCTCATCCAAATCTTCCAAGTGTGCATCATCTGCTAAAAATTTAACCACCATATCATCAATATACACCTCCATATTTCTTCCGATTTGAGAAGTGAAGGCTTTATTCGTTAATCTATGATATGTGGCTCCAACATTCTTTAACCTAAATGGCATAACCCTATAACAATGAAAACCTCGATCTGTGATGAAGGTGGTACTCTCTTGATCATTTGGGTCCATTTGAATTTGATTATACCTTGAAAATACATCCATAAAGGTCAAAATGTCATTTCCCAAAGTGGAATCAATCAATTAATCTATTCGAAGAATGGGGAACAGATCTTTAGGACAAGCTCGATTCAGATTTGTGAAGTCGACGCACATTCTTCATTTCCCATTCTTCTTCTTAACCACCACTAGGTTTGCTGTCCATAAAGGATATTGTGACTCCCTTATATGTCCGACCTTTGAAAAATGCACGCCTTTTTTGTATAACAGGTTTGACCTTCAGATTGATTGATAGGCTATGTCATATTACTTCGACTAGAACTCCTATCACGTCTTTTATTTTCCAAGCAAAAGCATCCAAATTATAAAACAAAAATTGTAATAACTACTGTCGTAAAATTGAGGTCAGTAATGTTCCTATCTGAAGTACTTTTCCATCAGTAAAAATACATTCCTCTATATTTTCACTTACTGTTAAAGAACCTTCTCTATGAAAGGGCCCTTTCCCAAACTCACTTCTCCCTCGAATTCCTCAATTACTTGTGTCGTTACACCTATAAAACCAATAATTGTACGTTCTGACTGGAAAATCCGAGGAAGATTACGCATTTTATCATAAGTTATCTTGAAAAGAACATTTGCAGAGATCCATGTATCTATCAATATACATCGGATTTCAACTACAGCTATCTCTGCTCCAATAACCACTGCATCTTCATGAAGACCTATAGTACCTCTCAGATCATGTTCATAAAAAAGAATAAAGGGAACACCTCTCTTACCATACCGATGAGTGGACATCCCCCCTTCTATCTGAGTAACTAATCTTACTACATGCCTTTTTTTAGAACTGTCAATATTTTCAGTCATAGTATCTCCTCCAAAAATCGCCAAGGACTCAAAGTACTCACAAAGACTTCAAATATGGCCTTGTTTCACTGACTCCTCTACTGCCATTAAAATCAACCAATCTGGATCTGTATCTAAATATTTAGATGCAGCATCGAAATCATTAACCTTTGAATCCAGAATCATCAATTATTTTTCCTATGTATTTGGATTTGCTGCATGTGCATTTGATGCAACATGAATCTTTGACGCATTGCTCTATCCTTTTACATATGCCAACAACTTTCCATTTCAATCAATATCTATACCTCCTTTTTTAACACTATACAGTCTGTAGTATCATGCCCGATGTTATTATGATACTTACAAAACCTGTTATTTTGCTTCTCCTTTGGCCTATTTATCTGGGAAGACTTCTTGAAATTCACAAACCCCTTTGCCCTTTCATATTGTAGCAGTATATTCAGTGAGATCTGTATAGTACTCAAGCCTTATTCACTGATTGGGCCTCGGCCTATGAAACTGGTACCTTGAAGCTTGATTTAAATATCCTCCAGTTGGAGGAGGTAAATTGTTGTTATTCTTCGGACGTGCTGGTTGGGCTAAATTAGAATATTACCCTGATTATTTGGCACATGTTATGAATTATTTTGACTAGTTCAAACTACTCTTCAAACTCTAGTCGACTCTTCTACCTTAATTTGATCCTTCACCTGAGCCATCAGTGCTCCAAAAGTCAAAACTCTTTGCTTTGTTGTTTCATTTGCTAGATCTCTTGGCATTTTTTTTCCGAAAGGCTTCCATTGCTACCAGATCATCACAATTATCTAAACCAGCCTTGGTTAACAAAAATCGCTTAGTATAGTCCTTCAATATTTCTCCTACTGCTTGTTTACATTGAATTATCGTATCTCCATTCACCCACATTTCTTTGCTCCCCACAAACTGTCTTCGAAAGCTGTATAAAAATCTCTAAATTTGGAATTAGACCCCCTCAGAATTTTGTTGTACCATTTATAAAGTTGTTTCTTTGTATGTTTGAGAGAAAGCTCTACAAACCAACCTATCAACATGTAATTTTGAAACTGTTCGATGTGGTCGTTAGGGTCTTGCATGCCATTAAATTTTTCAACCTTTGAAATATCAAACTGCTTCGGAAGAGAGATAGAACTTATCAGTTATCAAAGGATAATTTCTCTAGTCAACACCCTGAACATATTGATTATCATTCACATCTCCCATAAAGCGTATAAATTCCGACCATCCACCATATTATATCGATTTGATGTGTTCCCTTCACACCAATCAGCTTCCCTCAAACATCGTGGTATATTTTCCTTTTAGCTTTGTATTCCTTTCATCACTAGACGTGATATACCTCTGTTTATATTTTTTATCTTTTCGTGAAGTGTGGCGCTGCTTAGAAGATTCAAAACGCGTTTTGTTTTTGCTCACTTTGAACTTGGCGAGCTGTGCAAGATCGATCAGACTAATCGTTAGCATCATTTTTGTCATCCAACTTCTTACCTCTGATTTTAGCCTAGCTGATTGAATTTCTTATTCTCTCTAGTCATACTTCTCATTCAGAGCTGTAATTTTGTCTAGTAGTTAATTCATTCACATTTCAATGTCCGACTGAGTTTGTCGAACTGTAATAAATTCCTCATGCTTATCATTTCCTCCTTACAAATTATCTTTTATGTCTCAACAGCTGCTCAAACTAATGTTCATTCACCTTCGTTTCTTGGAGTCATTGTTGATCAAAACAGTTCTTTGAACAAGAACAAGAAAAAACAATCGAATAGGAACAATCTAGGCACCAATCGTGATCATCCCCAGTGGATTCGCCAATTTGGTGAGGATTTTCTATGATTAATAGAGTAAAATCGAGTAAGTAAGGAGTAGTAGAGCGATTTTGTGAGAAATAGTTTCTAGAGAGAGAAAGTCAAGAAGTAAAAATAGTTTATCTCAAATGTCAGAATCCTTTCTCAGTTCATCCCTGACCAGTATATATAGGGCAATGACTTAAACATAACACAATCGGTTACATAATGGTCTAATTGCACATTAGTCCCTCACCTATTAATGAAGCTCTAAATCTCTCCTATAAGTATACAATTTATCATACGAGGTTTTATTTATTTAAATTTTGATCCCCAAAGTTCTATTTTCTTATCATTATTAACAAAAACTATAGAATGACAAACATTATCCAAGACTAAAAACGTCTACTTTGTAACTTCACTTTATTGTAATTTAATTATATCCTTTCCTGACTATGTTTGTTGGATATTTTTATTTCTATTAGTGATATTGTTGAAGTTTAAAACATAAAACCTTAACATAAAAAAACAGGAACAAAAACACGATAGTTTCAAAACATAAAAAAAACTAAGTAAAGTTACATAAATGATAGTTTAATAACAAAAAGCTAAAAACTAAAGTACATAATACAAATAACATAACATTTTAGGTATCAATTTCTATTTGATGTCAAGAAGTTTGATGTATGCATCTATTTCACTTTAGGATATACGAGAGGTAAAAAAACCAAAATGTTGGAAGCGTTTTTAGATATTCTAAGCTTATGAAGACTTCTTCATAGCCTCTTGCATACGAAATAAGAGAGCTTTGATTGGTATATATTGAGAAATTAGTGTATAACTATGTCAAAGTATATTGGTTAGATAAAGTTAGATAATTTAACCAATTATATAGTGCCCCACGGATAAATGAGATATGGGTGAAATATCAACTCAATACGTCGATATTAGTTGTCTATATAAACATAATTTTTTCATTAATATTAATGGGAGGGGTCGACAATAGGTATTTTAGTTGAATAACTAATGGAAATAGGTTGAGTCGACATTAGTTGTTTTAAGAACACATATTTCATTATTTTTACAGTACGTTTCGTACATACGGCAACATGTTTTGTATATATTAGTTATCTTTATACAATACCTACTATTTAATGCAAACTGCCAACATTAATTCAAAATTTAATTTTTACAAACAACAAATGTCGAAACATTTAGTTAATATCAACTGTTATGCTGAAAAACAAATTGTAACATATATTTTTTGGTTGTTAGTGTATGATTTTTTCGACAAACATAAAATGTAATTTTCAGTACAATCTATTGAAATAAATCTTAAAACATAGAACCTAACCTGAAATACATAAAATATATAACATTTAAAACATCTGAAAACCTAACATAAAAGAAGATAACATAAAAAACATAAGATAAAAAAACATAACTAATCCAAAAATACACATGAGTGCCTAATCAGATAAATACGACTCACATACGGTTTCCGCAATTGCTTCAATTATCTCTTCGAGCGTAATCTATGGAAATTTATTCTTATATCTGGTCATGATATTACATATTGAGGGCCTAAATGTAGTAAAACTAAGATCATATATAATAAATTGTATACTTGATAGATGAGTTTTAGACCATTTGTAAATATGGGAGGCTGTAACACAATTAACCACTTTACATAACTAATTTTTTAATACTAAGTCTAATGCGCCTATAAATAAAGGACGAGGTTAATGAATAAAGGGTGACGTATTCTGATTAAACAAGGCTTATTCTCTATTTTTACTTTGTCTTTCTACAACTAAACACTTTCTTTACTTTCTCTCTCAAGAAACCATATTCATACTCAACAATATCTATTATGTATCCTCTTATGTATGGCATACAAGTTATCTTCGTATGTCATGCCCAATGTCTCTTAAGCTTCAGAGGGGTTATCCAAAATATGGTATAAAATATACTAATGATTATTTTCATACGGTGAATCCGTAGTATGAATTTCAATACATGTTACTATTGACATACATCTCTTTTATAATGGTACAAGGTTATGGTCCCAATGTCACCAAAACAATTTGCTTGATTCCAAATTATTGTTTGTCCTTCTACTTCTCTTATTTTTCTTCGCTTAACTGGTATGCGTTGGATGTAGCCTATCTTCCGAAGTACGCGACAAAGCATGTACGGCTATATTATATCTTCACAACTAACATCATAGTCAAACTATGATATATCTTTGAATTGTTTAATATTTTAAAGATTTTTGTACGGCTGGAACTTGACCTATAATATTATAAATACATGTGTTATCATAGTTATATTTTCAGTGTAACTACTTAATGTATACAAGATTATTAATATATTTATTGTATCATGAGTCAAACGAGCAAGAGTGATTCACTTAGATTGAAGATTTTATATGAAGTATTTATTATAAGTGTCTTACAAATTCAGAATCTATGCATAAAAATATAACATGAAACTCTGAAAGTCCTCTTAACATGATGGTAAAAAACTACAGAGATGGTCGTATACCTAACACTCAAACTATGTGATAAAAAATAGTTCATTTTCTTGGTGTCATGTTTGCATGCCGAACATCAAGTATTATGCATCCCTCACACATACTGGTCTAATATGACTAACTCTTTAAAGAAATATAACCTCTCGATATTAATTTGCATCCCGGCCTAGTCAGTGAAAATAATAGCACCGAATAAAAATAATATACACTCTACTGCAACACAATGTATCGAGCCTCAATGTTGGTTCTCCAATGTAACGCATAGCAAACGATATACCACTTAACCACATCATTGTAGGCCTCATTTCATGCCATCTACCAAACCCATATATAACCATGCTAAGTTTGAGGCCACACAATCCTAAAACCATATACATAATAATATCTCTATTAGTGTTGTAGCTTAAGTCAATGAGATGTCCTCGGACATGCGGCTCTGTAATGCTGGAAAAATTATCTAACATGATCATCATCACGCCGAAGTAAATATAGAAATTATTGGTGTCAGGGTGCCATGTCTCAATGCATGCTCTTTGAACAGACCCACTCAGCGACTAAGTGGTAAATGTTTCCCACAATAGTCCAAATACCATGTTGTTGATAACATTATGGATTGATTTTTTGGTAGATCAAATCCTAAGTGCGCCATTACTATGCACGTTGGAAAATTAAAATGCAATATCGAAGAGTCTCTGTTACAAACAAACAAAAAAATTATATATTTATTAGTTTTTCATATAATATGATATAGTTGTTCACAAGTTATTAAATACTCGCATTATATTAATAGAGGTGATACACGATATGATTAACAAATGAGTTGTGTAGTCTCGGTATATAAGGAAACTTAACTCAAAATAAGGTCTACCTCCGGCTCCGGCATTAGGTCTACCTCCTGGTTAGGCTCTAGCTCAGGTGTAGAGTCTGGTGTGGATAATAATCGCCTGAGGGTAGGCTAGAAATATTGGTTGGTGTTTTATAGTAGTGTGTGGGTGTTATGTGTTTAGAGTAGAGAGTATATAGATAATTAAGCAGCTTGGTAGCAGTTAATTCTCATTACCCACACTTAATGCAGGTGGTTGGGTATTTATACCCTGATGTTTGGGCCCTTATGGGCTTTCGGGTCATGTTTAATGGACCCGGGTCATTTTCAAAGACCCATGAGCTCTAAGTAGGAGAGCAAGTAGCTTAGTCAAGAAGTGTTTAGGTTTTTTAGTACTTTTGTCATAGTTCGAACAGTCCTATGGTCATAGTGCTCAAAGTGATCTGTCCGGTCTGTGTGATATGTCCCGTCCGGAGGCCTTGGACCGATCTGTCCTTGTCCGGGGAGCGTGCAGAATTCAGACTCATCAGGAGCCCCTTTTTTAGGTGTTTGTGCAAATATTCTTGCCAAAGACCTGAAACACAGTCCGACGTCAGGGGTAGTTTTAATCCGGACAGGTCTATGGGTTTATCCGGACAGATAAAGATTCACGAATTCAAAACGGTTTTTGCCAGAGTTCGTGGGACACGTGTCACCCTCTGATTGGTTGCTTCAGCCGTTTTTTCACTTTGAATTTCGAACCCACCTTCTTCGAAAAGCAACCTCTTTGATTACAGCTGATGACATCAGCGCCGTCTTTTAATCATTGCCAAACTTTTCAAATTCTCCTAGGAATCAACTTCCTTTTTCAGATTTACTATATATACAAACTCATTTCTACTGTTTTACCATCTCCTTCAAATTTACCTCTGCCCAAACTCTCAAAGCTTTCTCTCTCTAAAGCAAAAGTTTAGTTCAATAGTTTATGTTTACAGCGAGGAACGCTCTTGTCAAAGGCGGGTGGCTCAATCTTTCTGAGTTAGAGAAGGCTCAAAAAGTCGAAAGAGAAAGACGGATTGCTGCAGGGTTACCTGCCTCGCCTGTAGACAGACCTATCACCTCTGCATCTGAGTCAGATAGAGGCTCGTCCTCTTCCAAAGGTACTAAGCCTAGAAAACTATTTCAAACCACCATCTCCCCCATAATCTCTGGTTCCTCAGTTCAGGAATCGGTGCCTACTGTCGAGCCAGGAGTTACAGTCGCTAGCCTTAGAAAACCCTCTCCCTTTATTGCAATGGGATCGGATACGGAGCACTCTCCTGAGAAGCTAATTGTCAGGAGGACAGGTCGGCTGGTTAAAGGCCAGGGGACTAAAAACACTCCCTCAAGATCGGGGGCAAATGATAGCAGCACCGGATCAGAGGTGCCAATTAGAGCTCCTAAGGACAGGCTGTCCGGACCGGTGGGGTCCAATCCAAATTTTCAACCAGAAACGTCTGTTCCAAACACTCTACTGGAGAGCAGAAGTCAAAGAGGCACTGAGGCCCATCAGTCCGGAGATAAGGCTGAATCAAGTTTGAACCCTCCCCCCACTACAGCTGCTGAAATCCCTTTAACAATCATGGAGGAAGTGATGGAGGACTCTGTTGAAGAGGCCCCGTTTGAGTGTGAGCCCTCCGGTCAGACTAGCAAAGAAATAGTTTCCAAGAAGGACAAGGGCAAGGAAAAGCTGTACTTGAGGCATCTGGATCTGCCGGACAGCCTAGAAGGAAATGTAGGGCCTTGTTTCCACAAGGTCAGTGTTAATTACCTCCTCTCCTTACAAAAAATCAACTATACATTCATCCACACTGCCGAGCTGGGCATGATGCGTTCGAAGTGGGGCATTCCAGAAAATGTAAAGATCATGATCCCTATACATCCGGAGACCCCCATGGACTGCAAGTTGAGTGAAGTGGTCATGTTCACGGAGCTGTTCAACTGGGGGCTCAGGTTCCCACTGGACCCAGAGATTATCAGATACTTCCATCTGATCAAACTCTGTCCGAGCCAGCTGAGCCCCAACGCTTGGTATACCCTTATGTCATGTATCATGGCATCAAGGCTGTCCGGGATCCCCTGCCAATGGAGGAGTTTGCTGCAGTGGCCAGCCTGTGCAAAAACCACCACATCCCCTTTTACCATTTCAATATGGGGGATGGCTTCAAGGCTGTGGACGATCTGCTGGAAGCGGAGAGGAACTGGAGGACTCAGTTCCTATTTGTTAGTGGCGCCTGGGAGAACGGCAGGAAGATAAAATCCAGAGAGAACCCAAGCCTCCTCAGAAGTAGATGGAGGAGTGACCGTAAGTATCTTGAATTTGTCTCTATTCTCTTTTTAGACTTAGTTTATACTAACTTATCTCACTTTTGTCTTAGCAGAACTGCCCAAGGAGTTTAGTGACCACTTGAAAGCCGGGCAGGTCACTTGTGGCAAAATTAATGCCTGGGCTGCTGAGAACTGAGGGAACCGATTCCACGATGCTTTCACTAGTGGAAATTTGGCAAGGTCTCACCTGTGGAACACCACAGGTCGGAGAGACTTGACATGGGAGGAGCTCAACACCCAACCTTCTCCAGATGTTGTGCTCAAGAGGACCCATGAACCAGATGGGACAGTCGTCCTGCCAGGCCGGGCCAAGGCCCCGAGCAAGATGAAAGGCAAGAAGAAGAAGGGAAAAAGGGTGATGGGCGATGCCAACCCTGCTGATGCTGAGAAAGATGCTCCAACAAACCCGGAGGGGCCAGTGCAGAGCCAAATTAATGCTGCCCTCTTGCAAGTAGTGGAGCAAGAGACTGAAAGGCAGGAGACGAATCTCTCAAAACCTCCAAGGGCTTCCAAGAGAAATCGCAAACAGGTAAGCGAAGGCGCAGACCGGGAGGCGAAGAAGAAAAATACTTCTAAGGGAAACGAGCTTTCTCTCCGGGCTCCGGAGCCTTCTTTCCAAGCTGAGCCTTCTGACCCAACGTACGCCGAAGAGATTCCGGGGGACTTTCACACTGATGAGGTTGAGGGAGGAGATCTCAGCATTGATGGAGTAGACATCACCGGTCTTGGTGAGCTTGGTGAATACTTCCTCAATCTCCCCAAAGATGACTTTGCAGGGCCTTACATTCCTCCGAGCAGCTCCAACACAGTCAATTTTAATGGTAAGACTTTTATTGTCTCTAGTGAAAGGGATACTATAGCCCACTCCTTGTTAAGCAACGTGCAGCCTGTACTTACGTTGGAGAGACAAGTTTGGAGTCAGGCAGACACCATTAAAGACCTTAAGTGTGACAAGGAGAAGCTGTCCAAAGACCTTCGCACTGCCACTTCCAATGTTGACATGTTGAAGGAAGCAAACGATGAGTTGAAGAGAAATCAGAAGGAAAGCGCCACAAAAGTCACCACTTTAGAGGAAACCATCAGAGATCTCCGGGAGAAGTTGTCCGGTGTGGAGAAAGACCTTACGGCCTCAAAGGAAGAAAACAAGGGAAAGGACAAAATCATCACCAACTTTACTACTGACAAGGTTGCTCTTGAGAATGCAGCATCCAAGGCTGCCGAGGAAAAACACTTTGCTAAAGGAGCAAGAGGCTAAGATCCAAGCCAAGATCAATGCCTATGCCAACCAGATGATCAAAAGCGAAGAGCAACTGCTTGAGAAGGTGAGGTCTGACATGGTTTACTTTTCCATGAAAAGTTTCCGAAAAAGAACCTACGGGACTTATGGCTTTATGTTGAGCCTGAAGACCTCCCATACCACACGATGGCCGAAGGTGATAGATATGGCTACTCTAGTGATTCCTCAGGTGATGAAGAACATACTGGGGAGAGCCCAGATGAAGAGAAAGACGACCCTAAGGGCAAGAAGGTAGATGAAGAGAAAGACGACCCTAAGGGCAATAAGGTAGATGAAGGTGAGCCATCTTCAAAGGCTCAACCTTAACTTATGATCCACTTTGTTTATTTTCTATCCAGACTAAAGTCCTTGGAAGGCCAAGGCACTCTTTTTGTAATGGTGTCCGGTATCTGACCGGATAGGTTTTTTGTGTTCTACTTTGATCATTTAAAAGTCCTTGGAAGGCCAAGGCAATTTTAAGTTATTTATTTCAATGAATATTTCTGTTCTGCGCAACTATCATCTTCTTTCATTGTTTGTTCTAATTTTGATAGCCAGAGTTTAAGTAGCCTTTAGTTGTTTCATAGTGAGAGTGTTTAAGTTCTCCGGCTAGAGTTTAAATAGCCCTTAGTTGTTTCAATCCGGATAGTATGACAAGGGACAAAACTTTAAAAACACTTAGAATTTTTTTTTAAGAGGGCATCAAACTTTATTCAACAGCCCGGACACCTCATTAAAACCTACCCGCGCCACCAGGGAGGAGAGAGTATGCCCCCAAATATTTACATGGATGTTTAAACAAGTAAATATTTACACAAGTACTACTCCAAGTACATCCGGAGATGCTCGATATTCCACAGATGAGTTAGAACTCTGCCATCTTTGTCTTCCAACCAATATGTTCCAGGTTTAATTCTTTCAACAACCATATACGGACCCTCCCAAGTTGGGGCCAGCTTTCCGAACAGCTTTTCTTTAGTGTGTAAGAATACTTTTCTCAATACCTTGTCCCCTGGTTGGAAATCTCTTCTTTTAACTCTGGAAGCAAACCTGTTTTTCATCAAGCCCTCGTAGTGTGCAACTCTAAGGTGAGCTTTAACTCGTCTTTCTTCTATCAAATTAAGTTGACCTCTGATTGCCACTTCGTTAGCGTGTTCGGAGAAGTTGCGAACACGAAAGGAGGGGAGGGTTGCCTCTATGGGAGCTACTGCATCCATCCCATAGACCAAGGCAAAGGGTGACTCTTGTGTTGCAGCCCCAGGTGTTGTCCGGTAGGCCCACAAGACCTCTTGCAGATAGCTAGGCCACTTCCCAGCAGCCCCTTCCAAATTCTTCTTTAAACCGGACAGTATAGTCCTATTAGCCACTTTAACCTGCCCATTTGCTTGTGGGTGGAAAGGTGAAGAAAAACAATGTTGTATACCCCTTGTTGTATACCACTTAACCACATCATTGTAGGCCTCCTTTCAGCTCAGGTGTAGAGTCTGGTGTGGATAATAATCGCCTGAGGGTAGGCTAGTAATTTTGGTTGGTGTTTTATAGTAGTGTGTGAGTGTTATGTGTTTAGAGTAGAGATTAGAGAGATAATTAAGCAGCTTAGTAGCAGTTTATTCTCATTACCCACACTTAATGCAGGTGGTTGGGTATTTATACCCTGATGTTTGGGCCCTTATGGGCTTTCGGGTCATGTTTAATGGACCC
Source organism: Limnanthes douglasii subsp. nivea (assembly GCA_036936605.1). Taxonomy (NCBI): domain Eukaryota; kingdom Viridiplantae; phylum Streptophyta; class Magnoliopsida; order Brassicales; family Limnanthaceae; genus Limnanthes; species Limnanthes douglasii. Next base: position 107,487,701 of record JAUPFV010000002.1, on the reverse strand, counting down.
GGGTCATGTTCAAAGACCCATAAGCTCTAAGTACGAGAGCAAGTAGCTTAGTCAAGAAGTGTTTAGGTTTTTTAGTACTTTTGTCATAGTTTGAACAGTCCTATGGTCATAGTGATCAAAGTGATCTGTCCAGTCCGTGTGATCTGTCCGGTCCGGAGGCCTTGGACTGATCTGTCCTTGTCCGTGGAGCGTGCAGAATTCGGACTCATCAGAGTCTGAAGATGCTAATGATTTTACATATATCCAAGTGCGATGTTGACTTTGTTTACAATATACCTTGAGCGACCCATACAAAGAATCTACGATGGACTCTAACCGTTACAAGGGTTTTGGTTCATCCTAACGTTCGTGAAACCTTTTTAGAGGCATCATGTTAAAAAAAATAAGACCGTAAAAAAACAAACAAAATATAAATATTAAAAAAATACTCAATATGGCCTGATGAGTTCGGAAATTTCAGTCACTGTGCCATGATTAAATCCGAAGGGAAATTCGGACTAAACCATCACACTAAAAAACCGAACATGACAAAAGTACTAATTATTGACTAAGCTAGTTGCTAATAAACTTAAAACTATATTACTAATGGGTCGTTAATTTCGATCTGGTTTCACAACACGACCCAATAAGTCCATGGGTCAGTAATTAATTATAAATACCCAAACTACTTTTATTAATGAGGGTGATCAGAAATTATTACTAGTAGACAGCTTAATTATCTCTCTACTCTTCACACTAAACACAAAACACCATAAAATTACCAAAATACATTTTAAACACTTTACCAGATTACCCTCAGACAGAAATAAACCATATCAAATTGGCGACCACAGTGGGAGCCGATGATGCCTGAATTTTACATTTAAAACCAGCAACTAAAGTAGTTCGGATTGATTTGAATGGGCAGAATGCTCTACCCCTAGAGGTGGAACGTGCAAGGGAAAATAAAAAGTATACCATTGAGGAGCGAGACCAACTGAGGGATAAAATAGAGGCATTGAGAGCAATAAAACAAGAAGAAAAATGTATCAAAGAGAAATCTGGAGCCTCGATACTTCACGATACTGACAATCCTAGAGAAAATGAGCAGTCTTTGAAGACTCACCTCAGCTCAAAAAAGACGCACCGATCTAGGTCTGTTAAGAGTTCTAAATCTGAGTCCTCCAGCAGTTCCTCAAATGAGGCAGAGCTTAAAGAATCGCTATCTTCGATTAGTGATGAAAGGGAGATCTAGAAAAAAGATGAGGTTAACTAAAAAGCACTCAAAAAAAGGGACAAATATGATAGACTCAAACGGTACCAGGGTAAGGGGTCATCTCATAAGCATGTTGATCAGTTGCTGCTTGATCCCTTTGCCTTTCAGTCCAAACCAGGTATTTTTGCAACTCCTAATGAAGATACAGTTTTCAGTGGAAACAAGAATTGAACGCAATCGCCTTTGTCTGCAAAAATAATCTCCGGACATCTTCCTAAAAGGTTTGATAGCTACAAGATGGATAAATACGATGGAAGTCAAGATCCAGATAACCATCTGGAGCAGTTCAAAAACTTCATGATGAATTTTGACGATGATGACAAGCTTTTATGTAGAGCTATCTCCCAAACTTTCACAGGGAGTGCTCTTAAATGGTATAACAGTCTACCTCAGGGGTGTATTAGAAATTTTGATACATTTTGGGTTGCCTTCCGGAGGAAATTTGTTAGGAGTAAAGAATTAAAGGGTAATGAGACACCATTATCCATTGTGCTTAGGAACAAAATGAGTCATTGAAAGATTATATAAGTCATTTTGTGAATACGAATGGGCTAGCAGACTGCTTTGGGCAGGTTGCAATGGCTTCCCTTAGGTAAGGTTTGAATCCCAGGAATTTAGCTGATTCTGTGACTCGGAAGAAGGCTATGACCTGGGATGGTTTATTGAACCAAGTGGGAAAACAGATCAATGTGGAAGAAACAAAGAAAACAATGGTGCACTGTCAGGAGAGGTCTATAACAACAGCTCCTCCAGCCACTAACCAATCCGATTACAGGGAAAAGGAGACCGGACAAGGGTCCAACCGGTCCAAGAAGAATCAGTCCAACCAAACCCAAAGCCAACAAACCAGAATTAAGAGGGGTCCCTGGGTCAAGACTGAGTGGTTCACTGAATTGGGGGAGAATGTAGCCACAATTTATGATAAGACCAATAATGAAGTGCACTTCCGAAAACCGACAACACTGCAGTCCCCTAGAGTGAACTTGAACACTTGTTTTTGCCAATATCACAATGATATAGGCCATGATACTCAAGATTGCATAGCGTTGAAACATAAGGTTTGGAACCTTATTGACAGGGGCAATTTGGGAGCTTATGTTAAAAAACAAAATGGAAACAGACCGGATAATGCTCAAAATAATGATCCCCGGACGAATCCTTCAAACAATCCCGGGACATCTGCCCAAGAGAGTGCCACGATGATCCTTAAAAGATTTGATATTGACTCTGAGTATCTAAATCCTGATCCAGATCGAAATAAGGTGGGGGTGATAACAGAGAAAACTAAGACAGTTTCCGGACTAATAAGCTTCTTCGAATCATTAACCATTTTTGGAGGAGATACTGTGACTGCACCTACCACTTCATCAAGGAAGAGGCATGTCAACAATTTGGCCACCCAGTTAGAAGGTGGAATGTCTTCCCATCAGTGTCAATCCCCATTCACATTCATAGTCTTTGATGAAGAAGACCTGAGGGACATTGCAGGACCTCACGAGGATGCAGTGGTCATATGGGCTTCAATATGGGGAAATGATATACGCCGAATTTTGATTGATACGGGAAGTTCAACAAACATCCTTTTTAAAGCTCCTACAAGAAAATGAAAAATCCAGCAGCTATTCAACGTTCGAACAGAACCATTGTAGGCTTCACAGGAAGTTTTGCAGATGTAATTAGGGAGTTCGAAGAGGAAGTATTATTGGATAAGGGGCCCTTTAAGAAGACAGTGAGAGTACTATTTGTTGTGGTGGATTGCCCAACATCGTATAATCCGATTTTTGGGAGGTCTTGGCTTTCCATAATGCATGTTGTGGCCTCTACAGTCCATCAATGCTTGAACTATGCTGTTTAAGGACAAGTAGGTGTTGTCTAGAGTAGTCAAAAGATAGCCAAGGAGTGCTATGCAACAACTCTTACCCCTAAAACTTTAGGGGCAGTCAGGATTAATAAGGATTAGCACATACTGGAGCCTTCTACTAAGGTAAGTGAGATTGATGATCCCAGGGAGGCTCCTAGGGAGGCTCCCAGTGTTATAATACCCATTGAAGATGTTGAAATTCACTCCCTCACAGAGGGAAATAATGTTAAGAGTGGTTCTAAATTGGCACCAGAGTTGAAGCATAAATTGTTGTCCTTTCTGATGAATAATCAACATGTGTTTGCATGGTGAAATAGTGATACTACCGGAGCACCAACAAATTTTATTTCACACAAGTTTTCCATTCGGAGTGATGTTGCACTAGTTATACAAAAGAGGAGAGATTTTTCTAAGGAAAAAGCAGATGTGATTGTTCAAAAAGTTGATCGATTAACCAAGATGGGTCATATTAAAGAATCTAAGTACCCTTTGTGGACTGCCAACCCTGTGTTAGTCAAGAAAAATAATGAAAAATGGTGTATGTGTGTATTTATTTTACTGACCTCAATAGAGCATGCCCTGAATATCTTTATCCCGTTCCTTGGATAGATCAGTTGTGGATTTTACATCTGGAAACAAACTCCTATCCTTCATGGATGCCTTCTCAAGGTACAACCAGATACAAGTGGATCTGAAGGATCAAAATTATACTACTTTTATTACAGACATAGGTCTTCATTGTTACAAGGTGATGCCCTTCGGGTTGAGAGTGTTGGGGCCACTTATCAGAGGTTGGTGAATAAATACTTTACTAATCATATTGGCGGAAACATGGAAGTGTACATAGATGATATGATGGTTAAAATCTTGGAAGAAAATTCACACACATCTGACCTTCAAGAGATATTTTCCAATTTAGAAGCTGTGAATTTGAAGTTAAACCCTGAGAAATGTGTGTTTGGGGTCCGATCTGGAAATTTTTTGGGCTAGATAATAAGTGAAAAAGGAATCCAGCATGAACCGGATCATCTTAATTCCTTATTAGCAATAGACCCTCCTCGGAATGTTAAGGAAGTCCAAAGGCTCACAGGAAGGTTGGCTGCATTGAATAGGTTTATTTCAAGGTCATCAGATAAGTGTGCTCCATTTTTCCAAGTATTGAGGAATACTAAAGACTTCAATTGGTCCCCACAGTGCGACCATGCTTTTATTGAAATAAAGAAACATTTGTCCTCACCCAAAACTCTTTTCAAACCTGTTCGGGGAGAAAAACGTTATGTGTATCTAGCTGTGTCAGAATATGCTATAAGTGCTGTGCTAGTAAGGAAAGTGGACAATTATCCTCGCCCGATGTACTACATCAGTACGAGTCTACTGGATGTTGAGAGAAGAAACTTGAGGTTGTAAAAATTTGCACTGGCCTTAGTAATTGTAGCAAGCAAAATGAGACCCTACTTCCAAGCTGATTCTATTGTTGTCCGAACATCTTTCCCTTTGAAAAATATTCTTCAAAAAGCTGATCTATCAAACAGAATGACCAAGTAGTTGGTGGAATCGGGAGATTATGATATTGACTTTGCCCCTCAAACAACAATAAAATCCCAATCAGTGGCTGACTTCTTGGTAGAGTTTCATACTGACAGATCCTCTGCACACGAGTCAGGAAATTGTTTTAAAAATGAATGGGTAGTTCGAACCGATGGTGGATCAAATACTATGGGTTGTGGAGCTGGAATTTTCTTAACCTCCCTATATGGTTATAAAATGCATCAAGCTATATAATTTGGATTCAGAGCTTCTAACAATGAGTATGAGTATGAAGCAGCCATTGCCGGTCTTAAGTTAGCTATCCTATGTGGGGCTAAGAGAGTCTGATTAATGAGTGATTCTCAATTACTTATCCACCATGCTCAAGGGCAGTCTGGCGCCAAGAAAGAACAGCTGGTCAACTACTTGCTCATGTTGAAAGAGGTGGCAGCCAACTTTAAAAATATGTGTTATGAACATATTCCCATATCGGAAAACACTTTGGTAGACTCCTTGGAAACTATAGCCTATTATGAATCTTATCTCTGGAGTCTTGTACAAGAATTTCCATCTAGATAGATCAGAAGAAAGAGGATGAAGAAAACATGAACATAATTGTTATTCAACCTAAAGATTGGAGATATGCTCTCCTCCAATACATTTCCGATGGGATATTGCCTTCAGATAAAGTTGTAGCAAAAACGATTAAGTACAAGGCTCGTGGTTTCTTGATAATAAGAGATATTTTTTACAAAAAATCTTTCAGCAGGCCTCTCCTGCGCTATTTAGGGTTTGAAGAATCCCATGTTGTATTATCCGAATTTCATGATGGGGAAGGCTCAGCACACTGTGGTTATTGGGCACCAGCCCGAAGAGTTTTGTTAGCCGAATACTACTGGCCAACCATAATGGCAGATGCTAAAGAAATGATGAAGGCATGTGATCCTTGTCAAAAATATGGGAATGAAATTCATGTGCCAGCAGGTGCTATGGAGTCTATTTCTGAACCAATACCCTTTGCTAGGTGGGGGATGGATCTAGTTGGACCTCTTCCTATGGTGTCCGACGGGTGTAGAACTATTATAGTCGCCATTTAATATTTCTCTAAGTGGATAGAGGCAGATCTTTTGGCTGGAACCACTTTGAAGGCTGTTATTAAATTTATTCTATCCAACATATGCTGTAGGTTTGGGGTTCCTCAAAATATTACTACGGACAATGGGCCACAGTTTGATAATATGGAAGCCTTATGTGCCTCTAGAGGGATTCAACATTGTTTTTCTTCTCCTTTCCACCCCCAAGGAAATGGACAAGTTGAGGTTGCAAATAGAACCATCTTATCCGTACTAAAGAATAATTTGGAGGGAGCTACAGGAAAGTGGCCAAGTTATTTACAAAACGTTTTTTGGGCCTACCAAACTACTCCTCGTGCCGCCACACAAGAGTCTTATTTTTCTTTGGTGTATGGGATGGATGAAATTACCCCCTTAGAGGCTACTTTACCATCACACAGACTCTAACACGATTCCAAACAGGCTAATGATGTAGTAGTTAGGAATTAGCTGGACTTAATAGAAGAAAAAAGGGTTAAATCACACCTAAGAACATCACACTACCAAGGCTTGATGAGGAGCAGATTTGCTTCCAAAGTTAAAAGAAGAGATTTTCAAGTAGGAGATAAAGTTTTAAGAAAAGTCTTTTTACATACTAAGGAGAAACAGTTCGGTAAGCTGGCTCCAAACTAGGAAGGCCTTTATATGGTTTGTGAAAAGGTTAAACCAGGGACATACAGGCTCCAAGACAAAGAAGAGAGAGCTCTAAAGCATCCATAGAATGTTGAGCATCTTAGGTTATATTTAGAGTAAAGTTCTTTTGTAAATATTTACTTGTTAAATACCAATGTAAATATTAGGGGGCATACTCTTGCCTACCCTGGTGGCGCGGGGAGATTTTAATGAGGTGTCCGGATTTATTAATAATATATAATGCCTTCTTCAAAAGACTGGTGTGATTTTATTTCAATTCAGATATAAATTGCTTATAAAAACACCACGGCTCTCAATATTTCTTGACTTGATCGGATATGTTTAACACTTGGTCACAATTATTAAACACATGTGATCAGAGATATTGGATACTCTTGATTCAACACTTCTGAAATTCTAGTGGCTATTTAAACATTGGCCATGAAAGATTTAAACAAAATATTAAACAAAAGGGAAGTTTGATAAATAAATCTGATCGGACTCGAACCAATTAGTAGTACAAAAAATTCTTTGCCCATCTAAAGACTTTAGTGTTTTAAAAACAAAAAATACATAATAAAACCTTAGGGTCTGTTCCCTTCAGATTTTTCTACAACACAATCTTTTCTGGGACTTTTGAGTTCAACACTTGAACTCTCATCCGTTCCTTCATCATCATCAGTTGTAGAGTCTATTCTACTAAAGTAGTTGTGCTTGTCGTCATCTGCTAGAGTGTGGAATGGGATGTCGTCATATTCTACATATTATTACAAGGGACCAAAGGTCCTCTTAGGAAAGGTCTCATGAAAAAATAGGACCATATCGTACTTGATCCCATTATCCCTTTTCTCTAAAGAGTCCACCACTTCATTGACATAATTCTCTATACCTGCAGCTACAGCTTGTTCTTGTTGGCGTTCCAAGGCCTCTTTCTCTTTTATCCTCTCTTCAATAGTGCTCTCCAACTTGGTCTTCTCATCGGACAAATTTTGTATAGTACCATCCTTACTTTTCAATTGCTCCTTCAAAGCTGTGAGGTCTTTTGAAGAAGAGGTCTCCAGGCTGGAGTATTTGGTTTGGATTTCTTTGTTGGCTGCTTCTGATGTGAGCATTTTGGCATCTAACTCTTCTTTATCCTTCTTCAATACCTCTATGCTTTGTTGAGCGCTGATGAGATCATTTGACAAGTTTTTCTTATCAGTAGTTAGAGAATTAATAGTACATGTTTGAGCCCTTACTTGTCTCTCTAGATCAAATACTGGTCGGATATAGCCTAGGAGGGCATAGCTCAAGGTGTATTGCTCCTCGGATATAACATAGGTCTTCCCACTATGAGTCACCACGTTGGAAGAACTGGAAAGAAGGTATTTCCCCGCGAAGTCATCTTTCTCTAGATCATTGAAATAAATATTAATGTCTTGAAAGGCCTTAAGGTCTACCTCATCGTTGCCATCACCAACAACCTGTCGGGAATGAAGATCGGTTGGAATTTCCTCCTGTAAAGTGGGATCGTTAGGAGCTACGACAGGACTTTAGGTGGACAAAGGATTATCTATGCTCCCAGAGTGACCTTGTTTTTTTCTTGGCCGCCTTTTCATCGTTGTTGGCCTTGCACTTTTTTTCTTTCTTAGGAGGCCTTGGTGGGTTCTTTGACCCACCAGCTTCCTTTACAGTTATCTCCACTACTTTCAACAAAGCAGCATTGATACCTCTCTGGTTCTCTGAACCGGTCCCCTCCGTAGTCGTTTGGGCTGGGTCTGTTGTGGCCTTCTTCTTCTTGTTTTTCATTTTGCTAGGGGCTTTGGCCCTCGAAGACAGTTATAATTTTGCATCCTTGGCTTCTGTCCTCTTTAGGATCACATCTGCAGGGGGAGGGGTAGTTAACTCTTCCCATGTGAGATCTTTTCTACCTGTGGTGTTCCACATGTGAGACCTTACAAAATTTCTTGACTTGAAGCAATTGTGGAAGGCATTTCCCCAGTTCTCCGAAGCCCAAGCATTTAGCTTGGCGCAAGTATCCTGCCCTGCCTCTAAGTATCCCAAGAAATCCTTCGGAAGAACTAGGAAGAAATATCAGTTAGTTTAAAATTAACAACTTATAACTTAAAAGATAAAACAAATAAGAGAAACTCACTAGTGCTCTTCCATCGACTGGTTAAAAGGCTTGGGTTTGTGTCAGCCTTGATCTTCCTGCTATTCTCCCAAGTCCCACTAATGAAGAGGAACTGCGTCCTCCAGAGTTTTTGGACTTTAAGAGATCATCCACCACTTTATAATCATTCCTTATGTTGTAATGGTAGAAGGGTATCTGATGGTTCTTGCATAAGCTTGCCACAGCAGCAAACTGTTCCATCAGTAGTCGAATCTTGGATAGCCTGGATGCTATGATGCAGGCTAGGAGGGTATACCAAGAATTGAGGCTTAGTTTGCTAGGACACAACTTGATCACATGGAAATATCTGACTATCTCCGGATCCAAGGGGAACCGAATTCCCAAGTTCAATACTTTAGTGTAAATTATCACCTCATTTAGTTTGCAGTCCATTGGGGTCTCCGGAGTAATCAGGATCCTCACTTTGACTGATTCTGGGATCCTCCATTTATTACGGATCCGACCCAACTCAGTTGTGTGGGTGTACACATAGTTGATATTTTAAGGGCCACCAAGTATTTGACATTTACCTTCTTGAAACAGGGACCTACTTTTCCCTCCAAGCTTTCCGGAAGAGCATCCAGATGAGTCATACCCACCTTAGTTTTACTTTTCCAGTCTAAAGTCGTATCCCCTGTTTGACCGGACACCTCAGCCTCAAAAGGGGCTTCTTCTATGCTATCTTCTATATTTTATTCCATCACCGTGGAAGGTTGTTCGAATGGTTTTGAAGAAGGCTGTTCTGACACCTTTGAGGGTGGTTGTTCGGGTGGTTTTGTAAACGGTTGTTCAGAAGGTTGTGCAGATGACGCTTCTGATAATCTTGTATCTGTGAAAGACTGCTGCCTGGATGTTTTAGCTTGTCGTACAACCTTTGCTACCTCCAAACTGAAGGGTTTTGAAGATGTGGGTGTGGATTTTATTTTAGACTAACGCGTAACCCTGCGAGGAGTTAACTTGTATGGTGACTTTTGTGTGTCCGATCCCATCACAATGAAAGGTGAGGGTTTCCTGACACTGGAAACGACTTTCTTCTTGGGTAAAGAGTTTTGTGATTCTTGGACTGAGGAACCAGATGGGAGAGGTGTAAGATTCGCTATAAACAGAAGTTTCCTAACTCTATGGTTTTTTGAAGAAGATGACCCCTAAACAGAATTCTATTGTGGATGATTACCTTTTTCGCTTGGAGAAGCAGAAAGACCTGCAGCAATGCATTTTTCCGTTGCTACTTTTTGTGCTCTTTCTAACTCAGACAAGTTCAACCAACCTCCTTTAACTAAGGCGTTTCTGGATGTGAACATATATAACTCAAGAACAAATTTGAAGGTAAACTGAGGTTTTTCTCTCTAAGAATATTCGTGATTGTTGAAGGCAATGAAACAACAGAAAAGTTTCTATATACCAGTAAAAAAGAGCGGTTATCTAGGGGAAGATGGATCAATTTTTGGCAATGATTAAAATTTGCAAACTGTGCAAATTAAAGCCTAGGTAACTTTCTAACCTAGTGGGTGCGACAATCTAGGAGAAAAAACGGCTAGGAGGTCTAACTAGAACTTGACATGTGTCCCACGATTCAAGAAAAACTCTTAGAATTCTAAGACAAGAAATCAGTTCTGACAAAGTTCAAACGTGGTCAATATTGAAGAAATTGTTTTTGCAGTTCGAACGACACAAACAGATCGGAAAAAATTGGTATTGATTTTTTGAGTTTTATCTCTTCCAAATATCTTTTGCAAGACCTAAAAGGGACTAGTGATGAGTTCAGAGATTTCAGTCATTGTGCCATGATTAAATCCGAAGGGCAATTCAGACTTAACCACCACACTAAAAATCCAAACAAGACAAAAGTACTAATTATTGACTAAGCTAGTTGCTAATCAAGGCATTGAACAGTAAATCATCACTCGACTATCGTGTTTGGTGGCAGATAGTCCCTTGACTTTTAAATATCCGTTGACAGTCCCTGGACTATCGCGTTTGGATAAAGTTACTCCATCAGATCCTCTGATCCATGAGAGGCTGCCACCTGTCACCATAGTCCCTAGATTTTTGTATCACCAGTAGTCCCTTGAGTTTAGGTCAAACCCAAAATGTAGATTATTACAGATAACTAAACTCAAGGGACTAGTGGTGATACAAAATTCTGGGGACTATGGTGACAGGTGTCAACCTCTCATGGATCAGAGGATCTGGTGGACTAACTTTATCCAAATGTGATAGTCCAGGGACGGTCAACAGACATTTGAAAGTCAAGGGACTATCTGCCACCAAACGCGATAGTCGAGGGACGATGTACTGTTCAAAGCCTGTTAATCAACTTAAAACTATATTACTAATGGGTCCTTAAACTTGACCCGGTTTCACAACCTGACCAAATAAGCCCATGGGTCAGTAATTAAGTCTAAATATCCCAACTACTTTCATTAATGAGGGTGATCAGAATTTATTACTAGGAGACAGCTTAATTATCTCTCTACTCTTCACACTAAACATAAAACACCACAAAATTACCAAAACACGTTTTAAACACTTTACCAGATTACCCTCAGGCATAAATAAACCACATCATGGCCCACAACATACATGTATTAATGTTGACATAACATGTCGACAATTGAAGAAAATAATAGTTTCTTGTGTTGACCAAGTTTTCAACATGATATGTCTTTATTCAACACTAATTTAGACATAATATGTTGACAATAAAAACCAATAACGACATATAATGTCGAGCGGTTGGATCGACATTAGTATTGGTTATTGACTTCTATTATCGATAAGTTGGATCAACATTTTTATATCAAACCAAATCCAAAAAAAATCTTAAACTTCAATGATAAAACTCCAATTCCACATTAAATTCAACTAAATAAGTCTATACATATTTAACTAGAAAATTTTATAACCTAGAATTATTTTGAAACTTTAAACAATAAAATGATTATATTTTTGTAAGGTTTTAAAAAAAATCAGAAAAACTAATTTAAACTCGTAAACAATAATGATTAAAAACATCTAATAATCATCTAACGAAGGTTTATTTTTCACCTCTCTTATGCAGACAGACTTCGGCTCATTAAATCTGTCCTTTTTGCTGGGCATGTTTATTGGTCTTCCATCTTTATTCTCCCCGCTAGAGTTCTAAAAGAACTCTCTCAGTCTCTCTGTCGTGTCCTCTGGTGTGGCCACGAGATGAAGGTTACTGACGCTAAAGTGGATTGGTCTACTATGACCTTGCCCTTGTTAAATGACGACCTTAGGAGTCCAGACCTAAAAGTTTGGAATCAGGCGGTCGTCCTCAAACATTTCTGGTCCATTGTTAGTAAATATGACAACTCAATCTGGTGTGACTGAATTTAATCTGAGAATATAAAAGAAAAAAAGTTATGATCTTTAAATATTGATTCTTCTTCCTCATGGTCATGGAGGAAAATGTTAAATCTTAGACCTATAGCTAGAAATTTGTATAGGGTTGGGATTGATAATAGGGAGAAGACCTCATACTGGTTTTGACCCTTGGTTGTTGTCAACATCTTTGGTCAACCACTATGGGCACAATATGATTCATGGAACTGGCCAACTCATTTAAGATCTGCTATTGCTAGAAACATTCGTAACATCCGGGAGATCAACCATCTCATCATCTCTCTCCCTCCTCCCAACATTCTTCATAGCGACGTCTACTTTTGGACTGCTTGGAGAGGTATCCTTCAGTTTACTATTAAGGATACCTACAATGCTATTCGTTTGCCCTTACTTAGTGTCATATGGGCGGGGCTATTATGGAATAAATTTAATATTCCCCGCCATTCTTTCATCCTTTGGCTTTCCATCCATGGAAAACTTTCTACTCGGGATAAACTTCTGAATTGGGGTCTAAACACCCCCTCAAACTGTGTCTTATGCAATTCCGTCTCAGAAACCATTAACCATATCCTCAATGACTGTAGTTACTCTCAGAGCATCTAGGATTTTGCAAGCTCCAAGCTTGGTTTTGCTCTTAGTCACAATAGCACTTGGGACTCTTAGATCTTTGAGGCGTCCAACTGGCCTACATCCAGTTTTCGATACCTCTAGCGTGCCTGCTTTGGCGCTGTTGTATACCAAATTTGGAGTGAGATGAATGCTAGAATTTTTAGATCCTCTCATTCCTCCGCCTATGCGGGATCTCAACGCATGATTTCTGAGATTCGGTTCAGATTCCTTGGTACCAAGGTTTTTTGGCCGACCTAGTTCTATTATTTCTAACTTAATTTGTTTTGTGTTTTGATTGTGGCAGTTTTCTTCCTTTCTGGTTCAATGTATTTGCTCTCTTCGTTGTTGCTGCCTAGCCTCTTTGACCATAGTGGTTTTAGCCCCTTCTTGATGCATTGTATGCGCTTGTTTGGCCTTTTTGCGGTTATCATTCTCTCTCGCGTATACTGCTTTGCTTATAAGTTCTTCAAATTTGTAATTTTGTAACGTTGACCTTGTTGGTATTTCTATACTTTTTTTTCTGTTCTGAATACGGTTATGATCTACTTACCTTCGTATTGTATTCTTTTCCGGCTCTTATTTTTCTCCTCGGGATATGCCCCATGTACTTGTATGAAATCATTTTTATTTTCATTAAATACATCTTAACAACAACAAAAATAAAAGTTTGTTTTTCTTTTCACTTGAAAAAATAAAATAAAAATTGATACAAATATTTCTTCTATTTTCATTTTCAGTACATAAGGTTTTTTTAAAAGATCTATATTTTTTTATGAAAAGAAACTGTATTTAACAATAAAAGAATCTACTCATTTTTTAAATATTTTTGAAGATCTAAACAAAATTGTTTATATTTAATATAAACAGTAACATGTATAGTCAAAACTTGCTATATGCTCTTGCCACCGCTTTTCTCTACAACGAACATTATATTGAAGTTGTTTCAAATGGAAAGTTATCGATGTCAAAATAGGTCATTGTCCAGTCAATATAGCACTGAGGAAACGAGCAGAATCTATTTCAGATTCTGTTGAGAAACTAAAATATGAGCTATTGGCCAAACTGTTTGGCCACGGGTGACGAGAAGCCTAAGTTGTTCCGAGTATAAATTGATCCAAAAACTTTTATAAGCAATTTATTATTTATTTATTTATTTATTATATATTTTTGAGAGATTATCGTATAGAATCAAAATAAGTAAAATAATAATTAGGCGAAATTAGTTAAATGAGAGATTAAAATCGATTTGGTAATGATTTTCTGGTCAGAATGAATTTGGTTATTATTTTGTTAGGCAATTTTGATAGATTTTTGGCGTCTTTTCGCGAAACAGTGTCGGTTTTTTTGTCACCCACGATACCTTTTCATAAAAAGGGTATGGTAGAGTATGATTTTTAATTCACTAAATAGGTCAATTTATTATTATGTCACATGTAAAACACGTAAAAATAAATTTTAAAATATTAAATTGATTAAAATGTTATAAAAATTATGTTATAAGGGATTCAACTAAAAAAATTATTGGTAAATTATCTATTTTGAATTATAATCATCTATTTATAATAATTACCTATCAATAAAATATACTAATATCTCTTTTATAAATTTCAATTTATAATACTTTATTTATAAAAATAAAATAAAATAAATTTTGAAATATATTGAAATTGTTTCATAATTAATAATGTTAAAATGATTTAACCGAGTAGATAAATCGATAAACCAATTAATGTATATTATTACTAATTAAATAATTATATAAAAAACAAAGAGTTTGATATGGTAAAAGCTTACGAAGATATTATCTTATAATACATTTATTTTTTAATAACTAGAGAGTCTCTCCAAGAAGATCAAAATTCTAGATTTTTGGTTTTTACTTCTTTAATCGGATTTCGTCTTTGAGTTCCTAGCTGAATTGTGGTGAGTTATTGATTGGGTCTCGATGGAGGTAGGTGAAATCACTTCATCTAGCCCTTTGCAAGAATTTATTCTAATTTTGCCTAGAGTTGCCTTTGTTCTTGATTCAGAATTGTCTATGTTACAACGTAAACTAATCATCAACATGACCCGACTTTATCTAAAAATTAAACCTCTTTAATTCTAAAGCTGGTAACATTACAAATATTAGAAGCAATCAAACTTTCAAAAACTCAACACGCAAAGAAGCAGCACCCAGAAGTCAAAACACAATGATTCAAGACAGACCTTTAAAGTCCCGCACAAATCTATTTAAACCTAAAATCCTAGATTTCAATCATGAAAATGTCTCAATTATTTGTAAATCAGATCACTCTGTAATAAAATTTGATCCAAAGACAAAAGAAGACTTCAAGGGATATCAAAATACACCATCATTGGGAAGTTTGCTACCGCGAAACCCAGTATGGAATTTGTCAAGGCTTTTCTGGAAAGTTTTAGATTTATTGGTGAATTCAATATCACCAAGTAAGATTTCTGGCATCATTTTATAGAATTTGATCAACTAAAAATTATGGTTAGTCACCAGAGTTGGTTACTTGTTTCAAAACAACCACTAGTGCTGTTTTTTTTTTGCATTTTAAGTCATCGCTAATGACCATAAATGTAAACAAAACCAACAAAAGTGGCAATTTTGATACAAATATAACTTGAGTTGCAATTTTGAAACAAGTGACAAGCTCTGATAACTAACGAAGGTTCTTAGCCAATTTGATCTTATGGAAGACCCAAGAAGAATTTTGCGCAATAATGTATGGTCAGTGGGTAATAAAACTATGAGAATTCTGAAATGGGCCTCTTTCTTTAATCTTAATCATGAAATCCCTATAACTCCAGTTTGGGCCAGTCTTCTGAATCTCCTGGAATATATGTTTAATGAAAGCACAATAAAGAAATCCCAAAGGCTCGTGGCTCTCCTTTGAGGATTTGGGTGCCTCCTAAAGTACAACTGTTGTAGAATTTGGGTTGAACTGGATGTTTCAAAACCTCTAAATAAAAACTATGGATCATTTTTGGTGAAGAAGAAGGCTTATGGCAATATTTGGTATATAGTACTTGATAGCATCGGTTTTTTCTAGATGTCCATTAAAGTAAAGTAGTTCAGATTTTTCCTAGATGGGTAATTCAGACCCGATAGCCAAAACTTGATGGATACGAAGTAAGATAAGTAAACTTGATGACTCAACTTTGTGCATAGTGCATCAAATTATGGGCTTGGGGGCTCATGAAATTTACCCGAATATAAGATCTGACCCGGATGACCCATTGATCTCAAAAGAGTATAAATAACTCAACCAACACCATTGAAGAGGTTGGACTTTTTCCAAAATATTAAATGCAAGAAAACACCTCATTACTCTCACTACTCTCTACCAAAACCTTAATACCAAATAACCTAAAGATCTTCCGTATATAACCATAAATTAGATTTCATCCACACCAATACTTACCTTGACTACAACAACAATTGTAATCATCTTGGCCATTCTATAAAATATTATAAGAAAGTATAGCATTCTCTTAAGGCTCAGACTTCTTCTGACTCTCTACCTCCCACATATCCTGCATATAACCAAACCCATACTTCCAGATTAAATTCAGTTATCATTAAACACAAAAAAGAAACTTATAGGCACAATGATCTTGATTCAATTAATGTAATTCAATCTAAAGGAGTTGAAACTCATTTGAACTCTCCATCTGCTTTACCTATGGTTAAAATTGATTATGAAATACTAAAAGATACTCTTTCTGCTAACAGTGAACAAATATTTTTACCTCTTGGTGTTAGTAACTCTAAAGTCATCGAGGCCCTCCACACCATTGACGAAGGATCATTACTTCACATCAATAAGGATCTTGATAATTTCCCTCAATGATCATTATCTCCAACCAAACAAGGCAGTCTCCCTTGCTTCCATAGTGCTATGAAAATAAATACTAACAAAGGATCTTCAAAAACTTCAATTCTTCTAAATAATTATTTCAATATTGAATTGGAATATTAGAGGGCTTGGTAACAAGGAGATAATGAGTATATTAAAATCTCTTAAAAGGTTAGAACAAACAGAATTTATGGCCTTTCAAGAACCTATGATCAACTATTCCAATCTTGAGTCTATTTCAAAGAAACTTGGGTTTTAGGGATTTACTTGTAATGTCAGCAACAAAGTTTGAGTAATGTGGAAGCAAAATTATACAGTTGATGTTTTGGCTAATGAAGAACAAATATTCACCTAAATGTCAAACATCATGCAATGATTAAAATTTTAGAGTCACATTAGTTTATACTAAATGGAAAAAAGAATTGAGAACCTCTTTATGGGATAACCTTAAATCTATTGAAGATGGTTCTAAAAAGTGGCTTATTCTAGGGGATTTTAACATCATTCCTGATACTAATGAACAACTTCAGTGCACAAGCGCATGTCTAAAAAGTATTGATGACTTTAACAATGTCATCTTAGATTGTAACTTAAATGATGTAGAGTTTTATGGTCCTAAATTCACATAGACCAATGGCATGAAGTAGAAAATACTCGATTGTATACTATACAATAACACTTGACTCAACTACTTTGACAATACTAAATTTGTTCATCTTGCTAAAACATGCTCTGACCACTCTCCTATCAACATCTCTATTTCATATAACCTGAGGAAGATTAAATCTTCCTTTAATTTTCTTAATATGTGGGTTTTGCATAAAGACTTCTACAATACAGTGAAGAAAAACTAGTTTGTTGAAATGATGGGTAACCTTCTTCAAATCTTATCAAAAGATGTGGAACAAAAATTTATTTGGAGATGTTTTTTATTCTATTAAGAAAGTGGAAAATGAGATTAATTTCAGATAATCTAACTTTCAAACCTCTAAATCTAGTGAAGACAAGAAACTCCTTGATACAACTAAAGAAAATCACATGTTGTTTCTAGCTATGGAGGAATCCTATTGGGAGCAGTAAACTCATTATACCTAGTTAAAAGACAGTGCAAAAACATTGTTTTCTTACATAATTTTGTAAAGAAAATAAACAAGAGGAACGAGATTAGGAGGATTTGGAATTAGAGTTGTTACTTAGAAGACCAAAATTCTATTAGAGATTCAGTAGTAGATTATTTCAATGATGAGGATAATGAAATTCTTATGGCTATTCCTTATGAATCTGAAATTTACAATATCATAAAAGGTCTTAATCCTAATTGTGTTGCAGGTCCTGATGGTTTCAATGGAAAATTTTATCAAGTTTGTTAGCCTATTATCTCAAAATATCTATGTGAGGTTGTTGATGATATATTTATAGATATGCCTATTCCTAATGGGGTTCATACTTCAGTTATCTGCATAATTCCCTAAAAATCTTTCCCAAACACTTGAAAGAAATTCAGGCCAATCAGCCTCACTACTATGTTCAACAGAATCATCTCCTAGGTAATAAAGTGTAGGGTTACTACTCTTTACCTATCCTAATTTTAGATGAGCAAAATAATTTTATGAAATAAAAGAGCATCCAAGAGAACATTTTGATTGCTCATGAGCTCTGTTATTATTTAAATCTAAAGACTACATGCAACAATATCCTCTCGAAGATAGATATGGCAAAGGCCTTTGACAAACTTGATCACAATTTTTTTATAAGTGTTATGGCTTCCTTTGGGTTTGGTTCAAGATTCTTAAAGCTGATAGAACATAGTATAAATAATGTCTCATTTTCTATCATTATCAATAGGGAGATGAAAGGTTTCTTTAAATCTAACAATTGTTTAAGGCTGAAAAATTTATTATTTTGCATCCGGATTCTGCCAGAATGGATATTTTGTTAGATAAATTGGGTTGTCCTAAACCATATATCTATTTCAATGACACTGATGACAGAACATCGTTTGAAGGTATTGTAGTCATAGAATTCTTGAATAATAGATCCTGGAACATGAGTAAGCTGGAAACTATTGTTACTCCTACTGAAATTATTATAATTTAGAAAGTATCCCTTAGTACTAATCCTGACACTGTTAATTGGGCTCTCTCCTTAAATGGCTTCTACAATACAAAAAATACTTGGAATTCAATAAGGACTAAAGCAAATTCTTCTAACCTCTTTAAAAAGGCTTAAAACTCAGTTACTCCAAAAAAATACTCTTTCCTCCCATGGAGAATCATCTACAGTTGGCTGCCTATAGACTCTATTCTGCAAAAGATTTTTTTTGAGTTAGAATCAAAGTGTCAGCATGACAATACTCAAACTATCAACCACGTTTTTGTTAATTTGCAAAATGCTTGGATTGTCTGGAACTATTTTGGTTTCCTTTTCAACATCTATATAACAAGAAATATGACCTTTACACACTTGGTAAGGTACTGCTACTAGTGTACGAATAAAGTCATTCACATCTGATAAGGGAAGAATTCGCCAGAATAAATAACGAGGGGTTAATCGTGAATAAAAGATACTTGGAGTAGCTAATAATATATTTATGATCTTTTAGGACCTATTTGTAAACATTGTACTTAATAGAGGGCTTCATAAATGTTAAAACCAGCCCACTAAGGATACTAATGGGTCCACCTTACTTTAGTATAAAAGGTGACCCACTTTCTTGGTAGGTGGGACATTGAATATTATTCTATTCCATTCTCTCTCTCTACATTTTCTCTCTCTAGTCACATTAAGCACAAAATCCAAAATATTCCACCAAACATTTATTGACTCATCAACATCAGGTCTATTCTTCTTCCTATTATTGCTTAGGTCATCTGGTATTCAAGGAATAAAAGGAAGCATAATGATCAGATCATTAATACTAAAGCAATGATAGACCATGTAATTCACATTCTTACTAGTCTTGATGGTGCTAATCTGCTCAAAAGAATTCACTATGGAAATGACAACAGTATTGCCCCAACATTAGGATGTGTAAATCATCTTAACAAGCCTAGAATTTCTTTATCTCTCAATTGGATAAATCCTAAAGCTAACAGGTATAAAATTAACTCTTATGGAGCTTGTAATCAATTTGGTGAATCCAGTGGAGGTGGATTAGTCAGAGATAGTAATGGTAACATTATTTTGGGCGATGATAGACTTTATGGTAATAATCTACCTATTGTTGCCGAATGTAGAGTCGTACTCAGGTTTAATACTGTGTCACTCTATGGGAATTTCGATTCTCGATATCGAAACCGATTTCAGTATCCTCACTGAAATGATTCTTCTTGGGAGAGCTCTCTGGTTTCTAGATCCTATTGTTTGATGATGTAGTAAACACATCTCATCTTCAATGACCTTGATTCATATGTTTTGGCAATAAAATGAGGCGGCATACTATATTGCTATGGAAACTCTAAAGGTTTCTCACAATATGGATTTTAATCAAGATCGGGCCCCTAACTACCTCAGAGCAATCACCATCCTTGAAGGATTGGGTACTAGATACCTAATGATTTATTCATATCCCTAATCATCCTAATAGATTTTCTCAAATCAAATGTTTTTTGTACCTGCTAATCTTTTGCATCTGAATTCCTCTTTTGATATTCTGGAGCTATGTCTCCTCGTCTTTCGGTAAATCTTCATCAATTCACCATGGGAAGCTGATTTCAGTTTAAAACGGTACGAGCTGCTTCCATTGAAATCCAATTTCAGCTTGGGAATTCATAGTTTGGTTGATGAAGCTTATGTTCGTGGGTGAATGACTGGATTTCACGACAGGTTGGAACTTGTTTTATTTTTAGCGCAATTTTAATTTTAATTTCCAGTTCCCTTCAAGTTGGTTTTTGTCTAAGCTTGGGCCAAATCTTGTCTTGGACTTTCGGTTGGACTTCCTTTATACAAAATTGATGAGAAAAATAAAATTCAAATTTAACAAAAAAATATATTAATTGTATAAAATAAAAAAGTGATATTAGAATTATTTTAATGGTATTTCTTTACCAACGAAATAAATATATTAATTAATTAAGGTATATTACGATTATATATATATATATATATATATATATATATATATATATATATATATTTCACAATCATAAATTACATAATGGTATGTAACTCTAGTATTCATGATCTACACTGCGGATACCAAATACTGATACCATCGGTGCTAGGACTCCATATCGTCGGTGTCTACACTGCTGGTGACAAGTATTGACACTACTGGGGTTTTGTGCTGTGGTCGTACAAAACAATTCTAAAAAAAAGATAAAAATAACATTTTCTTGGACTACTTATAGTTTTAAGCGAATAGTTTAGTCATGCCCTAAGTTGTTAGAAAAGTCATTTTACGTAAACCTCTTCAATTTGTTAAAAACCCATATAAAAATACAAAATTATTACTAATAGAAAAAAAAACTTATATAAAACGTATGCTTAAATACATGATTATTCTATTATTTTTTTAAAAATTTAACCTCAAATGTACGTTATACATATTCTTAGGGTTCACATTTTTTTTAATTTTTTTTTTGAAATAAATGTCAAATTCATGTTAAATATGTTGTTGATCCATGAGACATTGTTTTTAATTTTCACTTATTCGATTCGAGACAAAAGTAGATTTTTAACTTTTGTCGGTCATTAAAAGAAAAAAACTTTTAAAAAATTTGGTTTAGATGAAATTGGTGTTGACAATGTGTTTTTAATATCCGATAACTTCATTCATAGAATGAATGACATACTTTTTTAAATTAAACAAATAATATAATAACGTCACATATAAAATTATTTTTAAAATTTTTAAGTTATATTTTTAACACAAATAGAAACATTACCAAATGAATCCAAATATAATTTATATATTTATTATATTTTGGAATTATTTAATACTACATAAAAATTTACTACTTCCCATACACTTCTTTATTGTATACGTTGTTTGGATCATAAAACATTAGCAAAAAATAATAACAAAGTAAAAAATCATATTGTCATCTTTGGTTTTTTTTGGTATCATCACCAAACATCCAAAATGAAAAGAGTAATGAAATCCATGGCCATTTTCGTTTTTCAAAAATGAGAAATGATCTTTAGACCAGTTTGATATTTTTAGTAAAATTTATTAGTTAGATATCATAAAATAGAGATAATCTAAAAGGACAAGAAAAGAATAAATTGTTTTCTTATTTAAAAAAATGATTCGAATAATAAAATAAAAAATATATATTGATGAGTCCGAATTCAGCATGCTCCCCGAACAAGGGCAAATCGGTCTAGTCTCTCCGGAAACCGGACAGGTCACATGGACATGGACCGGACAGATTACTTTGAACACTATGAACATAGGGCTGTTCGAACTGTGACAAAAGTACTAAAACACCTAAACACTTCTTGACTAAGCTACTTGCTCTCTTACTTAGAGCTCATGGGTCTTTAAACATGACCCGGGTCTATTAAATATGACCCGAAAGCCCATAAGGGCCCAATATCAGGGTATAAATACCCAACCACCTGCATTAACTATGAATAATGAGAATTAACTGCTACCAAGCTGCTTAATTATCTCTCTACTCTCTAAACATATTAAACACCCACATACCACCACTTAAACACCCACATACCACCGTAAAATACCAACTGAAATTACCAACCTACCCTCAGGCGATTATTGTCCTCACCAGAAAGATGAGGCCTTATTTCCAGGCTCATCCTATCATCATCCGGACCTCTTTCCCCTTAAAGAATGTCCTTCAAAAAGCAGACATTTCGAGCAGAATGACTAAGTGGTCAGTAGAGTGGTGGACTTCGACATAGACTTTGCTCCCCGGACAGCAGTGAAAGCCCAAGCTGTGGCTGACTTTCTGGTTGAATTCCACTCCGATAGGGATTCAGAGCAAGCTACTGATATAAAAGATAAGAAAATGTGGATCGTCCGAACAGACGGTGGATCTAGCACTATGGGATGTGGTGCAGGAATATGTTTAACTTCCCCATATGGAGACAATATGTACCAGGCTATTTGTTTTGCTTTGAGGGCATCTAATAACGAGTCTGAATATGAAGCAGCTATAGCTGGGTTAAAGTTAGCCTACATTTGTGGGGCTAAGAGGGTCAAGCTACTAAGTGACTCCCAATTGCTTGTCCACCATGCCATAGGCCAATCTGAGGCTAGAAAGGAGCAGCTTATGAAGTATTTACTCCTCCTTAAGAATGAAGCACTAAAATTTAAAAGTGTTGTCTATGAGCACATTCCCCGGACAGAAAATGAACTGGCAGGCTCACTGGCAACCATAGCATATACGGAGTCATATCCATGGATCCATGTGCTTGAAAGCCCCTCCATTCAACTTTGCAAGGGTAAAGAAGAAGAGATCTTTGAAATACAAGCAAAACAACCTCAAGACTGGAGATTTCCTCTCATACAGTATCTCTCCGATGGTGTTGTGCTTCCGGATAAGTCACAAGCCAGAACATTGAAACACAAGGCTCGTGGTTTCATCATATTGAGAGAAGTGTTATACAAGAAGTCTTACAGTAAACCTCTCCTACGCTGTTTGGGGGATGACAAATCACAAATGGTCCTCTCCGAATTACACGATGGCGAGGGGTCAGCCCATTGTGGGTTTAGAGCTTTGACAAGAAGAGTTTTGCTCTCCGAATATTATTGGCCATCAATCATGAAAGATGCTAAGGAGTTGGTAAGAAGGTGTAACCCATGCCAGAGGTACAACAATGAAATTCATGTACCAGTCATTCCTTTAGAGTCAATTTCTGAGCCTATTCCTTTTGCTCGATGGGGATTGGATTTAGTAGGGCCTCTCCCTGTGGCATCCGGAGGGCGCAAAACTATAATTGTGGCAATTGACTACTTCTCGAAGTGGATAGAAGCAGCCCCCCTAGCAGGTACAACGTCAAAGGCTGTTATAAAATTCATTTTATTCAGCATATGCTGCAGATTTGGTGTCCTACAGAAAATAACAACAGACAACGAGCCACAGTTCGACAATAGAGAAATGGAAAGCTTCTGTCCCTCAAGGGGTATACAGCATTGTTTTTCTTCACCTTTCCACCCACAAGCAAATGGGCAGGTTGAAGTTGCTAATAGAACTATACTGTCCGGTTTAAAGAAGAATTTGGAAGGGGATGCTGGGAAGTGGCCTAGTTATTTACAAGAGGTCTTGTGGGCCTATCGGACAACACCTGGGGCTGCAACACAAGAATCACCTTTTGCCTTAGTCTATGGGATGGATGCAGTAGCTCCCATAGAGGCAACTCTCCCCTCTTTTCGTGTTCATAACTTCTCCGAACATGCTAATGAGGTGGCAATCAGAGGTCAACTTGATTTAATAGAAGAAAGACGAGTTAAAGCTCACCTTAGAGTTGCACACTATCAAGGCTTGATGAGGAGCAGGTTTGCTTCCAGAGTCAAACGAAGAGATTTCCAACCTTGGAACAAAGTACTAAGGAAGGTCTTCTTACACACTAAAGAAAAGCTCTTCGGAAAGCTGGCCCCAACTTGGGAAGGTCCGTATATCGTGGTTGAAAGAATTAAGCCTGGAACTTATTGGTTGGAAGACAAAGATGGCAGAGTTTTAACTCATCCTTGGAATATTGAGCATCTCCGGATGTACTTGGAATAACACTTGTGTAAATATTTACTTGTTTAAACATCCGTGTAAATATTTGGGGGCATACTCTCCCCTCCCCGGTGGCACGGAGAGGTTTCAATAAAATTAAATGCCTTCTTGAAAATTTTTCTAAGTGTTGTTTAAAGTTCTGTTCCTTATCATACTATCCGGACTGAAATATCTAGAGGCTATTTAAACTCTAGCCGGAGAATTTAAACACTCTCACAATGCAATATCTAAAAGCTACTTAAACTCTGGCTATCAAAATTAAAATGAACAATGAAAGAAGATGATGGTTGCACAAAATAGAGATATTCATTAAATGAAACAACTTAAAACTTGCCTTGGCCTTCCAAGGACTTTTAAACAAGTCAAAGTAGAACACAAAAACCTGTCCGGTCAAATTCCGGACACTATTACAAAAAGAGTGCCTTGGCCTTCCAAAGACTTTAGTTTGAATGAAAAATAAACAAAGAAGATTGTGGGTTAAGTTTGAGCCTTTGAAGATGGCTCACCTTCATCTGTCTTCTTGCTCTCTAAGTCGCTTTTCTCTTCGACTACCTTTTTGCCTTTGGGATCGTCCTTCCCTTCGTCTGGGCTCTCTCTAGTGTGTTCTTCATCAACTGAGGAGCCACTAGAGTAGCTAAACCTGTCACCTTCAGCCATCGTGTGGTATGGAACCTCATCGGGCTCAACATAAAGCCATAAGTCCCCTAGGTTCCTGCCCGTAAATTTTTCATGAAATAAAAGAACCATGTCAGACCTCACCTTCTCAAGCAATAGCTCTTCGCTTTTAAACATCTGGTTGGCATAGGCATTGATCTTGGCATTGATCGTAGCCTCTTGATCCCTTAACAAAGCGATTTTCTCCTCGACAGCCTTGGATGCTGCATTTTCAAGAGCGATCTTGTCTGTAGTAAGGTTGGTGATGATCTTGTCCTTTGCCTTAGTCTCTTCTTTTGAGGCAGTAAGATCTTTCTCCACACCGGACAGCTTCTCCCGGAGATCTTTAATTGTCTCCTCTAGAGTGGCAACCTTTGTGGTGCTTTCCTCTTGACTCTTTTTTAGCCCCTCGTTTGCCTCCTTTAGCATGTCAGCATCGGCAGTAGCAATGCGAAGGTATCCGGACAACTTTTCTTTCTCAGAATTGAGGTCTTTTATAATGTCTACCAGAATCCGGACTTGTCTTTCCAGTGTGAGTACTGGCTGCACATTGCTAAGCAATGAATGGGCTATGGTGTCCTTTTTCACTAGAAACCATGAAAGTCTTACCATTGAAGTTGACCGTATTGGAGCTGCTCGGAGGGATGTAAGGCCCTGCAAAGTTGTCTCTGGGGAGGTTGAGGAAATATTCGCCAAGCCCACCAAGACCGGTGATGTCCACCTCATCAAGGTTGAGATCTCCCCCCTCAACTTCATTAGTATGAAACTCTCTTGGGATCTCTTCAGCTTGTGTTGGGTCAGAGGGGTCAGCCTGGACAGGGGGCTCCGGATCCCGGAGAGCAAGCTCATCTCCCCTTGCAGTCTTCTTCTTCTTGGCTGCCCGGTCTGCCCCACCACTCTCCTGCTTGCGATTCCTCTTGGAAGCCCTTGGAGATTTTGGGGGTTCTACTTCATATCTTACAGTCTCTTGCTCCACTACCTGCAAGAGAGCAGCATCAATTTGGCTCTGAGCCGGCCCCTCCGGGTCAGTTGGAGCATCCTTCTCGGCATCGGTAGGGTTAGCACTGCTCACCACCTTTTTGCCTTTCTTCTTGCCCTTCATTTTGCTTGGGGCCTTGGCCCGACCTGGCAAGAAGAGTGTCCCATCTGCTTCATGGGACCTCTCGAGCACTGTGTCCGGAGACGGTTGAGTGGTGAGCTCCTCCCAAGTCAGGTCTCCCCGACCTGTGGTGTTCCACAGATGAGACCTTGCCAGATTTCCACTAGTAAAAGCATTGTGGAATCGATTCCCCCAGTTCTCTGCGGCCCAAACATTGATTTTGCCACAGGTGACCTGTCCGGCCTTCAAGTAGTCCCCGAACTCCTTGGGCAGCTCTGTTAAAACAAAAGAGAGATCAGTTAATTTAAACCAACTTAAAAAAAAAGGAGGAATGGTCAAAAATTTGAAGTGTGAAACTTACGATCACTCCTCCACCTGCTCCTGAGGAGGCTTGGGTTCTCTCCTGCCTTGATCTTTTTGCCGTTTTCCCAAGTGCCACTGACAAATAAAAAATGGCTCCTCCATTTGCTTTCGGACTCTAACAGATCATCAACAACTTTAAGGTCATTCCCCATATTGAAGTGGTAGAAGGGGAATTGGTGATGTTTGCAAAGGTTGGCCACTGCTGCGAACTCTTCCATAGGGAGAGGGATCCCGAACAACCTAGATGCCATGATACATGACATCAGAGTATACCAGCCGTCGGGGCTCAGCTGGCTCGGACAGAGCTTGACCAGGTGGAAGTATCTAACGATCTCCGGGTCCAAGGGGAACCTGAGTCCCCAATTAAATAGCTCTGTAAAAAAGACTATTTCGTTCCGCTTACAATCCATAGGGGTCTCCGGATCTATGGGAATCCTTATCTTTACGTTTTCTGGGATCCCCCATTTTGTGCGCATTCGACCCAGTTCAGCTGTATGGATGAATGCGTACTTAGTCTTCTGTAAAGCCAAGAGGTATTTGAGCTCAACTCTGTGAAAACACGGCCCCACCTTCTCTTCAAGGCACTCTGGCAGGTCCGGATGCTTCAAGCACAGTTTCTCCTTGCCATTTTTGGCAGCAGCATTATCAGTCTGGCCGGAGGACTCAGACTCGAAAGGGACTTCTTCAGCAGAGTCCTCCATTCTTTCCTCCATGATTGTTGGGGGAATATCTGTGGTAGTGATCCGGGGAGGATTAAAGCTTGGCTCAGCCTGGCTTCCGGACTGCTGGCCCTCTGTGTTTCTTTGACTTCCTATCTCAGGCTGGGGCTCGGAGGCAGAAGTCTCTCTTGGAGGTACCGGACTGCTGGTCTCCGGACCAGATGGCCTTTCCCGGGGAGCTCTGATGGGCGCTCCAGACCCAGAACTACTATTTTTTGCCCCCGATTTGGAGGGAGTCTTCTTGGAGGCTAGCCCTTTGACTAGCCGGCTCGTCCTTTTAACCACCAGCTTCTCCGGAGAGTGCTATGTGTCAGACCCCATTGCAATAAAAGGCGAAGGTTTCCTAACACTGGTAACTGTAACTCCTGGCTCAACAGCAGGTATCGACTCCTGAACTGAGGAACCAGAGACTATAGGCGAGAGGGTGGATTGAAATAACTTTTTGGGCTTAGTACCTTTAGAGGAGGATGAGCCTCGATCTGACTCTGTAACGGAGGCGACTGGTTTATCAACGGGTGATGAAGGTAGCCCTGCTGCTATTCGTCTCTCCTTCTCAACTTTTTGTGCTCTTTCCAACTCTGAAAGATTGAGCCACCCACCTTTGATCAGTGTTGTCCTTGCTGTAAATATAAACTACTAAGAAAACCTTTGCTTTAGAGAGAGAAAGCTCTGAGTAAATTTGCAGATTAAATGTGAAAGAGATAGTAAAACAGTAGAAAATGAGTTTGAATTTATAGTAAATCTGAAAAAAAGAGTTGATTCCTAGGAGAATTCGAAAAGTTTGGCAATGATTAAAAGACGACGTTGATGTCACTACTTGTAATTAAAGAGGTTGCTTTTCGAAGAAGGTGGTGCGAAATTCAAGGTGAAAAAACGGCTGGAGTGACCAATCAGAAGGCGACACGTGTCCCACGAACTCTAGCAAAAACCGTTTTGAATTCGTGAAGCTTTATCTGTCCGGGTATACCCATAAGACCTGTCCGAATTGAAAACTACTTCTGACGTCGGACTGTTTTTCAGTTCTTTGACAACAATACTTGCTCAAACGCCTAAAAAAGGGGCTCCTGATGAGTCCGATTTCAGCATGCTCCCCGAACAAGGGCAAATCGGTCTAGTCTCTCCGGAAACCGGACAGGTCACATGGACATGGACCGGACAGATTACTTTGAACACTATGAACATAGGGCTGTTCGAACTATGACAAAAGTACTAAAACACCTAAACACTTCTTGACTAAGCTACTTGCTCTCCTACTTAGAGCTCATGGGTCTTTAAACATGACTTGGGTCTATTAAATATGACCCGAAAGCCCATAAGGGCCCAATATCAGGGTATAAATACCCAACCACCTGCATTAACTATGAATAATGAGAATTAACTGCTACCAAGCTGCTTAATTATCTCTCTACTCTCTAAACATATTAAACACCCACATACCACCACTTAAACACCCACATACCACCGTAAAATACCAACTGAAATTACCAGCCTACCCTCAGGCGATTATTATCCTCACCAGAAAGATGAGGCCTTATTTCCAGGCTCATCCTATCATCGTCCAGACCTCTTTCCCCTTAAAGAATGTCCTTCAAAAAGCAGACATTTCGAGCAGAATGACTAAGTGGTCAGTAGAGTTGGGGGACTTCGACATAGACTTTGCTCCCCGGAAAGCAGTGAAAGCCCAAGCTGTGGCTGACTTTCTGGTTGAATTCCACTCCGATAGGGATTCAGAGCAAGCTACTGATATAAAAGACAAGAAAATGTGGATCGTCCGAACAGACGGTGGATCTAGCACTATGGGATGTGGTGCATGAATATGTTTAACTTCCCCATATGGAGACAATATGTACCAGGCTATTTGTTTTGCTTTCAGGGCATCTAATAACGAGTGTAAATATGAAGCAGCTATAGCTGGGTTAAAATTAGCTTATATTTGTGGGGCTAAGAGGGTCAAGCTACTAAGTGACTCCCAATTTCTTGTCCACCATGCCTTAGGCCAATCTGAGGCTAGAAAGGAGCAGCTTATGAAGTATTTACTCCTCCTCAAGAATGAAGCACTAAAATTTAAAAGTGTTGTCTATGAGCACATTCCCCGGACAGAAAATGAACTGGCAGACTCACTGGCAACCATAGCATATACGGAGTCATATCCATGGATCCATGTGCTTGAAAGCCCCTCCATTCAACTTTGCAAGGGTAAAGAAGAAGAGATCTTTGAAATAGAAGCAAAACAACCTCAAGACTGGAGATTTCCTCTCATACAGTATCTCTCCGATGGTGTTGTGCTTCCGGATAAGTCACAAGCCAGAAAATTGAAACACAAGGCTCGTGGTTTCATCATATTGAGAGAAGTGTTATACAAGAAGTCTTACAGTAAACCTCTCCTACGCTGTTTGGGGGATGAAAAATCACAAATGGTCCTCTCTGAATTACACGATGGCGAGGGGTCAGCCCATTGTGGGTTTAGAGCTTTGACAAGAAGAGTTTTGCTCTCCGGATATTATTGGCCATCAATCATGAAAGATGCTAAGGAGTTGGTAAGAAGGTGTGACCCATGCCAGAGGTACAACAATGAAATTCATGTACCAGCCATTCCTTTAGAGTCAATTTCTGAGCCTATTCCTTTTGCTCGATGGGGATTGGATTTAGTAGGGCCTCTCCCTGTGGCATCCGGAGGGCGCAAAACTATAATTGTGGCAATTGACTACTTCTCGAAGTGGATAGAAGCAGCCCCCCTAGCAGGTAAAACGTCAAAGGCTGTTATAAAATTCATTTTATTCAGCATATGCTGCAGATTTGGTGTCCTACAGAAAATAACAACAGACAACGAGCCACAGTTCGACAATAGAGAAATGGAAAGCTTCTGTCCCTCAAGGGGTATACAGCATTGTTTTTCTTCACCTTTCCACCCACAAGCAAATGGGCAGGTTGAAGTTGCTAATAGAACTATACTGTCCGGTTTAAAGAAGAATTTGGAAGGGGCTGCTGGGAAGTGGCCTAGTTATTTACAAGAGGTCTTGTGGGCCTATCGGACAACACATGGGGCTGCAACACAAGAATCACCTTTTGCCTTAGTCTATGGGATGGATGCAGTAGCTCCCATAGAGGCAACTCTCCCCTCTTTTCGTGTTCATAACTTCTCCGAACATGCTAATGAGGTGGCAATCAGAGGTCAACTTGATTTAATAGAAGAAAGACGAGTTAAAGCTCACCTTAGAGTTGCACACTATCAAGGCTTGATGAGGAGCAGGTGTGCTTCCAGAGTCAAACGAAGAGATTTCCAACCTGGGGACAAAGTACTAAGGAAGGTCTTCTTACACACTAAAGAAAAGCTCTTCGGAAAGCTGGCCCCAACTTGGGAAGGTCCGTATATGGTGGTTGAAAGAATTAAGCCTGGAACTTATTGGTTGGAAGACAAAGATGGCAGAGTTTTAACTCATCCAATATTGAGCATCTCCGGATGTACTTGGAATAACACTTGTGTAAATATTTACTTGTTTAAACATCCGTGTAAATATTTGGGGGCATACTCTCCCCTCCCCGGTGGCACGAAGAGGTTTCAATAAAATTCAATGCCTTCTTGAAAATTTTTCTAAGTGTTGTTTAAAGTTCTGTTCCTTATCATACTATCCGGACTGAAATATCTAGAGGCTATTTAAACTCTAGCCGGAGAATTTAAACACTCTCACAATGCAATATCTAAAAGCTACTTAAACTCTGGCTATCAAAATTAAAATGAACAATGAAAGAAGATGATGGTTGCACAAAATAGAGATATTCATTAAATGAAACAACTTAAAACTTGCCTTGGCCTTCCAAGGACTTTTAAACAAGTCAAAGTAGAACACAAAAACCTGGCCGGTCAAATTCCGGACACTATTACAAAAAGAGTGCCTTGGCCTTCCAAAGACTTTAGTTTGAATGAAAAATAAACAAAGAAGATTGTGGGTTAAGTTTGAGCCTTTGAAGATGGCTCACCTTCATCTGTCTTCTTGCTCTCTAAGTCGCTTTTCTCTTCGACTACCTTTTTGACTTTGGGATCGTCCTTCCCTTCGTCTGGGCTCTCTCTAGTGTGTTCTTCATCAACTGAGGAGCCACTAGAGTAGCTAAACCTGTCACCTTCAGCCATCGTGTGGTATGGAACCTCATCGGGCTCAACATAAAGCCATAAGTCCCCTAGGTTCCTGCCCGTAAATTTTTCATGAAATAAAAGAACCATGTCAGACCTCACCTTCTCAAGCAATAGCTCTTCGCTTTTAATCATCTGGTTGGCATAGGCATTGATCTTGGCATTGATCGTAGCCTCTTGATCCCTTAACAAAGCGTTTTTGTCCTCGACAGCCTTGGATGCTGCATTTTCAAGAGCGATCTTGTCTGTAGTAAGGTTGGTGATGATCTTGTCCTTTGCCTTAGTCTCTTCTTTTGAGGCAGTAAGATCTTTCTCCACACCGGACAGCTTCTCCCGGAGATCTTTAATTGTCTCCTCTAGAGTGGCAACCTTTGTGGTGCTTTCCTCTTGACTCTTTTTTAGCCCCTCGTTTGCCTCCTTTAGCATGTCAGCATCGGCAGTAGCAATGCGAAGGTATCCGGACAACTTTTATTTCTCAGAATTGAGGTCTTTTATAATGTCTGCCAGAATCCGGACTTGTCTTTCCAGTGTGAGTACTGGCTGCACATTGCTAAGCAATGAATGGGCTATGGTGTCCTTTTTCACTAGAAACCATGAAAGTCTTACCATTGAAGTTGACCGTATTGGAGCTGCTCGGAGGGATGTAAGTCCCTGCAAAGTTGTCTCTGGGGAGGTTGAGGAAATATTCGCCAAGCCCACCAAGACCGGTGATGTCCACCTCATCAAGGTTGAGATCTCCCCCCTCAACTTCATTAGTATGAAACTCTCTTGGGATCTCTTCAGCTTGTGTTGGGTCAGAGGGGTCAGCCTGGACAGGGGGCTCCGGATCCCGGAGAGCA
The DNA here is from genome assembly GCA_036936605.1 of Limnanthes douglasii subsp. nivea. NCBI lineage: Eukaryota > Viridiplantae > Streptophyta > Magnoliopsida > Brassicales > Limnanthaceae > Limnanthes > Limnanthes douglasii. Next base: position 107,455,829 of record JAUPFV010000002.1, on the reverse strand, counting down.
AGCTCATCTCCCCTTGCAGTCTTCTTCTTCTTGGCTGCCCGGTCTGCCCCACCACTCTCCTGCTTGCGATTCCTCTTGGAAGCCCTTGGAGATTTTGGGGGTTCTACTTCCTATCTTATAGTCTCTTGCTCCACTACCTGCAAGAGAGCAGCATCAATTTGGCTCTGAGCCGGCCCCTCCGGGTCAGTTGGAGCATCCTTCTCGGCATCGGTAGGGTTAGCACTGCTCACCACCTTTTTGCCTTTCTTCTTGCCCTTCATTTTGCTTGGGGCCTTGGCCCGACCTGGCAAGAAGAGTGTCCCATCTGCTTCATGGGACCTCTTGAGCACTGTGTACGGAGACGGTTGAGTGGTGAGCTCCTCCCAAGTCAGGTCTCCCCGACCTGTGGTGTTCCACAGATGAGACCTTGCCAGATTTCCACTAGTAAAAGCATTGTGGAATCGATTCCCCCAGTTCTCTGCGGCCCAAACATTGATTTTGCCACAGGTGACCTATCCGGCCTTCAAGTAGTCCCCGAACTCCTTGGGCAGCTCTGTTAAAACAAAAGAGAGATCAGTTAATTTAAACCAACTTAAAAAAAAGGAGGAATGGTCAAAGATTTGAAGTGTGAAACTTACGATCACTCCTCCACCTGCTCCTGAGGAGGCTTGGGTTCTCTCCGGCCTTGATCTTTTTGCCGTTTTCCCAAGCGCCACTGACAAATAAAAATTGGCTCCTCCATTTGCTTTCGGACTCCAACAGATCATCAACAACTTTAAGGTCATTCCCCGTATTGAAGTGGTAGAAGGGGAATTGGTGATGTTTGCAAAGGTTGGCCACTGCTGCGAACTCTTCCATAGGGAGAGGGATCCCGAACAACCTAGATGCCATGATACATGACATCAGAGTATACCAGCCGTCGGGGCTCAGCTGGCTCGGACAGAGCTTGACCAGGTGGAAGTATCTAACGATCTCCGGGTCCAAGGGGAACCTGAGTCCCCAATTAAATAGCTCTGTAAAAAAGACTATTTCGTTCCGCTTACAATCCATAGGGGTCTCCGGATCTATGGGAATCCTTATCTTTACGTTTTCTGGGATCCCCCATTTTGTGCGCATTCGACCCAGTTCAGCTGTATGGATGAATGCGTACTTAGTCTTCTGTAAAGCCAAGAGGTATTTGAGCTCAACTCTGTGAAAACACGGCCCCACCTTCTCTTCAAGGCACTCTGGCAGGTCCGGATGCTTCAAGCACAGTTTCTCCTTGCCATTTTTGGCAGCAGCATTATCAGTCTGGCCGGAGGACTCAGACTCGAAAGGGACTTCTTCAGCAGAGTCCTCCATTCTTTCCTCCATGATTGTTGGGGGAATATCTGTGGTAGTGATCCGGGGAGGATTAAAGCTTGGCTCAGCCTGGCTTCCGGACTGCTGGCCCTCTGTGTTTCTTTGACTTCCCATCCGAGGCTAGGGCTCGGAGGCAGAAGTCTCTCTTGGAGGTACCGGATTGCTGGTCTCCGGACCAGATGGCCTTTCCCGGGGAGCTCTGATGGGCGCTCCAGACCCAGAACTACTATTTTGTGCCCCCGATTTGGAGGGAGTATTCTTGGAGGCTAGCCCTTTGACTAGCCGGCTTGTCCTTTTAACCACCAGCTTCTCCGGAGAGTGCTATGTGTCAGACCCCATTGCAATAAAAGGCGAAGGTTTCCTAACACTGGTAACTGTAACTCCTGGCTCAACAGCAGGTATCGACTCCTGAACTGAGGAACCAGAGACTATAGGCGAGAGGGTGGATTGAAATAACTTTTTGGGCTTAGTACCTTTAGAGGAGGATGAGCCTCGATCTGACTCTGTAACGGAGGCGACTGGTTTATCAACGGGAGATGAAGGTAGCCCTGCTGCTATTCGTCTCTCCTTCTCAACTTTTTGTGCTCTTTCCAACTCTGAAAGATTGAGCCACCCACCTTTGATCAGTGCTGTCCTTGCTGTAAATATAAACTATTAAGAAAACCTTTGCTTTAGAGAGAGAAAGCTCTGAGTAAATTTGCAGATTAAATGTGAAAGAGATAGTAAAACAAAAGAAAATGAGTTTGAATTTATAGTAAATCTGAAAAAAGGAGTTGATTCCTAGGAGAATTCGAAAAGTTTGGCAATGATTAAAAGACGACGCTGATGTCACTACTTTTAATTAAAGAGGTTGCTTTTCGAAGAAGGTGGTGCGAAATTCAAGGTGAAAAAACGGCTGGAGTGACCAATCAGAAGACGACACGTGTCCCAAGAACTCTGGCAAAAACCGTTTTGAATTCGTGAAGCTTTATCTGTCCGGGTATACCCATAAGACCTGTCCGAATTGAAAACTACTTCTGACGTCGGACTGTTTTTCAGTTCTTTGACAAGAATACTTGCTCAAACACCTAAAAAAGGGGCTCCTGATGAGTCCGAATTCAGCATGCTCCCCGAACAAGGGCAAATCGGTCTAGTCTCTCCGGAAACCGGACAGGTCACATGGACATGGACCGGACAGATTACTTTGAACACTATGAACATAGGGTTGTTCGAACTATGACAAAAGTACTAAAACACCTAAACACTTCTTGACTAAGCTACTTGCTCTCCTACTTAGAGCTCATGGGTCTTTAAACATGACCCGGGTCTATTAAATATGACCCGAAAGCCCATAAGGGCCCAATATCAGGGTATAAATACCCAACCACTTGCATTAACTATGAATAATGAGAATTAACTGCTACCAAGCTGCTTAATTATCTCTCTACTCTCTAAACATATTAAACACCCACATACCACCACTTAAACACCCACATACCACCGTAAAATACCAACTGAAATTACCAGCCTACCCTCAGGCGATTATTGTCCTCACCAGAAAGATGAGGCCTTATTTCCAGGCTCATCCTATCATCGTCCAGACCTCTTTCCCCTTAAAGAATGTCCTTCAAAAAGCAGACATTTCGAGCAGAATGACTAAGTGGTCAGTAGAGTTGGGGGACTTCGACATAGACTTTGCTCCCCGGAAAGCAGTGAAAGCCCAAGTTGTGGCTGACTTTCTGGTTGAATTCCACTCCGATAGGGATTCAGAGCAAGCTACTGATATAAAAGACAAGAAAATGTGGATCGTCCGAACAGACGGTGGATCTAGCACTATGGGATGTGGTGCAGGAATATGTTTAACTTCCCCATATGGAGACAATATGTACCAGGCTATTTGTTTTGCTTTCAGGGCATCTAATAACGAGTCTGAATATGAAGCAGCTATAGCTGGGTTAAAGTTAGCCTACATTTGTGGGGCTAAGAGGGTCAAGCTACTAAGTGACTCCCAATTGCTTGTCCACCATGCCTTAGGCCAATCTGAGGCTAGAAAAGAGCAGCTTATGAAGTATTTACTCCTCCTCAAGAATGAAGCACTAAAATTTAAAAGTGTTGTCTATGAGCACATTCCCCGGACAGAAAATGAACTGGCAGACTCACTGGCAACCATAGCATATACGGAGTCATATCCATGGATCCATGTGCTTGAAAGCCCCTCCATTCAACTTTGCAAGGGTAAAGAAGAAGAGATCTTTGAAATACAAGCAAAACAACCTCAAGACTGGAGATTTCCTCTCATACAGTATCTCTCCGATGGTGTTGTGCTTCCGGATAAGTCACAAGCCAGAAAATTGAAACACAAGGCTCGTGGTTTCATCATATTGAGAGAAGTGTTATACAAGAAGTCTTACAGTAAACCTCTCCTACGCTGTTTGGGGGATGAAAAATCACAAATGGTCCTCTCCGAATTACACGATGGCGAGGGGTCAGCCCATTGTGGGTTTAGAGCTTTGACAAGAAGAGTTTTGCTCTCCGGATATTATTGGCCATCAATCATGAAAGATGCTAAGGAGTTGGTAAGAAGGTGTGTCAAAAAGTGATTGAACCATTTGTGTTTGAGAGTCTTCATGTAACATATTGTTTAATAAAAGATTGTGTGTTGCCCATGGATATAGGAATATTTCCACAACCTGAACAATGTTAAATATTTCGTATGTGTTTGGTTTTATTTTACGTTCTTTTTATTTATTGTTAATCTTGAATACGGTAAATTTTTCTTCAAGAAAAGAATCGGTAGACCAGGTTCTTGCCTCATACGAATTGAATTTTCTCAACAAGTGGTGTGATGAGCGTGAATAAATAGTAGTAGGAGTATATTGATCATCGATTTTAAGGCTGAAGAACAGATCTCTCTTGGAAATCAAAAGCCACAAAGATGAGTTCCGTGAAGCTTAACCTAAAAAAAAAATGACGGATCAAATGATTTTAACCTCTTGATAATTAGAGTTAAGGCTTATCTCATAGTTGGTCTCGCGTTATTGTCTAAATCTCATAGTTCCCTTATACTGAGCTTCAGAAATAAAGTGTTATGAGAGGTATCTGAAGTACCTCCGATTTGGAGATATAGATTCGATTGGAGTTGATTTACATGAAAAAAAAAACCCATGGAAAACAGATTGTTTCTGAAGAAAATTATTTTCACGCTCTCTATGAATAGTAGCACAGAGATATGAAAGCACCTAAATGACTACAACCAAATCATACTTGACTTGAATGTAGTCTGTGTCAACGTGGAGTAGAAAGACCAAGAAATCATCATATTATTTGTTTATCGAAGGAGTATGAGCACTTCGTAGACACAACACTCAATGAAGACGAATCTCTTACGAGTCATAAGTCAAAAGCTCCTTGAACACCAAAGATCTTCAAAGGAAGATTGTTCATAATGGTTACTCTAAAGCGCACATACTGAATGTTAGGGGTCAGTCAGGAAAAGAGAGATTTAAGCAATAAGAGAGAAAACTCTTAGTCAAATTCCAAAGGGGATGAGACAGGTTAAAAAGTAATATGTTGAACATGCAAGAACAAAAGACATATCATCTGGAACTTCCTAAAGAAGAGAAATGACAGCTATCAAAATTTAGAAGTCGGAGATGTTATAATGGTTTTTGATAACTATGAGGACGTTGATGGGTTAATGAACTCTTATTCTTGTAGGTAAAATGATAAATGGGTGAAGAATTTTGGTGCATCATTCAACATGACTTCCAATAAGCATTGGTTTGAAGACCTGAGAATGTCTGATGGTGGAAGGGTCATCTTCGGGAATGACAAATCATGTGATGTTAAAAAAATTAGAATAGTTCGGCTCAAGTTGTCTACAAGACTTCAGACAGTAATCAACAACTTAAGGTATGTAACCAAAGTTAAACGTAACCTTCTTTTTGTAGTGAGATGTTATATGATGAAGGATCTACCTATAAAGGTTGAGATGATAAAATTAGGTTTTGTAATCCTCCCTAATTATTATGAAATCCAATAAGGCTAATGATATGCTAGTTCTTGAAGGCTTTGTACGGGGTGCGTTCATGTGGTGAAGGATTCTATCACGCTGTGACATAATCAGTTAGGGTGTTTAAGTGAAAGTAGACTCGAATAACTAAGTAAACAAGGGTTATTAGATGGTGTTGCAATTCATAAGCTAAGATTTCTTGAAAGTTGTGTTTTAGGTAAAAGCAAGATAATGAATTTTATGCCTAGCAACCAAAAAACTAACGAAATACTTGATGATGCTCATTCAAACCTTTGAGCTCCAACACGGGAACCTACCATAGGTGGTGAAATGTACTTTATTTCACTGATAGATGACTATTCTAGGAAGTATGGGTTATATTTTGAAAACCAATGATGAACCGTTTGTTTTCTTTATGTAATAGAATACTTTGGTAGAGAATCAAACCGAGAAATTGTTGAATAACCTTGAGACTTATAATGGCTTGAAATATTTGAATAAAAAGTTCACTAGATATTGTGTAAAGCTTGTCATTTCTAGATACCGAACATTAAATGAGACTACCCAACAAAATAAGATTCATGAGAGAATGAATCAAACCTTACTAGAATGGGTTAGTTCCATGCTTCATATAATTGGAATGGGTCAAAAGTTATTGAGATAAATTGTGGCAACGACTGTATATATCATCAACATGATTTTATCTACGATACTTAAGTTTATTTATCCTCGAGAAGAATGGATTCGATATAAATCTAAATTATAATATTTGAGAGTATTCGGATATGTTGCCTACGCACATGTGAAACAAGATAAGCTTAGGCCGAGAGCACTGAAATGTTTTTTCTTTGGATACATAAAATGATTAAATGGTATATGTTGCGATGCCTTGAACCTAGTAAACAATCTTTGATAATAAGGGACGTGGTTGTCAATGAGGAGGATATTCCATCAGAGAAGATGGTGGAAACTCAACCTAGTACTTTCGAAAATAAATATGAAGTTGATGTTGGATATGATCTATAACGTGAAGTTAGATACGTTTATGCCAAAAATATTTTGGACCTTATTATGCTTCGGGTCATATGGAGGAAGTTTAACCATTGCATAAGTTTAAAGTTGGTCATGGGTTTGGTGTTCCATGGCCTTTGAATGATCATATGAGAGACCAACATGGTATTGACAACTATAACCTGGCTAGGGATAGAGCATGAATATCAAGCAAACCATCGCAGAGGTATAAATTTGGTGATGTATTTGGTTATTCTTTATCTACTGAAATGTAGAAAGATGTTATTGAACCCGAAAAATATCACGATATTATCAAGAGGGGTGATAAAGAGAAGTGACTTACGATCATGAAAGAATAACTGGGATCTCTCAAGAAGATGAACACATGGATTCTTGTAAAGTAGCTAAGAGGTCAGAATCTAGTTGCGATTAAATGGATATTCCAGAGAAATCCATACATTATTGGTGTTAAGTTACCCGATACAAGGTTAAGCTCATGGTTAAGGGCTTAACTCAAAAGAAGGGTATCGATTTCAATGATATATTATTGGCGATTGTGTAGAAACCCACCATCAGGGTACTTCTGTAAATTGTTGCTAGATTTGATTTTGAGCTAGATAAAATGGATGTTACTAACGTCGTCCTGTATGGTGAATTATAAGAGACAATTTACACGCGTCATCCAAAAGCGTTTGAAGAAGAAAGCTACGTGTGTTTGTTGAAGATATTTTTTTATTGATTAAGAAAGTCGTCGAGGCAGTCAAATAGAATATTTGGTTCTTTTATGAAATCCACCAAATATGTATGTATCTTATATTACAATTGTGTCTATTAGAACAGGTAAACACACATGGGAAGAATTTTTTTGTTATTATTGTATGTGAATGACATATAAACATATGGAAGATATATAAAGAAGATTGAATTGTTAAAGATTCAACTGAAATAAGAGTTTAAGATAAATGATATATTATATACTAAGATGATACATGGTGTTTATATTGAGAGAAACATGCCGAAAGGTATTTATTCGTATCTCAACAAGAATATATAATGAAATCCATAATGAAGTTCTCTATGTCCAAAAAAGCGGTTAGAACTTCCATTGGTTTCAAAGTCAAACTTAGTGCCACTCAAGCACAAACCGAAGCAACAAATAAGAATTATATAATAAATATAGCTTATACCAGTGATATTGGTAACATTATGTATACTATAATTTGCACAAAACCCAAATTTTGCTTATGTCGTAAGTGTTTTGAGTGGATTCATGTCAAATTTGGGAGAGCTACAACGACATGCACTAAATTAGCTCATGAGATACTTGAAGGGCTGGACTAGTATAAAGTTTTGTTACAATCATAAAGATATGGGTTATATAGCGTTGAGAGAGTATATGAATTCTAATTATACAGGCTGACTTGATGCAAAAAAGTCTACTCCAAGTTATTTGTTTACTGTTCTTGGATGAGTGGTTAGCTAGAAGTCTTGTATACAAAAGCGCGTTTTGTTCTCATCTACAAAAATTGAGTATATGGGTGTTACAGAAGCCACAAAGGAAGTTATTTGGCTGAAGGTATTGTTGAGTGAGTGTGGAGCAAAATATGGTTATATTTCTATAATAATACTAGTGCCCTTCATTTGGTGAAAACCCCCAAATTTCCATGAGCAAACTAAACATGAAGGTGACTAAGATTGCTAGCGAAGAACATCCTTCAAATACTTTGACCAAGGTATTATCAACGGAAGTCGCGGTTATTATAAGCGTAGGTGGATAATTTTCATATATAAGCTAGAAATAACACGTCAATGGATATATTTTTGAAGTAATACATGGACGTAGTTGGATATGTTGATTATATGAATTGGAAAGAACTGTTAAAAATCTATGGGTGAAGCTTGTGTTGTTACTTAGATGCATTAATGTCTGCTAGAACCTAAGGGTCGATACAAGTTGATGAGACTGGTGACTATTGAGTCGAATGAGATGTGGGTACTCAGAAGCAGACTGATCCAAAGCAGGCTGGTCTGAAGCAAGCTGGTATGAAGCAGTCTAGTCTGAAGCGAACTAGACTGAAGCATGATAGTTTGACCAAAGCATATTCTTCAACTTGTTTGTTTCCTATTTAATTGGATCTTATATTTTTGTCTTCCCATACTAATTGAATTTCCTATGTATGAGGTTTCTTATTTTAAGGGATTGTGGCTTTATCACATATGTGGATTAATGGGCTTTAATCTAGAGCATCTGTTTAAGAATTAAGATTTTCTCTAAGCCTATAAAAAAATTGATATGCAAGGGTGTGGCAAGATAATGTTGAGATCAACATGTTTTTTAGGTGAGAGAACAACTCCAAGTATTTTGAAAGAGAAGTAAGGTGAAAGATAAACACTAATATAGAGTTATGTGAATCACATTATCTTTGTATCAAATAGTAAATTAAACTATTTATGTTTGAGAGTCTTTTTGTAATCTATTTGTTTAATAAAAGTATGTTCATTGTCCATGGATGTATAATTATTCCACAATCCAAACCACGACATGTCTGTCTTATATATTCGGTTTTATACTCTTCTTTTTATTTATTGATAATCTTAAATATGGTAAATTATTCTCATGAAATGGTGCACAAAGTTTTTGCCAAAAAAAAAGCTGAACTTTACCTATAGGTAGCAAATGGGACTAGTCATGCCATAAATAAATGGGAACACGCCATAACTTAAATGGGTTCATGCAGAATGTCACGTTTATCGTGCAACACGTCAGTGCTGCAACACATCAGTCTTGCACACGCACACTCAGGTTAATAGTAATGACATGCCAGTCCTGCACACGTTAATCGTGCAACAAGTCAGTCCTGCACACGCACAATTACGTTAATAATAATGACCTATAAGTCATGCAAATCAATTTTGTATTATACTCGATAGTAAAAACATTATTTATGAACTTATTATTATATAAATTATATATTTTAATTTGAATATTATAAGAAGTATGATTATAATTTTATTATCATATTTTGAATATTGTTATCATTATTTGGTTATAAATATTATTATTGTTGTTATTATTTTATAAACCATAATCAATACCTCATAATTTTTGATATTACAAGTTATATGATTATAATTTCATTTTTTATACTTATTATTATGATTTGGTTACAAATATTACAAGTGTTGTAATTATTTTATAAACCAAATCATATCTGAAGTTCTAATTTTAAAATATTATAATATATATGATTATACTTTTTTTTATTAAACTTTGGTTAGTATTATTATGATTTGGTTATTAATATATTAAGTATTGTTATTTTTTCGTAAACTAAAACCATACATTATAATTTTATAATATTATAAGATATATGATTATAAATTTATTATTATATTTTGATACTTATTATTCTGATTTGGTTATAAATATTACAAGTATTATTATTATTTTATAAACCAAGATCATATCTTATCGTGTTAAAATTTTATAAGTTATATTGTTATAATTTTATTATTACATTACGATTATTATTATGATTTGGTTATAAATATTACAAGTGTTGTAATTATTTTATAAACTAAAACCATACCTTATAATATTTTAAAGTGTATGATTATAATTTTATTATTACATTATGATTATTATTATGATCTGGTTATAAATATTACAAGTATTTTATATTTTGATAGTATTTAGTTATACAATTGTTGTTATTAGAATTAAAGGTAAATAGGTTATTTTTATTTAATTTAGTTGTTCACATTTTATACTCTTGCGGGCCAGGAGTTGTACAAATGTTTGCAAATTAAAATACAAGTTCTAAAAAATCTATTACAAACATCATTCATCTTTTTCAAGTTCTTCTTCGTAATCATAATCTTCAGACTCACTTGAATTACCTTCAGCTTCATCTTCCTTCAAAATTTTGTTGTTCAAGTGTATTTTCATAATCATCTGGATAATCTTCGAAGATTTCGTCTACATTCATTTAGTCTCTAAACTCTTTGTTTTGCATCCTTTTATCCGTCGAGGTCCAATCCTTGATCGCCACAAGCACTCCAACTATTTTTCCCGCCAATCTTGTGTTAGATATTCTAGTGTAATTGGATCGACTAGTCGACCAATTTAATCATGATAAATTATCAAACAATTCGTAGAGGTGCGGAGTGCACGCTTGTTAGATTATATCATGATTAACAGGGTCAAGGGGCGTAGCCCTTGCGGGATCAAAGGGCGGAGCTCATGGCGAGGTCCAAGGGGTAGAGTTGATTAAAGAATTTCGAAATTGGATATTTGAACGTGTTATTCAAATTTCAAATTTCATCCGTTTTATTACAAATCCCATTTGAAAACCTTAACTACCCTAATTGCCAAACTGATTTTGTTGGTCGAATTGATTAAAGATGGGTTCTGTTGAAAAATGAAATTACATCAATTACATACTCTCTCTTCAATTGAAATGTCTCTAATTTTATCCAATTGAAATTTTTGGAGAACCTCAAAAATATTTCAATAAAAATATTTTTTACAAGACTTTAGAGATTTATCCGGAATCGAAACACTGTTTCCTACATCTTGTTCTCTTAGTCGTGTATTGCAACCTCGCTTGGCTAAAAGTATACTCACTTGCAATTGTAGACATAGGTATTGCATAAATATCTTTAACCAACCTGCAAAAAATAAGATAATCATCAGTTTTGGTACTCCAATCCTTGATCGCCACAAGCACTCCAAGTGTTTTTCCCGCCAATCTTGTGTTAGATATTCTAGTGTAATTGAATCGACTAGCCGACCAATTTAATCATGATACATTATCAAACAAGTCGTAGAGTGCGGAGTGCACGCTTGTTAGATTATATCATGACTAACAGGGTCAAGGGGCGTAGCCCCTTGCGGGATCAAAGGGCGGAGCCCATGGAGAGGTCCATGGGGTAGAGTTGATTAAATAATTTCGAAATTGGAAATTTGAACGTGTTATTCAAATTTCAAATTTCATCCGTTTTATTACAAATCCCGTTTAAAAACCTTAACTACCCTAACTGCCAAACTGATTTTGTTGGTCGAATTGATTAAAGATGGGTTCTGTTGAAAAACGAAATTACTTCAATTACATACTCTATGTTCAATTGAAATGTCTCTGCTTTTATCCAATTGAAATTTTTGGAGAACCTCAAAAATATTTCAATAAGATTTTTTTTTAAAAGACTTCAGAGATTTATCCGGAATCGAAACATTGTTTCCTACATCTTGTTCTCTTAGTCGTGTATTGCAACCTCGCTTGGCTAAAAGCATACTCACTTGCAATTGTAGACATAGGTATTGCATAAATATCTTTAACCAACCTGCAAAGAATAAGATAATCATCAGTTTTGGTACTCCAATCCTTGATCGCCACAAGCACTCCAAGTGTTTTTCCCGCCAATCTTATGTTAGATATTCTAGTGTAATTGGATCGACTAGTCGACCAATTTAATCATGATACATTATCAAACAAGTCGTAGAGTGCGAAGTACACGCTTGTTAGATTATAGCATGATTAACAGGGTCAAGGGGCGTAGCCCTTTGCGGGATCAAAGGGCGGAGCCCATGGCGAGGTCCAAGGGGTAGAGTTGATTAAAGAATTTCGAAATTGGAAATTTGATCGTGTTATTCAAATTTCAAATTTCATCCGTTTTATTACAAATCCCGTTTAAAAACCTTAACTACCCTAACTGCCAAACTGATTTTGTTGGTCGAATTGATTAAAAATGGGTTCTGTTGAAAAACGAAATTATGTAAATTACATACTTTTTGTTCAATTGAAATGTCTCTAATTTTATCCAATTGAATTTTTTGGAGAACCTCAAAAATATTTCAATAAGAATTTTTTTACAAGACTTCAGAGATTTATCCGGAATGGAAACACTATTTCCTACATCTTTTTCTCTTAGTCGTGTATTGCAACCTCGCTTGGCTAAAAGCATACTCACTTGCAATTTTAGACATAGGTATTGCATAAATCTCTTTAACCAACCTGCAAAGAATAAGATAATCATAAGTTTTGGTAGTCCACCATCTTATGATATCATCAATATCTCGGTTGATATAATTTGTTAAATCAAACCTAGTTCTCAATTATCTAGAAAATTCATTATCAGATTGAGGGGTTTCTCTAAATTGATTGTTACTTAACATTTCCATTTGAACATAGTTAGTAGAAGATCTGCCTCTACCCGTATTGTTATTAATCCTTACGTTTGAAGTTGTATTTGGTCTATATCTTTCAGCATACCTATCATACATATTAAACATAAAATCATATACTTCAGAAATGTACCCTGTAGGGTTAACCGGTTCATGGGGTGGACTATCTTCAGAAAATTGTAAGGCTTTGTAGTTAACTAGCAATTCAAATTGGAAATTTCGTGAAAAAGGACCCAAAATGCACGTAATAGAATAAGACATCGGGATTGGATGAAAATACTTTGTAAACTTTGCTTCCATTTAAGGCATCATGTCTACACGTACACAATGAGCTATATTTTTATTCATATGCATGGCAAGATTAATAATCGTGAAAAGGGCCGAGTGAACATTATGACTATTTTGCATATAATAGGTTTTAACTATATCTTTAAAACATTTTAAAAACTTTAACATGGAAGCACAATAAAACCAATGTAGATTTTCAAGACTTGTAGTCGGATAAGATCTATTATAAAGTGTAGTAATCTCTTCTTTAAATACATGAGCACGTGCAAGAAACATATAAGTAGAATTCCATTTAGTTTCAACATCTAAAATAATTATTTTATATGTTTTTATATTTTCAATAACAAATGTTTTAAAAGGTCTTTTTTAGAAGGAAGTCGTGCAAAATAGGACCCCCTTTTTAATAGGAGCAATATAATCTTCCAAAATCTTACTTATTCCATCTTTTGCAACTAATTGAAGTAAATGGCATAAACATTTAGTGTGAAACAATCTAGGAAACATGTAAGTGCAATCAATTCTAAGCAAAGTTATAGCATTGTAATTCGCAGATGCATTGTCGAGCGAAATAGACATAATCTTATTTTTAATTTCATAACTATTCATGCATCCAACTATACTTTCTCTAATTATGTGTGCGCTATGATGGCCAATAGATTCAAACCATACAATTATCCTTTGGAGTACCCATTCGGGATCCATCCAATGAAAGGTAACACTATCATATCAAAATTAGTATAAGTAGTTATGTCACTAGTAATATAAACATTCCATGACAAAGCTATCATAGTTTTGATAATCATTTTTTTATTTTTAAAAAATATTTATAGGCTAGCGATCACATAGAGCTACGTGGAATGCGTTTGGCTCGTGGGTTTACGCCAGTTTGCATCTAATTTTCGTATCTCCAACTATCCACATAACCAAAAGGTTGTAAACTATCAATCACATAAATCATTGTTTCTAACTTATATCTATCTTGGTTAAAATCAAATTGAAGACCGGTTTGAGGGTCTATAAATGTATTACCATCTTCGTTAATTTTTAAAGGGTCGAATATACTATGACTTTTTAAATGTCTAACCATACCGCTGGTGCCAAATTTTTAAATGTCTATAAACAAAACTTCTTCGCAAAGTTTACAAATAACGGATGTATTTTCACAATTCGCACTAAAGTAATCTCAAGTTCAAGATGTTATCTTACGCGACCTTGACCCACCATTAGTACTTCCAATAACATTTTCTTGGGAGGAGAGTATTTCAATAGGGGAATCGTTAGAATTACCATCCATCGTATTGAGATTTACATTAGGGGGTGGATGAACATTAGTATTTTGACGTTTTGAAACTATTAAAAAACTTAAAACAATGTTTGATTTTTTTAAAATATGAAATAAAATACTAATCAAAACTAATATCGCAATTAATAAACGTAAATTTAGAGTAATACTAACTAATGTCAAATGAAAAAAAATAGGTTTTTTAAAAATAGAAATAAACAAATAACAACTATAATCTAAACTACCATAACAACCAAATAAGTCGATAAATTATACAAAGCTATTAATTTAACTTGTATAATTTTACCAATATATTATTTAATTGTTTTTATCGAATAAAAACTAATATTGAAAAAAAATACTAACTATTCCGAAAGAAGAATTAAAGTATTTATAAATGATAACTAATGTTTTTATAAAAGTTGTAGAAGAAGTAGAGAGATTTATAGAGGTAGTGAGATGTTTTGATTTTGGTGTTGTGATTCTCCTCTATTTATAGGGGAGGATCACAAAACAATTTTTTTTTTAAAAAGAACTTAATTCGGATATCCAAATCCATAATTCGGATATCTGAATTGAGTAACGACTAGGTTTTTAAAACAACTACCCGTTACTCAATTTTGATATCCAAATTGTTGACGTCAGCAATGACGTCAGCAAAACAGCTAGTTTTCAAAATAAAAAAAAACTATAAATACCCTACTCCTATCAACACTATCTTCACACATTCAAATCTAGTAATCTACTACTACTCTTCTCCTTTAGTTTTTTATTTTATTTTAAACACCAAAAAAAACCAAAGTTTTTCTTGATGTATTCGAGAAAATAAAAGCAGGTCCAAAGAAGTGAAGATGATTCATCATCGTCGAAAAGAAGGACATGTTCAGAAAGAAGTTCTTCGCATCAAGACGTAAAAGAATCTGAGAGTCAGACAATCAAATATCTGGGTGATGGAAAGGTTCTCATTCGTAACCGGCTAGCACCACGAGGTGTAACCAAAATCTACTCGGCTATGTATTTAGATTACGACGAACTTATCCAAGTTGATGGTATGCGATATTTTTTCAAACTTCTTGATTCTCCAAGAGGCTTAGGTTGGTTATATCTTGCTAGGTTCAAATATGATTGGTATATTGAATTAGTACAATAGTTTTATACATCTACACGTTTAATTGAGAATGATCCTCAAGGTCAAGGTTTAGGAATGAGGTGTAGAATTAACGGTGTTGCCTATGGTTTTTTTTAAACTCATTTTGAAGATGAATTTTTCCTTCCATCTGAAGATATATGTAGTGCTGAAAAATTATCTTCGCTTTTTTTATCTCGTATGGTTTGGGGTGATGATTGGCCAATGTCCTTCGAGGGCACAGTATAACTTTTGAGTTGTGGTATGCAACAACAAAAAATTAACGATAAACATAGAGTCGTAAGAACTAATTTGGATGCTCATGGAAAATTAGCTTTGAAATTGGTTAACAGTTGTTTATTCATTCTAGTAACAATGATTTTAGAACTTTCCTATATTCAAACATTTTAAACTATTTTTTTGGTAAGAAATGAGGGAAGAATTAATTTGGCTAGTTTGATGATTCCACATATGGATAAAAAATTAGGGGGGGTCAATTTACCGTATGGGATGCTAATAAGTCATTTGTTCGTTAAGAAAGGGGTTGATGTGAGTATGTACACTCAAATCAAGGTTAAGAAAAGTTATGCTATAGGTAGGCCCTCTTTGAGATATATTATTGGGATGGAGAGTTGATATCAAAATGACAGGCCTGAATTTCATTTGGAAATATTTCCTCAGATATGGAGAGCAAACAACGTTACCAAACCACCAAATCCACCTCCTAGATATCCTGAGATAGAAGCGCAGCCGCCGACCGCTCTAATGGCTACTGGTATTTCTTCTCAACAACAACGACAACAACAACAACAAGGAATTTCCGATCGCGACTATGTTGAGTGGGGCGCATAGTCAGCAAATAGATTATGTCGAGTGGTCGCATGATCATCACGCGCAGTGGCATGGTCTTCATTCGACATGGCATAGTCAGCACGAGCAATGGTATGGTAAACTCGAGCAATGACAGGGTATAAACGACCAGTTGCATGGTGAATACGAGCAGTGACGTGGTCAATACGAGCAGTGGCATGGTCGACAAGACGAATGGAATAATCAAGTTGGAACCTCTCAAGCAGAACAATCAGAAAACATACGACTAATGATGGAGAACATGTATTTGCAAGCCGAACATCCCAGTGGTCCACCACCTTTCAACAATGAAGATAAAGCTCTTTAGTTTTTTTTACATTTGATTGTATTAAGTATTTTAATTGTAATGTTTCTCTTTTTTATTTGATTAAACAACGTTGTTATTTGTTTGGTTTTGAGTATTGTTTGTTTTGCTTATATTTAATATTAAATGTTAATTAAATCTCTTTCAATTTTTATCTTGTTATTTACGAGTAATATATGTGTATGCATATACACTTATACAATTCTAAAAAATTTAAATTTATAGTTAAAATATCTAATAGTTCGAAAAATCCAATAAACTATTTACAAACAATTAAACATATACACTTCAAACTTGAAAGATAAAAAACTAAAATAGAACGATATAATATTTGAAAGATCTGAAAATTCCAACAAATATTAAATATTATAAAATAATACTACTTATTTTATATTATAACTTATTCAAATCGGTGATATTAAACATTAATATCTAGTTATTTATATATTAGTCAAAACGGTAAATAATATATATATATATATATATATATATATTATTCCATATTTAAATTAAAATTAAACATGTACGTATAATTTATAATATATCTATATATATATATATAATTTATCGATTGAAAAATAAATAAATAAAATATTAAAATAATTATTTCAAGTATTCTTTTGACGATATACATATTTTAATTATCGAAATTCGAATTAATTAAAACATATAAAATATTTTTTTATAAACATATAAACATATTCCTTGATTGAGCTAAATAAACCATTGTTCCTTTAGCTGATTACGGCGTTGTTGTGTCGACGAATCAGTATGGTCTTCATCGTCTTCTTCGATAACTCTCCATCATTTCGATAGGTCGACTCTCTATACAAGTTTCTTCGACACTGTTTTGTTCGTTCTTTTTTAGAGTAAAAAAACGAACTACATGTAGGTTTGGGTTAGATTGATTGACTAACAGCAAGAGGTTTTAGGATTCAAATATTAAAGGAAAGATGTATTAAAACGGAATGAAACCAAAATAACAACCATCCTCTTCTAATGGAAATTACGTATATATTCAATACTCCACTTTATGCATGTAAGTATATATTTTTTTAATATATATATAAATAAAGATAAATATAATTAAAATATAATATTAGATGTCTCATCTTTAGATATTATAAATAATGTTTTTAAAATATTAAATAAACTATCTATGATAACTAAATATAAAATAAATATCATAAATATTTCGTTTATATTATACATACCTCAATTATTAAAATTCGATTTAATTAACACATCCAAATTAGTTTTAACACATGTAGAATTAGTTTATATTATAAATATCTCAATTATTAAAATTCGATTTAATTAATACATACAAATTAGTTTTAACACATGTAGAATTAGTCCCACTATGTATAAGCACTTTCACAGCTGCAAATCACGCACACATTTAAAACTGATAAATGGGTTCCACGCGAACTGTTAGTCGTGTACACGCGTAAAACTGTTTAATGGATCGTAGGATTAATGGATCGTTCTGTTTCCCACCTCTAACTTTACCGATCCAAATAAAATAAAATAAAAATAATTTTGGTAATGCCTTTCAGATTTAAGTGTGGTTCAGTAGACAACCAGATTGGAAAACAAAATACTAAAAGACGGAGGATGAAAATAGTTTGGTGAGAATGTGAGCAAGTTGGCGAGTTCTGGGAACATGTAGAAAGACCAAAGTTGCACCTGGACCAAGTCTTTCACCAAATGCTACTCAAGTTGTATGTGTTTTGTAAGTCCGTGGTATTACGGGCTTTTAACTCAATATGAAGATTTACGTAAACAAATTCTAATACCATTAAGCTCACAAGTGGTTGTTGCAAGTCCTCTATACTCTGTCTCAGCTGAACTCTTTAACACCGCTGTATGTTTCGTATTTTCTAGAAAGAAGAGAATTTTCCAAATACACCAAGTAACTAGCAGTTGATCTTCTAGTATCCGGTCCAATTTGGATTAGAATAATATTCCAAAATGATATTGATTTCTAGTATCCAAGCATCCGGTCCGATTTGAATTAGAAGAAGCTTTCAAAATGATATTGATGGTTTCTGAAAAAGTTAATGCTCTGTTCCTCTTCAGGTATCTGAGAACATGATATGAAACTTTATGTGTTATTGAGAAGGTTTGGAGACGTATTGATTATATTTGTACACTACATAACACATGTCTGCTCAACCATTGACCAAGTACAATAACTTCGTAACAAGATTTCTATATCTCAGAAGTGCAATAACTTCTTAACAAGATTATTTTATCTTTATCCTCCATATATAAAAGGTGAGGTGAAATGAGACTGCTTGAAACTTGCATTTTGCCTCAATATGTTTTAGGCTTACAATCTGTATAGCCATAAAAGTTTAAGAGATCACTTGCAAAATTCTTCAGACACAAACCATCAATTTATTCAACACTAAGGTGCCAAGTAGATTGAAAAATAAACAAAACTCTAATACAAACCATCAGTTCAGTCAAATTGCCACGTAGAAAGTCTGTTGGCTGGACTGAACAGTAATCGAACACGACCAGCAGGTCACTTGATACCTCCAGCGAGAGGGCCATATCTGATGAACTGAGAAAAGTGCCTAACCGAAGCGATCCCAGGCTTAGAAGGATTCCTGTCATGACCGAACTCTAATACAAGTCTTGAGTCTGACGAAAATGCACTAAAAACAAAATGAATACGTTTACATCTGAACGGCCAAAATGAAATATCCTATATTTTAACTTGGAAAAGAAAATGTATGTATTTCCTGTTTTATGTTCGAGAAAGAATCATCGTATAAAGGAACTCGTTCCAAGTATCAGGTAAGCCCGGAAGACACCAGTGGAGACAATCTGCATATGTAGCTGGATCAGCTTTCTGTTCCGGTGTCAACAGAACGCCCTGTCGGACAGTGTTAACAGAAGTATGTGCATCTTTTCTATATTCAGAGAGTTTAGTAATGTTGATGAAATAGACATTCACTTTTTTCATCAACCGTGTGACATTCTTTGCTACTTCGAGTAACCTGAAATCAGTTCCTACATTGATTTCCATTGTCTTGTTGAGTATCGGGGTTGTCTCTAGCGCGCATTTTATGCCGTCTGGGTTGTTCCAATCCAAGCTTCTGGGAAATTAGCACCGGTTCATAAATACAACAAAAAAAACATCATTGAATATATGTCTTGAGACTATAATTTTTGGGTCAAATCAAGTCACCTTAGTGATCTTAGTATATGGTTGTTTAAAGTTATAAGAAATATCAAAAAGGACTTACAATCACACTATAGCCAAATTTCAAATGAATATCTATAAAGGTTTTGTTAAAAAATGATATTTTTTTTGTCTTGCGAACAATTTTTATACATTTCAACAACCATACATAGTTTCTGTTTTAAACTAAAAACAAAAACAGTGAACCAAACATATACTTGGTGTTTAGCAAATGAAAAATACTGAAAGAAAATATGCCGAACCCCAACAACATAAAAGCGAACTTTAGGCGAATTTCAAATCAATCACTTGATCTACAATTTCTTTTAGTCTGGACTAAAATCAACTATGGAACAAAAAAAAATGTAGTTTTCAGACTAAAGATATTACAAATGACATGTATTGAGGAACGAGATTACTTGATATGAAGAGGAGACATAGTGTTGAAGAAGACAGTTGTACGGCTAGGATCAACATGTTGCTCTACCCAGTTGGTCCATGTCTTTAAAACTCTTTCATAAGCTGTAAGTCGTTCGATCTCATCATACTCTGTGGATTGCTCATCAAATGATCCTCGTCTGGTTCATCATGCATCTTGATATTAATAAACTATATAGATAATTTCGACCGATAACGAATCTATGTAGTAAATACTGACTAAATAGTTCTGAGTTCGAGCCAGATAGATAATGAAAGATTGGTAGAATTCTATCTGCTCCGTCAAACAATTAATCTTTTTCTCTTCTATCTATTTTGGTAGAATATGGCTGGCTAAAGAAACAAACATTTTGAATTTGGCTCGACCTAACGAAAAAAAGTTTGACTCGATAACGTTCGAAGCTGAAAGCTTTTAATTATGTGATTCACAAGCTCAAGTACCTTTTCTTTATTCACATGCCAAGCTCAAAATAGTCAGGTGCTTACTCAAAACCTAAAATAGGGTCCAATTTTTTTCGGCAATCTTGAAAACCCAAATCCAACCCAATCAGGTGGTTAATTTTCATATTGAATAATATGTAAAGTTAGGCAAAAATACTTACAGAACTTTAATGGTGGGACTGTTCATCCACCATACATAAGTATTGAAGATCAAGTAGTCGGCACCTTTCCAATTTTGTCCATGCTTGTCGATAGATTCAGGCATTATAATTCTTTTCGAAACGTTGTGCACTACTGCCTTATCCGAATTTGATTCAACCAGAAATGGAGCCCAATTGAACTCTATAGATGCATTGTAGTCCTACCAACCCATACACACAATAAATTGACATAAATTCTACTATGCCATAGATAGGTCTGTCTGTGATCCGAGTGGGGTTCTTTGAACTAAATATAGAAAGAGTAATAAGGCGATCTATCATTCGTTGACTGGTCCTAATTTGTATATCAATCTTGAGAGATTTTAAAGACAGTAGTGCCATGGGCTCTAAGAAAAAGAGAAATTACACATTATTAGAAGTTTTTACCATCTAGTTGTGTACCTCAATTATCTTATAACTATAACCATAGTGACTTAAACTTTTCCTTAAGTTTTGCTATCTAGTTCCTTAACTTTTCCTATTACTATTATATATTCTTAGAAACAAAAGTAATCATTGCATCAAACATAGTTTAGGGAGTAGTAATAAAAAATAAAAAAAGACACTTCATCCAAAGCAAATACACCTACTAAATAATAGTAAGATTATCATATCTTTACCTTTAAAACAACTCCCTAGACCACTTGTATTATGATATCTAACCCTTTCTTACAACTTTTGTCCAAGTATTCTATTGTATCATTTGAGTGTTTAAATTTGCTTTATTTAGAGAGCTATTTTACTTTCAAACAACAACAAAAAAAACCCATTAATTTTTTTATGAAATTTAGAATAGATAAAATTGTTGATAAATCAAATTAGAATAGGAGACACACCTGAATGTTAAAGACCGATGAAGAGGAAAATGTAGACCAACCCAAGGTTTTTCTAGCAGGAGGAATGACAGATTGAACTAAGCAAATCATGGATTCCCATTGGTTTCTGTTTAACGAGTCTCCAACAAACATCAATCTCTTGTTCCTTAGCTTCTCTAGTAACAGTCTTGCTTTGAACCTTAAAACCCAGAACCAGAACCAGAAGACACAAATTACAATACTTTATTTTAACAAAAATTAAATAAATTAAAGAACATTAACTGACTTGGGTAAAGAACAGTCTCTAGGTTGCCATCTCCATTTTTGATACAAAGATTCTTGTCTGCCATTCTTCATACAAGTGACTTGAGAAGAAAGATATTGACATTCATCTTCTTCGTATAGAGGGTATTGTTTCTGTTTATCCAAAACCCACTCTCCTGTGAACAAATCACAATCTTCTGGTGGAAATTCAACATCTTCTTCTTCTTCCCCCTCTTTTTGGGTCAAAGCTTTTAACTTTAAAGTTTCTTTATAGTTTTTTATTGATTTTTGAACTGGGTTCTCTTTTATTTTCGGCGGTTTAGAAGTTGAGATAGTGAAAAGTTGCAACGATTTTAGATTTTCATTGTAGAAGAAGACACAGAAGACCAAAGAAGACGTGGCTAGTAAGAAGATTGAGAGACTGAGCTTCTTCTTCCGCTTCATAGTCTCCAGTCAGGCAGTAGAGAGAGAGGGAGAGAAAACGAAGTAATTTAAACAAATTTAGAGACAGATCCAAAAGAATTAGAAAAAGAAGCAGTGAATGTACCGATTGCTTATTTATCAAACCGGATTTAATACAAAACACAAATCTCAATAAAAAAGGTTGCATTGTAATTGTAAAATACTCAACACTCAAAAGGGTATTTTGGATATCAATTAACCAGTACTCTAAACCAATATATTAACTCAAGTTACTCAATGGCTATGCAATATTTAAAACCAATTTTATTAGATTTAGGTTCCAATTTGGTTAGAAGTAGAACTCGGCTCCTTCTCTTACATTTTTTTTTTCATATTAGCTACAAGTTTGTTATAGAGATCCAAAACCTCTTTAAGTTTGTTTATTTTCAAAGTTCGAAATTTTTGAAATGATGATTTATAACATAGGTTGTCTTAACTATTTATATTATATATATTTTTAATTTCCATCCATATATTTAGAGATATTTGAATTAGAGATTTTAGTTTATAAAAAATTGATTTTTGTATATTTTGTTGTTTGTTTGATTTTTAGTTAGTTTTATTGTTTAGGTTAGTTGTAGATATTCGTTCTTGATGTCTACTTGTAGGGTTTTGAACAGTAATTCGTTCATCGACTATCGTTTTTGATGACGAATAGTCATTCGACTTTCAAAAGTCCGCTCATAGTACTATCCAGTTTGAATAAAGTTAGTCATCCGCATATGTTAATTAATGTAAATGGGCCACGGGAACGAAAACTTGTATCACCAATGATCCTTCGACTGTAGGTCGAAGTTCAAATGTAGTCAAGGTTAAAGTCGATGGACTATTGGTCATACAATTTTTTGTTGAATATGGTGCCACGTGGCAGTTTTTCATTAATCAACATATGCGGGATACTAACTTTATCCAAACTAGATAGTTTAGGGACTACTAATGGACTTTTGAAAGTCCATGAACTATTTGGCAACAAAATTGATAGTCCACGCACGAATTACTGTTCAAAATCCTACTTGTAGAAAATAGTTGAGTATTGGAAGATTTAGAGTTCCGAAGCAGCCATAGCTCTTCTTGGTGGTTTTAAAAAAACAATCGGTCTTGAGCACCCTGAACACACGAAACTGGTTTTTTTACACGCGACTGGTGCGTGAAATCACCAAAATAGCGTGATTGATATTGTACAAATTCATTCATGAATCGTTCGAAGATTTTGCACATAATATAACATTATTCATGCGCGAATTTACTAGTGCAAAACTTGAAATATTTCTTTAGTTTCATAACACTTCAAATTCTCTTTCTAGTACAATTTTTTTTGTCATAAATATTGTTTTAAACATATATTGTGTTTATCAATTCCTTGAGAAATTTTTTGTTGTACCTTTGTTTTAAGTTTAATCAATTATTTTAATTTCAGGATGCCTTTTCGTCGTCCACATTCGTCATCCGAGTCAGAGTATGAGATTAGCGACCAAGAACCGGATGCGCCTCATCAGATTTCACGGAATGTTAGAATCCATCGTCGTAGTCGTATGTCAATTATTGAGCATCAGATTACTCTAGACCAGCTTTTTCGCAGAGTCAACAGTCACGTTCCTAAGTTTTGCTCCAACTTTAATGACTACAAGACTCACAAAGCGTATAACATCGTAGTCGTATTCCTTTTATGGAGCATCAGATGACTCTAGACCAGTTTTTTCACAGAGTCTACTGTCAAGGTCCTAAGTTTTACTCCAAATTCAATGACTACAAGACTCACAAAGCGTATAGCGTCTTTAACAATAATGTAAGTTTGTAAAAAGTTGCTTATATGTCATTATTATATTTTTAACTTGTTTTGGTTGTTTATGTTATAGTTAATTATATCATACCTTACCGTTAATTTGGTTATATTTTATAGACGATAGTCTTTTAATGATGCTTCACTATGTACACTATCCATCACTAGTGGGATCTCACTCGTCAGAATCAGATTAAAGATTAGGTTATTGTGACGTGTTTTAGTCATCTTCTCGATTGTCTCTTGCATTTACTCGAGGCATTGTTGGAGCGCTAGAATCTAAAGGCAAACTCTTTCAATTTCTTATTTGTGAGATGACGGTTACGCTCCGCGACAGACGCATCACCACTGGTCTTCTTGTTACATGTTAGAGCTTTGATCCTGTTACATTTCCTAGTAAACTTCAGAGAGTTGGCACATTTTCTCGATTACTTGGTGTAGATTACCAATATTTTGCTAATAAACTAGATCATAACCATGGTGGTAGTGACAACCACGTTCAGATGAATTTTTGTATGTAAAGTAAATATTAATATGCTTTGACAATGATGAGATGGTTATTCATGTCATGATGGGGTAGTTATTGCATATATTTGGTTGTTACATTCTTGCAAACCGTATAGATAACAATATTTCTATTGACTATATACAGTTCATTGAGAACTATACAAACTTGGGTAGGTATAACTAGGGTCATATGGTATTAACCCATTTATATTATGAGTTTGGTAAGAGCTGTTTACACGCCATATTGAGTTTTATTAGTTTCCTCGAATTTCTAGGGACATGGATCTATAATCATTTTCCCGTGCTTTGGCTACGTAGTTTAGTTCATATGTTATCATGCAGCCAACCATTTGTAGACATGCACCTTATCTTTTTTTATCAAACCAAAAAACTCGAGATAATATTCTTCAGTATTTATCTATGTTCAGAGAGCATGATGTAAATTTTATTTTTCGTTTTTATTTTTTACTATATTTCTCTTTATTTCAATACGAATTTAATTTATACAAAAAATAATTTTTTATATTGCAAGTCTGGTTCATGTCATATGGATATTAACATGACGTTAGGGAATCTGTGAGGTATCTTGGATATATGCTGCACTGAATTATTGAGACATTATAGAAGCTCATTATCCAATCCACCTCGCTTTATAATTGGGGCAGGTTCAAGAAATACCTAGTCTATTTACGTCAGACATTATGTATGAGATGCATCCATGTTTGGACTACATGGCAGTCCTATATTATGACCCCATAATACAAGATGCTTCATACCGATTCAAACAACCTGGTAAGGTTTTGTTATACCTTTTATGGGTAGAGATTAACTTATGGTACATATTTGATTGATCTGATTCTCATCCCGGCGATGCATACATTGGGGTGAACTCCTCCGCGACGACTTATCAAGTGAGGTTACATGACTCAATAGATCGATTACTGGAGATGGAGTTTATGTCCTCGAGTTGAGTATAAAGCAACTTCACGGGCCTTTACTATAGGACTTCAGACTAGCGCACCTCTACCGAGATTGATTTTACTATATGTTTTTTTTGTTACGACCTTTTTTTATGTACTGGTTTGATGTTTATGTTTTGTTATATCACGACTAGTTTGTGTCACAACTATTTTATAATGTACGAGTTTAATTTTTACGTTTTGTTGTATCACCTATTTTTTACGACTATGAATATTTGAAGTATGTTACGGAATTAATAATTTACACATGTCGGATATGTCAATCCAACACATGTCCCTAGCAGATTGGTCATAGATCTATTTCAATTGTCTTATCTAGTAAAATTTAGGTCAATACTATATCTTGATCCAATTTTGTTGGATATTGACATCTAGATTTAACTGCTACTTTTCATGTGGGTTTATCATGACATCCATCGGGGGGTGCATTACTCTTGTCCAATACATGTCCCAACTTGATTGGCTGAGATGATTAAAATATTCATAACTTATACGTATCCAATATTGATATGTCTATTTGGATTACGGTTTCCTCGACTGAAGCTCAATAAATAGATGTTACATTATTGCAAAAACTAAACCTTGAAAACTCATACCTTAAATAAAATAGTATGTGTTGACCAATTTCAAAGATGAATATTTTTTAAAAATAATAATTTAAATGAAGAAAACATACAAAAATAAACGGGGTAAACAGTGTTGGAAACCAATACTATGCCAGTTGTACTATCTCTATGGTAGGGATTATGTCGAGCCGTTTAAAATGTCATGACATTTAGATGAAGTGAAAAATATAAGGAAGTATCAAACGATACAACGGGTACACTTGGTTTTCAACCTCAATGACGAGAAATGTTATATTACGGGTGGA
This sequence comes from Limnanthes douglasii subsp. nivea, assembly GCA_036936605.1. Lineage (NCBI taxonomy): Eukaryota > Viridiplantae > Streptophyta > Magnoliopsida > Brassicales > Limnanthaceae > Limnanthes > Limnanthes douglasii. The sequence goes on along the minus strand of JAUPFV010000002.1, from coordinate 107,429,499 downwards.
AACTATGTACGATGTTGAGGTGAACTAAAAATGGAGAAGGAAAAACTGAAGCTAATGGAATAGAAATGGCATAATGGAAAAAAAATAGTTTGTATTATCTTCAAGCTACGGTTGTTTCAATATCTGAATTACTATATTATCCCTGTTTCAGTATTTTAAGTCCTAAGTTATCATTGTTTTCGTTTTAAAATTTCTAAGATATTATTGTATCCAATTTTAGTAAAATCAAAATATTTGTTTTATATAGTTTTTTTCACACTATATGTTTATAATGACTTAGCTTTATGATAACTTATTTCAAATTTTAGTTTTACATATTATAAGTAAGTTAAAATTAATTTTTCCACAAACGGACAATGGACTATATGAATTCGGAGAGCACGAAAACCTACATTTTTGGCACCCAATATCAACGAAATGGTAAAACATAATATTGTACCAAGACGCACGCTACACATAATATTGTACCAAGACGCACGCTAGCAGTACATTCTTGTGTATATATGGCGCACACTAGTTGCAATGGCGTGTATGATTTTGCGCACGTCGAGTGTGATAAGGAGGTAATTCGTCGATCCTAATAGAAAATGAGTTAATTGCAAAATGAGAAAGGAAATATGCTCGTTATTGTATTAATTATTTACTAGAAGACAATGTGTAAATAAAGTAGTTTGTAAAGGACTAATTGTGAAATAATAAAAGACTACCAAAGACATAAATGGGTCCCACCTTCCCCACTATAAAAGGGAGCCCATTTATTCTTGGTAGGTGGACAATTCTTTAATATATTCTCTTTCTAGATTCCGTCTCTACATTTTAAGATCTAATCACATCAGGTCCAAAATCCAAGATTCCTTATTCTTGTCATTTATTCTCTCATCATTGGCGCCGTCTGTGGGAATCCGTAATACGTAAAAAGAAAACTTTTTCTTTGAAAATCGCGATTTAATTTTAAAGAATGAATGACGAAGCAGGCGGAGAGAGGGTCAAGAGAGAGGTTACCCGAGCCATCTCGATGTCTGAGGGCGAGGAAGCACCAGGCCGTAAGTATTGCGCGCAGGGTCGGGATAAGCGATCAACTCTTATCATGACCAAGAGACAGTTTATGGAAGACATCGCCAAACTTAACGCTGAAAATGAGTGGGCTCTAGATGACAAAATAATTCGGGAAGGAAAAGGAAAAGAGTCGATCGTAGATAAAAATAGAGAAGGTTATCCAAGTGTAGACTACCGTATCGATGCCCAACCTGTTCGGTATTATCGAGAGCCCCACCCAGGTAGGGAGCGAGATGGAAAAACCGAGCGATACCAAAAGGATGACCGGGGTATTTCTGCTAATTATACTTCAGACGATTCGTCAGGCAGAGAATACCGACGCAAAGAAAGACTAAACAAACGCGCGCAAAAGAGTAATTCCCGACGTAATAGGGCACCACGTTCTGATTCACCCAAGTACAAGAAATGTAGCACCGAGAAAAGAACGCCAGTTTCACTTGACAAAGAAGAGATGTTAACGGGCAGCAGAGAGGAGCGGGTAGTCCTACCCCAGGTTCAGTGGTAGTCGTCGAATAGTCAGACCCAGGGGTACAAGGTCAGTAGCCAGTTCATCAACCCGGGAAACGAACGACTGTATGGAGTTTAGACCGAGGGGCTCGGAGGCGGTTCTTTCGGATTCAGAATGAATTGGAGAGCTTCACCATTGTCCGATGAAATATTGTCGGGACACCTCCCGAAGAGGTTTAACATTTCTGAATTGGAAAAGTACGATGGTAAAAGAGATCCGGACAACCATTTAGAAGCCTTCAAAAATTTTATGTTGAGTTTTGATAATGACGATAAGTTATTATGCCGAGCTTTCTCGATGACTTTCAAGGATCGGGCATCTAAGTGGTACAACCGGCTACCACATGGTTGTATAAATATTTTTGGAATGTTATGGGTGATGTTCCGTCCGCAATTTGTGGCAAGGAAAAGTTTCCGGGCCAATGGTGATACGATCGTTAACTGTAAACAAAGGCTGTGAGAAAGCCTTAGGGATTTCACCAGGCACTTTATCGATACGAAGACCAACCTTTATCATTGCGAAGAGAACGTGGCTCTGACAGCATATCATTTATGGCTGCTCCTAGGACCGATGAAGCAAGCAGTCACTAAGAAACAAACTTTCACCTTTTCCGCCCTTCTAGCTCAGGTGGAAAAACAAATATTGATAGAAGAAACCGAGGCGTCCGAGAAAATTCAGTAGAGTGCACAAGCATCGGTTGTTATAAAGCAGGGTACTCAATCTGGTTATGCCCCACAAATCTAGCCAATCAGCAAAATACCACTGACCCAGTCCATATCGATCAAGTCTCTGGCATCCCAGGGCCGAAGGACAAAACAGACCAACCAGGTGGTTTCACGACCGATGTCTAATAAATGGATCTGACCTGCTTACTTCGCTGATCTAACAGAATGCGTGTCCATTATCTATGAAAAGACTAATAAAAGCGGGATGTATCGGAGACCCTTCCCCATACCAACGCCCCGGGAAAATAGGAACAACCGATACTGTTGATACCACGAAGACATGGGACACGATACCAAGGATTGTATCGCTCTCAAAAAGGAAATACAGATGCTGATAGAATACGGAAACCTACTCGAGTATGTGAAAAAGAAAGCGCAACAGGGCACAAATTCAAAATAAATTGTGACGGTACAGAAGCCAGAGACAACCATGTCAATCTCCGAAGTGACCAACCCATTTGACGTCTCCATCGAGTATCCTGATCCCGATGTCAGCCGTAACCTCATCGAGGTCATTGAAGAAGAAGCTACGGAAAGCAAAGGAAATGTGAGCACCTCTATCAATTTTTTGAATCATTGACTATTTTTTCGATGGAAGAGATCACGCACTCTTCCCAAAAGCGACATATTGTGAACTTAGCAAATCAGTTGGAAGCTCGGTCTTATCCCCACTCAAAAGGCATCCTGTCACCGATTTTGTATTTTGACGACGACGACATGCGAGACATAGTCGGTCCTCACGAAGACGCCATTGTCATCGGGGCGGCCATTGCGGGGGAATAAGTCCGACGCATCCTTGTAGACATCGGAAGCTCAACAAACATAATCTTTGCGTCAACATTTGCTAAGTTCCGGACGCCCCCAGTAATTACGCGTTCAGACCACATTATTGTCGGGTTCACAGGATCAGCAGCAAAAGTGATTGGTGAGTTTGAAGCCATTGTTCAGATGGGCCACGAGCCTTTCAAGAAGGAGGCCACTGTTTTATTCGTCGTGGTAGATGCACCGGCCTCCCATAATGCGATCTTTGGCAGGTCATGGCTGTCACGAATGCACGTGGTAATGTCCACTATCTATCAATGCTTGAAATACGTGGTCGGGAATAACGTAGGGGTGGTGCGAAGCAGCCAGAAAGCAGCAAGAGAATGCTACCGGGCGACTTTAGCGCTAAAAAATGACCAAGAGATGGAGCAAGTACGAGATTAGCAATTAGCGGGACTTCGTTTGGGGTCGCTACCTGTCGACGATCCCAGGGAAGCGCCCAGTTTTTTTTACCACCGATGAAGAATGTGAAAAACACTAGTTTCCCGAAGGAATAGTTTTGTAGATAGGAACTAACTTATCACTAGGCTTCAAGAGACAGTTGATCATATTGCTACAGGAAAATTTGACTTTGTTTGCATGGTGCTCGAAGGACGTTACCGGAATCCCAGAAGACCATGTAATTCACAAACTAACTATCAATAAGAACGTCAGACCTGTCTCACAAAAGCGTCGGGCCTTTTCACCGGAAAATGCAGTGATTATTCTGAGAGAGGTTGAAAGAATGCTCAGCGTCGGTCACATCAAGGAATCAAGTTACCCGCTTTGGACATCCAATCTCGTCCTGGTTGAGAAGAAAAACGGCAAGTGGAGGATGTGCGTAGACTTTACCGACCTTAATCGAGCGTGCCCAAAAGACCCCTTCCCGATGCCGAGAATTGACCAGCTGGTGGATTCGACGTCGGGAAAGACTACTATCTTTTATGGATGCATATGCGGGCTATAATCAAATCAAGTTGCATCCAGCAGATGTGGAAAACAAAACGTTTGTCACGGGCCGAGGCCTATATTGTTATAAGGTTATGCCATTTGGATTAAAAAATGCAGGGGCGACTTACCAAAGGTTGGTGAACAAGACTTTTGACTACCAGATAGAGAGAAATATGGAAGTTTACATCGATGACACGCTTTTGAAGAGTGAGACTTTTGGTAATCTAAGGAGTATAAATCTCAAGTTGAACCCGGAGAAATGTTCTTTTGGGGTTATGTCGGGCAATTTCCTGGGGTTCTTTTTCAGCGAGAATGGAATCGAGGCAGACCCGATCCAATTGCAAGCTCTAACCTACATGGCCCCACCTAGGAATGTCAAGGAGGTTCAGATATTAACCGGGCGCTTGGCGGCTCTGAATCGATTTATTTCTCGTTCTTCTGACAAGTGCACTCCCTTTTTTCAGGTCTTGAGAAACGCTAAGTCTTTTGTTTAGACGTCAGCTTGTGATAAAGCCTTTTTAGGGATCAAAACGTATTCATCATCCTCGAACCTCCTAACGAAGCCATTGACATGAGAGACTCTTTTTCTTTACATAGCGGTTTCAGATTTTGCAGTAAGTGCGACATTGATCAGTGAATTGGGAACGGTTCCCGAAGCATTATACTTTGTGAGCAAAAGCCTATTGGAAGCGGAGACACGGTACTTGAAGCTGGAAAAAATGGCCCTGGCCTTGGTGACCGCAGCGCGAAAAATACGGCCATATTATTTTCAGGCCCACCTCATTGTCGTTCGAACTTCTTTTCCGCTCAAGTATGTTCTTCAGCGACCAGACATGTTATGAAGAATATCTAAATGGTCGGTCGAGCTAGGCGATTGTGATATCGATTTTGAACCAAGAACAACCATCAAAGGCCAGGCCTTGGCTGATTTTATAGTCGAATTTCACTCCGCCCGAAAAAGACGAGCTAGGTGAGTGGGTTATTCGAACTGATGGCGGGTTGAACGTCAATGGATGCGGTTCGGGCGTACAACTAATCACCCCCACGGGCATCAGTATGCATCAGGCAATCCTGATTTGGTTTTACCACTTCTAACAACGAAGCTGAATATGAGGTGGCCCTGGCCGGTTTGAGATTAGCATAGGTGTGCGGGGCTAAGCACATACGTTTTGTTAGTGATTCTCAACTTTTGATTAATCAGGCATCCGAGACGTCGGAGGCTAGGAAAGAGCACCTGGTTCAATACTTGGCAGCATTACGAGTGCTAGCCGCATCATTTGCCAAAGTAACATATGAGCATGTCCCCAGGACCGGAAATGTTATTACCGACTCCTTGGCGTCGGCATCCTGTTCAAGCAGTTACCCCTGGATTACCGAACAAGAAAACGTGTCGATCATAAAGAGCGCAGAGCTAGAAAATCGACCAGAAATCGCTTGTCAGATATCCTCGGTAACGATATCGGACTGTAGAAGGGATATTATGGCTTTCCCGGCCGAAGGGCTACTACCAAAGGACAATATCGCAGCTCGGAAGATACGAAACAAGGCCCGAGGCTACATTTTTTTGGGAGATATACTATACAAAAATCTTTCAGCAGGTCTTTACTGAGATGCTTGGGGGCAAATGAATCACAAATAATTATATCTGAATTACACGACGGAGAAGGAGTAGCTCACTGCGGTTACAAAGCACTAATAAGAAGAATTTTTCTCGCCGGTTTTTATTGGCCAACGGTAACTGCCGACGCTCAGCACATAGTGAAAACGTGCGACACCTGTCAAAGATTCGCAAATGCGATCAATATGCCCGCAGCTCCTTTAGAATCAATATCCGAAGGCTTGCCTTTTGACCGATAGGGAATCGATCTAGTGGGACCGTTACCGATGGCATCTGGTGGTAGACAGACGATTGTGGTGGCTGTAGATTACTTTTCCAAATGGGTAGAAGCTGAGCCGTTATCGGGAACGAGAATTAAGCATATCATCAAATTTATTTGGTCGAGCATATGCTGTAGGTTCGGGGTACCTCAGAAGCTTACCATGGACAACGGAACTCAGTTTGACAGAAACGAGATGAAATCTTTCTGTACGACCCATAGGATTAGGCAATGTTTTTCTACCCCTTTCCATCCCCAGGCGGACAGGCAAGTTTAAGTCACGAACCGAACCATCTTGGACGGGCTAAAAAAGAACCTAGAAGGAAAAGCTGGCAAATGATCGGATTACTTGCAAGAAGTATTGTGGGCTTACCGAACTACACCTCGAACGGCGACTAAAGAATCACCTTATGCCTTGGTTTATGGAATGGATAATGTCACCCCAGCAGAGTCAATCTTCCCATCCTTTAGGATCGGGAGTTATGATGCGGATAAAAACAAGGATGACCGACGACCAGCCCTAGACCTGATAGAAGAAAAAAGAAGTCGAGCTCAACTTAATTCTTTGCATTATCAGACTTTAATGAGGAGTCGGTATGCATCAAAAGTACGCCGACGAGAGTTCAAAGTTGGGGATATGGTTTTGAGAAGAGTTTTTTTGCATACTAAAGATTAAAGCCTCGGAAAACTCGCCCCGAACTGGGAAGGACCGTATAAAGTCGTGGAACGAATTAAGAGTGGGATGTATCGATTGCAGGATAAGCACAGACGTTTATTGAGGCTCCCGTGGAACATTTAACATTTGAAGCTATACTTAGAGTAGTTCCTATAAATTCTTTGTAATCATAGTTTATGTAAGAGCTTTTGGTTGGGGATGCACTCTTTCCTACCTCGGTGGCGCCAGAAGGTTTTAATGAGGCATCCATAGCAACCGACCTATTAAAAGGGAGTCCACCGGATGACGAGCTGATAGACTACTCTTGGAGATATTATTAGGTCAACAAAACCTTAATAGGTTTTTCAGTGTTTCACTGATCTACATTTTATTCCCGACCCTACGGGAAATTTTAAATTAAACATTGATCAACAGAACCTTAACAGGTTTTTCAGTGTTTAACTGATCTATATTTTATTCCCAACCCTATGGGAAAATTTTCAATTACACATTGATCAACAGAACCTTAACAGGTTTTTCAGTGTTTAACTGATCCACATTTTATTATTCCCGACCCTACGGGAAATTTTCAATTAAACATTGATCAACAGAACCTTAACAAGTTTTTCAATGTTTAACTGATCTACATTTTATTCCCGACCCTACGGGAAAATTTTCAATTACACATTCATCAACATAACCTTAATAGGTTTTTTAGTGTCCAACTGATCTACATTTTATTCCCGACCCTATAGAAAATTTCTATTAAACATTGATCAACAACACATTATCTTCGACTCTGGAAATCTCTTACCAATGAAAACAATCATGCCCGACCATATATAGAATTACAAAGCATATTGGAGAAAAAAACTTCAAGATTATGTTAAACAATTAACATGACTCGGTTACAAAACAAGTCGAAAGGGTTCTACACACCCATCGGTTACAAAATTTCGATCGAAAAAAAAACCAAAAAACAAAAAAAAGGGAGGTTTAAGCGTCCTCATTCTCAGGCTCAGTCTCCATATCATTCGATTCTTCATCCTCGCAGACCACATCGGATAGACGATCTGCCTCGAGAACATCCAACCACATAGAACCAAGGGGAAGATCGGGGAAACGATTGTGAAAGACCAGCACATAAGGAGCCTTAGCCGCGACAGTCTCTTTGTCCGTTCATTTCTGACACTTGTCACCAAATAGAGCGTTGACATTTTTAAGATGGGCAATTTCTTTCGCTTTCTTTGTCGCGGAATAACGAAAAAAGCAGCTCTGAATTTTTGAGACTACCAATTTCCCAGCTCGGCCATTGCGGTCTTTTCTGACCCACGCCAAGGTTGTCTCAACCTTTTTCTACTTCTCCTCCAAGAGCTCTTTTGTTGCCTCTCCCCTTTTCACCTCCTCTTCAAGTGCGACAATCTTCCCTTCCGCACCAGTCAGCTTCTGGCTTAGCTCCCCTGCACGCCTCTCTTTCATCGCCAGAGGAACGATCATATTGTACAAAGACAAGGACAGCCCGTCAGTTACCCATAAAGGAAAGGTATGAGGGCTCCCAGGAACTGACAGCACGGGCAACTTAGTGCCACTCGATGACGCCCCAACAACTTTTGCTGCCTTTGAGGAACCAGCCTCATCATCGTCGGGGATTACCACTACTGGCGCTCTCTCAGACGATACCGCTGCGGGAGTGGCCGCATCCCCACCTTTGACCTCCTCATATTGTTCGAATAGCGCCGGGATGGTCGCATTATCGACGAGAGCGGAAGCATTGGCGGGACAACTCCCCTTGGAGCGTTTCGATTTTTTGGCCTGAGCACCATCCGCCTCATCCTTTTCCTTCCGTTTCTTGGTCAGCTTTTCAGACCGATGGGCTGCGTCATCCTCAGCCGCAGCTTCATCCTTTTGTTCCACCGCGTCGACCTTCGCTGCCACGGCATTCGCCTGCTCGGCATCTTCGTCCGACTTGGGGCGTTTGCTCGGCGCCTTATTACGTTTGGGCAGGAATAGGTGTGCGTCGGGCGCATCCGTTTTTGCAACCAAATCCACCAAGCTGGGTGGTTGGCGCAGCTGCTCCAAGGTGAGCGGTTCAGCAGAGCAACGCTAGAGGTTGATCATGATCAGATTTGTATTCTTGAAGGCAGAATGGAACGCCCAGCCCTAGTTCTTCGTGGAAAAGTCCTTCAAAATTTGGAAGGTCACTTTGCCAGCTTTGAAGTGGCTCTTCTTCAGCTCCTGAATGAACTCCTTTGACACTGCACAAAGGATCGGTCATTTCGTTAAAAAAATAAAAAAAAAATAAAAAAATAAAAAAATAATATGTAATATGATTACCATCAGGAACCCATATCCGCAGCAATTTCCTCGAGTTCTCTTTAGTATATAGGAGACCGTTTTCCCAGCAGCCACTAAGGAAGACGAACCGATGCTTCCAGCCCTTGTCGTCTTCGAGGAAATCGTTTACAATCTTCCAAGTGTTGGCCAGGGAAGAATAGAAGAAGGGTGACTTGGGAGACTTCGAGAGCCCGAAGATGGCGATGTACTCAGTCATCGGCATAACCCAACCCGATAGGCGAGAAGCCATTATGCATGACATCAGCGTATACCACGCGTTGGGGGTTAGCTGGGAGGGGCAGATGCTAAGGGTCTTAATGTACAGAGCGATCTCAGGATCCAGAGGAAACCTGAGGCCCTAGTTGAAGAGCTCTGTGAAAATGACGATCTCCCGTGCCCGAACATGCACGGGCGTCTCATCATGAGCGGGGAATCGTACGGTGACGAACTCCGGGATCTCCCACCGGATCAGAAGCTCTGTCTGTTCCGCGACTGAGAAGTAGAGATATTTTCCTTCGAAGAGGGAAATAATGTTGTCCCTTGTCAACAGCCGATGATAAGTAGTGGTTATGACGGCTTCGTTCTCCGCTGGAAGATGTTATTCGGGAGGAACAGTGATGTTGCCAGCAGCGGCAACACTTTCCCCAGTAGCTAAGACAGCTGCTTCTGGCTCCCTAGCATCTTCTGATTGGATAGTATCGGGTTTAGAGGAGCCGGCCGCTGGAGGATCGACAGACTGAGAAAGAGGCTCTATAAAGCTAGAACTACTATCGGTGCGAGCAAGCTTTGAATCTTCCTCGCGCTGTTGACGGGCGCGCTCGAGCTCCAGGTTCCGACGCTCGAGATCCTTTCGGGAAACGCCCAAAGGGGTACATGCTGTGTTGACACTCGTCCGATATCCTTGAATGGTGGGAGTCAGCTGGACTATTTCGGGAGAATTACCCCACGCGGGTGAAGTAGAGGCACTAAAATCTCCTATTTAAAGAAACCTAGTTTTGCCTTGGTGTCTAGGAAGAAAATGGTTTAAGCTGGTAGGAGAATTTACCGATGAAGGCGTCGGGCGATCGAACTGAGTGATAGGGGAGTACAGAGAGCTACTATTGGAGGAGATAACTATGGCCTCGGGGGTTTGAGCGCCAACAGGGTCGGGTACGATGAAGGATTTAGTGGGAACAGAATTAGGAAGGACAGGGTCGTGAGGGAGAGGCACAGGTGCGAAGGGCTTCATATCTGAACTCCAGATTAATCCCGCAGCTCGGTACTCTTCAGCTCGGTAGCCAATACTAGCCCAGTCGATAAACCAAAAATCAGGCTCGGTCTTCTTCTTCAGTTTTTGTTTTGGCTTCGGGGTCTTACCTTTCATAAACTTTGCTCTCTCTCTCTCTCTCTCTCTCTCTCTCTATAATGGTCAGAACAAGACTTTCTCTCTCTAGAGTTTCTCTGAGAGCGATTTAGTGAATGGAGTATTTATAGGCAGCTTGCCTTAACCGCTTTACGCATGGGAGAGTCCAAACGACGAAAAGCAGCGGGGATGTGAAGAGTCTTTTGGAGAGATGTGCAGAGGAGCACGCTTCGAGTAAGGGGATGACACGTGTAGGTTTAGCCCAACAGAGCACGCCATAGGCGCTAGTCAGGCTAGCATCATAGGTCTGCACCAACTAGTTCGGATGGGCATGCTAGATGGGCTCAGTGTACCCGGTTTTCCTTCCAAGCCCAGGTTACCCATTTGGGCATGCTAAATGGGCTCTGTGCGCCCGGTCTTCTTAGATGGACTCATAATAAGCTCTTCTCGTGTCGGGAATGATTCGTGGCCGTTCCTGAAGCTTTAATAACAAACAAAGGGGGTCGGTCATCATTCAGGAGAAGGCGGATGGCCATTTGATACCGAGGCAGCATGGTTCTTAAGCCGTGCCAATACCAAGGCAATGTTGTCATTTGATACCGAGGCAGCATGGTCCTTAAGCCGTGCCAATACCGAGGCAATGTGGTCATTTGATACCGAGGCAACGTGGGCATCTTGTTACCGAGGCAGTCGTCTGAGGCGTATCGAAATGATTTATTTACAAGTCTTCATTCCCGATGCTCTTGAAGACTGGGGGGGGGGGGGCTACTGATAAGGAGGTAATTTGTCGATCCCAATAGAAAATGAGTTAATTGCAAAAGGAGAAGGGAAATATGTCGTTATTGTATTAATTATTTACTAGAAGACAATGTGTAAATAAAGTAGTTTGTAAAGGACTAATTGTGTAATAATAAAAGACTACCAAAGACATAAATGGGTCCCAGCGTCCCCGCTATAAAAGGGAGCCCATTTATTCTTGGTAGGTGGACAATTCTTTAATATATTCTCTTTCTAGATTCTCTCTCTACATTTTAAGCTCTAGTCACATCAGGTCTAAAATCCAAGATTCCATATTCTTGTCATTTATTCTCTCACAGAGTGTCAATAGTCAATTGCCTATTTGAAAACAATGAGGAGAGATATATGTTATACCACACATTGATATCGATTGGTTATCACTAAGCCAATAGCGAGTAATGTCATCCAATATTTATTACTATTTTTTAATGCTTTAAACCAGTCTAATTTATCATAGTTTCTAAACTACCGAACATTGACACCCTAAAATTACGTTGAGTTTTCAGATCAAAAATCCAATCGCGTCTTAGGAATTTCCATGCATTTAAATATTTGTATATTTATATCGTTACGTCCCGATAACCGCACTGGCCGTCTAGATCAACGTCTACCATGCTTGTAATATAATCAAGTAAATAATTCGGAAAACATTCCTAATAACCAATAAGATCGTTGGTCTTACCAATAAGATCGTTGGCCTTACTATATTTCTTTACTAGAGATACTTTATATTATTTCTTTGGGGGAGAGTTAGTAATAACTGGTTCATTACGCTCTAATATGTAATTTTTTTTCTGGTTTGAGGATTTGCATCACCCTATTTATAATATGATTTTGTATATTTGGGTCGTAACCACGAATAAAACTATATATTGTGTTGATTTATCCTGTTAGTTCATATTTCGTATCTATTTTATCAATAAGAACAATCTTTAAAATACTCCAATGTATATCACATTCTACTAGAGGAAATGGCCTACATTCTCGTTCGGCCATAGCTAGCGCGCATGCACACGGTAACCCGTGTGTTTTCTTAACAAAACAACCATAAGCTACCTAATATAAGTTTATTTGTCTAGCACATTCATAACTCTTGTCGATTTCTAAGGTCGTAGAAGATAAATTACCTTTTAATTATTTATAGATAATAATTTTATACAACACTTTTAGATGATAGTTACTTCTCTCGAATGATTCAAAAACGGACAAGTATTGAGCAAAAAAAAAAATCTATGAACAATCGTCCAAAAAATTCGAAAAGTACATAGATTTGTACCAGAGTAGCTTTTTAGGTTTGAGTGAGCACTATCCAACTTATAATATATATACAAATAAATCATGATTATAACATCGACTAAATGAAATTTAAGTTTATAAATGAAAATATCAGTTACTGATTACTAGTTCGGCTACCTAAATTTGTATGCTCATTCATGAAGATATGAAGAAATGTTTCATAGTGTATCGTGATTCATTGATTCATCACATAATCTATAACCTTCGGGTAAAACGAGAATACTTCGTTTATTGTTGCGAGATTTTTTTATATTTTTCAATTGCGTACGATCGGGCAACAAAATCATAAAAAATTATAAAATCTTATGTCATATCTACTTTAGCCATCATACTTTTAGCGTATGCTAAAATGTTTTTGTTAATATTTCATTTCCATAACATGTGGGTAGCATCCTAGAAAAATATATTTAATAGCTCGCATCAACACTAACTTTTGATCAATGATGATAATATTAAAATAAATATACAAATATTTTCCACCATCATAGTCCTTAAAATACTCAAAGTTTATGTGTAGTTCGCATATTTCTCGAAGCTCACAAAGACTAAAGTAATACAAAATGTCTTGTTGATTGATGTTACAACAATAATTTCAAGAAAATGCATCTTATACCTCGTAGTCTTGTAAGTAATGCCCATGATAAGAACTCAAAAAAATATGTGGAAGAGCTCGATACTTGTAGGATGCATGAAAAACAATTCGAGGATCTCGTGAGTTGTATCATTTGTTTGATGCTAAATTGAGTATTTGTTTTCTTTCAGTTTACCCAAATATAATTCTATTTGGTTTCGCCTGACTTTTTTTTATGAAACAACGCTTTTGACGAATATTGTAAATAGTGCGCATGCTAGATACAATTTGAGGGTTATGAATCTTCAAACCCACGTATATTTCTCTTAGACGAGAACCAACTTTCCTTAACTTAAAAACTAAGTCCTCTTCGTCTGCTTTGAGTTTAGCGGCATGCGAATCACCACTCAAGTGCGAAAATGATAAGTGGTTGTGTTTCTCGTTTAATACATTTAATTTCCAATTACTTGATTTTCCTTTTAGATGGACTCCCCCTTAACATGAAAAGGAAACCATATTTTTTATGAACATTTTCATCATTTTTTCACAACCCCCGGTCCGGAATTAACTTTATAAATTTTGTACCTCTCGCATTTTAAATATACCATATGAGTTTTTCTATTTCTATTACCTTCGCCGTCTTTTGTACTAATAACGATAAAACTTATATTGGTGGCTACAGATTTTTCCCATGCTTCCAAATCATCTTTAATGTAATACTTTTGGGTGGTAAAAATATGTGAGTAATAAGTCATCATAAATGTTGGTTGTTATGGATCATATAACATACATAAAGATAATTTACATAAAAATTTGCACTCACTAAATGCAAGGTGAACGTAAATCACACATGTAACTGCGCTAATTTTTCTAAAATAACATGTATGATTTGCTTCATATTATGAAAAATCGCATGCCAAGTTGCGTGATATTGTGCCAAATTGCGCAAGAAAAATGTACGCAATTTGGCGCAAAATCACGCATTAAAAGCTAGAGATTTGTTACAATATCGCACAGTCTGCGTCCATATGTGTGCATAATTTTCTCGCCGATTAGGAGTAACAGAACATTAACATGTAGTCGTGACGAATTCAAAATCAGGTACAATCGTGCGAAACCACTCCGGCATTTGTTGTTCATGCCTTATAAAAATAAGCAAGAAATTACTACAGTGCAGAACATGACAATTGTAGATTACATTATTAGGGATATGGTAGCATATTTAGGTAGAAACTATAAGAATGAATGGGGTAAACACTACTTAGAGGAAATGTTATGCCAGATGTATTTCATATACGGCAGGGATGACGTCTGACTGCCAAAGATTTCAAGACGTTTGGATGAGGTAAAAACCAGGGGGACCTATCTAGTGAAATTTTGTGCACACCTAATTTCTAACCTCAACAACGAGGAACGTCATGCTGCGTTTAAGTTGTTCATCTGCCAATTCACCACTACTTTAATGGAGCAGCAACTAGATCATATCCATGCCTACATATCTACCATCATGGAAAAGAAATGTATGCTGCTACGGTGGACTACCAGATTACGAAAGATAAAAGGAAGTTGATGAAATGGAATAACCCTGACAAATAAAATTCGTTGACTATGATCTATTGCAAATTCTATTATTTGAGTTTTTATGATTTCCTGAGTTGTTGGTTGAGTTTATGCTAGTCCTAAGTTATTGTTCGACCTGTTTTTAGTCAATTTTTAATTTTTTTTTGCCTTTATTTTGTAAGTAGTGGTGTTAAATTACTAAAGTAGAATATTTATTAAAAATTTAAGTTTGGAAACCTAGAAAATACAAAAAATAGAAAATGGCAATATCTTTAGTAGTCTTCGCGAAACAGAGTTTGCGCTAAAGCCATTATTACGAACAGTAAGACCGTAATTATAGCACAATTGTGGACACCACCTTTGCGATTTCAAAAGAATTACGAACGTTAACTTTGTGATTTAATTAAAATCACGACCTCTACGTTCGCATTGTTGAATTGGCAGTTAGTTTTGGCAAGTTTTTGATAAAATTTGTAACAATTTTTGGAAAAAAAACTATAATGTCAAATGTGGAAGTGGTAGACGAAATAAAGCGTCTTACAATAAACTTTAAAATCCAAACAATGATGAAATAAAATTATAGTATGCGTCTATACGATACAAAAAAATAAGCCACGCGTGTACTTAATCATTGTTATTTGCTCAAATCGAAGAAGTGTGGTAGATTTTCGCGTGCGTTCGATTACTAGACAATCTTGATTTGATAATATTTTGTTGAATCGTATGTCGAGTAGTATTTTCCAACAGGTTACAACTTCGTTAGTGCGAAACGGAAACCAAGTAGGATAGAGTTCCTGGAGCGGTCCATTCAATCCAAACCTATACAAACCAAATTTGGATAAATATTACGTCACAAAATAAAATATAATAAGATAGGATTCATTAGTATACTTACTTTCACGAAATGACTACCATGTACGAACCCTAGACTAACTTCTGTGATAGGACATGATTCCCATACACTTTAAAGACGTCCAACCTTTTTACTCGGTTATCTACACGTTATGCACCATCAAATACTCTCTGCCATAGATTTCCTTGATCTTGCAGTTTGGCGATCAAATTCCATCTAACTTGTTACCATGAATCAACATTACCGTATAGAGTTAAATCTACGACCTAAAATCCGCAATTACCGTTAGGAGATACGTCTTCTACGCTAGAAATGTACTCATGTAAATAGTTCGAAAACCAACTCTCATAGCCGCTAGAATATTTCTTGTTAACAAGAATGGACAACCATGAATTTATATGAACATTCTCGGGGCTTCTTAACATACCCCGGTTTGGGGTTAGGTTTGTAAATACCATGCCTCTCGCACCTAAAATACATAATTAGAGTTTTCCAATTTTTACCATCATCGTCATCTTTTCTGAAAACCAAAATTATTCATAACTTCTTGCTTTCGAAACCAACCGATAAGACCAAAATTAGTTTTCGTATATAAGGTTTCTGTAGTAAACATTTTCGTGTAATCGGACATCAAACATGGCGGTTGCTTCGGTCTTTACAAAATGCATGTAATTATATCAATAACCACTTAATTTTAATTACTTATATCGATAGATGCTTAAATCGCGCCAATAGTGTATGTTATTGACCAAAATTGCGCGTATATGATAAACAATTTGTGCAAGATGACAAACTTAAATGAGTCATATAATTAAAAAAATTGCAAACATAGATTTCGTGATTTTGACCGAATCGTGAAGTCAACATTCATGATTTATCAAAGAACGACAAGCTTAATGAGGTGGTCTCCACTAGAAATCTTGGAGAACCCGGAGGGCCCTATGTTGAGATTCCTTTCAGTGACTTGAAGCAGCTAGACAAATTCTTTCATAAATTTAGTTTTTTCTCTGTGTCTATCAGACTACCAAGAAACAATCTTGACCAAGTGAGTATTTGATTAAACTCTTCTTTTTACGTTTGTGAAAATTGGTAAGATGAGTGAAATTGTGAGTATGGATTTGGGGATGTGAAATCAGGAACTAGCTCTTAGTAGTATTAAGTTGAACTACAATGTTCGGGTATATGTTGAAATTAGATTTTATTATTCTGCAATAAACATGTTTAATGAAATGCATATGGAGAAAGTGCAGGGTCCCTTATTGCTTAGTGTGACTCATTTGTCTCAGAATTATGAAACTACTAATGCGTACACTGAGTATGGTTGTGCTTCCGTTCTCAATGAAGTATCTCTTCCTAACTGTAATCAAGATGAATATAGCGAATGTGAATGACTATGTACACCTGTTTTGTACAATGAAAATATGTACACAATGACACAAAAAGAGAAAAAAACTTTTTGACAAAACATCGATGGTCGTCTTTTCCCAGACAACTTATGTTAGAAAAATGCAAGATAAAAGCTCGTGAATTGGTTTTGGAATTTCATGGTGAGAACGATGAAACCTTATGAGAAAATCGATTTCTCTCTCGGTTGAAAGAAGAAAAACCTGCTCATCATACTAGATTATGTTTGGAATGATTGTATTAAATTAAGAGACATTAAAGTTGAGTTTGATATAAATCAAACGAGCTGCAAATATCGTTAATATTATTAGTTTCCTATTTATTTAATTAGTTCTATTGTTTATTAGTTTGTTATTAGGTTGACTGATTCTTAACTGATATCTTAAAATGGTTTAAGCGTTGCTAAATTTTATCTTTTCATCTCCTTTGGAAAGTTATTTATATAGTTGTTTAGTTGATCAATAAGATAAGCTAATTTATCCCACTATTCGTTTATACATATTCTAGTTTTTAACATTTGGTATCAGAGCGCCACCAATCTGGGCATGATCAACAGTAAAAAAACAACAACAGCCTTTTTCAGTTTAGTAAGACTGAGATGGCGACGAAGAGTAATTTTGTGCAACCAACAATTACAAAGTTGAATGGACATTATGATCACTGGTCCATGTTAATGGAAAACTTTCTCATATCAAAATAATATTGGAGCTTAATGGAACAAGGGATTTCTACAACAACATATGACGTGGTTATCTCAAAAAGAAAAAAGAAAGAAATTGAAGATCTTAAACTTAAAGGTTTGAAGGCAAAAAAATATCTCTTCCAAGCCATAGATCGTCCAACTTTAGAGGCCATTCTGAAGAAAGCACATATAAGGATATTTGAGACTCCTTGAATAAGAAGTACCAGGGAACATCGCGAGTCAAACATGCACAATTGCAAGCTCTTCCCAAGGAATACGAGATTCTTAATATGAAAACGAGAGAATATGTGACTGAATACTTTGTTTGAACTCTCATAGTATCCAACAAGATAAGAGTTCATGGTGAG
This sequence comes from Limnanthes douglasii subsp. nivea, assembly GCA_036936605.1. NCBI lineage: Eukaryota > Viridiplantae > Streptophyta > Magnoliopsida > Brassicales > Limnanthaceae > Limnanthes > Limnanthes douglasii. Next base: position 107,411,718 of record JAUPFV010000002.1, on the reverse strand, counting down.
AAGATGAAAGACATTGATATTGTAGAAAAGATACTAATATCCATGAATTCTAAGTTCCATTATGTAGTTTTCTCGATTGAGGAGTTTAATGATCTAGGTTTCTTATTCATTGATGAGTTACAAAGTAGTCTCTTAGTGCATGAGCAACGCATGAATGGCCATGTTTTTTAGAAAGACCAAGCACTTAAAGTAACATATGATGGAAACCTTGGTAGCGAAGAAAGAGGACATGGTGGATTTTGAGGACGAGGTAGAGGAAGATGTGGACAGGGCTATGATAGATCCATTGTGGAATGCTACAACTATCATGAATTAGAGCATTACCAATACGAGTTTCCTAAGATGGAAAGCTAAACAAGAGAAAACTATGCAGAAACCAAAGATAAGATCCTACCAATGGCCTATGTAGATGAGATATAATCTAAAAATGATATTTTATTTATTAACTTTGGATGCAGTAACCATATGTGTGGGAAGATATAACTTTTCTCAACTATTGATGAAAAATTACACAACTTGTAAAGTTGGGAAATAACTCTAACATGGTTGTGATGGGCAAACAAAATGAAAAAAATCAAGTGAATAAGTTTGTATAAGTAATCACAGAGGTACTTTAAGTACCGGGCCTAAAGAATAATCTGCTAATCATTGGACAACTACAAGAAATAGGTCTTACAATTCTTATACAACAATGAAGTTATTGGATTTATCATCCTGACAGTGGGTTGATCATAAAAACTTCAATAATACCAAATAGAATGTTTGTTCTACTTGTTCAGTCTGTATCGAAGGAACAAGCCTGCTTCAACTCTATTATAGAAGATCCTTCAAAGTTATGGCATTGCCGATATGCGCATCTAAGTTATAGATGACTAAAAAAACTTCAAGAGAAGAACATGGTTCGAGGATTACCAGAACTTATCAAAAGTATGTGAAGGTTGTTTGATAAGGAAACAACAAAGAGATCTTATTCCTAAAGAAAGCACGTGGAGAGCATCTAAAGTTTTTCAACTGGTTCATGATGACATATGCGGACCAATCATGCCTATCTCCAACAACAAAAATAGGGACTTTATAAGTTTCATTGACGATTTTAGTCGAAAAACTTGGATTTTTTTCTTGGCTGAAAAATCAAAATCATTTAGTGTTTTTAAAAGGTTCAAAAGTGTTGTTGAAAAGAAACTAGTGTACTTAAAAGGCTTGAGAACTGATCTCACATCCAAAGAATTTACTTGTTTTTGTAATGAGAATGGCATTCAAAGGCAGCTAACAACGACTTATACTCCGCAACAAAATGGTGTCGCGGAGATGAAAAATATGACAATTATGAAATGGTTCGATGTCTACTCACATAGAAGAAAATACCAAAAATGTTTTGGCCAGAAGCAACAAACTGGATTGTTCATATCCTCAATAGAAGTCGTACTCTAGCCATACGAAATATTACTCCAGAAGAAGCTTGGAGCAGATATAAAACATTGGTTTCACACTTAAGAATTTTTGGATGCATTGCACATGTTCATATCTCAAATAAAAAGAGAACAAAGCTTGAAGATGAATGCATGAAGTCTGTATTACTTGGAGTTAGTGAGGAGTCAAAATCTTATAGGCTTTATGATCCAGTTTTATAGAAGCTAATCGTAAGTAGAGATGTGAAGTTTGAGGAAGATAGTGGTTGGGATTGGCATAAAACTCATTAGGATGAAGTTATGGTTGATTTGGAGTATTGTAATGATACTCATAGTGAAGGTGAAGGTGAAGGATAATAAAGTTAACTGTAATGATTCATTTGAATCAACACATGAACACTTATCTATTGATAACGAGAGAAGAATTAAAAGGGCACTAGGATGGATGGATGATTATGTGAGATGTGAAGGTCTTTCTGAATGAGAATATACAACATATCTAGCCTTGTTTGCATGGGTTGATCCTATTAATTACATAAAAGATAAAAAAGCTCTAAATTGAGGAAAGTAAATCCATTGAGAGGAACAATACTTGGGAGTTAACGGAATTACATACGAGAGGAAAGATAATAAGAGTTAAGTGGATCTATAAGACAAAGCTTAAGGAAAATGGAGAGGTAGACAAGTACAAGGCCCGTCTTGTGGCGAAAGGATATACACAACAACATGGAGTTGATTATACTGAAGTATTCGCACCCATGACTCGGCTTGATACAATAAGATTGATTATTTTTGCACATAAAGAATGACCTATTTATCAACTAGATGTAAATTCGTCCTTTTTAGATGGAGAACTAAGTGGATAGGTCTATGTTGAGCAGCTAACCAGGGTATGAACAAAAGGGAAGTAAGTATAAGTATAAGGTATACAAACTAAAGAAAGCCTTATACGGACGAAAGCAGGCTCATATAGCTTAGTACAGTCGCATAAAGTCTTATTTTGTGAAGCAAGGGTTTGAAAAATGTCCTTATGAGCACACATTGTTCATCAAGACAGAAGACGAAGGTAAGATTTTGATTGTGTGTCTCTATGTTGATGATCTTATTTTCACTGGTACTGATGAAAATATGTTTGAAAAGTTTAAGCAATCTATGATAGGCGAATTTGATATGATTTATACAAGGCTTTGATGATATCTTTATTAGTCAAAACAAATATGCACATGAGGTGTTAGAGAGGTTTAGAATGAGTGATTGCAATCTAGTTCACAATCTCATTGTTCATGGTACAAAGCTTGTGAAAGATTTGAATTGTGTAAAAATAAATATTACACTTTATAAACATATAGTGGGGAGCTTGATATACTTGACTGCTACACGACTAGATGTAATGTTTGTGGTTAGTCTCATCAGCAGATTCATGAAGAATCCAAAAAAAATCATTTAAAAGGAGAAATGAAGGTACCGAGGTATTTAAATGATACTATCACTTTTGGATTATTCTATATAAAAGATAGAAATTGCACTTCCGGATATATGTTTTAATTAAGTACAGGAGTTGTTTTATGATCTTAAAAAAAACAACATGTGGTGACTCCATCTGCTACCAAAATCATATTTATTGATGCTGCCTCATGTACGTGTCAAACAATATGGTTAAGAAGGATTTTAAAACAATTAGGTAATGCTCAGCTTTCGATTTCATTTTTTTAGAGAGCTTTCAAATGAAGGAATTGTGAAGATGGTTAACATTCATACACAAGATCAAATTGCAGACATTATGATCAAACCTCTAAAACTTGATGTTTTTTAGAAATTGTGTTTTCTTATATGGATTTGTTAACAGTCAAGTGTAAACGGACGTTGTTAGCATTCTGTTTAAGGAAGGTTGTTAAAATTATTAGTTTCTTAGTTATTTAATTACTCTATTTGTTTAGGAATTTGTTATTAGTTTGACCGATTCTTATATGATATCTAAAAGTGGTTTAAAATTTTCCCATTTTAGCTGTTTTGTAAAACTATTTATTTAGCTGTTTATTTGATGAATAAGATTAGATAACTTCTCCAGATTCTAGTTTTAACAAATACATTGCGACTACACCCGACTCCCATGCATGCACGACTATGAAGTGTAAAGAAAAATTTCAGGCAAATACTTTAATTGAGTAAATACTTTAATTGAATCTGAAGCTGGTCTTCATAATGATGGATGATTCCTCAATAAAAATTGAGGCTGCTGAAAATGCAAAAAAATGTGGTGGCTTACCTATTGTTATTGTAACTCACTCTTCGGCTTTAAAAGGCACATCTGAGTATCAATGGGAAAATGCTTTGGACAAATCAAAATGCTCAAAACTGCTAGACATCGCCAACATATATGAAAATAAAAATGTTATTATGTCTTTTCAGTTGAGTTATGATAGGTTGGAAAGTAATGATCTTAAATTGTGTTTCTCAGTGTGTTCTCTGTATCCAGAAGATTATGAGATTTCGGGAAAAGATCAAACTAGCCTAGCAGCAACTGAACTAGATGGTTATGGCAGTCGGTTAACTCAACTCCCTAATGGAAAAAGTGAAATGCATCAATTAAAATTGATGGACATGTCCAAGTGTGGGGAACTAACTAATGTGCCACATTGTCTGCTAAGTAAATTGTTAAATCCAGAAGAATTACATATTCATGGCTCCCGTGAACTCTAGGAGAAGAGATAAGTAAATTGAGAGCTTCAGAGTTGAAGGAACTGAAACGTCTGAACAGACTATCGTTGAAGTTGTTATATGAAAGTCTTCCAAAAGGTTTTGTTTTTCCAAAATCGAAATGGTACAATATAATTATATTCAGCAAAGACAATCTTTTTTCCGGTAATAATTTCGACTACCGTTTTAATGCATTGAAATTTGTAAACGTTGAATCTACATGGAAGAATATTTTAACATTGTTCCCAAAAGTAAATGATCTTGAATTACTAGGTACAAGTGGTGGTAGTAAAATACATAATCCCATATACATACATCAAGAAGGATTGAACAAGTTGGAAGGTCTTAAGTTTTAAGAATTCATTTTGAAAGGGATTAAAATGCAATGATGATGGAAATGGCAGAAGAAGTAATATACTTATTTATAGTAATGATTCTGCTAACAATGTAAATGGAACCGTTTCCGGATACTTATGTATAAAATACATAGATACATTTAACAAAGCAAGAGATCTTGCTTAATTTATTTATAGTTGCTAGAAAATCAATACGTTACATAGGAAATTGTGTGTTTACGACGTGGTGTGCACAACAGGGATCATATAGTTCTAATGTTTGGACGCCGGCATGTTTGACCCGAGGAATTTGGCGTACCACTTAGCTGATCTCTTAGGAGTTCTAACTTCAGGGTGTTCGAAATCAACATAGTTCAAGCCAAATCGAATGGTGAAGCCATAGTTGAACTCATAGTTGTCCTGAGAGGACCACGGAAAGTATCCTTTAACCCTAGAGCCACTCCTGAAAAATTAAGAAACAAGTTAGAGGTGTAATTGTGGAGTATACATCATCATATCATCATGTCTAGGTGTTATGCAACACTTACTCCATGGCAGAGCGGAGGAAACAAAGATGACTGCAGAGATAATCAACCCTTGGATAATCGTCTAGGAGTGTGGCAAGGGGTGCATTGCCATCGTCACTAAATCCTATATTGCCGAATTCGGAATTGCAGTTAGTAATTTACCAACAGCTTAAACATGTAATGATCCACCAAAGAGAAGAATATAGATAGTGTCAGTACCATTTTCTGTGATGTAGACTATCGGATTGTTGTATTTAACTCTCACGTAGTTTAACATATCTTCCATCCCCTTTGGATAGTAGTAGAAGTTGGCTGCCTGTAAATTAAAAAATACAATAACATAGAATGAATCAAGTAACTAACTAATTGCTGGCAATGGCATACATACGAATAAAGTTTGATGGATCAATATCCAAGTACAATTAGGCTCATACCTTTGGTCCAATCAAGACGCCATTGCGGTCATCTAACAAAGGGAAAGTAAAATGGATTTAGCTCTTTGGGTATAAGTATAAGTTTGTTTAAGCATATATATGTAAGATTAATGGACTTACAGGAGTTTTTGACATGTGGATCAGTAATAGCACTAGGAGGAACATAAATTGTAGGATCGTTCTTTGTGTATTGGGTGAGATAATAATTCAAACCAAGAAAATCGAATGATCCTTTCACTAATCTTGATTCTTCATCTGTGAACTTGGGTAATCTCATACCAACAATATCTTTCATCACTTGTGGGTAGTCTCCAAAGGTTAATGGATCCATGTACCTAAGATGGATTAACAAGTTCGAGTTCAAATTTAAAATAGAGCTGTTATTTCGGCTTCCACTGTTAGATAAAATCAATATAAGTATACCATCCCAGGAAGAAGTCTCTTCCACGTTGAGCAGCCGCTTGGTCACTTGGCGAACTTTCGTTATAAGGTAAAAAACCTCTGGTAATTAGCGTAGTTCCTATCTTGCCACCTTGATGCTGCATATATGTAAGTCACAAAATTAGTATAAAACTGTAGCAAACTAACGAAGATGCCTTGAGAATCAATGTACGTACCAGGAAGTTGTTTCTGTACAGCTCTACAACTTTGGCATGAGCAAGTAGTTGGTGGTGTGTAACCCAATAAGGTTCAGTCGCTGAATCACCTTCGTCACATTGTGACCTGTTAGAACATCGTCCGGGTGCATCCGCTCCACTTCCATGACCTCTAATGGCATGAGTATAAGGCTGGTTCAAAGTGATCCAATGTTTAACTCTATCTCCGAACCTCTGGAAACAAAGCTCCGCAAAACTCTTGTAATCATCCCTAATTTTACACCATTTTTCATATACGTACTGTCATTCGTGAGCCAATTCAGGCACAAATAATATTATAGCTAGCAAAAACACTTACACAATTTTGGGACTTAAGAAACCTCGATACTCATCGTCCAAAGACTGGGGTAGATCCCAGTGGAAAATTGTCACAAATGGCTCGATGCCTATATTTAATTATTAATTTTAGTTAGCAATAAAAAAAATTTAATAACAGCATCCGGACAGTTGAATAAAATATTATGTTTACTGTTACGGGAAATAAAATTTTATAACAACATCGATGCCTCATCAATTACCATTTGCTTTGAGTTCATTGATGAGATTATTATAGTATTGAACTCCTTTCTCGTTCACTCCTCTGCTTGGCCTTCCTCCTGTTATAGTAACAAGATTAAGGAATAAGTGTATAGTCTTATCATTAATATTATGGTAATAAATCTTAGCAAAAAAGTAGAGCTATATGTATAATCTTGAAATGATTTGGAGGTGGGCAATTAATGCTATTAATCTTACTTGGTAGCACCCTCGACCATGCGATTGAAAACCTATAGCCTTTTACTCCCATGTTTTTCAAAAGAGCAACATCTTCCTATAAAAACATTAGATAGACAAGAACCGATCAACTCATTGTATACACAGATCATGATAAGATGCTATCATTGGTAGACATTATGTTATCGTACGTACTTTGTAGAGATAAGATGAGTTCGTGGCCACGTCTCCACTTTTGCGATCCGCCGACTTCTCTGTTCACCATATTAATTTGAGACCATGTATAAAACAATCATTAGTACGAATGAGCAACAGCAGTAGAAAAAGAAGAAGTCTAGTCTAGTCTAGTCTAAATATTTGTAGTTGTAGTTGGAGAGCAGACCAGGATATCTGTGGGTAAAAGTGTCCCATATATTGAGTCCTCTGCCTGCAGCACCCTCAATCTGTGGAAATGAAACAAAGACAAAAAGTAATCATCAGGTGATTGGTGATTAATAATAAGGATCATAAAAAGCAAAATATAAGAATAATATTAGTAGTAGTACCTGATAAGCAGAAGTTGCACCGCCGAAAATGAAGTCACTGCCGAATACAGTGCTATTAAAAGCAGCGGTAATGTTACACCTGAAGGGAGGTTGTGCTTTGCATGTTATAGCAGCTGTGTTATTAATAGTAGAGAGGGAGCAAACAAGAAGGAGTAGGAGGCCAAATAAGGCACTTTTTGTTGCCATTTTGATGTAACAGTTGATGCTGATATGTTCTAATTTCTCCAGTTTCGGGCTTTATATAGCCAAATAGGGGTACAGTTTTGCATGGACACTACATAATGAAGCAACTACGTAGCCTTGCATGTTATTGTTAAACGTGAACTCCAGCTCCACACAGGGTGGCATCTTCGACTTGCTTATCTAAACAAAGTTTATTACTTACTTAAACTCATTGTTACTCACAAGTTTGAGTAATATCAACTCTTTTTTTTTCCATTCATTTAAGTTATAGGGCTGATTCTGGTTCTATAGTATTATACTCCAATCTTATAGTTATACCAATACCCAACAATTGCGAATCACTAGCGATTTAAAAGTTTAATTTGTTTTCTGTGACTACTGTTTACTTTTATTTCTGCAGTTTTTATTTTTTGCAGTATAGATATCGAAAAGAATCTAAATATATACTTTATTTAACAACAAAAATATTATCTACTTGGGTCTTCCGTTTTTCCTTTGAATCTAATAAACCTAGGCCAGGTAAAATTATTACATTATGAGTATCTTATTGGAATGACAATTTATAATAAGATAAAAGGAAGGATTATAGTCTATACTTTGGGTCTTAATGCGAAAGCAATAGGTTAGTCAAATAATAAAAGTTACATGCAGCATTATAATATACATTTAAACAGTCATATAACTGTTCCTACTTACGAAATTATGGCTTGAATAAGAAGGTTTACAGAAGCTCAACTCCGTTTGAATACTAATTAATATATAGAATGTGGGTTTGCTCATGAATAACGTTATCATTACAAGCAAGGCAAAGCCCGATACCATATGACTAGCTAACGTGTTGAATTTATATACTTATTTTATTTAAAAAAATATTCTTCGGGTTAGTGTGCCATGTTCTTTCTTTATACATGCTTATCCACGTAGTAATATCACAACATTTTGCATTTTCCTCCTCTATCGTAACCATGTCCCGCATTATTTTAAGGTAAAATATAAATTTTATTGATGTGCCAAAAACGAAAATCAATTGGAGAGGGGCTCAAAGGCTCTCCAACAAAAGCCAAAAAAGAGTGAATGCCAAACAACACCCAGGTGCACTAGATAGCGCACTAGGCAAGGGTCCCTCAAACAAATCGAAAAAATAACAAACGATCAAGTTGTACAAGTGCAAATAAAAAGCTCAACATGAGAGTCTATAATGCGGATACAATCTATAGAGAATCTTCAAAGTCGCCAAGGTGATGCGCTTTACAATGATCTCTTTAGTTACCGTCTCCTCCTCGAAAGCAAGTTTGTTCCGCGCTCGCCAAATCTAAAAGAAAGTAGCTTGGAAAGCAAGAGAGATTGCCCTAGCCCTGAAAGAAGTTCCCTTATGCTCCTTCTTGATCCACTTCAATGCGATGTCAATGGTTCCCATAGCACGTGAAATGCGCTGCCAGACTTTAATGTTTGCCCAAATCTCCTTAGTGAAACTGCAAGCAAAATATAAATGAGTGGTGGACTCCTCATGCTGCCTGCAAAAAGAGCAAAGAGTATTGTCCAGATTTAAGAACTGAAGAGAGTCCCTTGTGGCCAGCCTCCTTCTTAGCGCAAGACAAACCGTAAAAGTGTACTTCGGTGGCGCATATCGCTTCCACAACTTGGCCATGTGAATGTGCTTGATGCCTTTGATCCTCAAATGGTCGTAAACTTTCCTAGTGACAAGCTTTCCACCAACGGTGCAGCTTTCCATCTCACGAACAACCCCTTCTTGACCATTAAAAAGTAACAGCCATGAGTTACGAATATCCAGGAGTTTGCGCATGAGAAAAGTGTCCCGATCACGCCTCTGATACTCCCATATGGTGCTGCCCTTGAGGTAGTATTCATTGAACCATTTGACCCAAAGAGACTCAGCATGAACATGTAAAAGCCATATGGGTCGCATGAGCAACGCTTTGTTCCAGATCTTTATGTCCATCAGCCCAAGTCCCCCTTCAGCTTTTGGTGTGCAAATCTTATCCCAAGAGACCCTAGCAGGTCTGCCACCCCAAAAGAACTTAGGGCAAAGGGATTTGATCGTGTTTAGCACAACACAATGTAAAGGAAAGGCTCTAAACCAAAAGTCTTCCACCCCTTAGATCACTATTGATATCAACTCAAGTTTGTCGGCATAAGATAGGTGCATATGCTCCCATTTCTGAATGTAGCCAGAAATAGCCTCGGTTAAAGGAGCAAAGTCAGCCACAGAAACAGTCAAGGGGGCAAGAGGAATGCCAAGGTATCTAACCGGATAGGTGCCAACTTGAAATTCAACCTTGTCCATAATTCTGTCATACGCTAGACCTTTAACCCCGGCAAGGTAGACCGTCGATTTCGAAGGATTCAAAGATAGACTAGACACAACTTCAAAGTGCGCTATGTAGTCCATAAGAATGGAAACAGATGGCTAATCTCCCTTAGCCAAAAGCATAAGATCATCGGCAAAGGCAAGGTGAGTAGTTCCGGTGCGAGCACATTTTGGGTAGAACTTGAAGTTTGGGCTTCTTGACTTCATTTTCAAAAGATGCGATAAGTACTCAAGGCAAATAATGAAAAGAGACGGGGACATGGGATCCCCCTGCCTCAGGCCACACTGCCCTTTAAAATTCCCATGAAGCTCACCATTTATGGAGACCGAGAATGACGATATCGTAACACATTCGAGAATCCAGCCCACAAACTTACTTGGGAAGCCGATACCAATAAGAACTTTCTCAAGAAAACTCCATGAAACAGTGTCGAACGCTTTCCTCAAGTCCAACATAAGCATGCATCTTGGGGATAATCTAGCTCTGTTTGGCCCTTTCACCAATTCCTGGGCTAGAAAAACATTGTCCACAAGATTTCTGGTATGTACAAAAGCCCCTTGTCCCTCGTCAATAATGTCGGGCAGAACAGGTGCTATGCGATTAGCTATGATCTTGGTGATTACTTTATAAATCATATTGGTGAGACCAATAGGCCCGAAGTCCCCAACTCTTAGGTCAACCTCCTTCTTGGGTATAAGAGCGATGGTAGTATGGTTCAAAGCACGCAGCAGCCTGCCTTTCCGAAAGAATTCCTTTACACAGCCTATAACATCATCCTTGACGATGTCCCAATTCTTCTTGAAAAAACCAAAGGTGTAACCATCTGGAACCGGAGGTTTGTCATTAGCAATGTTAAACAAACAATCCTTAATTTTTGCCTCGTCAATCTGGCACAAGAGCTTAGCAGATTGCTCAGAATCAACCATGGGACCATGGCATAGAACAGAAGGATCAATTGGTTCTGCATGCCTTGTTGTGCCAAAAAGTATTGTAAAAGAATCAACCAAGAGTTGAGCTACTTCAGAAGGCGAGGTGGTGTGAGTACCATCATCAAGAACTATGTAGGAAATGGAGCCCTTGATGTTGTTACGCTTGATGAGACTTTGGAAATACTTAGATCCCCTGTCTCCATCTACCAAGTGAGTGCATCTCATCTTTTGCTGAAGAAAACTTATCTCAGTCGAAAGAATAAAATTAGCTCTTTCCCTTAATCAATGGACCTCAGCTTTAAGATCAGAGTTGCTTGGGTCAGCCATAAGAGAGGAGATGGCTTCTTTAAAATCTGCATTAGCACAGGCTGATTTATCAAGGATACCACCAAACTCAGCATTGTTAAGTTCCTTCAATGGCTTCTTCAAGGCTTTAAGTTTCTGAGCAAGAATAAACTGCCTTGTACCATCAATTTGGAGACTCCACTTACTCAAAAGAACACCCTTGAATTTAGGGTGATCCAACCACATGTTAAAAAAATTGAATGGCTTCAAGCCACGCTTGACATATTCAACCAATGTGGCAATGACCGAGTAATGATCGGATTTAGGTTCCATTTCTAGGAAGGAGGCATTGCAAACAAGATTATCATCACTCTAAGACTTATTTACAAGGATCATATCCAGTTTTTCCCAAACTGATCCATTTGTCCAAGTAAAAAAAGCATCTGTGGCAGGAGCATCAACAAGGCCATGAGACATCCGAAAATTATTCAAATCAATGAGCTCACCATTTTTTAATGGAACACCCCTTATGCGGTCTCCCGGGGAAGAATAGGCATTAAAGTCCCCCATAATCAGCCAAGAGATTCAGATGGATGCTCCCAAAAAGGTCAATTATTCCCAAAGAGGTCTCCTCTGCGGCACACTATACAACGGATACATAAAAATAACATAGAAGTCTTTTTGAGTAACATTGAAGTGGGCTAAGAGATGGATATGTTTCTCGCCAACTTCCAGCATACTACAAGATACTCTAATCTTATCCCAAACCACAACAATACGCCCACCTTTAATGGCATCAAGGTTAAACACATGCATCCAATTAGCAAAACGAGAAAAAATAAACTGATCTAGACGTGCAAGAGAAAACTTAGTTTCAAGTAAGTAAAACATGGGTACCGCATGTTTTCCTATGAGCTTACAGACTTTGGCAAGAGATGCACCTTGGTCCGCTCGCCCACAGATCCCCCTAATGTTCCAAGAAAGGACCTTCAATGATCAACCTTGGAGGTTGTGGGCACTCCGCGCCTCGGTCTATTTTGCTGCTTCTTTCCCGTAGCTACCTGTCAAGGTCCATCATAACCCACATCAAGGTCGCCTTCTTTGCTGCTGGCACCATCAACAGGTGGAATAGACAAGGCTGGTGATTTCCTAAGTTCATCATCTTGAGCTAGGTGAGAGTCACAAGTGGCCACCGTAGCACAAGACACGCTGTCCCCTTTCTTTTTAACTGTGCTATTCACCACAGTATGCTTTCTCCTAATGTTAACTCTGCGAGGGTTCTGCTGAGTCGTAAGGATATTCCCAGATTTAACATCCATTTGCTCCTGCATAATGAGTCCTTTCTGCGCAGCAGGATTAGAACGGTGTGTATGAGTACTTGGCGGAAAATTGTCCCAACCGTCACTTTCCCCTTCTTCTGCTCCGTCTTTTGCGTGCTGGCGTTTTGAATGGATGGGCAGCTCAAATGATTATGTCCAAAATGCTGGCAGATGTGACAGAAAATGGGGTAGCTTTCGTACTCAACAGATTGATTGTAGTGTTTCCCATCAGGCAGCTTGACTCCAAACTTGGTGATCGGCTCTTTGCTTACGTCAATCTCAATTAAGACACGAGCATAGCTCATCATGGATTTATCATAAGTGAATTGATCAGTGTATAAGGGCTTACCAACCTTGGAGGCAATCTTGCTAAGACCAGATTCGCTCTAAAAACCAAGCGGAACGCCACAAAGTACGACCCATGTTGAAATCTTAGTAAAGATATAATCGGTGAGCAAAGTGCCTTGTTTAATATGCTTTAGTAAAAGAGTCTTTCCGAAAATGGTATAGGGGCCCCCATGGAGAACCTTCGTCAAGTCTTGTTCGTTCGAGAACTTAAAAACAATCCACCATTTTCCATAAGGTGAGATCTTGCAGCCAACACCCCAAGATTTAGTAACGGTATCAAGAGCAATCTTACCAGGAAATATGCCCATAAAACAGCTAATGAGGCAGAGCCCCCATATCTTCACAATCAGAATTTCATCACTAGGCTCAAGAGAAATATCATCTTCACCAGACTGTGGCTCGATAAAGTGAAGACGGAGTCCCTTAGATTCCAGACGAGAGCCTTGAAACAAGCTAGCAAAGGTCTTGGGTGGATTTTGAGCTGCTGATTTACTCAGAATGTTAGTCTGAATTTTAGGCCCATACTCGTCATGAGCTGTCGCGTCAGCAAGACCAGCATCTTCAGCCACTACCGGGGCAGTTTTACTCGGAATGCTAGTCTGAATTTTAGGCCCACACTCGTCATGAGTTGTCCCATCAACAAGACCAGCAGCTTCAGCCACTACCGGGGCAGTTTTACTTACCACATTCGGCACTAGGATCAGATCTTGGTTAAGTGAAGGTATCTGCGATTTAGCAGCAGTTTTCTTTCCGACAGATACAATCTTTGCCCATTTTCTTTGCCCAGATTTAGGGCGACCAGATTTGGGTGGTGCAATTTCCTTCCGCCTGCCAGATCCAGCAGCAAAAAGAGAGGAGCTGTCTTGAACAACGAAAACGAAAGGCTTATCCAACGGTTTCTCCACCGATTTATCAGCAACAGCCAGAACAATAGTCTGTTTTCCGAAAAGAGAAGGGGAGCCATTACCTTCATTCAACTCGCGCTCATCATCAACAGCATCAACATTCGGAGCAGGTTTCCCGAATATAACAGTCGCATTTTCATAAGAGGGAATTCCATATATTACGTCTTTAACAACAGGGTTCATGATGCCCCGTTTCCTCTTCAACTCCATATCTGAATCCCGAGCAACGTGATGGAGAAGATCTGATGCGTCTTCCATAGTGCTTTCGAGCCAAGAAAATTCAACTTACGATTTAGGATCCAAAGATCCAGCAAACAGATCAAAGAAACCAATCCAGCAGCCAAACATATTACAAACAGCCCCACCAAATTATTGTTCACAACCAAACAAATTCTTGATAACAGCCCCACCAGAAAATGTTCACAGCCAAATAGAATCTTGCAATAGCTTAACAGAATCTTGTTGACTGAATTAGGGATGAACAACAAGAAAGGTGTGAGCAAGGAATCCGATGTGCAACAGTGGATAGAGTAATAAAACCCGAGCAAGAACAGTCCTGAAAACCCTACAACAGACCAGAAACTAGAAGTGCTCCCGGAAGCACCCCGACGAGCCTTCAAAGCGGTGGACCAGATTTTGTGGCAGAAAATCTCTAATAATTCGTGATGATCAAAGAAGAATATAGATACACTATGCTGAAAATCCAGAGGTTTGAATATGAAATTCGAAGAAAGATGGCGGAGAAAGAAAGGAGGGAAGAGAAGAGAAACGAAAAACCAAGAGCATCTAGAGAGAAGGGATAGATTTTTCTTTCTAGAGAGAGAAACTTCTCTCTAACTCTTAGCAAGCCTATGTCTCACATTATTTTGTATGGTTTAATATGTGTTTTTCGTTAGTATCGCATCCTATCACATGCATTTTATTTTTCACATTTATCCAATATTTGTACGTGTGTTTATACAAAGCAATTTTTTAATGATGTATCGTATGTCTCTTATGTTTTGTATGGTCTCGTATATTCCTGTAATTGGTCTCGCCTTGTTTGTTATACATGATCTTGCATCTTTCTTATAATTGGTCTCATATTTTGTTGCAGGATAAATGTATCTTAAAGCATGTCATATGATATCTAGTTTAGTGAGCATCTTAAATTTGATGAAAGAGAAGTTTACCAAAACGGATGAACACGTAGAAATTGCTAAAGAAACGCCATTTTATACGATAAAACTTTGTGTGATATTCAGAAAGAAAATGTATAAATAAAGAATAATTATCAAATAATCACCAAGATCATCAAGAAATACTCGATAAAGGAGGATACCTTCATCTTGGGGTCCAAACATTTCAAACTCATCACCAAATATGTGAATGTTATCTTTGGTCTGAAGGACAATGGTGAGAAAATTCCTTTAAAATCAAAACGAGGTTTTACCCTTAGATACAACGATGGTCAAGAATCAGATCCAAGGATCATGAAGACATACTTTCTTAACGAAAATTCAAGAGAAATAAGGAAAAACAAATCAAAACCAACAATAAATAATTTGATAAATGTATGAATTTATCATCGATCTCATATTATTATTGAAATTAGCATCACATGTTCCTAATATAGATAAGCTTGATCAAATATCGCATGATTCTAAAATATTACTAATAATGGGGATCAGAATCAACAAACTTTGATTTGATTGAAAAGATCAAACATCTCAAAGATAAAGAGGTATCACATGTTTTAGTTGACGAAGCAACGCATGTGGTATTTTGCTACAATAATCACATGATGGGGTTACAATAGTCTCCCATGATTAAGTGCAGTAGTCTCGTATATAGTAATTGATCTGAACTGAAAAGTTGTGTTTGAACAAGGTTCACATGTTTTATTTAAATTAGTATCTTATGTAGTATTTTGCTATAAGAATCACATGATGTAGTTGCATTGTCTCCCCTGTTTAATTGCAGTAGTCTCGTATATAGTATTCGGTCTAGACTTCCAGGTAGTGTTTGAACCAGGCTCGCTTGCTTTATTTGAAGTAGTCACTCATGCAGTATTTTGCAACAAGAATCGCATTATGTAGTTGCAATAGTCTTGCATGTTTAACTGTATTAGTTTCAAATATAGTATTTGATCCAGACTGGCATGTAGTGTTTGAACCATGCTCCAAATGTTTTATTTGAATTAGTCTCTCATATAGTATTTGTTACAAGAATTCACATGGTACAGTTGCAACAGTCTTGCATGTTTATTTACAGTATTATTGCATATAGTATTTGATCCAGATTCGCATGTCATGTTTGAATCAAGATCACGTGTTTTATTTGAAGTAGTCCGTCATGTACTATAGTCTCACATCATATTCTAAATTTTATATCATTTTATAGGTTTTGGAAGGTGAATTAACCTTAGCAGCTGCGAAGATAAGTGCATTTGGTGGGGATAAAGATATTGTGCATGAACTAGGAGATGATCCAGTTGGAAACCTAGATCTTGTATCAGAGACAAGGCCTAAGAAGATGACTAAATACCTAGGAATAAAAACAAGAAGAAAGGTTGCAGACCCTAGACATTTACCAATAATAACAACTACTACAACCTCAACCCCAACCAAAACAACCATTACAACCCTAATCCTAACCAGAATAACCTCAAAACCAACCAGAAAAATATATACAACCCCAACCCTAACAAAACACCTCGAACACACTAACCCATAACTTGGAAAATATCAATCTGAATACTTCCAACAAAAAATAGGGGTTTGAGGGATGACTCTTATGTTGATTGCACCGTAGGTGAATTCTACAAAAACAAATTGAACCCCCTCTAAGTGCACTGCAACCATTTCAAAAAAAAAAGTCGAACCACCTCCAAAATAAAATTACAACAACATATAAAATGAGTTCTCTTTCTCAATACCTGGAACATAAAAGACATAGCAATAACGGGAGTCAGTGGGGTTTAGACGTATAGAGGTTTTGCTTGAAAAGAAATTATATTTGTAGGTATACATTTCTCGTATAGTCTTGTATTTTCAATAATTGATATGCTTTATACGTCTCACATGACCTTGCTTTTATATTTCTTATTGTCTCGCATATATCTTATTTTGTTGTTGCAATATCTCATCACTATATACCTTTTTACTATGTATAAAATGTCTTGCATTGTTGTTGCAGGTCAAAGAGAAAGATAAACTGATAGCTGAGTTACGTGAGCAGTTGGTATCTCAAGACCTTGCCAAAATACTATTTATACCTATTTGTAATCCAAAACCCACTTTATCACTATCACCAGTCAACAAAGAAATCACACTAGTCTCACCAAAACACCAACTAGACCAAGCGATCCCACCAGTCAACCAATCAAACCAAGGTAACCCACCAGTCTTAACAAAACACCTATCCAGACCATCCAATCTCATTAAAACACCAACCAGACCACCTAGTCTCACTAGAAAACCAACAAGAACACCAGAACCAACAAGAACCCCACCACAAGCCAAAACATCAACACCAACAAGAACCTCACTACAAACAAGAACACCAAAAATACCAACAAGAATAAGAAAAACAACAACTATAAGAACACCAACACCAATAATAAGAAAAAAAATAACAACAAAAACATGATAAACTAGAAAACCAAGAAAAAGAACAACACCAATCACAAATAGTTCCAGTAACACCACAAAAAATGCCAAATAAAAGCATCATCATCAACCTTAACTAATACACCGTACAAAATTTAACGCACTTTAGAATATGTATTATTATGTTACAATGACACATCCTACACAAGAATAAGCATTTTTTATGAGTAGATTGATAAGTTTGAGACTGATGCTACCCTGAAAGCTATTACTGATTTTGTCGTAAATGAGATTGAGGTTGTTGTTTCCCGGGAGATAGAGACAACATTAGCGGTATAAGTTCATGAAGATTTAAGTAGATTTTAAGTAGATTAAGATTCAAAATTCATTTTTAACTTGTAATATATGGTAGGGTTATAAAACACCAGAGTGTCATATATTGTATATTGTTTTTCATATGTCCTGCTTTTTCTACTCGCATGTTTTGTTTCCATAAGTAGTCTCTCATATATCTTTAATGTATAACGGGTCACGATAAAATGTGTCGTTATCTTACATATATCTTTCTTTTATATCTTGATTCACATGCTTACTTCATGAATACCTGGCCATGCATCAATCTCAATGAAATGTGTCAATCTCTCACATATTTACTTTTATTTGCTCTTGTATATTCTGAATTAATATATCTTGCATCTTTCAAACATTCAAAACACAAGTGCAATAGAAGGATGAAAAACTAGTTTTTAATAAATTAAAGTATCAGATATAAGAGGTGATTGGAAAATATATACCGCAACAAAGCAATTGATTGACGTTTGTGAAAATTATAAACCGACTAAGATACAAATAAGATAGAACGATCCAATTGTATGGTATAACCGAACATCATATGAAACAGTGGAAATAAATGTTTGTGTAAGTGATCTGATGATGCTACCTATCAAATAACAAATGGAGTATACGGTAAAAATTAGAATATCTTGCATGTCTTTAATAACTCAGGTCTCGCATAATAATATTCCCCATATCTCGCCTCTTGTATAACATGACTTCCACTTTCCATTTGGTAGATTATAGATGTTTGGATTTATAAAACGCTTAAAGAAACAAGTTTTAAATCCCATCAATCAGTTGCGATGGGAAATACTCAAATAAATCCAGAGCGATAGCACTTTCGGGTCATACAACGGTAAATATAACTAAAAATACGTATCTATTATTAAACAAACTTGTTTATATTCATATATCTTAATGTAGACTTCAATGGCTTATAAAGACGATATAACAAGGATTATTGATTATATATTACTCTCTATGACATACACCACGTACAATACGTTGGTTCCAGTCTGCATACTCGGAAAAGATAAAATGAACCATTAGACATTCCTATATTGATCGTGAAAAGGAGAAGCAACAAGTTATAACTCGTTGTCCCTGCCAGTAAATACACACCAGACAAAAGAAGAAATACTGCTGCACCACTAGTAAGTATTACAAGTCTAGTCAGGTAACATTACCCTCAGTCTCACATGTTTCATGTATCATAAATTCCATGCATGCTTCTTCATTATCACAAGTCTTGCGTGTTTATTTGTAACAGGTATTGCCTATTACAAATAAATTGGTCTCCCATTTTACCTATTAATTGGTCACCCTTATGACTTTTGACTTGATTTGTATGTTTACTTGTAACTGGTCATGCCTCTTCCATGGTAATTGGTATCTCCTTCTTAATTGAAATTGGCCTCGCATTAAAAATGCTCATGGTTCTTTTATTACATATATTTTCTTATCTGGTCTTGCATATATTTATTATTTTGTTTATTTTAATCTTGTACACAGTTGACGTATCTGATGGAAAATAAATTTATATCAACAAAAAAGAAATATAAGGTAATTACACGCAAAGATATCCCACAACATAAACCAAGAATCGTCGACGGTGGCAATTGTTTTTGCGAAGACGCCCGAGAGTTTATCGAGAATGGGTTTGTTTCTAAGTAATACAGTGAAGACATTTGTACGTTGATGAGAGCATATATATTTTATTATTTTCTTAATGATGACCAAACAAATATTTATTGGAAGATGAATTGATGAAGTATTTTATGATGTTATATATTTTTTAAACTTAAGTATTTTGTAAGCAATACATTTTGTAAGCAAAGAAACAATAAATATTTTGTAAAGTACTGCAAGTTCTAGTCTCGCACATTTTAATTGTAGTAGTGTCGCATGTAATATTAGTAGTATTTTTATTTTATAATCCTTAAAGACTCATATTTTTAATTGTAGTATTTGTTCAAGTATCGCATGTAATAATTGTAATAAGTCTCACATATTATTTGGTATAGTCTCGCATATTTGTAAGTAAATTTCATTTGTCTTGCGTGTAATAAATATAAATTATTTGTTCAAGTATCTCATGTAATAATTGTAATAAGTCTCGCATCTTCTTTACTCCAGTCTCATATAATTATAAGTAAAATTTCAGTAGTATCAAGTGTAATTAATGTAAATTATCATCTTCCTACCTGTTTTGTCATTTCAATATTTAAACTTGTTAGTAATGTTTGATTGGGTATTTAATTGTTTGATTTGACAATACTCGATAAATCATTATTTTGGTAATAACTACAAAATTAGTTCACCAAAACAAGAAGCAACATTTAATTACTCAGTGTACGATTTTAAACTTTTTTTTTCTATAAATTAAGTTTACTATTTCAAAATGGCTCATACAAGGATTAGTCGAGTTTTAACAGTTATTATTCTGCATCACCATGGCCTTTATGACCAGAGCAACAAGAAAAATTAAAAATGACAAAAATTAAAGGTAGTGTTATATATTTTTAACTAACAATAAACAAGGTCTTAAAATAAAATAGCGAAATGCAAACTAGAGAATATAAAAAAACAAAACCCAAATATTTAAAACAATTTATCACATGTCTTTTTATTATGCCCTAACTTTGAACAACGACAACGCTTCATCTGTCGGATTGTTATTTCTATTTTAGATAGAATACACTTCTTCTTAGACCTTCCAAATCGTATTTTTAAGTTATGAGGCAGAATTTTTGACGATTCGTTAAAGTTTGATCCTTCACCAAAATTAGTTAAATTATGTATACTAAAAGAGTAAGTTTGCCTGTAATTGTTGACGGTATAAAATAAATCAGTTAATATTATTGGATATTGTTGAGTCCAATGTATGCACCAAAAGAATAAGAACATGGGATTTTTTTCCAAACACCACAAGAACATTTAAAATCTAGCAAGTTAACAACCATAACAAGTTTATAAAAAACTATAAATATGGTTGTCGAAGACTTACGAACTAGCTACGGGCGACCTACTTCAGCATTGACCTTAAACTTCTTTTCATATTCACGACATAATTTACTGATCCAACTTAGCCCCTCATCACAACTTTGTGAAATTAAATCATAAGTAAGACTATAGTATTTTCATTTATTTCAAGAATAGGTGGATTACATAGATCTACAATCTGATAGTTAAATTATTCGACCTACGGAAACGTTATAACACCATTTCCTTTCCTTTTAAAATATGTTTTTGCATATTTGTCTTGAGGTAAATTATCGAGAAAGTTAATAACTCTCTAACTTCATTTACTAATAAACAGTTCAAGACTTTATTAAACATGTTTATTCTATTGGAACATAAACACATTATTTAAACCTAAAAACCATCATAGACTTAAACTTTGGATCTAAATGATTGAGAGTATACTTAAAATTATGAACAAGATGGAAAATAAATAGATATGATAGCATTTTGGGTACAAGACACAAACATCATTAATGATACTTTAATGATGATCCGATATAAATGTGATTTGGTGTTCTAACAAATGAGGTTTCAAACTCTTTAGAAACCATAGCCAATTTTCAGCATCTTCACAGCCAACAATGTCAAATGCAACAAGGTAAATATATGGGGAAAAACTAAACTAGTATCATATGTATCTTTTCTGACACCTATCATTGATGTAAGTTTTGCAAATAAATTTGGTCCTGAATCGCATGATAAATATATATTATATGTCGATCTCGTATGAATCAATCATAAAATACTAAATGTCTTGCATCTTTCATGTATATAATATACGGTTCTTCATGTACAATATTGATGGTCTCACATGTAGCCTATACGCGAATTAACCGGTCTCGCATGTAGTGCAAAGAAATTCATCTTATCTCACGTTTTTACAAACATAAAAGTTTGAAAATAGAATTGTATAAATAAGAAATGGAAGAATAGAAATTACCATAGTTACCATATTTTGTTATGGTAGAAAGCAATACGCCGTATGCTTGCTAGTAAAAAATGTTCCATCAAAAAATAATAATGGACAGTAATAATCAAAACGTAGAAAACTACCCCTGGATGCTATATAACAGCACTTGAAGTTGTTTCCCAAAGTAAATTCCATATGATAGTCACGCGTAATATAAAAAATATTTAATATTATGAAGTATCATTTAACAAAGTTAAACAAAGTAAGACTATCTCCAAAAACTCCCTTTTCTAGATCTTTAAAGAATTCCATGAGAGATGATAGAAAATATTTAACATTTTAATAATGTTTAACAAACGGTTTACACTATTCGTTATCATATAATTTTTTGATCTAATAGAATCCTAGATCTCTTTAGTAATCAACTCAGATGTCAAATATTTCCTACGTTCTTTGCAAAAAAATTGTGTTGCAACTATACAGATCAACAAACCTTTTGATGATAATGAAGCCAATGGACGAGTCAAGTGATGTATAAGGTTTTATCATTCCCCTCCTTGTAAGCTTCGATGAGCTTATCCTTTGTGGCATTTTTCTCAGCATAAATATCTCTCTCATATTAACAATACTTTTCGGAAATCATGTTGTAATGTTTTACACAAACAAGCTTATCGTATATTGCGTTAGCCTGTGTTTAAAGTGCGGAGAGCTCTTGTTCAAGTTCCTTGATATTTGAGTTCAATTTCAAAATCTCTGATTTATAATATATTTTCAATCAAATATTGTATTTTATTTCCAAGAATAACCGAGGATCGAAGAAGTTTACAAATGCAAAAAGAAAAGACTTTGCCTAGAGAGATTTCAAATAACTTAGATGAGGAACCGGCTTCGAACGAATTAGCGGTCGAAGAATTATCTACTTGAGAAACATTGTCTTCAGGATCTTGAACAACCATCTTATCATTTAGAAGTTGGGAAGAATTCGATTTAATGTCAAATTTTCCGGGGAGGTCAAGTCAAGATCAGCAGCTTCATTTTCCGAGGAAAATATGTTTTCTATATATTGTCGAACATCTTCCTTAGATTTTTGGTGGCGCTTATTTTCAGAAAGGTTTTCTTCGGACATTCTTTTTTAACATTTCTACTCCACATGATTTGTTCTCTCAATAACATCATCAGTGTCTTGAGCTACCGGGGCAGAAATCTTTAGGACATCATCCTCTCCCGAAAAATCACCAGTTTTTTTTATGGCTCAAAGCTTTATCCTTTGAAGGAAGGAAGACGAGCACATCTCGAGCTTCTAACCTATTTAACACCTCGTCTTGAGTTGGAGAAACCATGAGTTCTTTAAAATATAGGCGTTTAGATGGATCAATCCTCCAAATATGACTTTTGCCAAGGTTTGTTGGAGTAAAACAACGATGAAATTCGTTAAACCAAGCAGTCTTAGCCCACTTACTTAGGATTAAATACGGAGAAGTGTGCATTTGGAGTTTGGTCTGAAAATAATATTGGGCTACATGATTAGGAAAAGAGATATACAAATCGACATAGTTCAATTGAATTCTTTGAATACTGGACCCTATTGGTCCATTAAGGAGGTACAAATATTGACCGAAAGGTTGGCTTTGACTAAGCAGATTCATATCTAGGTGTTTGGATAAATGTGCCCAATTTTTTTAAGTGTTTAGATAGGAAAAATGTTTAAACTGGACTTCAGAGTTTACTCCAACTTTTGTCTGAACCAAGGAATATATGTCCTCTCCAGAAATTTTTACAAAGCCAAGCTCGGGAGAAAATTTATTCATTTACGTAGCGGTATCCGATTAGTGAGTGCAATGTTAATTTGCGACGCTGATAATTGTCCTCGACCGATTTATTATGTTAGTAAAAGGCTCTTAGACACTGAAAAATGTATTTGAAGTTGGAAACACTTGCTCTCACAGTAGTAACCGCGGCATGAAAAATGAGACCTTATTTCCAAGTACATTTAATAGTGGTTCGAATGTTTTCTTCTGTAAAATGTTTTGTAAAGGCCCTATGTGTTGGGACAGATGACCAAATGGTATATAAATTTGGGTGATTTTTATGTTGATTTTGATCCTTGAGCAGCAAGAAAGAGCTAGGATTTACCAGATTTTATAGTCGAGTTTCATGCCGAGCGGCCATATATGAAAATAGATGAAGAGGAGACCAATGCGAAACGAATTGTTTGAATTGATGATGGGTCGAGTGCTTCGGGTTGTGGGGTATGGATTCAATTTATTTCTTGATATGAGTGGAAATGTATCAGGTAATACACTTCATATTTACAGTATTGAATAATTAAACTGAATACGAGGCTGCTCTGGTGGGGCTATGACTTGCATACATTTGAGACGCCAAAAAGGTCGGTTGATAAGTGACTCGCAACTTCTAATCAATCATGTATTAGGGTAATCTGAGGCCACTAAAGGTCCTTTGGTAAAATATTTGAAAGCATTGAAAGCATTGGGATGGCTATTTGAAAATATTAAATATGAACATGCCCATAGGGCTGAAAATATAGTGGTTGACTCGTTAGCAACCATATCATACTTTGATGGTTACCCATGGATACTTACACAAGAGATCCCATCGATCATGAAACATTCAGAGCAAGTTATTAATTCTGATGAAGTTTATCAGATCTCAACGAGCAGAGACAAGGATTAGACGTATGGGACTAGAGAACTTTTGGTTAATAACATTCTACATATTGATAGAATCTACGATTTAAAGTGTATGGTTTCGTTATCCTTTGAGGAATACTTTACAAGAAATATTTAAGCAAACTGTTATTGCGTTGCCTCAGAGATGATGAATCGCAAATGGTATTGTCTGTACTGCATGATGGGGATGGGTCGTCTCATTACGGGTTTAAAGCTCTGGCAATGAGAGTTTTGTTAGCAGACTATTACTGGCCCACGATTATGACTAATACCAATGAACTAGTGAAAAGGTGCGAACCTGTCAATGTTTTTCCAATTCCATTCACATGCTATGGGTCCCGTTTGAATCAGTTTCTGATGCGTTACATTTCAACCCATGGGCATAACTTTACTTGGGCCTTTATCGATGGCCTCGAGAAGAATACGAACGATAGTAGTCACAGTGGATTATTTGTCCAAGTTGGTTGAAGTAGAGCCTTTGTCCAAAACAAGGGAGAAAGATGTGATAAAATTCATTGTGTCGAATATATGTTGTCGTCTTGGTATCCCGAGAAGCTTTACCATGAACAATGGCCCGTAATTCGACAATAATGATATGAAAGCATTTTGTTCTTCCCAAGGAATATAGTAATTATTTTGGAACCTTTTCACCCACAAACAAACGGGCATGTCGAAGTGACAAACGAGAATGATTTTTGACGACATCAAGAAAAATATGGAAGGAAAAGTTGGGAACTGACCAAATTATTTACAAAATGTATTATGGGCATATTGAATTACTCCTCGCACTGCAACTCAAACTCACCTTATGCACTAGTTTACAGGATGAATGTTGTAACCCCGTCTGAGGCTATGCTCCCCTCGTATCGTATTGAGAATTATTCTGATGAGGATAATGATGAGGGTAGACGATCCAAGCTCGAGTTGATTGAGTAAAATAGGTGACGTGCACAGTTCAATTATTTACACTATTAGACTCTAATGAGAAGTAAAAAATGTGTCAAAGGTAAGAAGGCGAGAGTCTAGAGTGGGAGATAAAGTGCTGACGAATGTGTTTTTACATACAAATGATTAGATTATTGGCAAGTTAACCCTGAATCAGGAAGGCCCATACATTATAACTAAAAAAGTGAAGCATGGAATATTCGGTTACATGACAGACAGAAAAGACCACTTCGACACCTGTGGAACATCGAGCATTTAAAAATTTATTTCAAATGAATATTAACACGTTGTATAGTTCTTTTTTTATTTTGTATATACTGATCAGTAGCACACTTTTTCCTGCCATGGTGGTAGAGGAAGGTTTTAACGAGCTTCTTACATATAAAATCTATCAATATAAGTCATCGTCTTCTTACATTCTTTGCAGGATTCAACACTTACAATTATGTATTGCAAATTTTGGACCTGATGTGTCTTTCAACTCTTGTTGGTCAACACTTCCATATTTCACATTTTTTGACCTGACGAGTCTTCCAACTTCGGTTGGTCAACACTTTAATTTTTCACTTTTTAGACCTTATGGGTCATATTGGTTGGTGAACACATATATAACATATTTTGGACCTGTGGGGTCTTCCAACTTCAGAATTGTCAACACTTATATATTTCAAATTTTGGCTAGTAAATGGGATTTATCATCGTATTTGAGAATGATCACTTTCAATATAAAGATAAAACCAACGAGTAAAATTTATAAGAGAAAGACCAAACACTTCAATCAAAAGACGAAACAAACATAAGTACACACACTGAATACAAAATGACATGGATAACCATGAACTTTTACTAAATACAAGAAATATTTTTCGTTATCATTCCAAAGTGGCAGAATCATTATCGCTAGGAGTGTTTCTCGAACTCTCTTTGGTGTTACTTTCTCTGGTTCCTTCGATTCTTTCCGCAATTGATGAGTCATCACCACTTGCAATGTTTCCCCACGAAACGTCCAAGGGACGGTCTCTTTTAGGAATAATTTGTTAGAATGATCCAAGTTTCAAGTCCTAAAATCTTCCATGAATGTTTAGAATTAGCGCAGACTTTCCCCGAGTTCTTGGGTAGATAAGGTCTTAAGACAGCCTTCGGCATAAGATTTTAGTGCAATCGCGTTATCCTTCTCTAATTTTATCCAAAAAGCAGTATAAATCCTTTGTTTCTTCCTCTTTGAACTTAATTCTAAAATCAGACAATACGTAAACAGCCTTGTCTTTCTTATTTTTGGCTATCTTAACGGCAACTACTAATGCTTCGACGCGTGTTTTGTATTCCTTAACTTGATTCCTTATAGCCTTTCGAAACTGGTTAAGTTCTTTGAAAGAATTTTTTTTCTCTCCTCAAGCTCATTAGATGGGAAACGAGCCTAGTCTTCAACACGTTCAAGTCGATGATCTTTCTCTTTGACTTGTTCTTCAAAGTTTTTATTATTCTCCTCAAGTTTGGAAATCTGAAGCTAAGCTGAAATGATCCTCCGTATATAAGTAAAAACACAACCGATCTCAACACTAGTATGATATTGTCCGTTTTGGCACGCGAAGGCCCTCACGGCTTTGCATTTGGTCCACTACCAAAAGGCCTTATATTAGTTGAGATATGTTCTCACTTATATACCATTGATCCTTCCCATGTTTTACCGATGTGGGATGTGGAACTTTGGTCGCTACCCTAACAAAAAGCAACTAATCACACTTGATCACTTGAACCTTCTATAGGGGGGCTCGAGAAAATGGATCTCCAATTATTAGGATTGAGCACCCCCGATAGATTGATAAGCGGATCGCGAAGGGGCTCTGCACCTCAATACCCAAATTCATTTTTTTCAAGTGCCCTTCGACATTAAAATATGTTTCTTTATCATTGAGCCTGATGGAAGCCCGATCTTTCTCCTCCTCAACCTCGTCATAAACTTGCATTGAGCCTACCTCCAAAGATACAAGTATTGGGTCTTGAGGATCTGAGGCAGTGTATTGCTCAAACATCGAAGAAGTTTTGGTCCTTGGTAGAGTTTTTGGTTGAATGATTGTCTACCAGCATCAGTTTTTTCATGATCATCTTTTTCTCTTTAACAATCATTCTTTCTTTTGGCGTTATTTTTTTCCTTTTCACCCCTTCAGCCACGGTTTTCTTAGCTCGGAATTTAGCAGATTTTATTGCGACAACATTATCAATATCTATCATAACTTTATTCACGACGGTAGCATCGTTCTTCTTTTTCTTCTGGGCAAGATACTCTGTGGATTTCTTCTTCATCCGGTAACTATGTGCTCTCTTCCGGTTAGGAAGCACGACTCGTGCATCAGGGGACCTAAGCTTGGATATGGTGGTAGTAGGATTGGGAGTAGTCATTAATCGATCTTCATTAAGATCACCTCCTGAGGAACGTTGTAGGTGGCTTCAGACTAACTTTAAAGTTCTAAAACACCTATGGAATTTATTAGCCATATTCTCCCAAGCCCAAGCATTCAGGGTTGTGAAAGTTCTCTTTACAGTTTTCAAATGTTTTTTTCCTCGAAGTCTGAAACTGTATTTTTGGAACTGTCTTTGAAAATTACTACCATCAATACCCAAAGTAATGAGATATAAGTGTAATAATACATTTACCTTTGCATGTCCACTTCCTCAGAATTCGCTTTGGGTTGTTTTTCATGGAATGAGGCCGACCATTTTCCCAATCACCACTATTGAACATGAAGCATTGTTTCAAGTTTTATCCAACTCCAACAAATCATCAACAATATATTAGGCATTTCCGATGGTGGCGTAGAAGAAGGGTAGTCTCGAGAGATTGGATAGCGTAGTGATAGTTACAAACTCTTCCATCGGTATCGAAATTTGGGAGAGACATGATGATATGATGCACGACATTAAAGTGAACCACGTGTTAGGGCTTTCCTGACTAGGGAAAAATTCCACCAATTCAAAATAACTTACGACTCAGGGATCCAAAGGCAACCAAAGTCCCCCGTATTGAACATCTGGGAAAAAGGAGCAACTTGTGAAGTATTTACTCCTTCTTAAAAATGAAGCACTCAAGTTTAAAAGTATTATTTATGAGCATATGCCCCGGACAGAAAATGAGTTGGCAGATTAATTGCCAACCATAGCTTACACAGAGTCATATCCATGGATCCATGTGCTGGAGAGCCCCTCCATTCAATTTAATATGGGTGAAGAAGAGGAAATTTTTGAGGTACATGTGAAAAAACCTCAGGACTGGAGATTTTCTCTCTAGCAATATCTCTCCAATGGCATTGTGCCTCCGGATAAATCACTGGCAAGAAGCTTGAAACACAAGGCTCGTGGTTTTATCATACTGAGAGACATTCTCCGGAATTCCCCACTTCGTACGCATCCGGCCCAGCTCGGCTGTGTGGATGAATGCGTAGTTAATTTTTTGCAGGGCAATGAGGTACTTGACACTGACCTTGTGAAAACAAGGCCCCACCCTTCCTTCGAGACTCTCCGGCAGATCCGGATGCCTCAAGCACAACTTTTCTTTGCCTTTGTCTTTTTTGGCAGCAATGGCACTACTAGTCTGTCTGGAGGGCTCAGACTCGAATGGAGCCTCTTCAATGGAGTCCTCCATTACTTCCTCCATGATTATTGAGGGGTTTTCAGCAGCTGTGGTAAGGGGAAGGTTCAGAATTGGCTCAGCTTGGCTTCCGGACTGCTGAGTTCCAATATCTTCTTGGTTCCCGGCCTCCGGTTGGGGCTCTGATGCAGATGTGTCCCTTCGGGGACTTGAGCTGATGCCCTTCGGACCGGCCAGCCTGTCCTTGGGAACTTTAATGGGCACTTCTGACCCTGTACCACTGTCTTTGGCACCCGATTTTGAGGGGGTGCCCTTGGAAGCTTGGCCTTTAACTAACCTGCCTCTTCTCCGGTCAACTAGTTTTTGAGGGGAATGTTCAGTGTCTGACCCCATAGCTATGAAGGGGGAGGGTTTTCTGAAACTGGTTACAGTAACACCTGGCTCAACCACAGGTTCCGATTCTTGAACCGAAGAACCTGAGATAATGGGGGAGAGATTGGTTTGAAATAACATTTTCGGCTTGGTGCCTTTAGAAGAAGAAGAGCCTTGATCTGACTATGTGGCTGAAGTAACTGGTCTGTCGATGGGAGAAACGGGTAGTCCTGCTGTGACGCGTCTTTCCTTTTCGACCTTTTACGCCTTTTCTAATTCATAGAGGTTGAGCCACCCACCTTTGATCAGAGCGTTCCTCGCTGTAAACATAAACAATCTGGGCAAAGTTTTGATTTAGAAAGAAGAAGCTTTAAGAAGTTGCAGAGTAGATATGAGAGAGATGGTAAAATAGTAGAAAGTGTGTTAATTTATAGTAAATCTGAAAAAAGGAGTTTGATTCTTAGGAGAATTCGAAAAGATTGGTAATGATTAAAGACGGCGCTGATGTCACCAACTTTAATAAAGAGGTTTCTTTTCGAAGAAGGTGGGTTCGAAATTCAAGGTGAAAAAACGGCTGAAGCAACCAACCAAAAAGCAACACGTGTGCCATAACCTCTGGCAAAAAACTGTTTGGATTCACAAAGCTTTATCAGTCCGGATAAAGCTATAGCCCAAGTTGAGAGACCTGTCCTGGAAAAACTACCCCTGACTTCGAACTGTTTTTCAGGTTTTTGACAAAGGTATTTGAACAAACACCTAAAAAAGGGGCTCCTGATGAGTCCGAATTCCGCTTACTCCCCAGACAGGGACAGATCGTTAAAAGGCCTCCGGACCGGACAGACCACTTCGAACACTTAGCCCATTGGACTGTTCGAACTATGACAAAAGTACTAAAAAACCTAAACACTTCTTGACTAAGCTGTTTGCTCTCCTACTAAGAGCTCATGGGTCCTTAAACATAACCCGGGTCCATTAAACATGACCCGAAAACCCATAAGGCCCAAATGCAAGGGTATAAATACCCAACCACCTGCATTAAATGTGAATAATGAAAATTAAATACAACCAGGCTACTTAATTCTCCCTCTACTTTCCACTCTAAACATTAAACACCCCTATACTTCTACAAAACTTTGAACAAATTACCAATTTACCCTCAGACGATAATTAACCTCACCAAGTCTAATCTCATGGAACATATAATATAAATACTACTCAGACTAATATAGGATGATCATCAATCTAACACTATAAATAATGGACCTTAAGAATCCAATACGGTTATGGTTTCCAGCGACACAATATATATTATTATAGTAGTAAGGAGTATAAATATAATATATAAAATCTATAGATCATATATGTCCACTATTAAATCCAAATACATTTACAAGTACTAAACTATAAACAGAGATAATAAAAAATAGATATAATTTTTTTTTTTACAATTTTATGTTTTATCTTATAATATCTATCTTTCAAGAAAAACTCTAAAGCATGCACTGCTAGTATCAAATTTTATTTTTCAAACAACTTTTTGTGGTCGAAATTGTTTTTGCAATCGTCAAACTCTAACCTATAAACTTCAAACGTATTTTATTCTCTTATCAACTTTTACCTTTCTTATCGACATATTTATTATACTACGCATTTGATAATCATTATATAATAAACTATTAATATATATATATATATATATATATATATATATATATATTATCTTTTATTTTATTGTATATTTATATTCATTCTTATCTATATTTTATAAAATACTTGTTGTATGTTTTTATATAGTAACTAGTATTATATCTTAGGACATACCGATTTATTATAAAAAATTAATAAATTAAACTGTAAAAAAAAGATATGAAATAACCTAATCATACTAATTTAAAATCTACCTATAAATTTAGTCAATAATCATATATTTATTGTATTAAACTTTTAGTTCTCCTTTCGAGTGTGTTCCAATAGTTTAGACAAGATATAAATATAAATTAATTACTTTTGTTTATATATATTATAAATCATTATTTTTTATAATAATTTAAATTTGATAACAAACCATCATCCCAATTTTATGTATCAATTATCAAGCAACTAAAACAATAAAAGAATAACTCATAATATAAAAAATATTAGATAATATAACTTTTTTTCAAAATAAGACGTGTATTTTAGATATATTTTTCCAACCAGAATTGAGTTTACTAAATTGAAAAGGTAACAGTAGGTGATCTAGTATTACTGAACTTGTTCTAAAATTTAAAAGGGGTTAAATAATTGTAATCTAAACTCAAAATGAGCCAACAAATGCAGAATTCAATTGTTTGTCTTCAACAAGTATTGTAATTTTGCATCTTCTTATTTTGATTTAAATTTTTTGGTGCATTTCGTGTGTTCTTATCAAATAGCCAGTCTTTTGTGTATTTTAACGTAGTTATATATTCAATTTTTTTAGAAAGTATTCAAAAAAAATATTTTGTAAATGATAAAATTATATTTCTTTTTATATAAATGGAACAATAAAACAAAAAAATAACAACCGTTAAAAATAAAAAAAGTTAACATGAT
Source organism: Limnanthes douglasii subsp. nivea (assembly GCA_036936605.1). Classification (NCBI taxonomy): domain Eukaryota; kingdom Viridiplantae; phylum Streptophyta; class Magnoliopsida; order Brassicales; family Limnanthaceae; genus Limnanthes; species Limnanthes douglasii. Next base: position 107,380,075 of record JAUPFV010000002.1, on the reverse strand, counting down.
TTAAAATCAAGTAAATAGTTTGCTTTTATATCGTGAAAATATTCAGTATTAATTTTAATCTTCTAAATCTTCTTAATATTAGAGTAAACTCGGTATTTTAACTAGGACCTCTATCCCATATTGTTTAGGCATAAAATAATATACAATAGATAAAAAAATAATACGTCTCCAATTAATATGAGACTTTTTTTTGGAGTGTACAGAAAGAAAAATCGTGAGAATTTTCTAACATAAAATGGATAATATCATACTAATTGAATCACACTTATATATTCTTAACACTTAAATTTCATTAATACACTTTATTTTATTTTTTGTTTTATATTTAATAATTATTTTGTGATGATCATTAGTTTTTAGTACTTAATCTCCGTCTTATAAAAATATAAAAACACCAAATAAAATAGTAACGGAATTGGCTAATTTACAAGCAACCTGTGTTTTTAGTAGTTATTTTTAAATACACAAAAACAAAAACGATATGACAATTATATATGTAAATGAGGTTTAAATTAGTAGTCCGCCTTTTGTGATGAGTCCGAATTCTGCATGCTCCCCGGACAAGGACAGATCGGTCCAAGGCCTCCGGACCGGACAGACCACTTCGTACACTCAGGCCATAGGACTGTTCGAACTATGACAAAAGTACTAAAAAACCTAAACACTTCTTGACTAAGCTACTTGCTCTCTTACTTAGAGCTCATGGGTCTTTGAACATGACCCGGGTCCATTAAACATGACCCGAAAGCCCATAAGGGCCCAAACATCAGGGTATAAATACCCAACTACCTGCATTAAGTATGGGTAAGGAAAATTAACTGCTACTAGCCAGCTTAATTATCTCTCTACTCTCTACAATAAATACATAACACCCACATACTACTGTTAAACACCAGCCAAATTACAAGCCTACCCTCAGGCGATAATTATCCACACCAAATTGGCGACCACAGTGGGAGGAGAAGGTGCTTGAATCAAGCATTCAAAACCAGCAAAGAAAGTCTGTCCGAATGAATACGGACAATCCAGAAGTACCACCAGCTCTGCTGGAAGTGGTGGGAGAGAACGATGAATACACTATCAAAGAGCGTGATAGGCTAAAGAGTGAAATAGAAGCTTTGAGGGCAGAAAAGGCTAAGATGGGCATGAAAGACAAATCCAAAGCATTGGTTGCTCATCACACCGACAACCCCAGAGAGCATGAGTCAATCCGGACAATCCAGAAGTACCACCAGCTCTGCTCAAAGTGGTGGGAGAGAACGATGAATACACTATCGAAGAGCGTGATAGGCTGAAGGGTGAAATAGAAGCTTTTAGGGCAGAAAAGGCTACGATGGGCGTGAAAGAAAAATCCAAAGCATCGGTTGCTCATCACACCGACAACCCTAGAGAGCATGAGTCTTCGAAGACTCATGTGAGCACCAAAAAGACTCATGCCAGCTCTAAAAAGTCTCACCGGTCCAAGTCAGTGGAGAGTTCTGACTCAAGCTCAGAATCTTATGATAGCTCTTCGGACGATGGAGGAGTTGAAAAATCTTTGTCCTCAAGCAGCGATGAGGGTCGAACTAGAAAGAAACAAAAGGAGATAAAAAAATATTCAAGAAAAAGGGATAGACATGGAAGGATGAAGAATAATATTGGTAAAGGGTCATCTCACAGCCGGAGGCATGTGGACCGGATGCTGATGGATCCTTTCGCTTTCCACGATGAACCAGGTATCTTTGCAACTCCCAATGAGGATACTGTGTTCAGTCGTGGAAGGAATTGGAGGCAATCTCCATTGTCTTCTAAAATTCTGTCCGGAAACCTCCCCAAGAGGTTTGACAGCACCAAAATAGAGAAGTACGACGGCAGTACTGATCCGGACAACCATCTGGAGCAATTTAAAAACTTCATGATGAACTTTGACGACGATGATAAGCTAATTTGTAGGGCATTCTCCCAATCGTTTACGGGGAGTGCTCTAAAATGGTACAACAGCCTGCCTCAGGGTTGTATTAAAGATTTCGATACTTTTTGGGTAACCTTTCGAAGGCAGTTTGTAGGGAGCAAAGAGCTAAAGGGCAATGGAGACACAATAATCCATTGTGCCCATGAACCAAATGAGTCCTTGAAAGAATATATAAGCCATTTTGTGAACACCGAGAATGGGTTGGCTGATTGCTTCGAACATGTAGCAATAGCATCCCTGAGACAAGGTTTGAACCCAGGAAATCTATCTGATTCAGTAACCAGAAAGAAGGCCATGACATGGGGAGGGTTGCTGAATCAGGTTGGCAAACAAATAAACGTTGACGAAACGAAGAAAACCAGGGTGCACAGGCAGGTGAGGTCTACCCCGGTGGCACCAAATCCCAATCAGAATCAGTCAGAGAATAAAGCAAGAGAGACCGGACAGAGGCATGGCACGGCAAAAGCTCAGTCTCAGCCAGCTGCTCCTGCTCAAAGTCAGCAATCCAGAAATAAGAGAGGGCCATGGGTCCAACCGGAGTGGTTCGCAGAGTTAAAAGAAAGTGTGGCCACTATTTTTGATAAAACAAAGGAAGAGGTGCATTACCGGAGACCGGCTACACTACAGTCTCCTAGAGAGCATCGTAATAACTCTTTTTGCTAGTATCACAACGATATTGGTCATACCACTGATGACTGCATAGCATTGAAACAAGAAGTTCAGAACTTGATTGAGAGGGGAAAGCTAGGGGCTTACGTGAAAAGAAGAGGAGGTAACAGGCCTGACAACACTCACCGGGTTGGTCCAAGTAATGCTGCTCCGGAGGGAGCCATGGTTATAATTGAAAGGTTTGACGTGGAATCTGAATACTTGGATCCTGATCCAACTCGAAACAGAGTGGGTACAATTGAGGAATGTTCTAGGTCGGTCTCCGGACTCATTAAGTTTTTTGAGTCACTTACAATTTTCGGAGGGGACACTATGACAGCTCCTACTACTTCTTCGAGGAAGAGGCACGTGCATACTTTAGCCTCCCAGCTAGAAGGAGGCATGAATTCCTATCGATCACAAAGCTCATTCCCCTTTATTGTTTTTGATGAAGATGATTTAAGAGACATTGTTGGCCCTCATGAGGATGTTATTGTCATAGGAGCATCTATATGGGGCAACGACATAAGGCGAATTTTGGTGGATACTGGAAGCTCAGTCAATATCCTTTTCTTAAGCACATACAAGAGAATGAAAAATCCAACTGTAGTTCATAGTTCGGACAGATCAATTGTGGGCTTTACATGCAGCTCAGCAGATGTGATCGGAGAGTTCGAAGAGGAAGTTCTATTGGGCAAGGGCCCTTTCAAGAAAATGGTTAGAATACTATTTATTGTGGTGGATTGTCCCACTTGTTATAATGGTATTCTATGGAGGTCTTGGCTCTCTAGGATGCATGCAGTGGCTTCAACAGTCCACCAGTGCTTAAAATATGTTGTTCAGGGACAGGTTGGAGTCGTCCGGAGCAGTTTGAGGGCCTTTCTGGGGGTGAGGGTGAAATTGATGACCCCAGAGAGACCCCTGGAGTATTGATACCGATCGAAGAAGTAGAAACACACTGTTTGGAAGATGGGAAAAGTGTCAAGATAAGGTCTAAGATGCCACCTGTTTTGAAAGATGAAATGTTAAAGTTTTTGAAGAACAATCAGCACGTTTTTTCTTGGTGCAATACTGATGTTACTGGGGTTCCATCAGAAGTACTATCACATCACCTATCTGTCCGGAGAGACGTAGCACCAGTGGTTCAAAAAAGAATAGTTTTTTCTAAAGAAAAGGGTGATGTCATTGTGCAGGAAGTTGACAGGCTCACAAAGATGGGGCACGTCAAGGAATCTCAATATCCTTTGTGGACTGCCAATCCGGTTCTGGTAAAAAAGAAAAATGGCAAGTGGCGCATGTGCATTGACTTCACAGATCTCAATAGAGCTTGCCCAAAAGATTTGTATCCAGTCCCCCGGATTGATGAGTTAGTAGACTCCAGCTCTGGGAACAAACTGCTTTCCTTTATGGATGCCTTCTCCGAATACAATCAGATTCAAGTAGATCCGAAGGATCAAGAGCATACCACGTTTGTCACTGACAGAGGTCTTCATTGCTATAAGGTGATACCCTTCGGTTTGAAAAATGATGGGGCTACTTATCAGAGATTAGTTAACAAGGGATTTGTTGGGGCCCTCCGGTCCGGACAGCCTGTCCTTGGGGGCTCTAATAGGCACCTCTGATCCGGTGCTGTTGTCCTTTGCCCCCGACCTTGAGGGAGTGTTTTTAGTCCCCTGGTCTTTAACCAACCGGCCTTTCCTCCTGTCGACCAGCTTCTCAGGAGAGTGCTCTGTATCCGATCCCATTGCAATAAAGGGAGAAGGTTTTCTGAGGCTAGTGGTTGTAACTCCTGGCTCGACAGCAGACTCTGATTCCTGAACTGAGGAACCAGAGATTATGGGGGAGAGGTTGGTTTGAAATAGGTTTCTGGGCTTAGTGCCTATGGAAGAAGACCCTCGATCTGACTCAGAAGCAGAGGTGATTGGTCTATCAACAGGCGAGGTGGGTAACCCTGCTGCGATCCGTCTTTCTCTTTCGACTTTTTGAGCCTTCTCTAACTCAGAAAGGTTGAGCCACCCGTCTTTGACAAGAGCGTTCCTCGCTGTAAACATAAACTATCAAACTAAGTGTTTGCTTTAGAAAGAGAAAGCTTTGAGAGATTTTGCATAAGTAAATTTGAAGGAGATGGTAAAATAGTAGAAAGTGAGTTTGTATTTATAGTAAATCTGAAAAATGAAGTTGATTCCTAGGAGAATTCGAAAAGTTTGGCAATGATTAAAAGACGGCGCTGATGTCACCACCTTTAATTAAGAGGTTGCTTTTCAAAGAAGGTGGGTTCGAAATTCAAGGTGAAAAAACGGCTGAAGCAACCAATCAGAGAGTGACACGTGTCCCACGAACTCTGGCAAAAACCGTTTTGAATTCGTAAAGCTTTATCTGTCCGGATAAACTTATAGCCCGAATTGATAGACCTGTCCGGATAAAAACTACCCTTGATGTCGGACTGTTTTTCAGGTTTTTGACAAAAGTATTTGCACAAACACCTAAAAAAGGGGCTCCTGATTAGTCCAATTCTGCATGCTCCCCGGACAAGGACAGATTAGTCCAAGGCCTCCGGACCGGACAGACCACTTCGGACACTCAGACCATAGGACTATTCGAACTATGATAAAAGTACTAAAAAACCTAAACACTTCTTAACTAAGCTACTTGCTCTCTTACTTAGAGCTCATGGGTCTTTGAACATGACCCGGGTCCATTAAACATGACCCGAAAGCCCATAAGGGCCCAAACATCAGGGTATAAATACCCAACCACCTGCATTAAGTATGGGTAAGGAAAATTAACTGCTACTAGCCAGCTTAATTATCTCTCTACTCTCTACAATAAATACATAACACCCACATACTACTGTTAAACACCAGCCAAATTACAAGCCTACCCTCAGGCGATAATTATCCACACCATTTTGAGTATAACAATTTATTTCATAAAGTCCATGATTCATTAAGCGTCAGTGATTAAATTTATCAAAATTGTCATAGTCAAAAGAATCTCAACGTAAATTTTGAAGTCAAAGGACTATATGGAAGAAATCGGTATTGTTGATGGACCTTTACAAGACGTTTTGAAGTCAAATGATTATAGGAAAAAAATTGTCGTAGTCAATAAGGTAAATACAAATTTAACCTAAGGTCATATCCTATAAGGGTATATATTATTTATAAAGATGAGGTAAATATATATACAATGCTAATAAAATAATAAAATACATGTAATAAGGGCCACAAGAGGTGTAAGATGAGGCTTACAAAGAAGCACACATTGTGAGTCGTAAAAATAACAAAGCTTGTATTGACGAGGATTATAAAAAAGTACGAAACAAGGGTCATAAAGAAGATACGAGAGGAGGGTCATAAAGAAGATACGAAAGGAGGGTCACAAAGAAGATACACGACGATGGTCACAAAAAAGATACAAGACGAGGGTTATAAAGATTTACGAGATGATGGTCATAAAGAAGATATAAGATGAGGGTTGTGAAGAAATAAAAGATGAATGTGCGAATAAGATATGAGACGAGGTCCATGAAAAAACACGAGACGAGTATCGTTAAGAAGATACGAGACGAGCATACAGAGAGGTTGTTCAAGCGGTTAAAACAAAATACATGTGTCATCATGTTATAGGTTATTGAGACTGACAATCAGACAGTTATAACAATACAACATGTGTAAATTTGTAATTTGTAGATAATATATTGTAAACGATATAAATAAGGATGGAGGTTTCCGTTTAGAGATTGATCATAATTTAATATAAAAAATGTTATATTTAAAGTCGTATTTTTTTCTATGTTCAGAGAAACGATATAAAAACTGGCGTTCTTTTACACGTCTTCAGTATTTATCTATGTTCAGAGAGCATGATGTAAATTTAAGGTCATATCCTTATTGTCGTAGTCAATAATGTTATATTTAAAGACGTGTAAAAGAACGCCAGTTTCACTTGACAAAGAAGAGATGTTAACGGGCAGCAGAGAGGAGCGGGTAGTCCTACCCCAGGTTCAGTGGTAGTCGTCGAATAGTCAGACCCAGGGGTACAAGGTCAGTAGCCAGTTCATCAACCCGGGAAACGAACGACTGTATGGAGTTTAGACCGAGGGGCTCGGAGGCGGTTCTTTCGGATTCAGAATGAATTGGAGAGCTTCACCATTGTCCGATGAAATATTGTCGGGACACCTCCCGAAGAGGTTTAACATTTCTGAATTGGAAAAGTACGATGGTAAAAGAGATCCGGACAACCATTTAGAAGCCTTCAAAAATTTTATGTTGAGTTTTGATAATGACGATAAGTTATTATGCCGAGCTTTCTCGATGACTTTCAAGGATCGGGCATCTAAGTGGTACAACCGGCTACCACATGGTTGTATAAATATTTTTGGAATGTTATGGGTGATGTTCCGTCCGCAATTTGTGGCAAGGAAAAGTTTCCGGGCCAATGGTGATACGATCGTTAACTGTAAACAAAGGCTGTGAGAAAGCCTTAGGGATTTCACCAGGCACTTTATCGATACGAAGACCAACCTTTATCATTGCGAAGAGAACGTGGCTCTGACAGCATATCATTTATGGCTGCTCCTAGGACCGATGAAGCAAGCAGTCACTAAGAAACAAACTTTCACCTTTTCCGCCCTTCTAGCTCAGGTGGAAAAACAAATATTGATAGAAGAAACCGAGGCGTCCGAGAAAATTCAGTAGAGTGCACAAGCATCGGTTGTTATAAAGCAGGGTACTCAATCTGGTTATGCCCCACAAATCTAGCCAATCAGCAAAATACCACTGACCCAGTCCATATCGATCAAGTCTCTGGCATCCCAGGGCCGAAGGACAAAACAGACCAACCAGGTGGTTTCACGACCGATGTCTAATAAATGGATCTGACCTGCTTACTTCGCTGATCTAACAGAATGCGTGTCCATTATCTATGAAAAGACTAATAAAAGCGGGATGTATCGGAGACCCTTCCCCATACCAACGCCCCGGGAAAATAGGAACAACCGATACTGTTGATACCACGAAGACATGGGACACGATACCAAGGATTGTATCGCTCTCAAAAAGGAAATACAGATGCTGATAGAATACGGAAACCTACTCGAGTATGTGAAAAAGAAAGCGCAACAGGGCACAAATTCAAAATAAATTGTGACGGTACAGAAGCCAGAGACAACCATGTCAATCTCCGAAGTGACCAACCCATTTGACGTCTCCATCGAGTATCCTGATCCCGATGTCAGCCGTAACCTCATCGAGGTCATTGAAGAAGAAGCTACGGAAAGCAAAGGAAATGTGAGCACCTCTATCAATTTTTTGAATCATTGACTATTTTTTCGATGGAAGAGATCACGCACTCTTCCCAAAAGCGACATATTGTGAACTTAGCAAATCAGTTGGAAGCTCGGTCTTATCCCCACTCAAAAGGCATCCTGTCACCGATTTTGTATTTTGACGACGACGACATGCGAGACATAGTCGGTCCTCACGAAGACGCCATTGTCATCGGGGCGGCCATTGCGGGGGAATAAGTCCGACGCATCCTTGTAGACATCGGAAGCTCAACAAACATAATCTTTGCGTCAACATTTGCTAAGTTCCGGACGCCCCCAGTAATTACGCGTTCAGACCACATTATTGTCGGGTTCACAGGATCAGCAGCAAAAGTGATTGGTGAGTTTGAAGCCATTGTTCAGATGGGCCACGAGCCTTTCAAGAAGGAGGCCACTGTTTTATTCGTCGTGGTAGATGCACCGGCCTCCCATAATGCGATCTTTGGCAGGTCATGGCTGTCACGAATGCACGTGGTAATGTCCACTATCTATCAATGCTTGAAATACGTGGTCGGGAATAACGTAGGGGTGGTGCGAAGCAGCCAGAAAGCAGCAAGAGAATGCTACCGGGCGACTTTAGCGCTAAAAAATGACCAAGAGATGGAGCAAGTACGAGATTAGCAATTAGCGGGACTTCGTTTGGGGTCGCTACCTGTCGACGATCCCAGGGAAGCGCCCAGTTTTTTTTACCACCGATGAAGAATGTGAAAAACACTAGTTTCCCGAAGGAATAGTTTTGTAGATAGGAACTAACTTATCACTAGGCTTCAAGAGACAGTTGATCATATTGCTACAGGAAAATTTGACTTTGTTTGCATGGTGCTCGAAGGACGTTACCGGAATCCCAGAAGACCATGTAATTCACAAACTAACTATCAATAAGAACGTCAGACCTGTCTCACAAAAGCGTCGGGCCTTTTCACCGGAAAATGCAGTGATTATTCTGAGAGAGGTTGAAAGAATGCTCAGCGTCGGTCACATCAAGGAATCAAGTTACCCGCTTTGGACATCCAATCTCGTCCTGGTTGAGAAGAAAAACGGCAAGTGGAGGATGTGCGTAGACTTTACCGACCTTAATCGAGCGTGCCCAAAAGACCCCTTCCCGATGCCGAGAATTGACCAGCTGGTGGATTCGACGTCGGGAAAGACTACTATCTTTTATGGATGCATATGCGGGCTATAATCAAATCAAGTTGCATCCAGCAGATGTGGAAAACAAAACGTTTGTCACGGGCCGAGGCCTATATTGTTATAAGGTTATGCCATTTGGATTAAAAAATGCAGGGGCGACTTACCAAAGGTTGGTGAACAAGACTTTTGACTACCAGATAGAGAGAAATATGGAAGTTTACATCGATGACACGCTTTTGAAGAGTGAGACTTTTGGTAATCTAAGGAGTATAAATCTCAAGTTGAACCCGGAGAAATGTTCTTTTGGGGTTATGTCGGGCAATTTCCTGGGGTTCTTTTTCAGCGAGAATGGAATCGAGGCAGACCCGATCCAATTGCAAGCTCTAACCTACATGGCCCCACCTAGGAATGTCAAGGAGGTTCAGATATTAACCGGGCGCTTGGCGGCTCTGAATCGATTTATTTCTCGTTCTTCTGACAAGTGCACTCCCTTTTTTCAGGTCTTGAGAAACGCTAAGTCTTTTGTTTAGACGTCAGCTTGTGATAAAGCCTTTTTAGGGATCAAAACGTATTCATCATCCTCGAACCTCCTAACGAAGCCATTGACATGAGAGACTCTTTTTCTTTACATAGCGGTTTCAGATTTTGCAGTAAGTGCGACATTGATCAGTGAATTGGGAACGGTTCCCGAAGCATTATACTTTGTGAGCAAAAGCCTATTGGAAGCGGAGACACGGTACTTGAAGCTGGAAAAAATGGCCCTGGCCTTGGTGACCGCAGCGCGAAAAATACGGCCATATTATTTTCAGGCCCACCTCATTGTCGTTCGAACTTCTTTTCCGCTCAAGTATGTTCTTCAGCGACCAGACATGTTATGAATAATATCTAAATGGTCGGTCGAGCTAGGCGATTGTGATATCGATTTTGAACCAAGAACAACCATCAAAGGCCAGGCCTTGGCTGATTTTATAGTCGAATTTCACTCCGCCCGAAAAAGACGAGCTAGGTGAGTGGGTTATTCGAACTGATGGCGGGTTGAACGTCAATGGATGCGGTTCGGGCGTACAACTAATCACCCCCACGGGCATCAGTATGCATCAGGCAATCCGATTTGGTTTTACCACTTCTAACAACGAAGCTGAATATGAGGTGGCCCTGGCCGGTTTGAGATTAGCATAGGTGTGCGGGGCTAAGCACATACGTTTTGTTAGTGATTCTCAACTTTTGATTAATCAGGCATCCGAGACGTCGGAGGCTAGGAAAGAGCACCTGGTTCAATACTTGGCAGCATTACGAGTGCTAGCCGCATCATTTGCCAAAGTAACATATGAGCATGTCCCTAGGACCGGAAATGTTATTACCGACTCCTTGGCGTCGGCATCCTGTTCAAGCAGTTACCCCTGGATTACCGAACAAGAAAACGTGTCGATCATAAAGAGCGCAGAGCTAGAAAATCGACCAGAAATCGCTTGTCAGATATCCTCGGTAACGATATCGGACTGTAGAAGGGATATTATGGCTTTCCCGGCCGAAGGGCTACTACCAAAGGACAATATCGCAGCTCGGAAGATACGAAACAAGGCCCGAGGCTACATTTTTTTGGGAGATATACTATACAAAAATCTTTCAGCAGGTCTTTACTGAGATGCTTGGGGGCAAATGAATCACAAATAATTATATCTGAATTACACGACGGAGAAGGAGTAGCTCACTGCGGTTACAAAGCACTAATAAGAAGAATTTTTCTCGCCGGTTTTTATTGGCCAACGGTAACTGCCGACGCTCAGCACATAGTGAAAACGTGCGACACCTGTCAAAGATTCGCAAATGCGATCAATATGCCCGCAGCTCCTTTAGAATCAATATCCGAAGGCTTGCCTTTTGACCGATAGGGAATCGATCTAGTGGGACCGTTACCGATGGCATCTGGTGGTAGACAGACGATTGTGGTGGCTGTAGATTACTTTTCCAAATGGGTAGAAGCTGAGCCGTTATCGGGAACGAGAATTAAGCATATCATCAAATTTATTTGGTCGAGCATATGCTGTAGGTTCGGGGTACCTCAGAAGCTTACCATGGACAACGGAACTCAGTTTGACAGAAACGAGATGAAATCTTTCTGTACGACCCATAGGATTAGGCAATGTTTTTCTACCCCTTTCCATCCCCAGGCGAACAGGCAAGTTTAAGTCACGAACCGAACCATCTTGGACGGGCTAAAAAAGAACCTAGAAGGAAAAGCTGGCAAATGATCGGATTACTTGCAAGAAGTATTGTGGGCTTACCGAACTACACCTCGAACGGTGACTAAAGAATCACCTTATGCCTTGGTTTATGGAATGGATAATGTCACCCCAGCAGAGTCAATCTTCCCATCCTTTAGGATCGGGAGTTATGATGCGGATAAAAACAAGGATGACCGACGACCAGCCCTAGACCTGATAGAAGAAAAAAGAAGTCGAGCTCAACTTAATTCTTTGCATTATCAGACTTTAATGAGGAGTCGGTATGCATCAAAAGTACGCCGACGAGAGTTCAAAGTTGGGGATATGGTTTTGAGAAGAGTTTTTTTGCATACTAAAGATTAAAGCCTCGGAAAACTCGCCCCGAACTGGGAAGGACCGTATAAAGTCGTGGAACGAATTAAGAGTGGGATGTATCGATTGCAGGATAAGCACAGACGTTTATTGAGGCTCCCGTGGAACATTTAACATTTGAAGCTATACTTAGAGTAGTTCCTATAAATTCTTTGTAATCATAGTTTATGTAAGAGCTTTTGGTTGGGGATGCACTCTTTCCTACCTCGGTGGCGCCAGAAGGTTTTAATGAGGCATCCATAGCAACCGACCTATTAAAAGGGAGTCCACCGGATGACGAGCTGATAGACTACTCTTGGAGATATTATTAGGTCAACAAAACCTTAATAGGTTTTTCAGTGTTTCACTGATCTACATTTTATTCCCGACCCTACGGGAAATTTTAAATTAAACATTGATCAACAGAACCTTAACAGGTTTTTCAGTGTTTAACTGATCTATATTTTATTCCCAACCCTATGGGAAAATTTTCAATTACACATTGATCAACAGAACCTTAACAGGTTTTTCAGTGTTTAACTGATCCACATTTTATTATTCCCGACCCTACGGGAAATTTTCAATTAAACATTGATCAACAGAACCTTAACAAGTTTTTCAATGTTTAACTGATCTACATTTTATTCCCGACCCTACGGGAAAATTTTCAATTACACATTCATCAACATAACCTTAATAGGTTTTTTAGTGTCCAACTGATCTACATTTTATTCCCGACCCTATAGAAAATTTCTATTAAACATTGATCAACAACACATTATCTTCGACTCTGGAAATCTCTTACCAATGAAAACAATCATGCCCGACCATATATAGAATTACAAAGCATATTGGAGAAAAAAACTTCAAGATTATGTTAAACAATTAACATGACTCGGTTACAAAACAAGTCGAAAGGGTTCTACACACCCATCGGTTACAAAATTTCGATCGAAAAAAAAACCAAAAAACAAAAAAAAGGGAGGTTTAAGCGTCCTCATTCTCAGGCTCAGTCTCCATATCATTCGATTCTTCATCCTCGCAGACCACATCGGATAGACGATCTGCCTCGAGAACATCCAACCACATAGAACCAAGGGGAAGATCGGGGAAACGATTGTGAAAGACCAGCACATAAGGAGCCTTAGCCGCGACAGTCTCTTTGTCCGTTCATTTCTGACACTTGTCACCAAATAGAGCGTTGACATTTTTAAGATGGGCAATTTCTTTCGCTTTCTTTGTCGCGGAATAACGAAAAAAGCAGCTCTGAATTTTTGAGACTACCAATTTCCCAGCTCGGCCATTGCGGTCTTTTCTGACCCACGCCAAGGTTGTCTCAACCTTTTTCTACTTCTCCTCCAAGAGCTCTTTTGTTGCCTCTCCCCTTTTCACCTCCTCTTCAAGTGCGACAATCTTCCCTTCCGCACCCGTCAGCTTCTGGCTTAGCTCCCCTGCACGCCTCTCTTTCATCGCCAGAGGAACGATCATATTGTACAAAGACAAGGACAGCCCGTCAGTTACCCATAAAGGAAAGGTATGAGGGCTCCCAGGAACTGACAGCACGGGCAACTTAGTGCCACTCGATGACGCCCCAACAACTTTTGCTGCCTTTGAGGAACCAGCCTCATCATCGTCGGGGATTACCACTACTGGCGCTCTCTCAGACGATACCGCTGCGGGAGTGGCCGCATCCCCACCTTTGACCTCCTCATATTGTTCGAATAGCGCCGGGATGGTCGCATTATCGACGAGAGCGGAAGCATTGGCGGGACAACTCCCCTTGGAGCGTTTCGATTTTTTGGCCTGAGCACCATCCGCCTCATCCTTTTCCTTCCGTTTCTTGGTCAGCTTTTCAGACCGATGGGCTGCGTCATCCTCAGCCGCAGCTTCATCCTTTTGTTCCACCGCGTCGACCTTCGCTGCCACGGCATTCGCCTGCTCGGCATCTTCGTCCGACTTGGGGCGTTTGCTCGGCGCCTTATTACGTTTGGGCAGGAATAGGTGTGCGTCGGGCGCATCCGTTTTTGCAACCAAATCCACCAAGCTGGGTGGTTGGCGCAGCTGCTCCAAGGTGAGCGGTTCAGCAGAGCAACGCTAGAGGTTGATCATGATCAGATTTGTATTCTTGAAGGCAGAATGGAACGCCCAGCCCTAGTTCTTCGTGGAAAAGTCCTTCAAAATTTGGAAGGTCACTTTGCCAGCTTTGAAGTGGCTCTTCTTCAGCTCCTGAATGAACTCCTTTGACACTGCACAAAGGATCGGTCATTTCGTTAAAAAAAATAAAAAAAAAATAAAAAAAAAAAAAAATAATATGTAATATGATTACCATCAGGAACCCATATCCGCAGCAATTTCCTCGAGTTCTCTTTAGTATATAGGAGACCGTTTTCCCAGCAGCCACTAAGGAAGACGAACCGATGCTTCCAGCCCTTGTCGTCTTCGAGGAAATCGTTTACAATCTTCCAAGTGTTGGCCAGGGAAGAATAGAAGAAGGGTGACTTGGGAGACTTCGAGAGCCCGAAGATGGCGATGTACTCAGTCATCGGCATAACCCAACCCGATAGGCGAGAAGCCATTATGCATGACATCAGCGTATACCACGCGTTGGGGGTTAGCTGGGAGGGGCAGATGCTAAGGGTCTTAATGTACAGAGCGATCTCAGGATCCAGAGGAAACCTGAGGCCCTAGTTGAAGAGCTCTGTGAAAATGACGATCTCCCGTGCCCGAACATGCACGGGCGTCTCATCATGAGCGGGGAATCGTACGGTGACGAACTCCGGGATCTCCCACCGGATCAGAAGCTCTGTCTGTTCCGCGACTGAGAAGTAGAGATATTTTCCTTCGAAGAGGGAAATAATGTTGTCCCTTGTCAACAGCCGATGATAAGTAGTGGTTATGACGGCTTCGTTCTCCGCTGGAAGATGTTATTCGGGAGGAACAGTGATGTTGCCAGCAGCGGCAACACTTTCCCCAGTAGCTAAGACAGCTGCTTCTGGCTCCCTAGCATCTTCTGATTGGATAGTATCGGGTTTAGAGGAGCCGGCCGCTGGAGGATCGACCGACTGAGAAAGAGGCTCTATAAAGCTAGAACTACTATCGGTGCGAGCAAGCTTTGAATCTTCCTCGCGCTGTTGACGGGCGCGCTCGAGCTCCAGGTTCCGACGCTCGAGATCCTTTCGGGAAACGCCCAAAGGGGTACATGCTGTGTTGACACTCGTCCGATATCCTTGAATGGTGGGAGTCAGCTGGACTATTTCGGGAGAATTACCCCACGCGGGTGAAGTAGAGGCACTAAAATCTCCTATTTAAAGAAACCTAGTTTTGCCTTGGTGTCTAGGAAGAAAATGGTTTAAGCTGGTAGGAGAATTTACCGATGAAGGCGTCGGGCGATCGAACTGAGTGATAGGGGAGTACAGAGAGCTACTATTGGAGGAGATAACTATGGCCTCGGGGGTTTGAGCGCCAACAGGGTCGGGTACGATGAAGGATTTAGTGGGAACAGAATTAGGAAGGACAGGGTCGTGAGGGAGAGGCACAGGTGCGAAGGGCTTCATATCTGAACTCCAGATTAATCCCGCAGCTCGGTACTCTTCAGCTCGGTAGCCAATACTAACCCAGTCGATAAACCAAAAATCAGGCTCGGTCTTCTTCTTCAGTTTTTGTTTTGGCTTCGGGGTCTTACCTTTCATAAACTTTGCTCTCTCTCTCTCTCTCTCTCTATAATGGTCAGAACAAGACTTTCTCTCTCTAGAGTTTCTCTGAGAGCGATTTAGTGAATGGAGTATTTATAGGCAGCTTGCCTTAACCGCTTTACGCATGGGAGAGTCCAAACGACGAAAATCAGCGGGGATGTGAAGAGTCTTTTGGAGAGATGTGCAGAGGAGCACGCTTCGAGTAAGGGGATGACACGTGTAGGTTTAGCCCAACAGAGCACGCCATAGGCGCTAGTCAGGCTAGCATCATAGGTCTGCACCAACTAGTTCGGATGGGCATGCTAGATGGGCTCAGTGTACCCGGTTTTCCTTCCAAGCCCAGGTTACCCATTTGGGCATGCTAAATGGGCTCTGTGCGCCCGGTCTTCTTAGATGGACTCATAATAAGCTCTTCTCGTGTCGGGAATGATTCGTGGCCGTTCCTGAAGCTTTAATAACAAACAAAGGGGGTCGGTCATCATTCAGGAGAAGGCGGATGGCCATTTGATACCGAGGCAGCATGGTTCTTAAGCCGTGCCAATACCAAGGCAATGTTGTCATTTGATACCGAGGCAGCATGGTCCTTAAGCCGTGCCAATACCGAGGCAATGTGGTCATTTGATACCGAGGCAACGTGGGCATCTTGTTACCGAGGCAGTCGTCTGAGGCGTATCGAAATGATTTATTTACAAGTCTTCATTCCCGATGCTCTTGAAGACTGGGGGGGGGGGGGGCTACTGATAAGGAGGTAATTTGTCGATCCCAATAGAAAATGAGTTAATTGCAAAAGGAGAAGGGAAATATGTCGTTATTGTATTAATTATTTACTAGAAGACAATGTGTAAATAAAGTAGTTTGTAAAGGACTAATTGTGTAATAATAAAAGACTACCAAAGACATAAATGGGTCCCAGCGTCCCCGCTATAAAAGGGAGCCCATTTATTCTTGGTAGGTGGACAATTCTTTAATATATTCTCTTTCTAGATTCTCTCTCTACATTTTAAGCTCTAGTCACATCAGGTCTAAAATCCAAGATTCCATATTCTTGTCATTTATTCTCTCACAGAGTGTCAATAGTCAATTGCCTATTTGAAAACAATGAGGAGAGATATATGTTATACCACACATTGATATCGATTGGTTATCACTAAGCCAATAGCGAGTAATGTCATCCAATATTTATTACTATTTTTTAATGCTTTAAACCAGTCTAATTTATCATAGTTTCTAAACTACCGAACATTGACACCCTAAAATTACGTTGAGTTTTCAGATCAAAAATCCAATCGCGTCTTAGGAATTTCCATGCATTTAAATATTTGTATATTTATATCGTTACGTCCCGATAACCGCATTGGCCGTCTAGATCAACGTCTACCATGCTTGTAATATAATCAAGTAAATAATTCGGAAAACATTCCTAATAACCAATAAGATCGTTGGTCTTACCAATAAGATCGTTGGCCTTACTATATTTCTTTACTAGAGATACTTTATATTATTTCTTTGGGGGAGAGTTAGTAATAACTGGTTCATTACGCTCTAATATGTAATTTTTTTTCTGGTTTGAGGATTTGCATCACCCTATTTATAATATGATTTTGTATATTTGGGTCGTAACCACGAATAAAACTATATATTGTGTTGATTTATCCTGTTAGTTCATATTTCGTATCTATTTTATCAATAAGAACAATCTTTAAAATACTCCAATGTATATCACATTCTACTAGAGGAAATGGCCTACATTCTCGTTCGGCCATAGCTAGCGCGCATGCACACGGTAACCCGTGTGTTTTCTTAACAAAACAACCATAAGCTACCTAATATAAGTTTATTTGTCTAGCACATTCATAACTCTTGTCGATTTCTAAGGTCGTAGAAGATAAATTACCTTTTAATTATTTATAGATAATAATTTTATACAACACTTTTAGATGATAGTTACTTCTCTCGAATGATTCAAAAACGGACAAGTATTGAGCAAAAAAAAAAATCTATGAACAATCGTCCAAAAAATTCGAAAAGTACATAGATTTGTACCAGAGTAGCTTTTTAGGTTTGAGTGAGCACTATCCAACTTATAATATATATACAAATAAATCATGATTATAACATCGACTAAATGAAATTTAAGTTTATAAATGAAAATATCAGTTACTGATTACTAGTTCGGCTACCTAAATTTGTATGCTCATTCATGAAGATATGAAGAAATGTTTCATAGTGTATCGTGATTCATTGATTCATCACATAATCTATAACCTTCGGGTAAAACGAGAATACTTCGTTTATTGTTGCGAGATTTTTTTATATTTTTCAATTGCGTACGATCGGGCAACAAAATCATAAAAAATTATAAAATCTTATGTCATATCTACTTTAGCCATCATACTTTTAGCGTATGCTAAAATGTTTTTGTTAATATTTCATTTCCATAACATGTGGGTAGCATCCTAGAAAAATATATTTAATAGCTCGCATCAACACTAACTTTTGATCAATGATGATAATATTAAAATAAATATACAAATATTTTCCACCATCATAGTCCTTAAAATACTCAAAGTTTATGTGTAGTTCGCATATTTCTCGAAGCTCACAAAGACTAAAGTAATACAAAATGTCTTGTTGATTGATGTTACAACAATAATTTCAAGAAAATGCATCTTATACCTCGTAGTCTTGTAAGTAATGCCCATGATAAGAACTCAAAAAAATATGTGGAAGAGCTCGATACTTGTAGGATGCATGAAAAACAATTCGAGGATCTCGTGAGTTGTATCATTTGTTTGATGCTAAATTGAGTATTTGTTTTCTTTCAGTTTACCCAAATATAATTCTATTTGGTTTCGCCTGACTTTTTTTTATGAAACAACGCTTTTGACGAATATTGTAAATAGTGCGCATGCTAGATACAATTTGAGGGTTATGAATCTTCAAACCCACGTATATTTCTCTTAGACGAGAACCAACTTTCCTTAACTTAAAAACTAAGTCCTCTTCGTCTGCTTTGAGTTTAGCGGCATGCGAATCACCACTCAAGTGCGAAAATGATAAGTGGTTGTGTTTCTCGTTTAATACATTTAATTTCCAATTACTTGATTTTCCTTTTAGATGGACTCCCCCTTAACATGAAAAGGAAACCATATTTTTTATGAACATTTTCATCATTTTTTCACAACCCCCGGTCCGGAATTAACTTTATAAATTTTGTACCTCTCGCATTTTAAATATACCATATGAGTTTTTCTATTTCTATTACCTTCGCCGTCTTTTGTACTAATAACGATAAAACTTATATTGGTGGCTACAGATTTTTCCCATGCTTCCAAATCATCTTTAATGTAATACTTTTGGGTGGTAAAAATATGTGAGTAATAAGTCATCATAAATGTTGGTTGTTATGGATCATATAACATACATAAAGATAATTTACATAAAAATTTGCACTCACTAAATGCAAGGTGAACGTAAATCACACATGTAACTGCGCTAATTTTTCTAAAATAACATGTATGATTTGCTTCATATTATGAAAAATCGCATGCCAAGTTGCGTGATATTGTGCCAAATTGCGCAAGAAAAATGTACGCAATTTGGCGCAAAATCACGCATTAAAAGCTAGAGATTTGTTACAATATCGCACAGTCTGCGTCCATATGTGTGCATAATTTTCTCGCCGATTAGGAGTAACAGAACATTAACATGTAGTCGTGACGAATTCAAAATCAGGTACAATCGTGCGAAACCACTCCGGCATTTGTTGTTCATGCCTTATAAAAATAAGCAAGAAATTACTACAGTGCAGAACATGACAATTGTAGATTACATTATTAGGGATATGGTAGCATATTTAGGTAGAAACTATAAGAATGAATGGGGTAAACACTACTTAGAGGAAATGTTATGCCAGATGTATTTCATATACGGCAGGGATGACGTCTGACTGCCAAAGATTTCAAGACGTTTGGATGAGGTAAAAACCAGGGGGACCTATCTAGTGAAATTTTGTGCACACCTAATTTCTAACCTCAACAACGAGGAACGTCATGCTGCGTTTAAGTTGTTCATCTGCCAATTCACCACTACTTTAATGGAGCAGCAACTAGATCATATCCATGCCTACATATCTACCATCATGGAAAAGAAATGTATGCTGCTACGGTGGACTACCAGATTACGAAAGATAAAAGGAAGTTGATGAAATGGAATAACCCTGACAAATAAAATTCGTTGACTATGATCTATTGCAAATTCTATTATTTGAGTTTTTATGATTTCCTGAGTTGTTGGTTGAGTTTATGCTAGTCCTAAGTTATTGTTCGACCTGTTTTTAGTCAATTTTTAATTTTTTTTTTCCTTTATTTTGTAAGTAGTGGTGTTAAATTACTAAAGTAGAATATTTATTAAAAATTTAAGTTTGGAAACCTAGAAAATACAAAAAATAGAAAATGGCAATATCTTTAGTAGTCTTCGCGAAACAGAGTTTGCGCTAAAGCCATTATTACGAACAGTAAGACCGTAATTATAGCACAATTGTGGACACCACCTTTGCGATTTCAAAAGAATTACGAACGTTAACTTTGTGATTTAATTAAAATCACGACCTCTACGTTCGCATTGTTGAATTGGCAGTTAGTTTTGGCAAGTTTTTGATAAAATTTGTAACAATTTTTGGAAAAAAAACTATAATGTCAAATGTGGAAGTGGTAGACGAAATAAAGCGTCTTACAATAAACTTTAAAATCCAAACAATGATGAAATAAAATTATAGTATGCGTCTATACGATACAAAAAAATAAGCCACGCGTGTACTTAATCATTGTTATTTGCTCAAATCGAAGAAGTGTGGTAGATTTTCGCGTGCGTTCGATTACTAGACAATCTTGATTTGATAATATTTTGTTGAATCGTATGTCGAGTAGTATTTTCCAACAGGTTACAACTTCGTTAGTGCGAAACGGAAACCAAGTAGGATAGAGTTCCTGGAGCGGTCCATTCAATCCAAACCTATACAAACCAAATTTGGATAAATATTACGTCACAAAATAAAATATAATAAGATAGGATTCATTAGTATACTTACTTTCACGAAATGACTACCATGTACGAACCCTAGACTAACTTCTGTGATAGGACATGATTCCCATACACTTTAAAGACGTCCAACCTTTTTACTCGGTTATCTACACGTTATGCACCATCAAATACTCTCTGCCATAGATTTCCTTGATCTTGCAGTTTGGCGATCAAATTCCATCTAACTTGTTACCATGAATCAACATTACCGTATAGAGTTAAATCTACGACCTAAAATCCGCAATTACCGTTAGGAGATACGTCTTCTACGCTAGAAATGTACTCATGTAAATAGTTCGAAAACCAACTCTCATAGCCGCTAGAATATTTCTTGTTAACAAGAATGGACAACCATGAATTTATATGAACATTCTCGGGGCTTCTTAACATACCCCGGTTTGGGGTTAGGTTTGTAAATACCATGCCTCTCGCACCTAAAATACATAATTAGAGTTTTCCAATTTTCACCATCATCGTCATCTTTTCTGAAAACCAAAATTATTCATAACTTCTTGCTTTCGAAACCAACCGATAAGACCAAAATTAGTTTTCGTATATAAGGTTTCTGTAGTAAACATTTTCGTGTAATCGGACATCAAACATGGCGGTTGCTTCGGTCTTTACAAAATGCATGTAATTATATCAATAACCACTTAATTTTAATTACTTATATCGATAGATGCTTAAATCGCGCCAATAGTGTATGTTATTGACCAAAATTGCGCGTATATGATAAACAATTTGTGCAAGATGACAAACTTAAATGAGTCATATAATTAAAAAAATTGCAAACATAGATTTCGTGATTTTGACCGAATCGTGAAGTCAACATTCATGATTTATCAAAGAACGACAAGCTTAATGAGGTGGTCTCCACTAGAAATCTTGGAGAACCCGGAGGGCCCTATGTTGAGATTCCTTTCAGTGACTTGAAGCAGCTAGACAAATTCTTTCATAAATTTAGTTTTTTCTCTGTGTCTATCAGACTACCAAGAAACAATCTTGACCAAGTGAGTATTTGATTAAACTCTTCTTTTTACGTTTGTGAAAATTGGTAAGATGAGTGAAATTGTGAGTATGGATTTGGGGATGTGAAATCAGGAACTAGCTCTTAGTAGTATTAAGTTGAACTACAATGTTCGGGTATATGTTGAAATTAGATTTTATTATTCTGCAATAAACATGTTTAATGAAATGCATATGGAGAAAGTGCAGGGTCCCTTATTGCTTAGTGTGACTCATTTGTCTCAGAATTATGAAACTACTAATGCGTACACTGAGTATGGTTGTGCTTCCGTTCTCAATGAAGTATCTCTTCCTAACTGTAATCAAGATGAATATAGCGAATGTGAATGACTATGTACACCTGTTTTGTACAATGAAAATATGTACACAATGACACAAAAAGAGAAAAAAACTTTTTGACAAAACATCGATGGTCGTCTTTTCCCAGACAACTTATGTTAGAAAAATGCAAGATAAAAGCTCGTGAATTGGTTTTGGAATTTCATGGTGAGAACGATGAAACCTTATGAGAAAATCGATTTCTCTCTCGGTTGAAAGAAGAAAAACCTGCTCATCATACTAGATTATGTTTGGAATGATTGTATTAAATTAAGAGACATTAAAGTTGAGTTTGATATAAATCAAACGAGCTGCAAATATCGTTAATATTATTAGTTTCCTATTTATTTAATTAGTTCTATTGTTTATTAGTTTGTTATTAGGTTGACTGATTCTTAACTGATATCTTAAAATGGTTTAAGCGTTGCTAAATTTTATCTTTTCATCTCCTTTGGAAAGTTATTTATATAGTTGTTTAGTTGATCAATAAGATAAGATAATTTATCCCACTATTCGTTTATACATATTCTAGTTTTTAACATTTGGTATCAGAGCGCCACCAATTTGGGCATGATCAACAGTAAAAAAACAACAACAGCCTTTTTCAGTTTAGTAAGACTGAGATGGCGACGAAGAGTAATTTTGTGCAACCAACAATTACAAAGTTGAATGGACATTATGATCACTGGTCCATGTTAATGGAAAACTTTCTCATATCAAAATAATATTGGAGCTTAATGGAACAAGGGATTTCTACAACAACATATGACGTGGTTATCTCAAAAAGAAAAAAGAAAGAAATTGAAGATCTTAAACTTAAAGGTTTGAAGGCAAAAAAATATCTCTTCCAAGCCATAGATCGTCCAACTTTAGAGGCCATTCTGAAGAAAGCACATATAAGGATATTTGAGACTCCTTGAATAAGAAGTACCAGGGAACATCGCGAGTCAAACATGCACAATTGCAAGCTCTTCCCAAGGAATACGAGATTCTTAATATGAAAACGAGAGAATATGTGACTGAATACTTTGTTTGAACTCTCATAGTATCCAACAAGATAAGAGTTCATGGTGAGAAGATGAAAGACATTGATATTGTAGAAAAGATACTAATATCCATGAATTCTAAGTTCCATTATGTAGTTTTCTCGATTGAGGAGTTTAATGATCTAGGTTTCTTATTCATTGATGAGTTACAAAGTAGTCTCTTAGTGCATGAGCAACGCATGAATGGCCATGTTTTTTAGAAAGACCAAGCACTTAAAGTAACATATGATGGAAACCTTGGTAGCGAAGAAAGAGGACATGGTGGATTTTGAGGACGAGGTAGAGGAAGATGTGGACAGGGCTATGATAGATCCATTGTGGAATGCTACAACTATCATGAATTAGAGCATTACCAATACGAGTTTCCTAAGATGGAAAGCTAAACAAGAGAAAACTATGCAGAAACCAAAGATAAGATCCTACCAATGGCCTATGTAGATGAGATATAATCTAAAAATGATATTTTATTTATTAACTTTGGATGCAGTAACCATATGTGTGGGAAGATATAACTTTTCTCAACTATTGATGAAAAATTACACAACTTGTAAAGTTGGGAAATAACTCTAACATGGTTGTGATGGGCAAACAAAATGAAAAAAATCAAGTGAATAAGTTTGTATAAGTAATCACAGAGGTACTTTAAGTACCGGGCCTAAAGAATAATCTGCTAATCATTGGACAACTACAAGAAATAGGTCTTACAATTCTTATACAACAATGAAGTTATTGGATTTATCATCCTGACAGTGGGTTGATCATAAAAACTTCAATAATACCAAATAGAATGTTTGTTCTACTTGTTCAGTCTGTATCGAAGGAACAAGCCTGCTTCAACTCTATTATAGAAGATCCTTCAAAGTTATGGCATTGCCGATATGCGCATCTAAGTTATAGATGACTAAAAAAACTTCAAGAGAAGAACATGGTTCGAGGATTACCAGAACTTATCAAAAGTATGTGAAGGTTGTTTGATAAGGAAACAACAAAGAGATCTTATTCCTAAAGAAAGCACGTGGAGAGCATCTAAAGTTTTTCAACTGGTTCATGATGACATATGCGGACCAATCATGCCTATCTCCAACAACAAAAATAGGGACTTTATAAGTTTCATTGACGATTTTAGTCGAAAAACTTGGATTTTTTTCTTGGCTGAAAAATCAAAATCATTTAGTGTTTTTAAAAGGTTCAAAAGTGTTGTTGAAAAGAAACTAGTGTACTTAAAAGGCTTGAGAACTGATCTCACATCCAAAGAATTTACTTGTTTTTGTAATGAGAATGGCATTCAAAGGCAGCTAACAACGACTTATACTCCGCAACAAAATGGTGTCGCGGAGATGAAAAATATGACAATTATGAAATGGTTCGATGTCTACTCACATAGAAGAAAATACCAAAAATGTTTTGGCCAGAAGCAACAAACTGGATTGTTCATATCCTCAATAGAAGTCGTACTCTAGCCATACGAAATATTACTCCAGAAGAAGCTTGGAGCAGATATAAAACATCGGTTTCACACTTAAGAATTTTTGGATGCATTGCACATGTTCATATCTCAAATAAAAAGAGAACAAAGCTTGAAGATGAATGCATGAAGTCTGTATTACTTGGAGTTAGTGAGGAGTCAAAATCTTATAGGCTTTATGATCCAGTTTTATAGAAGCTAATCGTAAGTAGAGATGTGAAGTTTGAGGAAGATAGTGGTTGGGATTGGCATAAAACTCATTAGGATGAAGTTATGGTTGATTTGGAGTATTGTAATGATACTCATAGTGAAGGTGAAGGTGAAGGATAATAAAGTTAACTGTAATGATTCATTTGAATCAACACATGAACACTTATCTATTGATAACGAGAGAAGAATTAAAAGGGCACTAGGATGGATGGATGATTATGTGAGATGTGAAGGTCTTTCTGAATGAGAATATACAACATATCTAGCCTTGTTTGCATGGGTTGATCCTATTAATTACATAAAAGATAAAAAAGCTCTAAATTGAGGAAAGTAAATCCATTGAGAGGAACAATACTTGGGAGTTAACGGAATTACATACGAGAGGAAAGATAATAAGAGTTAAGTGGATCTATAAGACAAAGCTTAAGGAAAATGGAGAGGTAGACAAGTACAAGGCCCGTCTTGTGGCGAAAGGATATACACAACAACATGGAGTTGATTATACTGAAGTATTCGCACCCATGACTCGGCTTGATACAATAAGATTGATTATTTTTGCACATAAAGAATGACCTATTTATCAACTAGATGTAAATTCGTCCTTTTTAGATGGAGAACTAAGTGGATAGGTCTATGTTGAGCAGCTAACCAGGGTATGAACAAAAGGGAAGTAAGTATAAGTATAAGGTATACAAACTAAAGAAAGCCTTATACGGACGAAAGCAGGCTCATATAGCTTAGTACAGTCGCATAAAGTCTTATTTTGTGAAGCAAGGGTTTGAAAAATGTCCTTATGAGCACACATTGTTCATCAAGACAGAAGACGAAGGTAAGATTTTGATTGTGTGTCTCTATGTTGATGATCTTATTTTCACTGGTACTGATGAAAATATGTTTGAAAAGTTTAAGCAATCTATGATAGGCGAATTTGATATGATTTATACAAGGCTTTGATGATATCTTTATTAGTCAAAACAAATATGCACATGAGGTGTTAGAGAGGTTTAGAATGAGTGATTGCAATCTAGTTCACAATCTCATTGTTCATGGTACAAAGCTTGTGAAAGATTTGAATTGTGTAAAAATAAATATTACACTTTATAAACATATAGTGGGGAGCTTGATATACTTGACTGCTACACGACTAGATGTAATGTTTGTGGTTAGTCTCATCAGCAGATTCATGAAGAATCCAAAAAAAATCATTTAAAAGGAGAAATGAAGGTACCGAGGTATTTAAATGATACTATCACTTTTGGATTATTCTATATAAAAGATAGAAATTGCACTTCCGGATATATGTTTTAATTAAGTACAGGAGTTGTTTTATGATCTTAAAAAAAACAACATGTGGTGACTCCATCTGCTACCAAAATCATATTTATTGATGCTGCCTCATGTACGTGTCAAACAATATGGTTAAGAAGGATTTTAAAACAATTAGGTAATGCTCAGCTTTCGATTTCATTTTTTTAGAGAGCTTTCAAATGAAGGAATTGTGAAGATGGTTAACATTCATACACAAGATCAAATTGCAGACATTATGATCAAACCTCTAAAACTTGATGTTTTTTAGAAATTGTGTTTTCTTATATGGATTTGTTAACAGTCAAGTGTAAACGGACGTTGTTAGCATTCTGTTTAAGGAAGGTTGTTAAAATTATTAGTTTCTTAGTTATTTAATTACTCTATTTGTTTAGGAATTTGTTATTAGTTTGACCGATTCTTATATGATATCTAAAAGTGGTTTAAAATTTTCCCATTTTAGCTGTTTTGTAAAACTATTTATTTAGCTGTTTATTTGATGAATAAGATTAGATAACTTCTCCAGATTCTAGTTTTAACAAATACATTGCGACTACACCCGACTCCCATGCATGCACGACTATGAAGTGTAAAGAAAAATTTCAGGCAAATACTTTAATTGAGTAAATACTTTAATTGAATCTGAAGCTGGTCTTCATAATGATGGATGATTCCTCAATAAAAATTGAGGCTGCTGAAAATGCAAAAAAATGTGGTGGCTTACCTATTGTTATTGTAACTCACTCTTCGGCTTTAAAAGGCACATCTGAGTATCAATGGGAAAATGCTTTGGACAAATCAAAATGCTCAAAACTGCTAGACATCGCCAACATATATGAAAATAAAAATGTTATTATGTCTTTTCAGTTGAGTTATGATAGGTTGGAAAGTAATGATCTTAAATTGTGTTTCTCAGTGTGTTCTCTGTATCCAGAAGATTATGAGATTTCGGGAAAAGATCAAACTAGCCTAGCAGCAACTGAACTAGATGGTTATGGCAGTCGGTTAACTCAACTCCCTAATGGAAAAAGTGAAATGCATCAATTAAAATTGATGGACATGTCCAAGTGTGGGGAACTAACTAATGTGCCACATTGTCTGCTAAGTAAATTGTTAAATCCAGAAGAATTACATATTCATGGCTCCCGTGAACTCTAGGAGAAGAGATAAGTAAATTGAGAGCTTCAGAGTTGAAGGAACTGAAACGTCTGAACAGACTATCGTTGAAGTTGTTATATGAAAGTCTTCCAAAAGGTTTTGTTTTTCCAAAATCGAAATGGTACAATATAATTATATTCAGCAAAGACAATCTTTTTTCCGGTAATAATTTCGACTACCGTTTTAATGCATTGAAATTTGTAAACGTTGAATCTACATGGAAGAATATTTTAACATTGTTCCCAAAAGTAAATGATCTTGAATTACTAGGTACAAGTGGTGGTAGTAAAATACATAATCCCATATACATACATCAAGAAGGATTGAACAAGTTGGAAGGTCTTAAGTTTTAAGAATTCATTTTGAAAGGGATTAAAATGCAATGATGATGGAAATGGCAGAAGAAGTAATATACTTATTTATAGTAATGATTCTGCTAACAATGTAAATGGAACCGTTTCCGGATACTTATGTATAAAATACATAGATACATTTAACAAAGCAAGAGATCTTGCTTAATTTATTTATAGTTGCTAGAAAATCAATACGTTACATAGGAAATTGTGTGTTTACGACGTGGTGTGCACAACAGGGATCATATAGTTCTAATGTTTGGACGCCGGCATGTTTGACCCGAGGAATTTGGCGTACCACTTAGCTGATCTCTTAGGAGTTCTAACTTCAGGGTGTTCGAAATCAACATAGTTCAAGCCAAATCGAATGGTGAAGCCATAGTTGAACTCATAGTTGTCCTGAGAGGACCACGGAAAGTATCCTTTAACCCTAGAGCCACTCCTGAAAAATTAAGAAACAAGTTAGAGGTGTAATTGTGGAGTATACATCATCATATCATCATGTCTAGGTGTTATGCAACACTTACTCCATGGCAGAGCGGAGGAAACAAAGATGACTGCAGAGATAATCAACCCTTGGATAATCGTCTAGGAGTGTGGCAAGGGGTGCATTGCCATCGTCACTAAATCCTATATTGCCGAATTCGGAATTGCAGTTAGTAATTTACCAACAGCTTAAACATGTAATGATCCACCAAAGAGAAGAATATAGATAGTGTCAGTACCATTTTCTGTGATGTAGACTATCGGATTGTTGTATTTAACTCTCACGTAGTTTAACATATCTTCCATCCCCTTTGGATAGTAGTAGAAGTTGGCTGCCTGTAAATTAAAAAATACAATAACATAGAATGAATCAAGTAACTAACTAATTGCTGGCAATGGCATACATACGAATAAAGTTTGATGGATCAATATCCAAGTACAATTAGGCTCATACCTTTGGTCCAATCAAGACGCCATTGCGGTCATCTAACAAAGGGAAAGTAAAATGGATTTAGCTCTTTGGGTATAAGTATAAGTTTGTTTAAGCATATATATGTAAGATTAATGGACTTACAGGAGTTTTTGACATGTGGATCAGTAATAGCACTAGGAGGAACATAAATTGTAGGATCGTTCTTTGTGTATTGGGTGAGATAATAATTCAAACCAAGAAAATCGAATGATCCTTTCACTAATCTTGATTCTTCATCTGTGAACTTGGGTAATCTCATACCAACAATATCTTTCATCACTTGTGGGTAGTCTCCAAAGGTTAATGGATCCATGTACCTAAGATGGATTAACAAGTTCGAGTTCAAATTTAAAATAGAGCTGTTATTTCGGCTTCCACTGTTAGATAAAATCAATATAAGTA
Source organism: Limnanthes douglasii subsp. nivea (assembly GCA_036936605.1). NCBI lineage: Eukaryota > Viridiplantae > Streptophyta > Magnoliopsida > Brassicales > Limnanthaceae > Limnanthes > Limnanthes douglasii. The sequence goes on along the minus strand of JAUPFV010000002.1, from coordinate 107,351,425 downwards.
TACCATCCCAGGAAGAAGTCTCTTCCACGTTGAGCAGCCGCTTGGTCACTTGGCGAACTTTCGTTATAAGGTAAAAAACCTCTGGTAATTAGCGTAGTTCCTATCTTGCCACCTTGATGCTGCATATATGTAAGTCACAAAATTAGTATAAAACTGTAGCAAACTAACGAAGATGCCTTGAGAATCAATGTACGTACCAGGAAGTTGTTTCTGTACAGCTCTACAACTTTGGCATGAGCAAGTAGTTGGTGGTGTGTAACCCAATAAGGTTCAGTCGCTGAATCACCTTCGTCACATTGTGACCTGTTAGAACATCGTCCGGGTGCATCCGCTCCACTTCCATGACCTCTAATGGCATGAGTATAAGGCTGGTTCAAAGTGATCCAATGTTTAACTCTATCTCCGAACCTCTGGAAACAAAGCTCCGCAAAACTCTTGTAATCATCCCTAATTTTACACCATTTTTCATATACGTACTGTCATTCGTGAGCCAATTCAGGCACAAATAATATTATAGCTAGCAAAAACACTTACACAATTTTGGGACTTAAGAAACCTCGATACTCATCGTCCAAAGACTGGGGTAGATCCCAGTGGAAAATTGTCACAAATGGCTCGATGCCTATATTTAATTATTAATTTTAGTTAGCAATAAAAAAAATTTAATAACAGCATCCGGACAGTTGAATAAAATATTATGTTTACTGTTACGGGAAATAAAATTTTATAACAACATCGATGCCTCATCAATTACCATTTGCTTTGAGTTCATTGATGAGATTATTATAGTATTGAACTCCTTTCTCGTTCACTCCTCTGCTTGGCCTTCCTCCTGTTATAGTAACAAGATTAAGGAATAAGTGTATAGTCTTATCATTAATATTATGGTAATAAATCTTAGCAAAAAAGTAGAGCTATATGTATAATCTTGAAATGATTTGGAGGTGGGCAATTAATGCTATTAATCTTACTTGGTAGCACCCTCGACCATGCGATTGAAAACCTATAGCCTTTTACTCCCATGTTTTTCAAAAGAGCAACATCTTCCTATAAAAACATTAGATAGACAAGAACCGATCAACTCATTGTATACACAGATCATGATAAGATGCTATCATTGGTAGACATTATGTTATCGTACGTACTTTGTAGAGATAAGATGAGTTCGTGGCCACGTCTCCACTTTTGCGATCCGCCGACTTCTCTGTTCACCATATTAATTTGAGACCATGTATAAAACAATCATTAGTACGAATGAGCAACAGCAGTAGAAAAAGAAGAAGTCTAGTCTAGTCTAGTCTAAATATTTGTAGTTGTAGTTGGAGAGCAGACCAGGATATCTGTGGGTAAAAGTGTCCCATATATTGAGTCCTCTGCCTGCAGCACCCTCAATCTGTGGAAATGAAACAAAGACAAAAAGTAATCATCAGGTGATTGGTGATTAATAATAAGGATCATAAAAAGCAAAATATAAGAATAATATTAGTAGTAGTACCTGATAAGCAGAAGTTGCACCGCCGAAAATGAAGTCACTGCCGAATACAGTGCTATTAAAAGCAGCGGTAATGTTACACCTGAAGGGAGGTTGTGCTTTGCATGTTATAGCAGCTGTGTTATTAATAGTAGAGAGGGAGCAAACAAGAAGGAGTAGGAGGCCAAATAAGGCACTTTTTGTTGCCATTTTGATGTAACAGTTGATGCTGATATGTTCTAATTTCTCCAGTTTCGGGCTTTATATAGCCAAATAGGGGTACAGTTTTGCATGGACACTACATAATGAAGCAACTACGTAGCCTTGCATGTTATTGTTAAACGTGAACTCCAGCTCCACACAGGGTGGCATCTTCGACTTGCTTATCTAAACAAAGTTTATTACTTACTTAAACTCATTGTTACTCACAAGTTTGAGTAATATCAACTCTTTTTTTTTCCATTCATTTAAGTTATAGGGCTGATTCTGGTTCTATAGTATTATACTCCAATCTTATAGTTATACCAATACCCAACAATTGCGAATCACTAGCGATTTAAAAGTTTAATTTGTTTTCTGTGACTACTGTTTACTTTTATTTCTGCAGTTTTTATTTTTTGCAGTATAGATATCGAAAAGAATCTAAATATATACTTTATTTAACAACAAAAATATTATCTACTTGGGTCTTCCGTTTTTCCTTTGAATCTAATAAACCTAGGCCAGGTAAAATTATTACATTATGAGTATCTTATTGGAATGACAATTTATAATAAGATAAAAGGAAGGATTATAGTCTATACTTTGGGTCTTAATGCGAAAGCAATAGGTTAGTCAAATAATAAAAGTTACATGCAGCATTATAATATACATTTAAACAGTCATATAACTGTTCCTACTTACGAAATTATGGCTTGAATAAGAAGGTTTACAGAAGCTCAACTCCGTTTGAATACTAATTAATATATAGAATGTGGGTTTGCTCATGAATAACGTTATCATTACAAGCAAGGCAAAGCCCGATACCATATGACTAGCTAACGTGTTGAATTTATATACTTATTTTATTTAAAAAAATATTCTTCGGGTTAGTGTGCCATGTTCTTTCTTTATACATGCTTATCCACGTAGTAATATCACAACATTTTGCATTTTCCTCCTCTATCGTAACCATGTCCCGCATTATTTTAAGGTAAAATATAAATTTTATTGATGTGCCAAAAACGAAAATCAATTGGAGAGGGGCTCAAAGGCTCTCCAACAAAAGCCAAAAAAGAGTGAATGCCAAACAACACCCAGGTGCACTAGATAGCGCACTAGGCAAGGGTCCCTCAAACAAATCGAAAAAATAACAAACGATCAAGTTGTACAAGTGCAAATAAAAAGCTCAACATGAGAGTCTATAATGCGGATACAATCTATAGAGAATCTTCAAAGTCGCCAAGGTGATGCGCTTTACAATGATCTCTTTAGTTACCGTCTCCTCCTCGAAAGCAAGTTTGTTCCGCGCTCGCCAAATCTAAAAGAAAGTAGCTTGGAAAGCAAGAGAGATTGCCCTAGCCCTGAAAGAAGTTCCCTTATGCTCCTTCTTGATCCACTTCAATGCGATGTCAATGGTTCCCATAGCACGTGAAATGCGCTGCCAGACTTTAATGTTTGCCCAAATCTCCTTAGTGAAACTGCAAGCAAAATATAAATGAGTGGTGGACTCCTCATGCTGCCTGCAAAAAGAGCAAAGAGTATTGTCCAGATTTAAGAACTGAAGAGAGTCCCTTGTGGCCAGCCTCCTTCTTAGCGCAAGACAAACCGTAAAAGTGTACTTCGGTGGCGCATATCGCTTCCACAACTTGGCCATGTGAATGTGCTTGATGCCTTTGATCCTCAAATGGTCGTAAACTTTCCTAGTGACAAGCTTTCCACCAACGGTGCAGCTTTCCATCTCACGAACAACCCCTTCTTGACCATTAAAAAGTAACAGCCATGAGTTACGAATATCCAGGAGTTTGCGCATGAGAAAAGTGTCCCGATCACGCCTCTGATACTCCCATATGGTGCTGCCCTTGAGGTAGTATTCATTGAACCATTTGACCCAAAGAGACTCAGCATGAACATGTAAAAGCCATATGGGTCGCATGAGCAACGCTTTGTTCCAGATCTTTATGTCCATCAGCCCAAGTCCCCCTTCAGCTTTTGGTGTGCAAATCTTATCCCAAGAGACCCTAGCAGGTCTGCCACCCCAAAAGAACTTAGGGCAAAGGGATTTGATCGTGTTTAGCACAACACAATGTAAAGGAAAGGCTCTAAACCAAAAGTCTTCCACCCCTTAGATCACTATTGATATCAACTCAAGTTTGTCGGCATAAGATAGGTGCATATGCTCCCATTTCTGAATGTAGCCAGAAATAGCCTCGGTTAAAGGAGCAAAGTCAGCCACAGAAACAGTCAAGGGGGCAAGAGGAATGCCAAGGTATCTAACCGGATAGGTGCCAACTTGAAATTCAACCTTGTCCATAATTCTGTCATACGCTAGACCTTTAACCCCGGCAAGGTAGACCGTCGATTTCGAAGGATTCAAAGATAGACTAGACACAACTTCAAAGTGCGCTATGTAGTCCATAAGAATGGAAACAGATGGCTAATCTCCCTTAGCCAAAAGCATAAGATCATCGGCAAAGGCAAGGTGAGTAGTTCCGGTGCGAGCACATTTTGGGTAGAACTTGAAGTTTGGGCTTCTTGACTTCATTTTCAAAAGATGCGATAAGTACTCAAGGCAAATAATGAAAAGAGACGGGGACATGGGATCCCCCTGCCTCAGGCCACACTGCCCTTTAAAATTCCCATGAAGCTCACCATTTATGGAGACCGAGAATGACGATATCGTAACACATTCGAGAATCCAGCCCACAAACTTACTTGGGAAGCCGATACCAATAAGAACTTTCTCAAGAAAACTCCATGAAACAGTGTCGAACGCTTTCCTCAAGTCCAACATAAGCATGAATCTTGGGGATAATCTAGCTCTGTTTGGCCCTTTCACCAATTCCTGGGCTAGAAAAACATTGTCCACAAGATTTCTGGCATGTACAAAAGCCCCTTGTCCCTCGTCAATAATGTCGGGCAGAACAGGTGCTATGCGATTAGCTATGATCTTGGTGATTACTTTATAAATCATATTGGTGAGACCAATAGGCCCGAAGTCCCCAACTCTTAGGTCAACCTCCTTCTTGGGTATAAGAGCGATGGTAGTATGGTTCAAAGCACGCAGCAGCCTGCCTTTCCGAAAGAATTCCTTTACACAGCCTATAACATCATCCTTGACGATGTCCCAATTCTTCTTGTAAAAACAAAAGGTGTAACCATCTGGAACCGGAGGTTTGTCATTAGCAATGTTAAACAAACAATCCTTAATTTTTGCCTCGTCAATCTGGCACAAGAGCTTAGCAGATTGCTCAGAATCAACCATGGGACCATGGCATAGAACAGAAGGATCAATTGGTTTTGCATGCCTTGTTGTGCCAAAAAGTATTGTAAAAGAATCAACCAAGAGTTGAGCTACTTCAGAAGGCGAGGTGGTGTGAGTACCATCATCAAGAACTATGTAGGAAATGGAGCCCTTGATGTTGTTACGCTTGATGAGACTTTGGAAATACTTAGATCCCCTGTCTCCATCTACCAAGTGAGTGCATCTCATCTTTTGCTGAAGAAAACTTATCTCAGTCGAAAGAATAAAATTAGCTCTTTCCCTTAATCAATGGACCTCAGCTTTAAGATCAGAGTTGCTTGGGTCAGCCATAAGAGAGGAGATGGCTTCTTTAAAATCTGCATTAGCACAGGCTGATTTATCAAGGATACCACCAAACTCAGCATTGTTAAGTTCCTTCAATGGCTTCTTCAAGGCTTTAAGTTTCTGAGCAAGAATAAACTGCCTTGTACCATCAATTTGGAGACTCCACTTACTCAAAAGAACACCCTTGAATTTAGGGTGATCCAACCACATGTTAAAAAAATTGAATGGCTTCAAGCCACGCTTGACATATTCAACCAATGTGGCAATGACCGAGTAATGATCGGATTTAGGTTCCATTTCTAGGAAGGAGGCATTGCAAACAAGATTATCATCACTCTAAGACTTATTTACAAGGATCATATCCAGTTTTTCCCAAACTGATCCATTTGTCCAAGTAAAAAAAGCATCTGTGGCAGGAGCATCAACAAGGCCATGAGACATCCGAAAATTATTCAAATCAATGAGCTCACCATTTTTTAATGGAACAACCCTTATGCGGTCTCCCGGGGAAGAATAGGCATTAAAGTCCCCCATAATCAGCCAAGAGATTCAGATGGATGCTCCCAAAAAGGTCAATTATTCCCAAAGAGGTCTCCTCTGCGGCACACTATACAACGGATACATAAAAATAACATAGAAGTCTTTTTGAGTAACATTGAAGTGGGCTAAGAGATGGATATGTTTCTCGCCAACTTCCAGCATACTACAAGATACTCTAATCTTATCCCAAACCACAACAATACGCCCACCTTTAATGGCATCAAGGTTAAACACATGCATCCAATTAGCAAAACGAGAAAAAATAAACTGATCTAGACGTGCAAGAGAAAACTTAGTTTCAAGTAAGTAAAACATGGGTACCGCATGTTTTCCTATGAGCTTACAGACTTTGGCAAGAGATGCACCTTGGTCCGCTCGCCCACAGATCCCCCTAATGTTCCAAGAAAGGACCTTCAATGATCAACCTTGGAGGTTGTGGGCACTCCGCGCCTCGGTCTATTTTGCTGCTTCTTTCCCGTAGCTACCTGTCAAGGTCCATCATAACCCACATCAAGGTCGCCTTCTTTGCTGCTGGCACCATCAACAGGTGGAATAGACAAGGCTGGTGATTTCCTAAGTTCATCATCTTGAGCTAGGTGAGAGTCACAAGTGGCCACCGTAGCACAAGACACGCTGTCCCCTTTCTTTTTAACTGTGCTATTCACCACAGTATGCTTTCTCCTAATGTTAACTCTGCGAGGGTTCTGCTGAGTCGTAAGGATATTCCCAGATTTAACATCCATTTGCTCCTGCATAATGAGTCCTTTCTGCGCAGCAGGATTAGAACGGTGTGTATGAGTACTTGGCGGAAAATTGTCCCAACCGTCACTTTCCCCTTCTTCTGCTCCGTCTTTTGCGTGCTGGCGTTTTGAATGGATGGGCAGCTCAAATGATTATGTCCAAAATGCTGGCAGATGTGACAGAAAATGGGGTAGCTTTCGTACTCAACAGATTGATTGTAGTGTTTCCCATCAGGCAGCTTGACTCCAAACTTGGTGATCGGCTCTTTGCTTACGTCAATCTCAATTAAGACACGAGCATAGCTCATCATGGATTTATCATAAGTGAATTGATCAGTGTATAAGGGCTTACCAACCTTGGAGGCAATCTTGCTAAGACCAGATTCGCTCTAAAAACCAAGCGGAACGCCACAAAGTACGACCCATGTTGAAATCTTAGTAAAGATATAATCGGTGAGCAAAGTGCCTTGTTTAATATGCTTTAGTAAAAGAGTCTTTCCGAAAATGGTATAGGGGCCCCCATGGAGAACCTTCGTCAAGTCTTGTTCGTTCGAGAACTTAAAAACAATCCACCATTTTCCATAAGGTGAGATCTTGCAGCCAACACCCCAAGATTTAGTAACGGTATCAAGAGCAATCTTACCAGGAAATATGCCCATAAAACAGCTAATGAGGCAGAGCCCCCATATCTTCACAATCAGAATTTCATCACTAGGCTCAAGAGAAATATCATCTTCACCAGACTGTGACTCGATAAAGTGAAGACGGAGTCCCTTAGATTCCAGACGAGAGCCTTGAAACAAGCTAGCAAAGGTCTTGGGTGGATTTTGAGCTGCTGATTTACTCAGAATGTTAGTCTGAATTTTAGGCCCATACTCGTCATGAGCTGTCGCGTCAGCAAGACCAGCATCTTCAGCCACTACCGGGGCAGTTTTACTCGGAATGCTAGTCTGAATTTTAGGCCCACACTCGTCATGAGTTGTCCCATCAACAAGACCAGCAGCTTCAGCCACTACCGGGGCAGTTTTACTTACCACATTCGGCACTAGGATCAGATCTTGGTTAAGTGAAGGTATCTGCGATTTAGCAGCAGTTTTCTTTCCGACAGATACAATCTTTGCCCATTTTCTTTGCCCAGATTTAGGGCGACCAGATTTGGGTGGTGCAATTTCCTTCCGCCTGCCAGATCCAGCAGCAAAAAGAGAGGAGCTGTCTTGAACAACGAAAACGAAAGGCTTATCCAACGGTTTCTCCACCGATTTATCAGCAACAGCCAGAACAATAGTCTGTTTTCCGAAAAGAGAAGGGGAGCCATTACCTTCATTCAACTCGCGCTCATCATCAACAGCATCAACATTCGGAGCAGGTTTCCCGAATATAACAGTCGCATTTTCATAAGAGGGAATTCCATATATTACGTCTTTAACAACAGGGTTCATGATGCCCCGTTTCCTCTTCAACTCCATATCTGAATCCCGAGCAACGTGATGGAGAAGATCTGATGCGTCTTCCATAGTGCTTTCGAGCCAAGAAAATTCAACTTACGATTTAGGATCCAAAGATCCAGCAAACAGATCAAAGAAACCAATCCAGCAGCCAAACATATTACAAACAGCCCCACCAAATTATTGTTCACAACCAAACAAATTCTTGATAACAGCCCCACCAGAAAATGTTCACAGCAAAATAGAATCTTGCAATAGCTTAACAGAATCTTGTTGACTGAATTAGGGATGAACAACAAGAAAGGTGTGAGCAAGGAATCCGATGTGCAACAGTGGATAGAGTAATAAAACCCGAGCAAGAACAGTCCTGAAAACCCTACAACAGACCAGAAACTAGAAGTGCTCCCGGAAGCACCCCGACGAGCCTTCAAAGCGGTGGACCAGATTTTGTGGCAGAAAATCTCTAATAATTCGTGATGATCAAAGAAGAATATAGATACACTATGCTGAAAATCCAGAGGTTTGAATATGAAATTCGAAGAAAGATGGCGGAGAAAGAAAGGAGGGAAGAGAAGAGAAACGAAAAACCAAGAGCATCTAGAGAGAAGGGATAGATTTTTCTTTCTAGAGAGAGAAACTTCTCTCTAACTCTTAGCAAGCCTATGTCTCACATTATTTTGTATGGTTTAATATGTGTTTTTCGTTAGTATCGCATCCTATCACATGCATTTTATTTTTCACATTTATCCAATATTTGTACGTGTGTTTATACAAAGCAATTTTTTAATGATGTATCGTATGTCTCTTATGTTTTGTATGGTCTCGTATATTCCTGTAATTGGTCTCGCCTTGTTTGTTATACATGATCTTGCATCTTTCTTATAATTGGTCTCATATTTTGTTGCAGGATAAATGTATCTTAAAGCATGTCATATGATATCCAGTTTAGTGAGCATCTTAAATTTGATGAAAGAGAAGTTTACCAAAACGGATGAACACGTAGAAATTGCTAAAGAAACGCCATTTTATACGATAAAACTTTGTGTGATATTCAGAAAGAAAATGTATAAATAAAGAATAATTATCAAATAATCACCAAGATCATCAAGAAATACTCGATAAAGGAGGATACCTTCATCTTGGGGTCCAAACATTTCAAACTCATCACCAAATATGTGAATGTTATCTTTGGTCTGAAGGACAATGGTGAGAAAATTCCTTTAAAATCAAAACGAGGTTTTACCCTTAGATACAACGATGGTCAAGAATCAGATCCAAGGATCATGAAGACATACTTTCTTAACGAAAATTCAAGAGAAATAAGGAAAAACAAATCAAAACCAACAATAAATAATTTGATAAATGTATGAATTTATCATCGATCTCATATTATTATTGAAATTAGCATCACATGTTCCTAATATAGATAAGCTTGATCAAATATCGCATGATTCTAAAATATTACTAATAATGGGGATCAGAATCAACAAACTTTGATTTGATTGAAAAGATCAAACATCTCAAAGATAAAGAGGTATCACATGTTTTAGTTGACGAAGCAACGCATGTGGTATTTTGCTACAATAATCACATGATGGGGTTACAATAGTCTCCCATGATTAAGTGCAGTAGTCTCGTATATAGTAATTGATCTGAACTGAAAAGTTGTGTTTGAACAAGGTTCACATGTTTTATTTAAATTAGTATCTTATGTAGTATTTTGCTATAAGAATCACATGATGTAGTTGCATTGTCTCCCCTGTTTAATTGCAGTAGTCTCGTATATAGTATTCGGTCTAGACTTCCAGGTAGTGTTTGAACCAGGCTCGCTTGCTTTATTTGAAGTAGTCACTCATGCAGTATTTTGCAACAAGAATCGCATTATGTAGTTGCAATAGTCTTGCATGTTTAACTGTATTAGTTTCAAATATAGTATTTGATCCAGACTGGCATGTAGTGTTTGAACCATGCTCCAAATGTTTTATTTGAATTAGTCTCTCATATAGTATTTGTTACAAGAATTCACATGGTACAGTTGCAACAGTCTTGCATGTTTATTTACAGTATTATTGCATATAGTATTTGATCCAGATTCGCATGTCATGTTTGAATCAAGATCACGTGTTTTATTTGAAGTAGTCCGTCATGTACTATAGTCTCACATCATATTCTAAATTTTATATCATTTTATAGGTTTTGGAAGGTGAATTAACCTTAGCAGCTGCGAAGATAAGTGCATTTGGTGGGGATAAAGATATTGTGCATGAACTAGGAGATGATCCAGTTGGAAACCTAGATCTTGTATCAGAGACAAGGCCTAAGAAGATGACTAAATACCTAGGAATAAAAACAAGAAGAAAGGTTGCAGACCCTAGACATTTACCAATAATAACAACTACTACAACCTCAACCCCAACCAAAACAACCATTACAACCCTAATCCTAACCAGAATAACCTCAAAACCAACCAGAAAAATATATACAACCCCAACCCTAACAAAACACCTCGAACACACTAACCCATAACTTGGAAAATATCAATCTGAATACTTCCAACAAAAAATAGGGGTTTGAGGGATGACTCTTATGTTGATTGCACCGTAGGTGAATTCTACAAAAACAAATTGAACCCCCTCTAAGTGCACTGCAACCATTTCAAAAAAAAAAGTCGAACCACCTCCAAAATAAAATTACAACAACATATAAAATGAGTTCTCTTTCTCAATACCTGGAACATAAAAGACATAGCAATAACGGGAGTCAGTGGGGTTTAGACGTATAGAGGTTTTGCTTGAAAAGAAATTATATTTGTAGGTATACATTTCTCGTATAGTCTTGTATTTTCAATAATTGATATGCTTTATACGTCTCACATGACCTTGCTTTTATATTTCTTATTGTCTCGCATATATCTTATTTTGTTGTTGCAATATCTCATCACTATATACCTTTTTACTATGTATAAAATGTCTTGCATTGTTGTTGCAGGTCAAAGAGAAAGATAAACTGATAGCTGAGTTACGTGAGCAGTTGGTATCTCAAGACCTTGCCAAAATACTATTTATACCTATTTGTAATCCAAAACCCACTTTATCACTATCACCAGTCAACAAAGAAATCACACTAGTCTCACCAAAACACCAACTAGACCAAGCGATCCCACCAGTCAACCAATCAAACCAAGGTAACCCACCAGTCTTAACAAAACACCTATCCAGACCATCCAATCTCATTAAAACACCAACCAGACCACCTAGTCTCACTAGAAAACCAACAAGAACACCAGAACCAACAAGAACCCCACCACAAGCCAAAACATCAACACCAACAAGAACCTCACTACAAACAAGAACACCAAAAATACCAACAAGAATAAGAAAAACAACAACTATAAGAACACCAACACCAATAATAAGAAAAAAAATAACAACAAAAACATGATAAACTAGAAAACCAAGAAAAAGAACAACACCAATCACAAATAGTTCCAGTAACACCACAAAAAATGCCAAATAAAAGCATCATCATCAACCTTAACTAATACACCGTACAAAATTTAACGCACTTTAGAATATGTATTATTATGTTACAATGACACATCCTACACAAGAATAAGCATTTTTTATGAGTAGATTGATAAGTTTGAGACTGATGCTACCCTGAAAGCTATTACTGATTTTGTCGTAAATGAGATTGAGGTTGTTGTTTCCCGGGAGATAGAGACAACATTAGCGGTATAAGTTCATGAAGATTTAAGTAGATTTTAAGTAGATTAAGATTCAAAATTCATTTTTAACTTGTAATATATGGTAGGGTTATAAAACACCAGAGTGTCATATATTGTATATTGTTTTTCATATGTCCTGCTTTTTCTACTCGCATGTTTTGTTTCCATAAGTAGTCTCTCATATATCTTTAATGTATAACGGGTCACGATAAAATGTGTCGTTATCTTACATATATCTTTCTTTTATATCTTGATTCACATGCTTACTTCATGAATACCTGGCCATGCATCAATCTCAATGAAATGTGTCAATCTCTCACATATTTACTTTTATTTGCTCTTGTATATTCTGAATTAATATATCTTGCATCTTTCAAACATTCAAAACACAAGTGCAATAGGAGGATGAAAAACTAGTTTTTAATAAATTAAAGTATCAGATATAAGAGGTGATTGGAAAATATATACCGCAACAAAGCAATTGATTGACGTTTGTGAAAATTATAAACCGACTAAGATACAAATAAGATAGAACGATCCAATTGTATGGTATAACCGAACATCATATGAAACAGTGGAAATAAATGTTTGTGTAAGTGATCTGATGATGCTACCTATCAAATAACAAATGGAGTATACGGTAAAAATTAGAATATCTTGCATGTCTTTAATAACTCAGGTCTCGCATAATAATATTCCCCATATCTCGCCTCTTGTATAACATGACTTCCACTTTCCATTTGGTAGATTATAGATGTTTGGATTTATAAAACGCTTAAAGAAACAAGTTTTAAATCCCATCAATCAGTTGCGATGGGAAATACTCAAATAAATCCAGAGCGATAGCACTTTCGGGTCATACAACGGTAAATATAACTAAAAATACGTATCTATTATTAAACAAACTTGTTTATATTCATATATCTTAATGTAGACTTCAATGGCTTATAAAGACGATATAACAAGGATTATTGATTATATATTACTCTCTATGACATACACCACGTACAATACGTTGGTTCCAGTCTGCATACTCGGAAAAGATAAAATGAACCATTAGACATTCCTATATTGATCGTGAAAAGGAGAAGCAACAAGTTATAACTCGTTGTCCCTGCCAGTAAATACACACCAGACAAAAGAAGAAATACTGCTGCACCACTAGTAAGTATTACAAGTCTAGTCAGGTAACATTACCCTCAGTCTCACATGTTTCATGTATCATAAATTCCATGCATGCTTCTTCATTATCACAAGTCTTGCGTGTTTATTTGTAACAGGTATTGCCTATTACAAATAAATTGGTTTCCCATTTTACCTATTAATTGGTCACCCTTATGACTTTTGACTTGATTTGTATGTTTACTTGTAACTGGTCATGCCTCTTCCATGGTAATTGGTATCTCCTTCTTAATTGAAATTGGCCTCGCATTAAAAATGCTCATGGTTCTTTTATTACATATATTTTCTTATCTGGTCTTGCATATATTTATTATTTTGTTTATTTTAATCTTGTACACAGTTGACGTATCTGATGGAAAATAAATTTATATCAACAAAAAAGAAATATAAGGTAATTACACGCAAAGATATCCCACAACATAAACCAAGAATCGTCGACGGTGGCAATTGTTTTTGCGAAGACGCCCGAGAGTTTATCGAGAATGGGTTTGTTTCTAAGTAATACAGTGAAGACATTTGTACGTTGATGAGAGCATATATATTTTATTATTTTCTTAATGATGACCAAACAAATGTTTATTGGAAGATGAATTGATGAAGTATTTTATGATGTTATATATTTTTTAAACTTAAGTATTTTGTAAGCAATACATTTTGTAAGCAAAGAAACAATAAATATTTTGTAAAGTACTGCAAGTTCTAGTCTCGCACATTTTAATTGTAGTAGTGTCGCATGTAATATTAGTAGTATTTTTATTTTATAATCCTTAAAGACTCATATTTTTAATTGTAGTATTTGTTCAAGTATCGCATGTAATAATTGTAATAAGTCTCACATATTATTTGGTATAGTCTCGCATATTTGTAAGTAAATTTCATTTGTCTTGCGTGTAATAAATATAAATTATTTGTTCAAGTATCTCATGTAATAATTGTAATAAGTCTCGCATCTTCTTTACTCCAGTCTCATATAATTATAAGTAAAATTTCAGTAGTATCAAGTGTAATTAATGTAAATTATCATCTTCCTACCTGTTTTGTCATTTCAATATTTAAACTTGTTAGTAATGTTTGATTGGGTATTTAATTGTTTGATTTGACAATACTCGATAAATCATTATTTTGGTAATAACTACAAAATTAGTTCACCAAAACAAGAAGCAACATTTAATTACTCAGTGTACGATTTTAAACTTTTTTTTCTATAAATTAAGTTTACTATTTCAAAATGGCTCATACAAGGATTAGTCGAGTTTTAACAGTTATTATTCTGCATCACCATGGCCTTTATGACCAGAGCAACAAGAAAAATTAAAAATGACAAAAATTAAAGGTAGTGTTATATATTTTTAACTAATAATAAACAAGGTCTTAAAATAAAATAGCGAAATGCAAACTAGAGAATATAAAAAAACAAAACCCAAATATTTAAAACAATTTATCACATGTCTTTTTATTATGCCCTAACTTTGAACAACGACAACGCTTCATCTGTCGGATTGTTATTTCTATTTTAGATAGAATACACTTCTTCTTAGACCTTCCAAATCGTATTTTTAAGTTATGAGGCAGAATTTTTGACGATTCGTTAAAGTTTGATCCTTCACCAAAATTAGTTAAATTATGTATACTAAAAGAGTAAGTTTGCCTGTAATTGTTGACGGTATAAAATAAATCAGTTAATATTATTGGATATTGTTGAGTCCAATGTATGCACCAAAAGAATAAGAACATGGGATTTTTTTCCAAACACCACAAGAACATTTAAAATCTAGCAAGTTAACAACCATAACAAGTTTATAAAAAACTATAAATATGGTTGTCGAAGACTTACGAACTAGCTACGGGCGACCTACTTCAGCATTGACCTTAAACTTCTTTTCATATTCACGACATAATTTACTGATCCAACTTAGCCCCTCATCACAACTTTGTGAAATTAAATCATAAGTAAGACTATAGTATTTTCATTTATTTCAAGAATAGGTGGATTACATAGATCTACAATCTGATAGTTAAATTATTCGACCTACGGAAACGTTATAACACCATTTCCTTTCCTTTTAAAATATGTTTTTGCATATTTATCTTGAGGTAAATTATCGAGAAAGTTAATAACTCTCTAACTTCATTTACTAATAAACAGTTCAAGACTTTATTAAACATGTTTATTCTATTGGAACATAAACACATTATTTAAACCTAAAAACCATCATAGACTTAAACTTTGGATCTAAATGATTGAGAGTATACTTAAAATTATGAACAAGATGGAAAATAAATAGATATGATAGCATTTTGGGTACAAGACACAAACATCATTAATGATACTTTAATGATGATCCGATATAAATGTGATTTGGTGTTCTAACAAATGAGGTTTCAAACTCTTTAGAAACCATAGCCAATTTTCAGCATCTTCACAGCCAACAATGTCAAATGCAACAAGGTAAATATATGGGGAAAAACTAAACTAGTATCATATGTATCTTTTCTGACACCTATCATTGATGTAAGTTTTGCAAATAAATTTGGTCCTGAATCGCATGATAAATATATATTATATGTCGATCTCGTATGAATCAATCATAAAATACTAAATGTCTTGCATCTTTCATGTATATAATATACGGTTCTTCATGTACAATATTGATGGTCTCACATGTAGCCTATACGCGAATTAACCGGTCTCGCATGTAGTGCAAAGAAATTCATCTTATCTCACGTTTTTACAAACATAAAAGTTTGAAAATAGAATTGTATAAATAAGAAATGGAAGAATAGAAATTACCATAGTTACCATATTTTGTTATGGTAGAAAGCAATACGCCGTATGCTTGCTAGTAAAAAATGTTCCATCAAAAAATAATAATGGACAGTAATAATCAAAACGTAGAAAACTACCCCTGGATGCTATATAACAGCACTTGAAGTTGTTTCCCAAAGTAAATTCCATATGATAGTCACGCGTAATATAAAAAATATTTAATATTATGAAGTATCATTTAACAAAGTTAAACAAAGTAAGACTATCTCCAAAAACTCCCTTTTCTAGATCTTTAAAGAATTCCATGAGAGATGATAGAAAATATTTAACATTTTAATAATGTTTAACAAACGGTTTACACTATTCGTTATCATATAATTTTTTGATCTAATAGAATCCTAGATCTCTTTAGTAATCAACTCAGATGTCAAATATTTCCTACGTTCTTTGCAAAAAAATTGTGTTGCAACTATACAGATCAACAAACCTTTTGATGATAATGAAGCCAATGGACTAGTCAAGTGATGTATAAGGTTTTATCATTCCCCTCCTTGTAAGCTTCGATGAGCTTATCCTTTGTGGCATTTTTCTCAGCATAAATATCTCTCTCATATTAACAATACTTTTCGGAAATCATGTTGTAATGTTTTACACAAACAAGCTTATCGTATATTGCGTTAGCCTGTGTTTAAAGTGCGGAGAGCTCTTGTTCAAGTTCCTTGATATTTGAGTTCAATTTCAAAATCTCTGATTTATAATATATTTTCAATCAAATATTGTATTTTATTTCCAAGAATAACCGAGGATCGAAGAAGTTTACAAATGCAAAAAGAAAAGACTTTGCCTAGAGAGATTTCAAATAACTTAGATGAGGAACCGGCTTCGAACGAATTAGCGGTCGAAGAATTATCTACTTGAGAAACATTGTCTTCAGGATCTTGAACAACCATCTTATCATTTGGAAGTTGGGAAGAATTCGATTTAATGTCAAATTTTCCGGGGAGGTCAAGTCAAGATCAGCAGCTTCATTTTCCGAGGAAAATATGTTTTCTATATATTGTCGAACATCTTCCTTAGATTTTTGGTGGCGCTTATTTTCAGAAAGGTTTTCTTCGGACATTCTTTTTTAACATTTCTACTCCACATGATTTGTTCTCTCAATAACATCATCAGTGTCTTGAGCTACCGGGGCAGAAATCTTTAGGACATCATCCTCTCCCGAAAAATCACCAGTTTTTTTTATGGCTCAAAGCTTTATCCTTTGAAGGAAGGAAGACGAGCACATCTCGAGCTTCTAACCTATTTAACACCTCGTCTTGAGTTGGAGAAACCATGAGTTCTTTAAAATATAGGCGTTTAGATGGATCAATCCTCCAAATATGACTTTTGCCAAGGTTTGTTGGAGTAAAACAACGATGAAATTCGTTAAACCAAGCAGTCTTAGCCCACTTACTTAGGATTAAATACGGAGAAGTGTGCATTTGGAGTTTGGTCTGAAAATAATATTGGGCTACATGATTAGGAAAAGAGATATACAAATCGACATAGTTCAATTGAATTCTTTGAATACTGGACCCTATTGGTCCATTAAGGAGGTACAAATATTGACCGAAAGGTTGGCTTTGACTAAGCAGATTCATATCTAGGTGTTTGGATAAATGTGCCCAATTTTTTTAAGTGTTTAGATAGGAAAAATGTTTAAACTGGACTTCAG
Organism: Limnanthes douglasii subsp. nivea; assembly: GCA_036936605.1. Lineage (NCBI taxonomy): Eukaryota > Viridiplantae > Streptophyta > Magnoliopsida > Brassicales > Limnanthaceae > Limnanthes > Limnanthes douglasii. The sequence goes on along the minus strand of JAUPFV010000002.1, from coordinate 107,334,052 downwards.
AGTTTACTCCAACTTTTGTCTGAACCAAGGAATATATGTCCTCTCCAGAAATTTTTACAAAGCCAAGCTCGGGAGAAAATTTATTCATTTACGTAGCGGTATCCGATTAGTGAGTGCAATGTTAATTTGCGACGCTGATAATTGTCCTCGACCGATTTATTATGTTAGTAAAAGGCTCTTAGACACTGAAAAATGTATTTGAAGTTGGAAACACTTGCTCTCACAGTAGTAACCGCGGCATGAAAAATGAGACCTTATTTCCAAGTACATTTAATAGTGGTTCGAATGTTTTCTTCTGTAAAATGTTTTGTAAAGGCCCTATGTGTTGGGACAGATGACCAAATGGTATATAAATTTGGGTGATTTTTATGTTGATTTTGATCCTTGAGCAGCAAGAAAGGGCTAGGATTTACCAGATTTTATAGTCGAGTTTTATGCCGAGCGGCCATATATGAAAATAGATGAAGAGGAGACCAATGCGAAACGAATTGTTTGAATTGATGATGGGTCGAGTGCTTCGGGTTGTGGGGTATGGATTCAATTTATTTCTCTGATATGAGTGGAAATGTATCAGGTAATACACTTCATATTTACAGTATTGAATAATTAAACTGAATACGAGGCTGCTCTGGTGGGGCTATGACTTGCATACATTTGAGACGCCAAAAAGGTCGGTTGATAAGTGACTCGCAACTTCTAATCAATCATGTATTAGGGTAATCTGAGGCCACTAAAGGTCCTTTGGTAAAATATTTGAAAGCATTGAAAGCATTGGGATGGCTATTTGAAAATATTAAATATGAACATGCCCATAGGGCTGAAAATATAGTGGTTGACTCGTTAGCAACCATATCATACTTTGATGGTTACCCATGGATACTTACACAAGAGATCCCATCGATCATGAAACATTCAGAGCAAGTTATTAATTCTGATGAAGTTTATCAGATCTCAACGAGCAGAGACAAGGATTAGACGTATGGGACTAGAGAACTTTTGGTTAATAACATTCTACATATTGATAGAATCTACGATTTAAAGTGTATGGTTTCGTTATCCTTTGAGGAATACTTTACAAGAAATATTTAAGCAAACTGTTATTGCGTTGCCTCAGAGATGATGAATCGCAAATGGTATTGTCTGTACTGCATGATGGGGATGGGTCGTCTCATTACGGGTTTAAAGCTCTGGCAATGAGAGTTTTGTTAGCAGACTATTACTGGCCCACGATTATGACTAATACCAATGAACTAGTGAAAAGGTGCGAACCTGTCAATGTTTTTCCAATTCCATTCACATGCTATGGGTCCCGTTTGAATCAGTTTCTGATGCGTTACATTTCAACCCATGGGCATAACTTTACTTGGGCCTTTATCGATGGCCTCGAGAAGAATACGAACGATAGTAGTCACAGTGGATTATTTGTCCAAGTTGGTTGAAGTAGAGCCTTTGTCCAAAACAAGGGAGAAAGATGTGATAAAATTCATTGTGTCGAATATATGTTGTCGTCTTGGTATCCCGAGAAGCTTTACCATGAACAATGGCCCGTAATTCGACAATAATGATATGAAAGCATTTTGTTCTTCCCAAGGAATATAGTAATTATTTTGGAACCTTTTCACCCACAAACAAACGGGCATGTCGAAGTGACAAACGAGAATGATTTTTGACGACATCAAGAAAAATATGGAAGGAAAAGTTGGGAACTGACCAAATTATTTACAAAATGTATTATGGGCATATTGAATTACTCCTCGCACTGCAACTCAAACTCACCTTATGCACTAGTTTACAGGATGAATGTTGTAACCCCGTCTGAGGCTATGCTCCCCTCGTATCGTATTGAGAATTATTCTGATGAGGATAATGATGAGGGTAGACGATCCAAGCTCGAGTTGATTGAGTAAAATAGGTGACGTGCACAGTTCAATTATTTACACTATTAGACTCTAATGAGAAGTAAAAAATGTGTCAAAGGTAAGAAGGCGAGAGTCTAGAGTGGGAGATAAAGTGCTGACGAATGTGTTTTTACATACAAATGATTAGATTATTGGCAAGTTAACCCTGAATCAGGAAGGCCCATACATTATAACTAAAAAAGTGAAGCATGGAATATTCGGTTACATGACAGACAGAAAAAGACCACTTCGACACCTGTGGAACATCGAGCATTTAAAAATTTATTTCAAATGAATATTAACACGTTGTATAGTTCTTTTTTTATTTTGTATATACTGATCAGTAGCACACTTTTTCCTGCCATGGTGGTAGAGGAAGGTTTTAACGAGCTTCTTACATATAAAATCTATCAATATAAGTCATCGTCTTCTTACATTCTTTGCAGGATTCAACACTTACAATTATGTATTGCAAATTTTGGACCTGATGTGTCTTTCAACTCTTGTTGGTCAACACTTCCATATTTCACATTTTTTGACCTGACGAGTCTTCCAACTTCGGTTGGTCAACACTTTAATTTTTCACTTTTTAGACCTTATGGGTCATATTGGTTGGTGAACACATATATAACATATTTTGGACCTGTGGGGTCTTCCAACTTCAGAATTGTCAACACTTATATATTTCAAATTTTGGCTAGTAAATGGGATTTATCATCGTATTTGAGAATGATCACTTTCAATATAAAGATAAAACCAACGAGTAAAATTTATAAGAGAAAGACCAAACACTTCAATCAAAAGACGAAACAAACATAAGTACACACACTGAATACAAAATGACATGGATAACCATGAACTTTTACTAAATACAAGAAATATTTTTCGTTATCATTCCAAAGTGGCAGAATCATTATCGCTAGGAGTGTTTCTCGAACTCTCTTTGGTGTTACTTTCTCTGGTTCCTTCGATTCTTTCCGCAATTGATGAGTCATCACCACTTGCAATGTTTCCCCACGAAACGTCCAAGGGACGGTCTCTTTTAGGAATAATTTGTTAGAATGATCCAAGTTTCAAGTCCTAAAATCTTCCATGAATGTTTAGAATTAGCGCAGACTTTCCCCGAGTTCTTGGGTAGATAAGGTCTTAAGACAGCCTTCGGCATAAGATTTTAGTGCAATCGCGTTATCCTTCTCTAATTTTATCCAAAAAGCAGTATAAATCCTTTGTTTCTTCCTCTTTGAACTTAATTCTAAAATCAGACAATACGTAAACAGCCTTGTCTTTCTTATTTTTGGCTATCTTAACGGCAACTACTAATGCTTCGACGCGTGTTTTGTATTCCTTAACTTGATTCCTTATAGCCTTTCGAAACTGGTTAAGTTCTTTGAAAGAATTTTTTTTCTCTCCTCAAGCTCATTAGATGGGAAACGAGCCTAGTCTTCAACACGTTCAAGTCGATGATCTTTCTCTTTGACTTGTTCTTCAAAGTTTTTATTATTCTCCTCAAGTTTGGAAATCTGAAGCTAAGCTGAAATGATCCTCCGTATATAAGTAAAAACACAACCGATCTCAACACTAGTATGATATTGTCCGTTTTGGCACGCGAAGGCCCTCACGGCTTTGCATTTGGTCCACTACCAAAAGGCCTTATATTAGTTGAGATATGTTCTCACTTATATACCATTGATCCTTCCCATGTTTTACCGATGTGGGATGTGGAACTTTGGTCGCTACCCTAACAAAAAGCAACTAATCACACTTGATCACTTGAACCTTCTATAGGGGGGCTCGAGAAAATGGATCTCCAATTATTAGGATTGAGCACCCCCGATAGATTGATAAGCGGATCGCGAAGGGGCTCTGCACCTCAATACCCAAATTCATTTTTTTCAAGTGCCCTTCGACATTAAAATATGTTTCTTTATCACTGAGCCTGATGGAAGCCCGATCTTTCTCCTCCTCAACCTCGTCATAAACTTGCATTGAGCCTACCTCCAAAGATACAAGTATTGGGTCTTGAGGATCTGAGGCAGTGTATTGCTCAAACATCGAAGAAGTTTTGGTCCTTGGTAGAGTTTTTGGTTGAATGATTGTCTACCAGCATCAGTTTTTTCATGATCATCTTTTTCTCTTTAACAATCATTCTTTCTTTTGGCGTTATTTTTTTCCTTTTCACCCCTTCAGCCACGGTTTTCTTAGCTCGGAATTTAGCAGATTTTATTGCGACAACATTATCAATATCTATCATAACTTTATTCACGACGGTAGCATCGTTCTTCTTTTTCTTCTGGGCAAGATACTCTGTGGATTTCTTCTTCATCCGGTAACTATGTGCTCTCTTCCGGTTAGGAAGCACGACTCGTGCATCAGGGGACCTAAGCTTGGATATGGTGGTAGTAGGATTGGGAGTAGTCATTAATTGATCTTCATTAAGATCACCTCCTGAGGAACGTTGTAGGTGGCTTCAGACTAACTTTAAAGTTCTAAAACACCTATGGAATTTATTAGCCATATTCTCCCAAGCCCAAGCATTCAGGGTTGTGAAAGTTCTCTTTACAGTTTTCAAATGTTTTTTTCCTCGAAGTCTGAAACTGTATTTTTGGAACTGTCTTTGAAAATTACTACCATCAATACCCAAAGTAATGAGATATAAGTGTAATAATACATTTACCTTTGCATGTCCACTTCCTCAGAATTCGCTTTGGGTTGTTTTTCATGGAATGAGGCCGACCATTTTCCCAATCACCACTATTGAACATGAAGCATTGTTTCAAGTTTTATCCAACTCCAACAAATCATCAACAATATATTAGGCATTTCCGATGGTGGCGTAGAAGAAGGGTAGTCTCGAGAGATTGGATAGCGTAGTGATAGTTACAAACTCTTCCATCGGTATCGAAATTTGGGAGAGACATGATGATATGATGCACGACATTAAAGTGAACCACGTGTTAGGGCTTTCCTGACTAGGGAAAAATTCCACCAATTCAAAATAACTTACGACTCAGGGATCCAAAGGCAACCAAAGTCCCCCGTATTGAACATCTGGGAAAAAGGAGCAACTTGTGAAGTATTTACTCCTTCTTAAAAATGAAGCACTCAAGTTTAAAAGTATTATTTATGAGCATATGCCCCGGACAGAAAATGAGTTGGCAGATTAATTGCCAACCATAGCTTACACAGAGTCATATCCATGGATCCATGTGCTGGAGAGCCCCTCCATTCAATTTAATATGGGTGAAGAAGAGGAAATTTTTGAGGTACATGTGAAAAAACCTCAGGACTGGAGATTTTCTCTCTAGCAATATCTCTCCAATGGCATTGTGCCTCCGGATAAATCACTGGCAAGAAGCTTGAAACACAAGGCTCGTGGTTTTATCATACTGAGAGACATTCTCCGGAATTCCCCACTTCGTACGCATCCGGCCCAGCTCGGCTGTGTGGATGAATGCGTAGTTAATTTTTTGCAGGGCAATGAGGTACTTGACACTGACCTTGTGAAAACAAGGCCCCACCCTTCCTTCGAGACTCTCCGGCAGATCCGGATGCCTCAAGCACAACTTTTCTTTGCCTTTGTCTTTTTTGGCAGCAATGGCACTACTAGTCTGTCTGGAGGGCTCAGACTCGAATGGAGCCTCTTCAATGGAGTCCTCCATTACTTCCTCCATGATTATTGAGGGGTTTTCAGCAGCTGTGGTAAGGGGAAGGTTCAGAATTGGCTCAGCTTGGCTTCCGGACTGCTGAGTTCCAATATCTTCTTGGTTCCCGGCCTCCGGTTGGGGCTCTGATGCAGATGTGTCCCTTCGGGGACTTGAGCTGATGCCCTTCGGACCGGCCAGCCTGTCCTTGGGAACTTTAATGGGCACTTCTGACCCTGTACCACTGTCTTTGGCACCCGATTTTGAGGGGGTGCCCTTGGAAGCTTGGCCTTTAACTAACCTGCCTCTTCTCCGGTCAACTAGTTTTTGAGGGGAATGTTCAGTGTCTGACCCCATAGCTATGAAGGGGGAGGGTTTTCTGAAACTGGTTACAGTAACACCTGGCTCAACCACAGGTTCCGATTCTTGAACCGAAGAACCTGAGATAATGGGGGAGAGATTGGTTTGAAATAACATTTTCGGCTTGGTGCCTTTAGAAGAAGAAGAGCCTTGATCTGACTATGTGGCTGAAGTAACTGGTCTGTCGATGGGAGAAACGGGTAGTCCTGCTGTGACGCGTCTTTCCTTTTCGACCTTTTACGCCTTTTCTAATTCATAGAGGTTGAGCCACCCACCTTTGATCAGAGCGTTCCTCGCTGTAAACATAAACAATCTGGGCAAAGTTTTGATTTAGAAAGAAGAAGCTTTAAGAAGTTGCAGAGTAGATATGAGAGAGATGGTAAAATAGTAGAAAGTGTGTTAATTTATAGTAAATCTGAAAAAAGGAGTTTGATTCTTAGGAGAATTCGAAAAGATTGGTAATGATTAAAGACGGCGCTGATGTCACCAACTTTAATAAAGAGGTTTCTTTTCGAAGAAGGTGGGTTCGAAATTCAAGGTGAAAAAACGGCTGAAGCAACCAACCAAAAAGCAACACGTGTGCCATAACCTCTGGCAAAAAACTGTTTGGATTCACAAAGCTTTATCAGTCCGGATAAAGCTATAGCCCAAGTTGAGAGACCTGTCCTGGAAAAACTACCCCTGACTTCGAACTGTTTTTCAGGTTTTTGACAAAGGTATTTGAACAAACACCTAAAAAAGGGGCTCCTGATGAGTCCGAATTCCGCTTACTCCCCAGACAGGGACAGATCGTTAAAAGGCCTCCGGACCGGACAGACCACTTCGAACACTTAGCCCATTGGACTGTTCGAACTATGACAAAAGTACTAAAAAACCTAAACACTTCTTGACTAAGCTGTTTGCTCTCCTACTAAGAGCTCATGGGTCCTTAAACATAACCCGGGTCCATTAAACATGACCCGAAAACCCATAAGGCCCAAATGCAAGGGTATAAATACCCAACCACCTGCATTAAATGTGAATAATGAAAATTAAATACAACCAGGCTGCTTAATTCTCCCTCTACTTTCCACTCTAAACATTAAACACCCCTATACTTCTACAAAACTTTGAACAAATTACCAATTTACCCTCAGACGATAATTAACCTCACCAAGTCTAATCTCATGGAACATATAATATAAATACTACTCAGACTAATATAGGATGATCATCAATCTAACACTATAAATAATGGACCTTAAGAATCCAATACGGTTATGGTTTCCAGCGACACAATATATATTATTATAGTAGTAAGGAGTATAAATATAATATATAAAATCTATAGATCATATATGTCCACTATTAAATCCAAATACATTTACAAGTACTAAACTATAAACAGAGATAATAAAAAATAGATATAATTTTTTTTTTTACAATTTTATGTTTTATCTTATAATATCTATCTTTCAAGAAAAACTCTAAAGCATGCACTGCTAGTATCAAATTTTATTTTTCAAACAACTTTTTGTGGTCGAAATTGTTTTTGCAATCGTCAAACTCTAACCTATAAACTTCAAACGTATTTTATTCTCTTATCAACTTTTACCTTTCTTATCGACATATTTATTATACTACGCATTTGATAATCATTATATAATAAACTATTAATATATATATATATATATATATATATATATATATATATATATATATATATATATATATTATCTTTTATTTTATTGTATATTTATATTCATTCTTATCTATATTTTATAAAATACTTGTTGTATGTTTTTATATAGTAACTAGTATTATATCTTAGGACATACCGATTTATTATAAAAAATTAATAAATTAAACTGTAAAAAAAAGATATGAAATAACCTAATCATACTAATTTAAAATCTACCTATAAATTTAGTCAATAATCATATATTTATTGTATTAAACTTTTAGTTCTCCTTTCGAGTGTGTTCCAATAGTTTAGACAAGATATAAATATAAATTAATTACTTTTGTTTATATATATTATAAATCATTATTTTTTATAATAATTTAAATTTGATAACAAACCATCATCCCAATTTTATGTATCAATTATCAAGCAACTAAAACAATAAAAGAATAACTCATAATATAAAAAATATTAGATAATATAACTTTTTTTCAAAATAAGACGTGTATTTTAGATATATTTTTCCAACCAGAATTGAGTTTACTAAATTGAAAAGGTAACAGTAGGTGATCTAGTATTACTGAACTTGTTCTAAAATTTAAAAGGGGTTAAATAATTGTAATCTAAACTCAAAATGAGCCAACAAATGCAGAATTCAATTGTTTGTCTTCAACAAGTATTGTAATTTTGCATCTTCTTATTTTGATTTAAATTTTTTGGTGCATTTCGTGTGTTCTTATCAAATAGCCAGTCTTTTGTGTATTTTAACGTAGTTATATATTCAATTTTTTTAGAAAGTATTCAAAAAAAATATTTTGTAAATGATAAAATTATATTTCTTTTTATATAAATGGAACAATAAAACAAAAAAATAACAACCGTTAAAAATAAAAAAAGTTAACATGATTTAAAATCAAGTAAATAGTTTGCTTTTATATCGTGAAAATATTCAGTATTAATTTTAATCTTCTAAATCTTCTTAATATTAGAGTAAACTCGGTATTTTAACTAGGACCTCTATCCCATATTGTTTAGGCATAAAATAATATACAATAGATAAAAAAATAATACGTCTCCAATTAATATGAGACTTTTTTTTGGAGTGTACAGAAAGAAAAATCGTGAGAATTTTCTAACATTATCATACTAATTGAATCACACTTATATATTCTTAACACTTAAATTTCATTAATACACTTTATTTTATTTTTTGTTTTATATTTAATAATTATTTTGTGATGATCATTAGTTTTTAGTACTTAATCTCCGTCTTATAAAAATATAAAAACACCAAATAAAATAGTAACGGAATTGGCTAATTTACAAGCAACCTGTGTTTTTAGTAGTTATTTTTAAATACACAAAAACAAAAACGATATGACAATTATATATGTAAATGAGGTTTAAATTAGTAGTCCGCCTTTTGTTATGAGTCCGAATTCTGCATGCTCCCCGGACAAGGACAGATCGGTCCAAGGCCTCCGGACCGGACAGACCACTTCGTACACTCAGGCCATAGGACTGTTCGAACTATGACAAAAGTACTAAAAAACCTAAACACTTCTTGACTAAGCTACTTGCTCTCTTACTTAGAGCTCATGGGTCTTTGAACATGACCCGGGTCCATTAAACATGACCCGAAAGCCCATAAGGGCCCAAACATCAGGGTATAAATACCCAACTACCTGCATTAAGTATGGGTAAGGAAAATTAACTGCTACTAGCCAGCTTAATTATCTCTCTACTCTCTACAATAAATACATAACACCCACATACTACTGTTAAACACCAGCCAAATTACAAGCCTACCCTCAGGCGATAATTATCCACACCAAATTGGCGACCACAGTGGGAGGAGAAGGTGCTTGAATCAAGCATTCAAAACCAGCAAAGAAAGTCTGTCCGAATGAATACGGACAATCCAGAAGTACCACCAGCTCTGCTGGAAGTGGTGGGAGAGAACGATGAATACACTATCAAAGAGCGTGATAGGCTAAAGAGTGAAATAGAAGCTTTGAGGGCAGAAAAGGCTAAGATGGGCATGAAAGACAAATCCAAAGCATCGGTTGCTCATCACACCGACAACCCCAGAGAGCATGAGTCAATCCGGACAATCCAGAAGTACCACCAGCTCTGCTCAAAGTGGTGGGAGAGAACGATGAATACACTATCGAAGAGCGTGATAGGCTGAAGGGTGAAATAGAAGCTTTTAGGGCAGAAAAGGCTACGATGGGCGTGAAAGAAAAATCCAAAGCATCGGTTGCTCATCACACCGACAACCCTAGAGAGCATGAGTCTTCGAAGACTCATGTGAGCACCAAAAAGACTCATGCCAGCTCTAAAAAGTCTCACCGGTCCAAGTCAGTGGAGAGTTCTGACTCAAGCTCAGAATCTTATGATAGCTCTTCGGACGATGGAGGAGTTGAAAAATCTTTGTCCTCAAGCAGCGATGAGGGTCGAACTAGAAAGAAACAAAAGGAGATAAAAAAATATTCAAGAAAAAGGGATAGACATGGAAGGATGAAGAATAATATTGGTAAAGGGTCATCTCACAGCCGGAGGCATGTGGACCGGATGCTGATGGATCCTTTCGCTTTCCACGATGAACCAGGTATCTTTGCAACTCCCAATGAGGATACTGTGTTCAGTCGTGGAAGGAATTGGAGGCAATCTCCATTGTCTTCTAAAATTCTGTCCGGAAACCTCCCCAAGAGGTTTGACAGCACCAAAATAGAGAAGTACGACGGCAGTACTGATCCGGACAACCATCTGGAGCAATTTAAAAACTTCATGATGAACTTTGACGACGATGATAAGCTAATTTGTAGGGCATTCTCCCAATCGTTTACGGGGAGTGCTCTAAAATGGTACAACAGCCTGCCTCAGGGTTGTATTAAAGATTTCGATACTTTTTGGGTAACCTTTCGAAGGCAGTTTGTAGGGAGCAAAGAGCTAAAGGGCAATGGAGACACAATAATCCATTGTGCCCATGAACCAAATGAGTCCTTGAAAGAATATATAAGCCATTTTGTGAACACCGAGAATGGGTTGGCTGATTGCTTCGAACATGTAGCAATAGCATCCCTGAGACAAGGTTTGAACCCAGGAAATCTATCTGATTCAGTAACCAGAAAGAAGGCCATGACATGGGGAGGGTTGCTGAATCAGGTTGGCAAACAAATAAACGTTGACGAAACGAAGAAAACCAGGGTGCACAGGCAGGTGAGGTCTACCCCGGTGGCACCAAATCCCAATCAGAATCAGTCAGAGAATAAAGCAAGAGAGACCGGACAGAGGCATGGCACGGCAAAAGCTCAGTCTCAGCCAGCTGCTCCTGCTCAAAGTCAGCAATCCAGAAATAAGAGAGGGCCATGGGTCCAACCGGAGTGGTTCGCAGAGTTAAAAGAAAGTGTGGCCACTATTTTTGATAAAACAAAGGAAGAGGTGCATTACCGGAGACCGGCTACACTACAGTCTCCTAGAGAGCATCGTAATAACTCTTTTTGCTAGTATCACAACGATATTGGTCATACCACTGATGACTGCATAGCATTGAAACAAGAAGTTCAGAACTTGATTGAGAGGGGAAAGCTAGGGGCTTACGTGAAAAGAAGAGGAGGTAACAGGCCTGACAACACTCACCGGGTTGGTCCAAGTAATGCTGCTCCGGAGGGAGCCATGGTTATAATTGAAAGGTTTGACGTGGAATCTGAATACTTGGATCCTGATCCAACTCGAAACAGAGTGGGTACAATTGAGGAATGTTCTAGGTCGGTCTCCGGACTCATTAAGTTTTTTGAGTCACTTACAATTTTCGGAGGGGACACTATGACAGCTCCTACTACTTCTTCGAGGAAGAGGCACGTGCATACTTTAGCCTCCCAGCTAGAAGGAGGCATGAATTCCTATCGATCACAAAGCTCATTCCCCTTTATTGTTTTTGATGAAGATGATTTAAGAGACATTGTTGGCCCTCATGAGGATGTTATTGTCATAGGAGCATCTATATGGGGCAACGACATAAGGCGAATTTTGGTGGATACTGGAAGCTCAGTCAATATCCTTTTCTTAAGCACATACAAGAGAATGAAAAATCCAACTGTAGTTCATAGTTCGGACAGATCAATTGTGGGCTTTACATGCAGCTCAGCAGATGTGATCGGAGAGTTCGAAGAGGAAGTTCTATTGGGCAAGGGCCCTTTCAAGAAAATGGTTAGAATACTATTTATTGTGGTGGATTGTCCCACTTGTTATAATGCTATTCTATGGAGGTCTTGGCTCTCTAGGATGCATGCAGTGGCTTCAACAGTCCACCAGTGCTTAAAATATGTTGTTCAGGGACAGGTTGGAGTCGTCCGGAGCAGTTTGAGGGCCTTTCTGGGGGTGAGGGTGAAATTGATGACCCCAGAGAGACCCCTGGAGTATTGATACCGATCGAAGAAGTAGAAACACACTGTTTGGAAGATGGGAAAAGTGTCAAGATAAGGTCTAAGATGCCACCTGTTTTGAAAGATGAAATGTTAAAGTTTTTGAAGAACAATCAGCACGTTTTTTCTTGGTGCAATACTGATGTTACTGGGGTTCCATCAGAAGTACTATCACATCACCTATCTGTCCGGAGAGACGTAGCACCAGTGGTTCAAAAAAGAATAGTTTTTTCTAAAGAAAAGGGTGATGTCATTGTGCAGGAAGTTGACAGGCTCACAAAGATGGGGCACGTCAAGGAATCTCAATATCCTTTGTGGACTGCCAATCCGGTTCTGGTAAAAAAGAAAAATGGCAAGTGGCGCATGTGCATTGACTTCACAGATCTCAATAGAGCTTGCCCAAAAGATTTGTATCCAGTCCCCCGGATTGATGAGTTAGTAGACTCCAGCTCTGGGAACAAACTGCTTTCCTTTATGGATGCCTTCTCCGAATACAATCAGATTCAAGTAGATCCGAAGGATCAAGAGCATACCACGTTTGTCACTGACAGAGGTCTTCATTGCTATAAGGTGATACCCTTCGGTTTGAAAAATGATGGGGCTACTTATCAGAGATTAGTTAACAAGGGATTTGTTGATCAGATTGGAAAAAATATGGAAGTGTACATTGATGACATGATGGTGAAGAGTGTGGATGAGAAGTTGCACTTGTCCGATCTCCACGAAACTTTTGCTAACTTGGTAAAAGTGAATTTGAAATTAAACCCAGAAAAGTGTGTGTTCGGAGTGCAGTCCGGGAAGTTTCTGGGCTATATTATAAGTGAGCATGGAATACAACCCGACCCGGACCAGCTCAATGCTCTTTTCCAAATGGATCCACCAAGAAATATTAAAGAAGTACAGCGGTTAACGGGGAGATTAGCTGCCTTAAAAAGATTTATCTCAAGGTCTTCGGACAGGTGTGCTCCTTTCTTTCAAACCCTGAAGGGAGCAAAGGGATTCGATTGGACCCCGCAGTGTGATAAGGCTTTCAATGAGATCAAGAAGCACCTGTCCTCTCCCAAAACTTTGTTTAAGCCAGTTGATGGGGAGACACTCTTCGTATATTTGGCAGTTTCAAGTTGTGCCATCAGTGCTGTGTTGGTTACGGAGGTCGATGGTCATCCCCATCCAGTGTACTACATCAACAAAAGCTTGATAGATGCAGAAAGGCGTTACTTGAAACTTGAAAAATTGGCATTAGCCCTGGTGATAGCTGCCAGGAAGATGAGGCCTTATTTCCAGGCTCATCCTATCATCGTCCGGACCTCTTTTCCCCTGAAGAATGTCCTCCAAAAAGCAGACATTTCGAGCAGGATGACTAAGTGGTCAGTTGAGTTGGGGGACTTCGACATAGACTTTGCTTCCCAAACAGCAGTCAAGGCCCAAGCTGTGGCTGATTTTCTGGTTGAATTTCACTCCGACAAGGATTCAGAGCAAACTACTGACATAAAAGATAAAAAGGTATGGGTCGTCCGAACAGATGGTGGATCTAGCACTATGGGGTGTGGTGCAGGAGTTTGTTTAACTTCCCCATATGGAGACAGAATGTACCAGGCTATTTGTTTTGCTTTCAGGGCATCTAATAATGAGTCTCAATACGAAGCAGCTATAGCTGGTTTAAAGTTAGCCTATATTTGTGGGGCTAAGAGGGTCAAGCTACTAATTGATTCCCAGCTTCTGATCCATCATGCCCAAGGCCAATCTGAGGCTAAGAAGGAGAAGCTTGTGAAATATTTACTCCTCCTCAAAAATGAAGCACTTAAGTTTAAAGGTGTTATCTATGAGCACATTCCCCGGACAGAAAATGAGCTAGCAGACTCATTGGCAACCATAGCATATACGGAGTCATATCCATGGATCCATGTGCTCGAAAGCCCCTCCATTCAACTTAGTAAGGGTAAAGAAGAGGAAATTTTTGAAATACAAGTGAAACAACCTCAAGACTGGTGGTTTCCTCTCTTGCAATATCTCTCCGATGGTGTCGTGCCTCCGGATAAGTCACTAGCCAGAACACTGAAACACAAGGCTCGTGGTTTCATCATATTGAGATACGTATTGTACAAGAAATCTTACAGCAAACCTCTTCTGCGCTGTTTGGGGGATGAAGATTCTCAAGTAGTCCTCTCTAAAGTGCATGATGGTGAGGGATCAGCCCATTGTGGGTTTAGAGATTTAACAAGAGTTTTACTCTCCGGTTACTATTAGCCATCAATCATGAAAGATGCTAAGGAATTGGTAAGAAGGTGTGACCCATGCCAGAGGTACAGCAATGAAATTCATGTCCAAGCCATTCCTTTAGAGTCAATTTCTGAGCCTATTCCTTTTGCTCGTTGGGGATTGGATTTAGTAGGGCCTCTCCCTGTGGCATCCGGAGGACGCAAAACTATAATTGTGGCCATAGACTACTTTTCAAAGTGGAATTAAGCAGCCCCTCTAGCAGGGACAACATCAAAAGCTGTTATAAAATTCATTCTATCCAACATGTGTTGCAGATTTGGTGTCCCACAAACGATAACAACAGACAATGGGCCACAGTTCGACAATAGGGAAATGGAGAGCTTTCGTGCCTCAAGGGGTATACAACATTGTTTCTCTTCGCCTTTCCACCCACAAGCAAATGGGCAAGTTGAAGTGGCTAATAGAACTATACTGTCCGGTTTAAAGAAGAATTTGGAAGGGGCTGCTGGGAAATGGCCTAGTTATCTACAAGAGGTCTTGTGGGCCTACCGGACAACACCTGCGGCTGCAACACAAGAGTCACCCTTTGCCTTGGTCTATGGGATGGATGCAGTAGCTCCCATAGAAGCAACTCTCCCCTCCTTTCGTGTTCACAACTTCTCCGAACATGCTAACGAGGTGGCAATCAGAGGTCAACTTGATTTGATAGAAGAAAGACGAGTTAAAGCTCACCTTAGAGTTGCACACTATCAGGGCTTGATGAGAAGCAGGTTTGCTTCCAAAGTTAAAAGAAGAGATTTCCAACTAGGGGACAAGGTGTTAAGGAAAGTCTTCTTACACACTAAAGAAAAGTTGTTCGGAAAGCTGGCTCCAACTTGGGAAGGTCCGTACATAGTTGTTGAAAGAATTAAACCTGGAACATATTGGTTGGAAGACAAAGATGGTAGAGTCTTGACTCATCCTTGGAATATTGAGCATCTCCGGATGTACTTGGAGTAGCGATTGTGTAAATATTTACTTGTTTAAACATCCATGTAAATATTTGGGGGCATACTCTTTCCTCCCTGGTGGCACGGGGAGGTTTTAATGAGGTGTCCGGGCTTTTGAATAAAATTTGATGCCTTCTTAAAAAATTTCTAAGTGTTTTAAAGTTTTGTCCCTTGTCACACTATCCGAATTGAAATAACTAAGGGTTATTTAAACTCTAGCCGGAGGACTTAAACATTCTTACTATGAAATAACTAAGGGCTATTTAAACTCTAGCCGGAGGACTTAGACACACTTACTATGAAACAACTAAAGGCTATTTAAACTCTAGCTATCAAAATTAGCACAAATAATAAAAGAAGATGATAGTTGTACAGAACAGAAATATTCATTGAAATAACTTAAAGTGCCTTGGCCTTCCAAGGACTTTTCAAATTGTCAAAAAATAGAACAAAACACCTATCCGGTCAGTTGTCGGACACAATTACAAAAAAAGAATGCCTTGGCCTTCCAAGGACTTTAGTTTGGATAACTAAGTAAAAACTGAATCATGAATTAAGGCTGAGCCTTGGAAGATGGCTCACCTTCATCTGTCTTTCCCTTCCCTTTGAGATCACTCTTCTCCTCGTCAACTTTCTCCCCGGTGTGTTCTTCGTCATCTGAGGAATCACTAGAGTAGCCATACCTGTCGCCTTCGGCCATCGTGTGGTACGGGAGGTCTTCAGGCTCAGCATGAATCCATAAGTCCCCTAGGTTCCTCTTCGGAAACTTTTCATGGAAAAGTAGAACCATGTCAGACCTCACCTTGGCAAGCAGTTGCTCTTCGCTTTTAATCATCTGGTTGGCATAAGCATCGATCTTGGCTTAGATCTTAGCCTCTAGCTCCCTTAACAAAGTAGTTTTCTCCTCGGCAGCCTTGGATATTGTATTTTCAAGGGCAAACTTCTCGTTGGTCAAGTTGGAGATGATTTGGTCTTTGGCCTTGGATTCTCCATTTGAGATAGCAAGGTCTTTTTGCAGACCGGATAGTTTTTCCCGGAGGTCTTTAATGGTCTCCTCTAAAGTGGCGACTGTTGTTGTGCTTGCCTTTTGGCTTCTCTTCAGCTCCTCGGTTTCTTCTTTTAACATGGCAGCATTAGAGGAAGCAGTGCGAAGGTCTTCAGACAACTTCTCCTTGTCAGACTTAAGGTCTTTAATGATGTCTGCCTGACTCCGAACTTGTCTCTCCAACATAAGTACAGGCTGCACGTTGCTTAACAAGGAGTGGGCTATAGCATCTCTTTCACTATAAAAAAATGAAAGTCTTACCATTAAAATTGACTGTGTTGGAGCTTCTCAGAGGAAGGTAAGGCCCTGCAAAGTCATCTCTGGGGAGATTGAGGAAGTATTCACCAAGCTCACCAAGACCGGTGATGTCTACTCCATCAATGTTGATATCTCCCCCCTCAATCCCATCGGTGTGAAAGTCACCCGAAATCTCCTCAGCATGCGTTGGGTCTGCAGGATCAGCTTGGAAAGAAGGCTCTGGAGCCCGGAGAGAAAGCTCATCTCCCTTAGATGTCTTTTTCTTCTTGGCCTCCCGGTCTGTGCCTTCGCTTCCCTGTTTACGATTCCTCTTGGAAGCCCTTGGAGGTTTTGGGAGGTCCGCTTCCTGCCTTTCAGTCTCTTGCTCCACCACCTGCAAGAGAGCAGCATCAATTTGGCTCTGAACTGGCCCCTCCGGGTCTGTTGGAGCATCCTTCTCAGCATCGGCAGGGTTAGCACCACCCACCACCTTCTTGCCCTTTTTCTTTTTGCCTTTCATCTTGCTCGGGGCTTTGGCCCGGCCTGGCAGGAAGAGTGTCCCATCTAGTTCATGGGTCCTCTTAAGAACAACGTCCGGAGGAGGCTGAGTGGAGAGCTCCTCCCAAGTCAAGTCTCTCCGGCCTGTGGTGTTCCACAGGTGAGACCTTGCTAAGTTCCTACTGGTGAAAGCAGCGTGGAATCGGTTCCCCCATTTCTCAGCAGCCCAGGCATTAATCTTGCCACAAGTAACCTGCCCGGCTTTCTGATAGTCACTGAACTCCTTGGGCAGTACTGCCAAGGTAAAAGTAAGACCCATTAATTCGGACTACGTTAGAAAAGAAAGAAAGAAACGAAAGTACAAAGTGGAAGACTTACAGTCACACCTCCACCTGCTTTTGAGGAGGCTTGGGTTCACTCCGGATTTGATCTTTTGACCGTTCTCCCAAGCACCACTGACGAATAGGAACTGGGTCCTCCAATTCCTCTCCGCCTCCAGCAAATCATCAACAGCCTTGAAGTCATCCCCCATATTGAAATGGTAGAAGGGGATGTCGAGATTTCTGCACATGCTGGCTACAGCAGCAAACTCCTCCATTGGCAGAGGAATCCCGGAGAGCCTGGAGGCCATGATGCAGGTCATGAGGTTATACCAGGCGTTGGGGCTCAACTGGCTCGGACAGAGTTTTATCAGATGGAAGTATCTGACAATCTCTGGGTCTAAGAGGAATCTGAGTCCCCAGTTGAATAGCTCCGTGAACATGACCACTTCGCTCAGTTTGCAGTCCATAGGAGTGTCATGTTGTATGGGGATCCTGATCTTCACATTCTCTGGTATTGCCCATTTTGTACGCATCCGGCCCAGCTCAGCTGTGTGGATGAACGCGTAGTTGATTTTCTGCAGCGCGAGGAGATAATTAATGCTGACCTTGTGAAAACAAGGCCCCACTCTTCCCTCGAGGCTCTCCGGCAGATCCGGATGCCTCAAATACAGTTTCTCTTTGCCCTTGTCCTTATGGGCAACTATCTCTTTACTAGTCTAACCGGAGGGCTCAGACTCGAATGGGGCCTCTTCAACAGAGTCCTCCATCACTTCCTCCATAATTGTTGAAGGGATTTCAGCGGCTGTGGTGAGGAGAGGATTCAAACTTGACTCAGCCTTGTCTCCGGACTGATGGGCCTCAGTGCCCCTTTGATTTCTGCTCTCCGGTAGAATGTCTGGAACAGAAGTTTCTGGTTGAAGATTTGGATTGGGGCCCTCCGGTCCGGACAGCCTGTCCTTGGGGGCTCTAATAGGCACCTCTGATCCGGTGCTGTTGTCCTTTGCCCCCGACCTTGAGGGAGTGTTTTTAGTCCCCTGGTCTTTAACCAACCGGCCTTTCCTCCTGTCGACCAGCTTCTCAGGAGAGTGCTCTGTATCCGATCCCATTGCAATAAAGGGAGAAGGTTTTCTGAGGCTAGTGGTTGTAACTCCTGGCTCGACAGCAGACTCTGATTCCTGAACTGAGGAACCAGAGATTATGGGGGAGAGGTTGGTTTGAAATAGGTTTCTGGGCTTAGTGCCTATGGAAGAAGACCCTCGATCTGACTCAGAAGCAGAGGTGATTGGTCTATCAACAGGCGAGGTGGGTAACCCTGCTGCGATCCGTCTTTCTCTTTCGACTTTTTGAGCCTTCTCTAACTCAGAAAGGTTGAGCCACCCGTCTTTGACAAGAGCGTTCCTCGCTGTAAACATAAACTATCAAACTAAGTGTTTGCTTTAGAAAGAGAAAGCTTTGAGAGATTTTGCATAAGTAAATTTGAAGGAGATGGTAAAATAGTAGAAAGTGAGTTTGTATTTATAGTAAATCTGAAAAATGAAGTTGATTCCTAGGAGAATTCGAAAAGTTTGGCAATGATTAAAAGACGGCGCTGATGTCACCACCTTTAATTAAGAGGTTGCTTTTCAAAGAAGGTGGGTTCGAAATTCAAGGTGAAAAAACGGCTGAAGCAACCAATCAGAGAGTGACACGTGTCCCACGAACTCTGGCAAAAACCGTTTTGAATTCGTAAAGCTTTATCTGTCCGGATAAACTTATAGCCCGAATTGATAGACCTGTCCGGATAAAAACTACCCTTGATGTCGGACTGTTTTTCAGGTTTTTGACAAAAGTATTTGCACAAACACCTAAAAAAGGGGCTCCTGATTAGTCCAATTCTGCATGCTCCCCGGACAAGGACAGATTAGTCCAAGGCCTCCGGACCGGACAGACCACTTCGGACACTCAGACCATAGGACTATTCGAACTATGATAAAAGTACTAAAAAACCTAAACACTTCTTAACTAAGCTACTTGCTCTCTTACTTAGAGCTCATGGGTCTTTCAACATGACCCGGGTCCATTAAACATGACCCGAAAGCCCATAAGGGCCCAAACATCAGGGTATAAATACCCAACCACCTGCATTAAGTATGGGTAAGGAAAATTAACTGCTACTAGCCAGCTTAATTATCTCTCTACTCTCTACAATAAATACATAACACCCACATACTACTGTTAAACACCAGCCAAATTACAAGCCTACCCTCAGGCGATAATTATCCACACCATTTTGAGTATAACAATTTCTTTCATAAAGTCCATGATTCATTAAGCGTCAGTGATTAAATTTATCAAAATTTTCATAGTCAAAAGAATCTCAACGTAAATTTTGAAGTCAAAGGACTATACGGAAGAAATCGGTATTGTTGATGGACCTTTACAAGACGTTTTGAAGTCAAATGATTATAGGAAAAAAATTGTCGTAGTCAATAAGGTAAATACAAATTTAACCTAAGGTCATATCCTATAAGGGTATATATTATTTATAAAGATGAGGTAAATATATATACAATGCTAATAAAATAATAAAATACATGTAATAAGGGCCACAAGAGGTGTAAGATGAGGCTTACAAAGAAGCACACATTGTGAGTCGTAAAAATAACAAAGCTTGTATTGACGAGGATTATAAAAAAGTACGAAACAAGGGTCATAAAGAAGATACGAGAGGAGGGTCATAAAGAAGATACGAAAGGAGGGTCACAAAGAAGATACACGACGATGGTCACAAAAAAGATACAAGACGAGGGTTATAAAGATTTACGAGATGATGGTCATAAAGAAGATATAAGATGAGGGTTGTGAAGAAATAAAAGATGAATGTGCGAATAAGATATGAGACGAGGTCCATGAAAAAACACGAGACGAGTATCGTTAAGAAGATACGAGACGAGCATACAGAGAGGTTGTTCAAGCGGTTAAAACAAAATACATGTGTCATCATGTTATAGGTTATTGAGACTGACAATCAGACAGTTATAACAATACAACACGTGTAAATTTGTAATTTGTAGATAATATATTGTAAACGATATAAATAAGGATGGAGGTTTCCGTTTAGAGATTGATCATAATTTAATATAAAAAATGTTATATTTAAAGTCGTATTTTTTCTCGATTATTAATCGTTATCTTGGCTCTATAATGGAGAAGAAAATAATTTATCAATACTTGTTTTACATATTTGGTTACTTGATTTGCCTTTAATAAATAATCATGTTTTGCATTTCATATTTTTATATTTATTACTTGTTTTGCACTTTGTATTTCGTTTATATAGTCACGTTTTGTATTTTATATTTTCATATATACTTAGTTCACATTTCGTATTTACTAAATAATCAGTGTGCGCATATTTCATTTTCATATACTCATCACATTTACTAAATAATCATTGTTTGCATATTGTATTTTCATACACTAGTTTCTTTGCACATTGTATTTTCTAAATAGTCATTGTTCGTATTTTGTATATTCATACATTACTTGGTTCACACTTCGCATTTGCTAAATAGTCATAATTCACGGTTCATATTTAGTTGTTAGTCTGGTTTTTTAAATTTAAATTATTACAGGTTTTATAGTTAATAAATAATAGAATAAAATAAACCATTATTACCATATTTAATTATGGCATATAACAGTACCATTTTATATTTTCCCGGTCATAATGTTCATTCAATAAATAAAAAAAGAGGAAAATAATGGAAACTTTGGAGACAAGATCCAAATATTGTGAAACATTTATTTACAAAGTTGTTTTACGATGAATATTCTAGCCAGTAGTCACTTATGATTTGAAATAACCTTTAATTAGATTAAAGAAAGTAGAATTATTTCTGATAATGTCTCTCATAACTTTCTTTAAAGTAATCTGTATAATGTGATAATGATATCTAAACCATAGTCAATTTTATTAAACAATCATACGCTCTCAGTTATCACATCATATTTGGATCTAGGACAGTTATGCATCTATTCACTAGTACCACAAGTATGTTGCTTGACATACATATCAAGTAATGCATAAAGTCTCAATTGGCATCCCTTTGAGACTTTATTCTCTCAATAAGTTGCTAATTTTTATATTATGTTATGCAAATATCTAAAGAAAATACCATGCTCTAAAGCATAACGACATAAAATTAATCTTAAACTTACAATCCCTTTCTTAAAACTTATCCAAAACTTGAAATTCCATCGATCCAACCAATAATATGAAGTTGTTTTTTTGTACGACTAGAAAAATTAATACCTAACTACGTTGCCCAATAACTAATCATTATTTGATCAAGTGCATCCCCACACACATACACATCTATATATATATATAATAACATTTACACAACCTAAAGTATAATGAATTGATAACATAGCTGCAAAATAATCATCAATACTTAAGAAACAACTCTTTAGTTCACCACAACAATAGCTTGACTTAAAATTACCTAACCAAGTCCTCTCATATGGTAAAGAAAAAACTAATATACCTTCAAATACTTCAAAATGACAAAGCAGACGGATTGCAGTTTGATCGTTTAGTTTAAAAATACACACTTGATCTAGACACTCTGTACCTGCATTTTGAATTTCAAAATGGCATATGAATTTCGATTTAGTATTTAAAGAACATTAAATAATTCTCATTTTAAATTTTTATGCATGAGTGATTCACACTTCACATTTCTAGTAATAATTATTTAAATTTAGCACATCACATGTACCCAAAAGTAAAAGTTCACAATTCGCATTTAAGCTAAGTTCGCAATTCACTTTATAAACGTCTAAGTTTGCAATTCGTATTTACATATACTACTTTTTCATAGTTTTTATTTTAGCTAAACGAGTTTAGTATTTCGCACCTATCCATCAATTATTTTCTTCATATCTGTTATATTCAGGGATTAAAAAACTCATATAAAATATATTTCATATGAAAATCAAACAAAGTGTCTAGAAACCTAAGCTCAATCCTAGTGGAAAATAAAAAAAACTAGAAGGAAAAAACCGGTAGAATAGTGCATTTTAGTGAACCGAAGAATAACCAAGCTCAATCGAATGTAAAATACAAATAAAAGAAAAACTTTTTCTCCTTGGTACACTCAAGAGCTCAAGCAAATGAAACACAAGTTGACAAAAAAACACGAACAAATTTTTAGATGATATAAATAATAATTAGGGTTTTAAAGAGAAAAAACACTTGCATTCAACCAGTGCTGACAATATGACGTATCTATACCATTGGTACTCTTTAATTTCTTATTTATTTTACTAACTAATTTCTTGTTTGTATTTCAGGTAACAGAGTCTTAAACCGGTAAAAAATCGAAAAACTATAAATGAGGAGCAACAAAAGTAAAATGATGATCTAAACATAAATGTACCTCATAACACAAAGAAGCTTATACTAGTCCTCCTACAATTGAAGCAATTGATCATATGCATATCGAGTATACCGAGCGGTCTTTACAGGGTGGCTCACATAGTCTTCGTGAAGTATCACTGGATGTTGGTACACATTCTGAGTCAAATAATCCTAATATTCATACTCAAACACCGAGTAATACTCTAACTTTCAAGAATTTGTTATTGGCACAAAACAGTATCATATTGTTTTCATACTACAAGCTTCACGAGGATTATAACACCTACATCGATTAACAGATTATAGAAATATTTTTTGTTTTAATTTTGTTTCTATTTTTATAGTTTTGGATGGATATTAACGTCCAAGCCATGTATCAAAAGTTATTAAGAATGGACCTCAACAACTAGGTGTCAATAAACAATCTACTGGATGAGATTTTATTCGGGCCTATCGTTGGACACTTGAGTAGGTTATCCTTAAACTCACACGTGAACGAGGATTTCCTCGAACGTTGGCATCATGAGACTAACAAGATATGGTTCTCCTTGAGCGAGTTGGCTATCATTTTAGTCAACGTGTTCGTCGTTACTAGCCCCTGATGGTGGGGAGAATCATCGAACATGATTTTAGTGAGACTTTTGTTGAATAGTATGCAAATTATGCTCATGTTTTGGGATGTTTGATGGCCGATTTAAGAGTTGAGTTGGGTTCGGCCTCAAATGGCCTATGGAAAGATTTTATTTTTAGTTGTATTCGGAGGATAAATCATAATCGTACCAGTGATATGGTTGTACATGTTGCTCGTGTGTACCTGATGTATTTTTTTGGTTGTACCGTTTTCACCGATACCAGCTAGAAGTCAATAAATGGATACTTTCTCACATTTTGGAGCAGGTGGGTAGACTGAGTGAAAACGGGTATGAGAGAAGCGTCAAAGTCGTCGTTGAAGACTTTTCATGATTGCATTAGTTTGTTAGATTGGTGGATCTATAACTATTTCTCTTATTTTCTCCCTCAGGTTAACGGTCGGTATAGCATAACAAATCCAAAGCTTGTTAGTTGGTTACAGAAGAAGCTTACTGGTACAAATATTTGACCAAAATCCTACTTCTGTGGCATCCTTAGTGGTCTCAAGAAGAATGATGTAAGTACTCTTAAATTTTTTGTTTTAATATTATAAAACCCGATGTGTATCTTACTTTGTTATGTGTTTGTTTGTAGGTTATATTCCATCCACATGCGGATTTGAGGGAGATGTTTCCATAAAAAGAGGTCGGTCTCTATCGCGATCCGATGTGTATCTTAGTACTCTATGTGTTTATTTCGTTGGGTTTTATTTAATGTGGATGTTATGTTGTATTTACGGCTAGCTACACAAGCGTGTGATGATATAAAAAAAGTTAGGTCATTTTTTCAAAGTTACTTCATTATAGCGACGGTGTAGAAATTGTATATCGTTGGTAGAATGAATGCACCACCAATATGGAAATTCTTTACCGACGATATAGTATAGTACCGAAAATATTAAAATTATATACCGTTAGTATGGTGGAACAAAATTTTGGGTTTTTATCAATATATCGGTGGCATAAACATTGTATATCGTTTGTATAATAGATACATCGTCGGTATGGGAATTCCATGCCAACTTTATAATATCTTATCGGTGGTATAACAATTATATACCATTGGTGGTATGAAGCAAAATTGTTGAGCTTTTTTTTCGACATCAAAGGTATAGACATTGTATATCGGAGATAGAATAGATGGATCCATATCGTCGCTACAATACTTTATCGATGGTATAACAATTTTATACCATCGGTAAGGTGAAACAAAAATATTTTGATGGGTGGTTTTTTTGTTTATACATGCATTGTATATCACTGGTACAA
The DNA here is from genome assembly GCA_036936605.1 of Limnanthes douglasii subsp. nivea. Classification (NCBI taxonomy): domain Eukaryota; kingdom Viridiplantae; phylum Streptophyta; class Magnoliopsida; order Brassicales; family Limnanthaceae; genus Limnanthes; species Limnanthes douglasii. The sequence continues at coordinate 107,309,449 of JAUPFV010000002.1, read as the reverse complement.
TAGATGTATTAACGATATGAAATTTCCATATCGGGGGTGTAGTTTATTACCGGAGGTAAAACGGTTATATATCGTCGATACATTTAATCAAAAGAGTTCAATACGACAAATAAAAATCTCGCCAACCAAACTTCCCGCCAATTCCATAATTTATATGTCTTTAAAAAGCTACTCAAATCTACCATATTTAATCATCTACCAAAATAGCATAAGTAATCAAACTCAAACTCAAACACTCTATTTTTATTATATGAAATGGACTATCAACGAAGACAACCACTTGCTACAAGCCGTCAACTTTGTGAAGAGAACGAGGTTAAATGAGACTACCGATGAGTTTTAAAATAAAATGTTATGTACAATGATGCACATGTATGAGTATATATACGAATGTGATGCAAAACCATGTCCAAATCATTGCAACCGTGAAGAAGTCCAAGCATGTACACTTATTTGAAATCACAACCAATGGTTCCGGTGTTTGATCTCTCGTACAAACTTAGGCAAGAGACAATCAACTCGTTCAATTTGAAAGTCAATGATTTTATTACAAACGATACGATATCATATGGAGGAGCAAATCATTGAAAAAGAGCTTGCAAAAATGAATTGTGAAAGAATTGTCATTTGCGATAAGGAAAGATGCGACTTTATCTAATATTATGTGTGTTGTTGCATCTTGTCTTCAATGTTATTTTATGCTCGTTTGATTTTTCCTAAGTTATTGTGTATGTTGCTATGTATGTTAAATATTATTTTCGTAAGTTATTTTCCTCTTGTATTGATGTTAAATATATTTATGAGGTTATAATATTTGGATTTAGTCACAAATATTCGAGTTCGTGAACTCTCGTGCGATGCCATACAAGAAGTGCATAAGCTATTAGGTTTGGGGATACTTGATTTCGTTAAGAAACTTATAATTTACGAGATGGAGTTAGACCTCGGTGACAACAGACTCGAACAAATGATAGCGGATGTTGAAACCTTGGAAATAGATATGCAAAGAGATAACTCTTGAGAGAGTGTTATGTTATATGTTCGTCCGTTTTTGTTTAATGTATTTTCTTATGATGTATTTGAATTACATGTACAACATGTTTATCGAGTTAAGTATGATCCGTTCAATTCGTTAACACAATAACAAAAACTGTAACATAAAAAAACTGAAGATAAATTTTAATGAAACATCGGTAAACTCTACAAGAATTGGCGGTGTGTTGCCACAATACTTTTGGTGCCAAAATACAAGTAACACCGATAGTATAAAATCAACGCACATACAATATAACATAGTTTTACCGTCTGTGCGTAATGCAATGGAGTTTAGATGGACATCAGTGGCGCACAAGTTACATACCAATTATACTAATATCTCATGCCTTGGCACACAATGCATTTTTTAACAATATGAACTAATCTATAAATCTTGTTAGTAATAATTAGGGTTAGTTGGCTAGTTTTTTAGCAGTATTGATTTCATCAATAAGATTGTAGTTTTTCTTTCTAAAATTATTTTGTAAAATTTGACTAAAAATCTCTTATTTTAAAAATAAAAATTATTTTTTAAATCTTTTAAATAACTTTATGAAAACGCTGGTTCCCAAATTGGTTCATTGTCATCGTTTTGGATGATGTTCGTCCAAAATTTATGTTCACAAAATTAAAATCGTACTCTACACTTCTTCGCAAACCAAAAAAAGTCAAAATATATGTTGTCCGATAAGAAAAAGAGTAAAAAATAACAAATATAAGAATATAAGATTTTTTCTTTCGAGAACTTGAAATTTTAGGGAAAAATTAATCAAACCCATAAATATATATTGTATGCATGTCATGTAAAATAGAAGGCGGAGAAAATAACTGTAATCGTGGAACTACTATATTCACCTAGAAACAATATGATTGGGTTTGGTGGTTTTGTTACTTATACGGTTATACCTCATTATAGGTATAATGACCCAACTAAAAGTGGGTTTCAGCATTAATCTTGTATTTTTAATCCTATAAATTAAATATTTTATTTTATTATCCGAAACAAAGAAAATTATTGTAGGAATACGCTACCAAAACTACTAACTTTACCATTTTTCTTATTTCAAATAAATACTTTTTAAATTTAGTGTACAAATATAAAAAAATATAATAAATAAATTTTGAATTTTATAGAAAAGAGTTCTATGATTGTTTAATTTATTTACTAAAAATTATAACATAAAAAGATAAGTAATATATATATATATATATTAAATTTCTAAAATGATATTTATTTTAAATCAAAATTTTAGTTTAAAAATCCTGTATTTTGGATAATATAAACATTTTTTTTATAAAAGTTAGTTGAGATATATGTGTTTATTTCATTAATGTATTATCAATCTGATGCATCGATTTAAAAAAACAACTGTTACATTTCTTTCCAATCACACTTTTATAGCTTATATATTGAATGGATTTTATTGTTATTAGTTTTATGTATTTTAATTCTTTAATAAAAAGTTATTAGTTGAATAATTATATGTAGTCATTAAATGTGTTATGTAACTTTTTGGGCGGCGACAAATAGGTTTACTATATTTTTTGGAAATGTTGAACAATCCACATTATATGCATTAGTTTAGTAATTTTTTTTTAAATCCATCTCTATAAAAAAAATTAATATGTGGTGTTCCGACCGAATTTTTATAACTAGATCGGTCATGTCGAATTAGTGTTCATACTAAATCGAGCATCATTAGTAGTGTCACGAGACTCCTATTCGAATATTATTTTTTCCAAAATCATCAGTATAAAATTGTCAGCTCCCTTTATATCCATTTGAAATAAAAAAATCTCAACGAGTGCAAAGTGTCAGAATGAGTCATAGTACGGGAATGTTCTGGAACCTTACTTGATCTAATCTTTATACAACCAGTTCAAAGCTTGGTTTCGTACGAATCAATTATGACTAGCCTTCTTGGACTAAAGAGGCGTCAAACTGGTCTTCTTTTCATAATTTATATTTTTTGCTGCGTTGGTGCCGTAATCCAACACGTTTAGCAAGAGCATAATATAAGAATTGTTGGTTCCTCTTCCGTCATTGCCTCTGTGGTATCACCATATGTTTTTAGACCTTCGGTTTAAATTCCTTGATGACCTGCTTAATATCTAGTTGAACTTTAACCTACTATTATTGTGTGCAGTCACATTCCCATAATATTATCGATATGAATATTAATGGTTAGAGTTGCTCGACCTACTCGCATACTAATTAGGCGAATTTCCTCTTGGAATGTGTATATGAAGTCCTATGTGTCATTAGGATGGTGCCCATCTTTTTAATTTGAATTTTATATCTCGGTGCTCATTAGATCAATCTTAGATCGATTTTTTTATCTTATTTATCTTTTTAAATTTTTTTATTTCAATTTTTGGGGTATGCTCTAAGTCTTTGTAAGAGCAATTTTAAATTATTTAATGTTTTTTCTATCAAAAAATTAATTTTATCGCAATTAAAAACTACTTATTTTGTTATCTGAGTGACAACTCTCAATCAACTTTTGTAGTTGACCGTAACATTATAGACAACATCCTCGTCTCTAGGGATGCACGGGTACCCGAAACTATGGGATGGATTATGAGATGTAAAAATTTACCACAAATGGGTTATGAGTTTGAAAATTTATTACCCGAGGGGTTTGTATCAGATTGAGAGCTTTAAAAAAATTTGTGAGTATCAAATCTGAACCCGACCCACTGGATAATACCCGACGTGTACCCGTAAAATTAATAATATAATTTAAGGAAATTGTACTTAAAGTATCCACTCAACTATTTAATTGTCACTTACCACCCAAGGTTTGATCAATTGTTACTTAATACCCAACTCAACTACCTTATTGTCACTTACAACCTAATTTCATTTTAATACCCTAACTACCCTTAACCCACTATATAAACCTTATTTTCTGTTTTCTTTCTATTTTTTCTAGCTTTTTGAAAATTTGAATTTGTTAGCCGCTCTAACCACCTAACCCTACCAACCACCACGAGCTGGGTTGAAATCACATTTTCCGGTGATCGGAAGCTGCTAAAGGTTTGTATCTTTATGTAGGTTGTTGTGTTAGACCTGTCTAACCTCTGTTTTATACGTACAGGAGTTGATCGTTGCTTTTTGGAATCTTATAACTTACAATAATCGTGTTGCGAGCTTTTTAGGTAATTACCTACCGATTTCGAAGTTTTTTATTCGTTTTCTCTGTTGGAATAGGTTCTATTCTACTGTTTTTAGATGTCATTGCCTGATTTCGAGCTTTTCTCTGTTTTCTTGGTTATAGTGATCTGTTATTGTTTAGTTAATATTGTTCGTTATATAGTTATGTCCTTGTTTTCTGATGTTATATTCTAATTTGGTAGTGCTTTAGTTTTGTCTTGAATGTGTAGATTACGAGTTTTTAGGTCAGTTAGAGTATTGGATTTCGAAACAAATATCAAGACCTTTTTTACATAGAAATATCAGGACAGGATGCGAATAGCTCTATGTAGATATACACAATTCGCAAGATAGGATGCGAATTGTTTGATGTTGCAGTAAATAATTTGCACATAGTTTTTGTGACTAATAACAAATATCAGGACTTTTTTACCTACAAATATCAGGACAAGATGCGAATAGCTCGTTGTAGGTATACACAATTCGCAAGATATGATGCGAATTGTTTGATGCAGTAGTAAATAATTTGCACCTAGTTTTTGTGACTAATAACAAATAACTTGTATTGTCCAGGTTAAGAGATGTCTAAGTCACGAGTTTGTATTTTTAAATATGGTCACCAAACTGCAATTGTGCCTTTCACGGAGTTTGAAAGCTTCGAAAGTATCCAAGCTTATGTAGAGAATACATGGGAGGAGCTTGCCACAAGTGAGTACCTAATTACTTACTCCTGCGGGGATCACAATAATTGTTTCTTTAATAACCAGAATGATTTTGTTGGGTTGGTGTTATATCTTCATTTGGAGCGTTTAAAACGGGTTAGTTTTCTCATAGAACAACACGTCTTCGATAAGAGTTCTGGTAATAAAAGTTCTGTTGATAAGATCTCTAGTGGTAAGGATTATGGTGTAAAGCGTAAAGAGCGTAGCTTGATTTTGGGAGAACCATCTCTTGATCAACTAGTTAGCGGGGAGAGTAGTAACGGTTTAATTAATTCTGATCAGAGGAAAAAACAACTTGATACTACTGGTTGGGCTGATGCTATTACAGGAGTGGGTCAAGCTTTTGAAGAAGGTGCTGCCGGTCTGAGGGTATCTTGGTGCAAGTTTGCGTTAGAGCATGGTTTTTCTTTCAAATACCTGCATAACACAACAAATAAGATCACTGCTTATTGTGAAAACAAGCTCACAAGCAGGTGCAAATGGAGGGTTTATGCATCTATTGACTCAAGCACCGGCCTTATGACGATCAAGAAGTATGTCTCGTACCATACTTGCAGTCCTGTTTTCTCCCATAAGCATAAGCATAAGCGGCACAGGCATTTGACATCAGATTTGATTGCAGAGGAAATTCAGGATTCTCTCGGACCTGCCATTCGTTGACAGCCAAAACCATACAATCGACTGTCAAACAAGATTACGGTCTTGACATCTCTTATCGTTTGTCATGGAATGCTTTAGAGAAGGCTATGAGGGGAGTTTTTGGAGATAGTTCAAGTTCTTTTAGTTTACTAAGTGGATACTTCAAACGCTTGAAGAGCTGGGATATTACTTCAGACTGGCAGTTGGAGTTGTCAGCTGGAAACCGATTCAAGCGCTGTTTTGTAGCATTCGGTTCGTCCCTTAGTGGTTTTCGTTCATGCCGTCCAATGTTGTTTGTCGATGGAACCCACTTATATGGCAAGTACAAGGGTACATTTCTCACTGTTGTAGCAAAGGACGGAAACAACGGTTAATTACATTTATCTAGTTAATGAACGATGTTTTTGTGTGAAACTGCTGATGCAATTCGCAGCAGGTGATGTGAATTAAGCAGTGTTGTGATCCTCACATTTCGCATTTAAGGCTGCGAATTAGGTATTATGCTGAGTAAACTGTACTTACATCGCAGCTTGAGTTAGGTATTATTTAAAGTTGTCACAAACAATTCGCATGACAAGCTGCGAATTGTTTGTATGAGTAATTAAAATGTCACACATAATTCGCATGACAAGCTGCGAATTGTTCCAGGACAGCATGCGAATTGTTTACAATTTTTAAACGTTTGCATACTGTTGTAGTGTTCATTTGATCTGCCTTTTTCCAGGACTATTCCATGTTGCTGTTGATGTAGTTAGCATTGAAGATTGGGACAATTGGATGTGGTTTTTGGGGTGTTTGAAACCACATTTGCTGGATCGCCAGATCACATTTATTTCAGACCGTCATTCTCGTATTGTTAATATTGTTTCCGTCTTGTATCCAAACTGCTATCATGCGTACTGTTATTTCCATCTCATGCAGAATTTGAAAGCCAAACTGGAACATACTAACAGGGAGTATAAAAAAAAGATGTTGAGTTTCTTCCATCGTCTTGCTTATGCTCCCAGTCAAGAGCTTTTTAAAGATATACTAACAGGTTTTCTATGTGAAGGTGGTGAGAGAATGAGTGATTTTCTTGCAAATTTACCCCCTGAAAAGTATGCGCAGGCTTACGTAAAAGGGAAGCGATACGGCTCTATGGCTTCTACCGCAGCTGAATCGTTTAACAATCAGATTAAAAAATATTGCGGCTTACCAATTGTTGAGTTTATTGATTGGATTAGAGTCTTGCTTATGACTCAAGTTTCACGGAGATACGAAGAAGGTCTCAGCTAGAGTACTAATTTGGTTCCCGAGTACGAGAAGAAGCTAAAGCAGAATGTTGACATGTGCCGAAGTTGGGTAGTACGTAAGTCCTCTTTCGCCATGTTCGAAGTCTTTTCGAATCCTGTGGCTGTTGTTAATCTGTTGGATTTCAAATGTTCATACGGATCATGGAAACAAGAGTGTTTTCCATGTGCTCATGCTCTAGCGGCATTACAATACACCGACCAAGATCCATTGACTGTAATAGAACCCTTCTTTACGGTTAAGAATTACAGGGAAAGTTACTCTTTCAGCATACCAGCTATAACTGATTTCGGCGAAGGGTCCAGCGCTAACGATCCTTCTTTTGTTGAAGTTCTGCCTCCGAACGTTAAGAGACGCTCCGGAAGGCCTAAGAAAAAGCGAATCCCTTCTAGAGGAGAAATCTCAACCAAGAAGTTAAGGTGTGGCCGATGTTCGAAATCAGGCCATAACCGGAGGACATGTGATGTTCCAGTTTAAGGACAATTCTGGTTGGCCATATCACATTTATTTTTGTAGTATAGTTATTGTTCTGTACAGCAAACTAAACATTTGTACATTCCTGTATTTTTGTATTTTCTATTATTGGAGTTGTAAGCATTTCGCATCCTGTGTTGCGAATTATGTACAATATGTTGGTGTATTGTTACAAACATCTATCAGGATTACATGCGAATTATGTACAATTATGTGAAATTTCACCAGGATGCGAATCGCTAGTAAAATCATATCAAACATTTATCATATCTTACGTTTCGCATGATAGGCTGCGAATTAGGGCCAGAATTGTGATGCAAATGGAAATCAATTAGAAGTCCTGATATTTGCCATATGATAAGCTACGAATTATGATTTAATAAAAATACCAGGATATTCAATAAGGTTGAAAATAAGTAATATAGCAGGTTAACATGCGAATGATGCGCAAATGTATTTGGATGCGAATCGTTTATATCATTGAAACTCTGTAAACAAGTTGGATTACAAAAAGGAGGATTACAATATTTCCAGAAACTAACAACTGTTTACACATATCACTACAAGCTACTGGTGCTAGTTAGTTTCATTTCAAAAAAACAAAAAACAAAAACCAACTCTAGCAGTTGGTAGAGGATTCATCACCAACTGTTTCCTCTTTCTCCTCTTTGTGCTGATCATCTTTGTCTTTCTCATCTTTCTCTTCCACTTTCTCTTTCTCTTCCACTTTCTCTTCAGCTTCAATATCTACGTCCATCATGCTTAAAAATTTTGTCCTTGATGGACCAGCTTCGTCTTCCCTCTTCCTTTTGTTGTTTCGAACCTCTGCCGTTTGAGGTTGCACCTTTTCTGGCCGAGGTGCAGCAGGAAGCATTGGAACCTGTTCTGGCTGAGGTTCAGCAGCAACCTGTGGAACAACTTCCACTGGTTGAGAGTCAGCAGAGTAGTAGTCATCACACATGTCTAGTTCGAAGACAGAGACTGGGCTGGGGGTGGTACTGGTGGCATGATCAACTCATCACTCCAGTTAATGGTTAAGGATGACCAGGAGTCACCCAGAGAACCGAGTGAACCAGAGTTTGAGTATGAGGTGGTTGTTGTGGTGGTGGAAAAATACATGACTGTTTGAATTCGAAGAGGAGAAGAGATGTTTTTAAAAAAAATATAGAGTTTGGTGTAAAGTTAGCCTTTGGTTACTAGAGGTATTTATAGGGAAAGGAGGTAATCATTACATAGTCTCCATGTCCAATCAGCATTTAATGAATTATGTACTTGATTAGATTTTTTTTTGTGTGCTCAATGGAGAAAACGTTTACCAAGGCATAAGCCACAGCCTGTTCGTATCCTTGAACTTTGTATTTTTTATTTTTTATTTCTGCATCAAGCTGCGAACTGGTTTTAAGCTGGTATACCAGGCTGTGAACTGTGTGTGTAGTGATAACCATCTATCAGGTTAGGTTGCGAACTATTTGATGATAAGTTAAGCTGCGAACTGTTCATACAAGTTAGGCTGCGAACTGTTCATACATACTAGAGATTCGCTACGAATTATTTGGTTGGAATTAATCGAGTATTAATCAACCCTTATATATCAGGTTATGATGCGAACTATAAGCTAATGAATATTCAAATTTCTGAAGAATTAATTTGTTTATGTATGCACAACAAAACTAAAAATTACAACAGATGTATTTACAAGCAACAGATGTATTTACAAGCAATACACGAATCAGCCATATGCGATGCGGTCTTTGTCATTTAAAAAGTAATAAAACATTTCTGTTCTGAAGGCAGTTACCATATCTGCATCGTATTTTCTCTGCACTGATCCATGCTCAATAATATCTCTTGCATATTTGCAGACAAAGATACCACAGTCCACGATGCCTCGCTTTTGTTGTGGGATGTCTCTTTCCACTTTCACCTTCCACCCTGTATTATATTTAGGTAGGAATCCTCTATCCAACAAATATTTGATCTGTGTATAATAATTAGTGTTAGGAATAAGCACAAAAACAAAAACAGTTGGTGACATACAATTCGCATCTTAGGCTGCGAACTATATGACAATGAATCCAACATAATTCACACCTTAGGCTGCGAATTGTATGACAACAAATCTAACATGGGCATGTCACACGATTCACATCATATGCTGCGAATTGAGTTATGGATAGGCTGCGAAAAAATAATTGATTTACTCACAATTCGCAGCATACCAGATCACAGTTCGCAGCATGCATACTTAAAATGTGTTTAAATTTAAGTGTATAGTTTGGAATATTTACCAGTAGTGCAGGTGTCCTTGTGGTGTTTTCTGGGGCATGAAGCTTAGGCAGAAGCGGATTGTAGTTTGAAATTGTCCTGGCGTCGATGTCGATGACGAGCAACGTCCAGTGGTTTACATTATCCTTCATCTCGGTGCACACTGGAACCATGATGATGTTGGCATCTTTGCGCCCCATCCTAAAATCCATGTCCACCAAATTTTCTACTTGCCACCCTGCTTTCATTTGATGCTGCATCCAAGCAAGAGTATATTAAAATGAGAACATGTTCTGAGAACTTTGTTCAATTTACCTGAGCTAAACTTACCGTAGTCATGCCCGAAATCAGTACGGCGTCGTGATGCTCTCCTTTAGCTGTAGTGCATGGAACTTTGAAGTCTGCTTCTTCAAGCATGTTTCGAATCCAAACATCGATAACCTAACAAAGGAGTTGTAGATTTAGTTAAATATAGAATACATATTTGAAACATTGAAAATAGAATTGGTTGACAATTGGATACCTTTACGTCCAGCTCCAATTCTAAAGGTAGTGCCATAACATCACTCGCTTGCACCCTGATTCCGTATGTAAACTTGGACTCTGGTAACTGCCATACCACTGGATCAGGGGTGTCGGTCTCGTAGGCTTTAACTAACCGTATTTTGTGGTATTCTGCCATATCGATACGGTCAGTTACTTTTGTTTTCTTTGGCCAGTCGCTGTATTCTACTACTGACGGTTCCCGTATTGTTATTACGAACTCTTCTTCTTCCTCTGCCACTTGAGGCTGTGTTTGTGTAAGTAGAGTAAAACTTGGCTCCTCTATCTCTTTACTGGGCTCAAGCTTAGTAAATAACAAAAATCAAAAGTAGAAGGGCGTCAGTGATTATAAGTGCAACGAGTCCAAACAGTTCGCATCTTAGGCTACGAACTGTATGGTTCCAGTTTAATAAATTTATTAGTATCTATCCGGGTAGGATGCGAACTGTTCGAGGTTCCACTGAACAGTTCGCATCCTAACCTGATATTCGTTTGTAATACCCCAATCAGCATTAGACACAAATCTCATGTTATGATGCGAAATCATTATAAGAAGGCCTTACCGCACGGTCAGCGACAATCAATGCCGTTGACTTGTTCGGCATAGGATCTGGATCGTGTCGGCAGAAATCATTAATGTCATCCTCCGACATGTTCTCCAAATACCATTGTATTATAGAATCGTAATATACATTATCAATTTCATTTAAAAATGTCTGTGAAACTTGAGTGTAAATACCATCAACAAAAGTATCGGGTAAACCTACTGTGTTATCGTGGGACTCTGGAGCTGGCAGTTGATTTGTTACCGGGCCTACAGTTTGACGTTGGCTTAGGATTTCTGACTTTGCTGACAGCACCGTTGGTCTTTGAGGTTCCACTGAAGAAGTGGTGTTGTCTTCTAAGGATGGTCCTTCCTGGCTGAGTAGTTCTGTCTTCTCACCGGGATGGACAGGTTCTGACTCTTGAGGTGCTATCTCTTGAGTTAGCCTTTCTCTCTTCGCCAAGGTTATCTGTTGCTGCTGTTGTTGTTCTTGTTGTCCTTGTTGCTCTTGTTGTTGTTGTTCTTGTTCCCGGTCTTCGTGTTGAACCTGTGGCTGCTGGGGTTGTTGGTGGTGGTGTTCTTCTTGTTGTTGTTGCTGGGGGTGTTCTTCTTGTTGTTGCTGTTCGTGTTGTTGTTGCTGGTGGTGTTCTTCTTGGTCTTGCTGTTGGTGTTGTTGTTGTTGTTCTTCTTGTTCTTGATGTTGGTGTTGTTGTTGTTGTTCTTCTTGTTGTTGCGGTTGGTGTTGTTGTTGTTGTTCTTCTTCTTGTTGTTGTTGTTCTTGTTGCTGTTGTTGTTGTTGTTGCTGCTGGTCTTGCTGTTTCTGTTGTTGTTGTTGTTGTCTTTCGGTCTCATGTTTCATACAAAAATAAAAAAAACAAAAGGGTGGAAGGGTTAAGCATAAGTTAATCATTGTTGAGCACGATTCGCATCCTGACCTGATATCTGTGTTATACATCCCTAGAAATTCGCAGCTCAGCATGCGAATTGTGTAATAACCAACCCACTAGTTTATTACATAATTCGCAGCTTAAGCTGCGAAACGTTTCGACAGGACTACACAAGAGTCCTGATATTTGTTTGATAACATCATATCATCCACTTACATTATCTACCTCCTCTGTCTGTGTCTCCATGATGGGTGAATGGTGGGCATCATCGTCCCTTTTTTCCGGCAATACTCCATCAGCATGGTGCTGATCAGCATTAGACACGGATGCTTGATGATCAGTGGATTCTTCTCTCTCTGGAAGTGCTGCTGGTACCTGCTCTATTAGGCTTTCAATACGGAAAATTGGCTGAGAGATAGCATTGTGGAGTTGTTGTGCTTCAAGTTCCGTTATCTTGCGTTTCAATTCTTTCAGCTGCAAAAATGATAGCAAACTTTTTATAAACATATTAAGTGCTGATTGTAGTGATTATTTAATGTTCAAGTCATACTTACTTCTCTGGCCTGTTTTTCTATTTTTCTCTCGTACTTGTTCTTGTCGGCGTATGTCTTCAAACGCTTTGATTGAGCAGCAATATCGGGATTAGGATCTCTGCGTTTGAGTATATACTGACCGATTGTTTCACTCATACTGGTTGTGTCGTTGTCCGAGGGCTCCTGTCTGGATTTGCCTTTCGGTTGTGGTGGAATCGTTTTCTTGGGGAGTCTTGGTGGTGGAATCGATGGCTCGGGTGGTGTTGGTTGTTCGGGTCTGGGAGACATCACCTTATTCATTACATTCTGTGATGCTCGTCTCCTTTGTTTTGGTTTTGATGCTGTGCTTTTCGTCCTCTTCCTAGGTCTTTCTTCCGGTGAGTTGTAATGGACCTTCTAAAACCTACCAACAGAGGCACATGTAAGTAAATTAATTGTTTCGAAAGTATGAGGGTGTAGACAAACAAATTGTTTTTTATAAACAGTTCGCATCATATGATGCGAAATGTGTGATTTTAAATCACATTTCGCATGCTGAGCTGCAAAATGCATATGGGACAATATGCTGCGAACTATATGTAAAACATATGATGCGAACTAAGTGTAAACCATATGATGCGAACTGTCTTGAAAAAGAAGCTGCGAAGTAAAACTCATATCAGGCTGCGAAATGATTGATATATTTTTCTAAGCAAAACGCATGATATGCTGCGAACTGTATGCACCCCCAGTTCAATACATATATAAAGCTTATACTTGGTCAGCATCCAGGTAGGGTGTTTTAAGAAGATATTTCATGGTTGATGCGTGGCACTCTAACCCCAACCATTTGAAGAACCTTGGTATCGAGGTTGGCTTTGCTACCTCGTGGCCGATTGTTGTGTGCTCCATGATGAAGGGTTGCATGGGGACAAGTTTTATCAACACGATGCTATGTACATAACTAATTTTTATATTGAATAGATCAATCTTACAACTACAAGGGCGACGCAGCCGACGACTTTATCAGCTCTTTCTATTGCTAAGCAACTCCTGATAGACTGTCGAAGCTTGTACAGTATTGATCCAGCCCAATCATAATTGTTTATTCTGTTGAGTTCTTCAACGTAATAAACCGTGCTCCAGCCCAGGATATCTCCAGATACGGAGTAGAATAGCGTGGAGCACAAAAACAGTATCAACAGCCTCGCCACGTCTTCCAATTCATGCTCCCCTCCTTCGTTTATGGCCTTCTCTATACCCTCGTGTAAAACCAATGACAACATGCTATGTTAGAAATGTACAGAATCTTGCTTTATAAAGATGAAGTCCATTTTAGACGTACCTTTATAATGGCATTTGTTATTGTTTTGGTATTACTAGCTGCTACTTTCCAGCCAGTTTTACCCATGAAGTATTTCTTCATCATCCTTGATTCGTCCTCCTCGCCGGGTGCATACTTGTTGTGAAAAGCTCCGGTTTTTGTTAACTCCATTTTCTCGGTGCCATGCCTCAGCCCGAATATGATCTTGATATCGTTTTCAGTTAGCTTTATATACTTGTTGCCAATCCTAAAGGCGTCTCTATCCACAGAGAATTTCTCAATGATATACTGAATGATTGAGTAGAATTTCTTCTTTGGCAGCTCTTCCTCATTACGGATTTGGAAAGCTGTTTTCAGAAGTGTGTATAAGGGTGTGTTTCTTGCAGCTTCAAGGTGGGCCCTTGTAATACGCATGTTTTTTAGTAGCTTCAGAAGGCTCACCAACCATGATCTGTAGTAGCTAGGTTTTGTTGTCATACTTTCTGCACAAACACAAATCAGTTGGAGTGTCACAAATAATTCGCATCACAAGCTGCGAATTGCATACATATAAATATTGTTTTAACAGACAATTCGCAGCTCAAGCTGCGAATTGTTTGTAAATAAGCATAACATACAATCGAGCTGCGAATTGCTTGCATAGTGGGTGATCAGGATGCGAACTGTTACACTTTTTACATGCACGTTGCAGGGATCTGAGAATTATGCAACAAACACCAAAATCAACAATGAACTACCTAATGCAGATCTAACATACATAATATTTCTCAGGAGAGTATTAGTATTACATGCAACTAAAATTCTACCCTCGCTTCGACTATAAACCCATAAACTGAGCAACTATCGTCAGTAGATACTTCATTCTAGTATAAAAAGCAACGCCTATCGTGAATTAAGAGAAAAAAATGGTTCAAATTCGTCAAAAATGCAAAACAAAGTACACTTTGCACGATAATGCATACCTGTTAAATTTCACCGGTCGGAGAACGAGATTGAAGCTTTCAGAGACGACTTCACGACAACTTTGTCGAACAGAAGGTGTGTAGTCTGAGTGAGTAAAAGACGCTGACCGGTGCGATAGTGTCGAAGGTGCGAACGGTGAGAAGCTGTAGGGTTTTTGGGTTTGAGAGAGAGAGTATCACGAAGTCGAACGGTTTGTTTTCTGGTGGTTTCTAAAATTAGAATTTTGCGTTTGTTTAGGGTGATAGGAAGGTGGAAAAAGTGGGTTGGAATTGAAAAATGGGTATATATAGTGGAAGGGTACTTTTGTCCAATTTATTAGTCTGGGTATTAAGTAACACTATATTAAAAGCGGGTACCGCCGGATAATAAGATAGTTGAGTGGGTATTTTCACGTACTTTTCTCTATAAATTAATATATTATTTTATTATTATTTATAAAATTATAACTTAAAGTTATTGATATTTGATAGAAAATTATATATTAATTATTAATAAATAACAAAATATATGATAATTATCGCTAAACAAAATATATTTTGAAATATCATTATACATTTAAACATTAAATTTGATTTTTTAATTTCTTCTTTTTATACATTTTTCAGTTTTCCCTCCCATGTATAATATGAAATTAATTTGTGATTTTTCTGAAATCTTCTTTTGATAATGGATTATAAAATATTTATTAATTATCACTAGATAATGTATATTTTAAAAAAATCATTTTACATTTAAATTTTAAATTTGATTTTTCAAATTTCCTTTTTTTAAAGTTATTTTTTTCTCTACAAGACTTAGTAAGAGATCAATTTATAATTTTTCTGAAATCGATTTATGATAATAGATAACAAAATATTTGATAATTATCAATAGATTATATTTTGAAAAATATCCTTCTACATTTAAAAGAAGTTATAATTTTTTTTTATATTTATATATTTAAAAAAACAAATATAACTTATTTAAAAATTAGATAACTATGAATTATAAATAATAAATATTGATCTAAATTTTACATTTTTACTAAAATTTAAGAGTTTACATTAGGTATATTATTATTTTAATATTTTATTTTTTATTTTTTTATTTTTTATTGGACACTAAATTAGGAAAAACTATTTAATGGATAAATAAATTATTAGGCAAAAAATCGCTTACCTGAACGGATACCCAATCCTACAGATTTAAAAATATAAAAGGGGATGGGTTACGGGTTTAGCAATACACGTTTCCATCCCGACCCATTGTCATCCGTACTCATATCTCTAGAGCTTCTGAGGGGTTATCAAACAAATACTAAAGGTCTGAGCGTCGCTCTCAAAATTGACCTCATGAAAGTCGTTGACAATGTCCGATGACACCTTATATTTAACATTCTGGTGACCATGAACTTTCTTAACCAAACGATGACTTGGATTATTCAGTATATCTCCACTACATCCTAGAGTATTAACATAAACAGAGATGCACACATAAAATTCGAAGGTAGAAAGAGTCTCAGACATGAAGATCATTTGTCCTTATTTTTATTCATTTTGGTCATGCAAGTTCTTTTCAGTATTCATTAGGATAAAACCAGTGATTCGAACTCCATATTCCACTAGAAGTGTCATAAGCTTAAGATTATTAAGCTCTGCTTTGTAAATGATATGATGATATTATGTTATAGTGACATTAACTCCGAAATGAGGAACCATCTCATATGAAATCGCATCATCGTGAAACTCGGAAGTCGAGTCATGTAAATAACAGAGACCTATATGTCTCCCACTACGAGCACAGTTATTATCAAGCTCCACCTTAAGATGATCATTATGTACACCTAGTAATCAAGCGTATTAAGTTATTTATTAACCTTTATTTGGAAAAGTAACTAGGTCGAAACCCTTACCTATAACCGGAAGGCCGGTGATGGTATGGACATCGTCTAACGTTATAGTCATCTCACCGAAATAAAAATGCAACTTGCCCATATCTTCATGTCATCTCTTCAAAAATTCCTCTATGATACACGTTGGTAGACCGATGCATAAAACAGGCAAGGAGCGGACCGAAACACGTCCCCATTACCTCATCTTTAATCCTACTTTGTCGAGTAAGATCATATATGTGATGGGTAAATTATAATGCATAGTAATGTAACGGTGGTCTCGCCTACATAATATTAAAAACATTTAATTAAAATATAAAATATAATTTACTACACAATAAACCACCAGAACAAACTTACATCGTTGTTGAAGATATTATACGTCTCATGATGTTTGTACCCATTCATGCTCGAGTGTAAGTCTTGAACATGCGGGTTAGACCTCCGGAAAGCTGATCAAGAGTAACACGTCCATGTTGAACGATATGCATACGGATGCCTCGCTCAACCCTAACAGAACTTGAACTAGGTCCATGTTGCTGAGTAAGATCAGATGTTGAGTATGAAACAAATTTGAATAGACAAAAGCTGAAACAATTAAACAGACAGACGTTTTATTTTATTACTTAAAAAATGAAACAAAAGAGTCATTACTTATAGAAATATGATTATGATTACCCACTAATATCACTTAGTAATTTGAGACTTTCAGAATTCTTAATATAACTCTCACTACTCCACTAATGCCATTTAATAGTTGGGAATTGATTGGGAATTGATTGGGAACTGTCTGCTTTTTTTGGGAATTTGTGGGATCTGTCTGCTTCTTTGAGAACTTTGTGGGAACTGTCTAATTCTTTGGGAATTATGTGGGAACTGGTTGGGCATTGTTTGGGAACTCTCTGTCTGTATGTCTGCTTCTTGTAATTGAAATTATAGGAGTAAAGAGTGCGTTAATTTGTGACACTCCCCTTTAGTTCATTCTTTCGATCAGCTAGACCGAGAGCTCCTCTGAACTCTTCAAACTTTGATTTGGAGAGAGCCTTAGTAAGGCCATCTGCAACCTGCTCATTTGTCCGTATAGATTTCAGCTTGAATTCTTGATTAAGTACCTTCTCTCGGATAAAGTGATGGCGAGTATCAATGTGTTTCTTGCGAGCATGAAGCATAGGATTTCCAGCAAGTTTAATGGCACTATTGTTGTCACAAAAGATGGAAATAAGAAGGTGTAGTACTTGATTGACATCTTCAAGAAGTCTTGTAAGCCAAAATACACTCCTGGGAAGCTAATTTGGCTGCAACATATTCAGCTTCAGCAGTTGATAATGCCACTGTGTCTTGCTTCTTGCTGCACTATGAGATAGTTGTTGAACCAGCATTGAAACAGTTGCCAGAAGTGGACCGTCTGTCATTCACATTGCCTGCCCAATCAGCTTTTACGAACCCACATAAATGGAACTTTGTATTATTTTGATACATCAACCCATACTCTAAATTTTCTTTCACATATCAAAGAATTCGTTTTGAAACAGCCATATGACCAACATATGGTTGATTCATAAATTGGGATACTATTTCAACAGAAAATGTAATATCCTGGCAAGTTATTGTTAAGTATAAAAGACAGTCCACAAGTTTTCCATACTCAGTCGCATCATCTAATAATTCACCTTCATTCTTGTGTAATTTTAGACCTCGATCCATTGGAGTGGTTATATAGTTTGCATTTTCCATACCAAACCGGGAAAAAAGCTCAGTAGTATAACTTTTTTGTGACAGGAAATAACCATTTTCTTCTTCAACTTCTAAACCACATAAGCAATGAGCTTTCCCCAAGTTTTTCATCTCAAAACGAGTAGATAAATCCTCATTTAGCCGTTTGATTTCAGTTGAATTATTTCCAGTAATAATCATGTCATCAACGTACAGAAGGATCATAGTATTTAAATTTCCATCAATTTTCACAAAGAGGCTTGGATCTGAATCAGATGGATAATAACCATAAAATAAAAAGTATTCAACAATCTTACCATACCACGCACGAGGTGCTTGTTTGAGAATGTATAGTGTTTTCTTAAGTTTGCAGAGATATTCTGGAAATTCTTTTGAAATAAAACCATATGGTTGTTCCATATATATATATATATATATATCCTAATCCAATTCGTCATAGAGAAAAGCATTCTTTACATCGCATTGCCAAAGAGTCCAACCTTTGTTTGCTGCCAAAGAAATAATAGTATGAATTGTTACCATCTTTGCAACTAGGCTGAAAGTTTCTTCATAATTAAAACCATGTTGTTGAGAGAAACCACGAGCAACTAGACGAGCTTTGTATCTAGAAATGCTTTCATCTGCTGCCTTCTTTAACTTGTAAACCCATTTGCAAGTAACAAGTTCAATATCTTTCGGTCTCGGTACAAGAACCCAAATAGAATTTATGTCCAAGGCTGCAATTTCATCTTTCATTGCGTTCTACCATTATGACTTCCCTTGAGCTTCAATATAGGATGAAGGCTCATATCCGAGCATGTCTTCTAACATAAAGTAAGAAGTGATAGTACATTGGTTTGCTTGAACTTCATAATCCTTTAAATAAATAGGTGGCTTCCTAGGTCGTGTAGTTCTTCGGAGTGCGATTTCTCCTTGTGGTGAATTATTATGACCAGAAAATTCTGAACTCCCCTTCTCACTAACATCTTCTTGAGCAGAGATCGGCTCAGGATCAGTTTCAACAAATGGAATAGATACAGAGGTTTCTTACGGACCAGCAGTTGGGTAAAAAATAGAAACCTCGTCAAAAACAGCATCACGAGAAGTTACAATCTTCTTGGTGATAGAATCCATACATCTACATCCTTTCATGTTTATGTCATAACCAGCAAACACACACTTCCTTGCTTTCGGATCAAACTTAAGTTCGATTTTGCTTAGGTATATGAACATAGTGAAGAGATCCAAAGACTTTAAAGTAACTCACATTAGGTTTGATAGTATATAGCAACTCAAAAGGAAATTTTAGTATAGCTGGCCATGGAGGCAATTGGTTTATCACATGACAAACACACTGTATAGCTACTGCACACAGCTCTCGAGGAAGGTTCTTATCGTGCAGCCAGGATATAGTCATTGTTGTAACATGTGCTAACTTACGTTTGGCGACTCCATTCTGTTGTGGGGTATCCGGGCATGTTAGTTGTTGATGAATACCATGTTTGCGACAAAATTCGGAAAATTCGTGTGACTGGAATTCACCCTTATTATCGGTTCACAGACACTTCAGAATAGACTTGAATTTCTTCTCTACCATTTGTTTCAACTGAACAAAGTGTGTGAAAGCTTCTCATTTATAGTGAGAGAAATCATCAATAATAACCATCATATAACGGAAACCATTAAAACCTGGGGTTTTTGTAGGACCCATGAGATCAGAATATACAAGATCAAACATCGACGATGCACGGTTCATGGATTTCTGAAAAGAGAGTTGATGTGACTTACAATATTGTCAACCATCACAAATGACATCCTGATGTGTTGTTTTGAAGAAAGGAACTCCTTCAAGTAATCTATTAGTTGATATTTGCTGCAACAGTTGATTACCAACATGTCCGAGTCAAGCATGCCAAAGAGAAATTGTTGTATTTTGACTTGTCTTTTCTACATTCGCCTCACTTGCAGATAAAACATATAAAGAGTTTACCTTTCTTCCAGTGAATAAGACATTAGCATCAACACCTTCATAATCATCAAGAATCTGAACATCATTTGGTCAGAATAAAACATACTTACCGGAATTAGTGATTTGAGAGACAGAAGCAAGATTTTTTTTAAACCCGGTACTTGGTATACGTTTTCAAGTGTAAGACTTTCATCATCTGACTTGGCAGCCTTCACACTGAATCACCTTCTTTCACTACTGGATTTAATGAGTTATTCGCTGTCACAATTACTCGTTTTCTCAAATAAAGACGAATATCGGAAAGTATAGAAGCATTACCGGTAGCATTTTGTGAGCAGCCCGAGTCAACGATCCACTCATTCTTGTAGTCAATACAACTATTATTAACCTCAAATTTATTTTCAGATTGATGTGTAGCAGAAACCATATTATCCGATTGATTTTTAACCTCAATTGAGAGACAATTTTCCAACTATAGCTCATTGTTATCTTCAGCGTCATGTGCAACATTTGCATCTGATTTAACGATTTTTGAATAACAGTTTGGTTTAATGTGGCCTAGTTTTCCACAATTCTTATAAACAAGCTTTGCACGACAATCTGACTTGACGTGTCCAGTAATTCCACATCTAAAACATGTCAGTTTAGAGTGGTTTGCTGACTTCCCCTTATTCCTTTTATGCTTACCACCATTTTGAAAATGACTTTGTGTGTTTTTCCACCTTAACCTGTCTTTAGTAACAAATGTATCTTCAACATCAGCATAATACTTACCAAGCATTTGTTTAACCAATGCTTCTTGGTTAGAGAATAGGTTCCCTAACTCAAAAATTGATCGTTGGTTAACCCATCCTTGTATTAATGATATAAACGGCATGAAGTCAGATCGTAATCCACGAATCAAATAACGTATTAGCCTTGCATCACTAATAGGTTCATCACTGTCCAAACCTAAACTTTCTGAACATACATTCTTAACCTTAAGAAAGTAATCAGAGATTGACATATTATCTTGGGTTAAAGAAGCAAGCTCATTCTCAAAGTATTGCAGATGCATAGTATTTTTCTGGGTAACTAACTTGTCAAGAGTATCCTAGATATGTTTTGGAGAATCTAATGCACGAACATGATCAATAAATTCTTTACCGATCGAATTTCTGGTAAATGTGTGCACGAAATGCGGCGTGAAAGTTATTGTTTGATTATTTTTCTAATGGAAAGTAAGGTGCGGAAAATCTGTATTCGCGTTGAGAACTTCGATTAAAATTGTGCATGCAATGTGCGCGATTTCGCACAATTGACAATGTTTTATTCGTGAAAAATCGCATAGATAGCGCGCGGAGAACAATTGGATGCGCGTAACTAGGTTACACGAATCTGGAGTCTCGTCACGCGATACGTGCGCATTTTTTTACAAACAACCATGAAGGCTTCAAAGATCCAATTTCTTGCATTTTATCCCAAATCAAGCAAATAGACTACCAAATCTAAGATTTAAACCTAACATAGCCTATATAACTAACTAGAATTTAAAATAAAAACTACAAATACGCACAAATATGATTTTTGTAAATAGAAATTTAAAACCTAAATATCACTAAAACACATAAATATTTTTTGAAACAAATTACATCAACATGTTACTAATAAATACCCTAACGATGTTGTGTAGTCCGATTCGCAAAAACTTCAATTTTCGAAATTGATATTTAGAGAGAGTTAGAGTTAAAGTAAAGAGAAAATGGTAGATTTAAAAAAATAAGTTTTTATATGAGTGAAAAAATTGTAATTACTGGAAGTCTCGTTCGATCAAAACTGGGTCTCATATAGTCGGGTCTCTAACTAACAAAATTAGGCCTCCTTATAGCATAGCCTTTTATGCCAAATTCTCTCCATGATAGAAACGGTTATACGCCAAGTAATATCCCTCTACCTTCTATGGAAATTTTATAAGTCAAACAATCTTTATGCTACTTTATGCTAATAACAACGAAAGCAACAAAATGGAGGGGTGGGGGTCGTCTACTCTGATACATAAGTGAAGGTAGTTAATAAACCAAGCCCATAAGTCCACGCTAGAGGTCATACTGAGCTTAGACTTTAAAAGCCATATTTGTGAATATTTTAAATTAACAAAGCCTATAAAGACACGCAAGGGGCCATACTGAGCCTAGACTTAAAAGCTCAACATCACGAACTGGTTAATAAATCAAGCCTATAAGGTCACATAATGGGTTATGTTGAGCCCAGACTTATAAATACAAATTAGTGAATTGGTAAATCAACCAATCTAGTAAAGACTACGCAAGAGGTCATACTGTGCCTTGACTCACGAGTCATATATATATATATATATACACCGACCCATATGGTAAGAAAGACGAACGCCACTTTGTTGCCCACATACTTACAATCTGCACACAGTCATTTACAACAGTTCGATAAATTATCCGATGGGCCGCGACAACTACATCAAAACATATTCACACAAAATCTGTACAACCAAATATAGTTCGCACTTCATCCTTCTACAAAGACTATGGGGCTACTCATCCATATCAAACAAAAAATCAAGGCATGTCGAAGAAACATGTAACATCCTAACAGCATACTAAATGCTAGTTGTACTCTTTCCCTTTGAAAAAATAGAGTTTTTTATCGTGAAAAGAGGTTTTGGACGGCAAAGGGTTTTAAACAGACATGAACAATAAAGTACGAACCAAGTTGGCGACGTCTATGATAACAATTTGGCTAGAAAAAGTAAACTAACCAAGCTTTAAGACTTTTAGGATTCTAGACAACATGGCTATGATTGTTAGTTCAACATAGAAAAAGGATGACTCGAATAAAAAGATAAATGAAGACAGAGCTACGACAATTGACAAAATCAAAAAAAGCAAGATTCCTCCAAAGAATAATAAGAACAAAAAGATTACGTTGTTAGTATATTATATATGATCATTTAATAGTCTTTAAATTTCCCTACATTCTAACTCAAGGGTTATGAAAGACTCATGATAATACTATATTCCGTATATAAAATCTGGATAATAACAAAATGTTTATGATTTAGTTTTACGTGATATTATTACACATTTATTTTTAGGAGGAGAAAGTGAAATGTCTAAACATATATCTATGCCGAAGACATAGATAAATAATGAGTTGTATAAATATAAAAAAAAACTCTTGAAGAACAATTTTATAATAATAACTTCAAGTTTAGTGCTTTACGGATATTCTTTGTATGTGTCTCTCCCAAACGGGATTGAAAAGCTCACTCAAATTTTAGATTTTTTGTCACACAATTGCTTTACTGGGTCAGTATCTTGCTCAATTTCGCAACGTAAGAAACTTAAAACCCTTGATCTTAGCTAAAATAACTTTACTCGATTGCTACTAGGGCTGTCAAAAAAATCAGAAAAATTCGATATCCGAACGAAATATTTGATATCGAATCCGAATAAAACAGATAATATCTGTATTCAAAAGAAAACGGATAATATTCGTATCCGAAAAAAATGGATAATATTCGTATCTGAATTTGTATCCGAAGATAGCGGATATGGATATAGTCATATTCATATTCGAAATATCCGATATCCAAAATTTTATAAATATATATATATATAAGCATGTTTTTTACTATCCCACATTGTAAAAAACAAAACAAATTACTAACAAAGTGGCCGTAACTATTTATGGTTGCTTCTTTAAAAATGTATCTTATCTCATATCTAAAGTTGGAAAAAGAGTTGCTACCAATGTGTTTATAAAACATATCATCGTTTTTCTTAACAAATATATCTTTTTTAGTTTAAACCTTTGATAAAAGACATGATGGCTTTTCAAAATAAGTATATTTTTTTAGCCGTATCCCATCTTTAAAATGAGAATATGAATTTCTATTAAGGTGACTATAAAAACAGTTCAACCAATAGTACAATTAGTTAAAAGATTTAGTAGAAATTCATAACAATTCAGATATTATTTTTTTAGATAATTCGAATTCAAATTCAGATTTGGATAGTGATTTTGGATTTCGAATATTCTTTGGTGATATAAAGACAAAGAAAAAAAGTTTTTGAAGTGGTGACGTAGATGGAAAGAAGGAGATGATAACTCCCCACAATAAAACGTTTGAAAATAGGAATCGATAGTCCTATCTATCAGTGTAACATTTTGGAGAGATAAAAGGAGAAAAGGGGAGATTTAGTTTGAAGGTTTTGAAGAAAAATTGAATTAATTAATTATTAATATAATTAATTATCAATGCAATTAATTAAAACGTGCATTGATTAGGCAATTCGATTAAAAATATAAAGTAATTTACGAATGGTAAAGCAGTAAATAGTAAGTATATAAATTAAATAATAAAATTGGTTAAAATGAAAATAAAATGATAAAAAAAATTAGTAGTAGACTATTGTTGGTCAACAATGGTAATCATATTTGTAAAAGAGATACTAATAAGTTTGATGTAACTGCACGCGTTAGTGATTATATTCACATCATATATTAGGAAAAAGTGACGGATTTTAGGTATGAAAGAATCTGAATGGTTGTTTGTGAGGGTGTTGAACTGTCATAATTGTACGAGAAACATGGCACAACTAGATTGAGGTTTTAAACACCAAACATGCAACACCTGACCTGATCAACAACACCAACAACACCACTTTCTCTTTCTAACATTGATGTCTGTTTCAGAACTAGAGGCAGTTTTTAAATTCTTGAGAGAAAACGAATTAACAGAAACAGAGTATGCTTTAAGACAGGACATTAGTGAGAGAAACAGTCCAGTTTCTTTTGATTTCGAATCCTTCTTGTTTCCTACTCCCTCGGTCAGTTTTCCGGTGAGCATCCGGTCATCGGACAATGATGATCGTCATGGTGGTGGTGACGATGGGTCTTCTTCAGATGACGAGTTCTTTAGCTTTGGCTCTTATAATAGCTGTGTTTACTCTTCAGGTACAATTTTTTATTCATATATTTACATTTATTTTTATGTTATTATGTTACTGAACACTTGAAGTGTTATGAAAAATATGTTCGTTCAAAACAAATAACCGATCGTCATTAATAACAAATAATAACAAAATTTGGTTCAATAACATAGATCTGTCAAATCTATGTTCGCAATATTTCACATAACAACTTTTTTTCTCTTTGATGAGTTTCATATTATTTTAGAAAACTCAAGACTTAGTAAAAAAACAAATATTAAAAAAACAATTTTTCATCTTGCTTAGTTTTTGTGGTTTCCCTAGAAGAAGATTATTTCATGACTCCGACCAGTACCGATGGGGCCGAGCCATTAGCCTGTCAGAGCGAGGAGTTTAGTACGACAATAAACTGGGAAGAACTTCAAGCAGAAGAGCTAGACATAGACTATTCAGCAAAAGAACAATGTCTTGTTAATAATCTGTCATCGGAAGATGGTAATAATGGATTTGGTAACCATGCATGTGACAAGAGAGAAGGGTTCTATGGTGACTTGGGCACGAAGGAAACTGTTTTCGATAGTAAATAAGCAATGGGAAAGAAGGGTTCTATGATGTCTTTAGGATCTTGACATATATCACTATAAGCTGCTTGAACATCTTGACATGCCCATCCTTTCTTCAATGGCATCTCCATGGAACGGTTATAAAGCTTTTTACTATGGTTTTTGTAACTATATGAAATAAGAGGCAGAGCGAATCCAATATATATTGAGACAAGAACAAAGAATGATTATCTTTAATCATTATTAGGAAGCTCATTGTTAGTTTTGGATTTGTTTTCAATGTTAAAAAATAAATTTGACTTAGATGAATGCTAAATAATTCGCATCAATCACTTCATTAAATATACGGAAAAATAATAAATCATTTTATAATTTTACAAAAGGATTTAAACAGAAAAAACAACTGCAAAAGAATATTAAGACTTTCAATTATAAAGAGGGACGATTATCTATTTATTTAGTTTTGGTTCGAAAGGATATAAAATTATATGTATAAGAGTTATACGATTTGCATTTTAAGTTGTATAAGTCGATTAACGTATACCATATTCATAGTTCGATAAATTGAATTTATTTAATTTATTCATTGATTTATTAGTTGATGTTTAAATGTTGAGTTTTGTGGCTAATCTTTCGTTGTTCAAATTCAATCCGATTACTTCATTTATAAGTCTATAACGCTTTTTTTCACCTGTAGGTCCAATACACAATTAATTATATAAAATAATTAATTTGATTACTTTTATTATAAAATAAGGCTCCTTATGATAATGTCTAAATATATATTTAGCATGTTAGTTTATAAACATTACAACATCTCTCATTTGGGTCAACATATGTTAATCAAGAATACATTTAACTTCACTGGGGCACCTGAATCAATTGTCCATGGACGAATGGTACAACCTCGTACATGATCAATAAACAGTAACGGACTAAAGATTTTTTTCTCGTAATGTGAACAATATGATGCAAAAATAATCACATCATTGTTACAAATCAATTAATTTGGGCAATTATGGTGTGCAATTTAACAGTAATATGGCTTGTAATCGTACCTATCTACTCTTAAATAGTCCTACCTTTGGGTATCCAATATATTAACAGATGTCAATAAATATAATCAAGCATATATATTGTTATAAACCTTTATGTATACAACATCCCAAATATCATCAGATCATATTACAAACACTCCCACTGACACTAACAATCATATACATCAATTACACTCGTATTGGTCGTGTGTTCCTGGTAAACCTTATGTAATACCTCATTTGTAAGATGATCTGATATCAGGGAGTTTTTGGCGACGTGCTCTATATTTAGTTATCCATTCTAAATTATCTCTTAACATATATGAACTTTTTATCTACATTTTTGGATTTAGACGAGCTCATATTACTGTTAGAGTACCACACCACATAATTATTGTCTCGGTCTTGCACAACACGCAAATTAGATATAAAATTCTGCAGTCACCATGACTGGTTTGATGTCTTCAACTACGCAACAAATTTTTCCATTATAGTATACGATGCAATAAGTGTTTGCTTTATATTTTTCCAAGATATTGCACCTCCGACTAATGAGATACGTTGGCTAAAGTTCTTTTTAGTGTATTCTTACATCCACCAAAAAAATATATCAGAATACTAAATGATCTCTATGCTTTTTGACTACCTATATGTCAACATGTGCCCTTTTATTGCCTTCAAGTGGTCCATACTTGGGTCACTTACATACCTCCTTAACATATCAACGACAAATGAAATGTTCGGCCTAATATAAACTTGAGCATGCATTAAACTCCCAACTGCCGAAGTATAAAAGATTAGTTTTATTTCCTCAATCTCAAGTTTTATCTTTGGACATTGACCCAAACTTAGTCTATCACCCTTTGTTACAGGGGTACTTAGTGGTTTGCAGTTTTCTATTTCGTAACGTTGTAACATATTTTTAATATGTCTTTTATGATAATCCAAGAATACCACGGAAAATATCATGATATTTTTGTATTCCTAACATTAAACTGGCATCACTGAGATCTTTTGCATCAAAATTATTTAATAAAAGTCCCTTCGTATTGTGTAATAATTCCTTTTTGTTCGAGGAAAATAGTATTTCATCGACATATAATACCAGAAATATTAAGTTACTCTCACTAAACTTGTGATAAAAATCCTCAATCGAGTTTACCTCAAAATCCATAGAGACTATCACCTCAAGAAATTTGTGGTACCATTAACGAGGAGCCTGCTTTAGCCTATAAATAGATTTTTAAGCCTGCAAACCATATTATTTGAATTACCTACTACAAAGTGTTTTAGTTGTACTGTATAAATCGTTTCTTCAATATTACCATTGAAAACCACGACTTTTACATCAATTTGATGAAGATCAAGCTGGCAGTGGGAAACTAATTTAATAATTTTTTTAAAAGAATCCTTCGTCGACACTTAGTAGACCCCTTGATGTTGAGTATAACATTTCCGTACAAAGTGTGTTTTATCTCTTTCCATATTACCTTGGGAATTACATTTGGTTTTCTAAACCTACTTACAACCAATTTTATTTTCCCCTTCAGTTAACGGGAGAAGATCTCACAATGCACTATCTTACATCAATTTATACTAGTCTTTTATAATGTAAATCCATTTCCGAGAGTCAAAGATTTCCATGACTTGTTTGTAGGATGAGGGTTTATCAAACTTTGTAGCACATGATTCATCATCTTTGGTACTTCGTTTGCCTTTGTTTCATATAATTTATTATGTTTGGCTCTTTTAGATATAATGAGCCACTAAAAAATATAACCAAGATTAGCATAATCTTAAACACTGAATATATATGATGATCAATGTGGCTTGGCTGGTATGGTGATTGTGATAATATAGTTCTGATTTGGTGGTTAAAGCATAGTGATTGATTTTATTTTATTTTGAATATATCGGTTGTAGCAGTTTAGAAATTATCAAGGCATCGATTGTATTGATCTAGACATCATTGAGGCATCATTTGTTTGAAATAAAGTATTTGTTGCATTAACTATGAAGATTTTGATAAAATGAGCACTTGCATCAACCAGAATCCTATCATTCGAGGTATTGCATGTTTCGACTATGAAGTCATTGGTCAAACCAAGTAAGGCCATCTTCCCTGAAGATATTGAATAACTCTAAAATTCAAAATAGTTTATTCCAAATCTCGTAAATGTTCATCATCTGATTGACTTTTGACTAACATATCATAAATATAGAACTCCATATTCCTTCCAATTTGACAAGCAAATGCATTGTTTACCAATTTTTTATACGTTCCCCCACCATTCGTGAGACCAAAATACATGACCGGGTAACCATGCAATCCTCGGTCAGACGTAGTAATTTCTTGATCATTCAGATTTGTTTGGATCTGAATGTAACATGTGAATGCATCCATCAAAAAAACATATTCTCCGATGTTGAATCAACAAGCTGATCAATCTTTGGCACATGAAATGGATTTTTGGATACACCATATTCAAATCCGTAAAGTCAACATACATCATTCATTTTACGTTTTTATTTTCTAGAAGCACTGAATTTGTAGTCCATAATAGGTATTGTGCTTCCCGTATATGTCCGACCTTAGATAATCGATCCACTTCAGCCACAATGACTTCAAATTTCTCTACAGACAAAGCTATCCTCTTTTTGATAATGGGTCTAAACTTCGGATTTAAATCCAAGCTATGACATATTACCTCGAACAGAACCCCTACACCATCCTCGGTTTTCCAAGCGAACACATCTAAATTTTCAGACAAATACTTCAACAATTGGTAACGTAAAATGGGTGACAATAATGTCCTTATTCACACATTGTTCTCATTAGGGAACATATAATCCTCAACATTTTCTACTACTACTATCGGTCTCGGGGTCTTCCTCGGATCATTTACACCTTAATCATCCGAATTTGACCCCCTTGATTGTTATTCAATCATATTATCATTGGTGGTGACCTTTCTGGAATGCAAAGTTATTGCATAACATTCTTTTGCCACTTGCTGATCACTTCGAATGACTCCGACACTGTCGCCAATTACGTACTTCAAACACTGGTGAACGGTTGAAACAACCGTGTGCATTATAAAAAAAACTAGGATCTTCCAAAAATTGCGTTGTAGCTGATTGGACATTCCACCATCATAAACAAAACTTGAACTTGTTTTTCCTAAAAAGACCTCTTCCCAACAAAAATTCTCTTTCGAATTCCCCAATAACTTGCGTCGTTCCCCCTGTAAACCCAATTATGGTGCGCTCAGATCGGAGAATCATAGGTGGGTTGCGCATATTCTCATACGTTGATTTGAAAAACACATTCATTGAACTACATGTATCAATTAGTATTCGTCGGATCTTAGTTCCCGCTATTTTTGTGTCGATCACCACTACATCCTCATGGGGTCCAGCTAAGACCCTCAAATCTTCCTCGTCAAACAAAATAAAAGGTGTAACATTCTTCACATAAAGATGGGTAGACATTTTTCCTTCTAATTGAGCTGTCAAACTTACTACATATTTTTTTCTTGAACTATTAGTAATTCCGGCAATAGTATCTCCCCCAAAAATGACCAAATTCTCAAAATACTCGCACAGACTACGAACCCTCCCTATGATCATTGGTTCGTTCACAACCAACACTATTTTCCGATATGGGTCTGAATATAAATATTCCAAAACCGCGTCGAAGCCTTCCTATTTTTCTAACTTCGAATCCACGATCATTAATGTGTTTTCTTGCTTTGACGGTGTGTTCATATTATGTTGTGCAGACGTACTCAGATTATTCCAAACATTATTCTGTCCTTTAACAAAAGTCATCAACTTTTCGTTTCCCAATCAGAATCTGAATTTCTTTCTTCAAAGCTATATAGTCCACAGTATCATGCCCGATGTTGTTATGGTACTTGCAAAACTTGTTGTTTCGCTCCTCTCTTCGTCTATTTATCGGGGTTGGTTTTATAAAGTTAACATGATTCTTGTCTCTCTCAAAGATATTGACACGTTCTCAGTTAATCCGCAAAATATTATGGCCAGTAGGTGCATGTCCCGAATTTCTTTGAGTGAAGCTTGGCCCAATTTGAACTCTTCTCGGCTCTTCTACTTTAATTTCTTCCTCAATTTAAGCCATTAAAACCCCAAATGTCAATGCACTTCTCCCCGTAGTCTTGTTTGCTAAATCCACCGGAAGCAACCCTTGCCTAAAATCTGTCATTGCAACTTGCTCTTCACAATCTTCCATTCTATCTTTGTTAACACAAAGCGTCTAGTATAATCTTTTAATTTCTTTCTCACAACTTGTTTACATTGTAATATAGTATCACCGTTAGCTCGAATCTTTTTGTGTCCCACAAATTGTCTTTGGAATGCAATATAAAAGACCCCAAAGCTGGTTATAGATCCTTTCAAAATTTTATTGTACCACTTTAAGGAGGCGCCCTTAAACGTTTGTGAGAATGCTTTACATACCAACTTGTCATCATCCTCAAAGTTCATTATATAACTTTAAAACTGCTCAATATGATTGGTAGGATCACGTGTCCTATTAATTTTTTCAACATTTGAAATATCAAAGTGCCTAGGAAGAGGTATCGACTGACTCCAGTTGTTCCCATAACTGCATATACTTTAGAAGACAAAGGAGAATTTCTTCAATATACTCCTTACATGTATTGACTGGCTCCAATTGTTATGTAAATTTTACTTTGCAATATTAACATACTGATTATATGGGTTATCCTCGAACAAAGGTTTGTCTCTCTACGAGATTTCCGATAACGGCTTCCCTCTTTCCTCGAAGAAAAGATAATATATATTGTCTAAACAAATCATTTTCGAAATCCGAACCATAAAAATCATTATCACTGGTCAAAATATACCGATGTTTATCTTTCTTTTCCTTTTGTGAAGAGTGATGTCATTTGTCTCACTAAACTGTACTTTTTATGATCACTTTACATTTGGTGAACAATATAAGATTCATCAGACAAGTTTTCCAGCTCTTTTTTCTCTTAACTCGCGTTACCTCGTATCGCAGCTTACCAAATTGAATCTGCTGCTTCATTTGATTAAGATGATCGTTCAAGACAAATACCCGATCCTCACACTGTTCGGTTCCTTAAAATTTCATCTCGGTTGCATCAATTATTAATGATCTTCGCATTAGATTGCTCACCCTGCTTGTTTCCCTGAATTCCATCTCGGTTTCATTAATTATTAATAATCTTATGGTCGTAGACCGTCCTTTTTATTGTTTCCTGACAAACATAACTGAAAAAAATATCTTATTAACAATCTGTTATTGGAAAATGATAACAAATGCATTTAATAACCATATCACTAGAGGTCTCTGCGGGTAAAAGCTGAAGAACTGTTAGTAAACCAAACTGCAAAACTGGCCCGTTGGAACTGCAAACCGCCAGAACTGCAAACCGTTGGAACCGCAAGAACCGCATAAGGAATAAACCGCTAGAACTGCAAACCGCCAGAACCGCAAACCGTTGGTACCGCAAACCGCGGTTTATTTGTAGATATTATAAGGGTTTTAATTATTTTATAACCAAAATCATATCTTAAGTTATATTTAAAAAATATGGAGATATTGTATATGATTATAAAATTATTATTACATTTTTGTTAGTATTAATTTGTTTTGGTTATTAATATATTAAGTGTTGTAATTATTATATAAACCAAAATTTTAAATATTACTTATGTTATTATTACATTTTGAATATTATTATTATGTTTTGGGGATGTTGATATTATGTTACAAACCAAAACTATATCTTATCATGCTAAAATATTACAAATTTTATGGTTATAATTTTAATATTACATTTTGATTACTATTGTGATTTGGTTATAAATATTACAAGTGTTTGTTATTATTTTTTAAACCAAAATCAGATCTTATAAGTATTTTGTAATACAATTTTTGTTATTATAATAAAAGGTAAATAGTTTTTTTGGTTTATTTAGCCGTTCACAGTTTATACTCTTGCGGGCCAGGAGTTGTACAAATGTTTTCAAATTTAAATACAAAACAGTAAAAAAATATTACAAACATCATTCATATTCAGCTTCAGCTTCGTCTTCTTCGTAAGTAAAATCTTCGTCTTCGTCCTCACTTGATTCACCTTCAGCTTCGTTTTCTTCCATAATTTCTTGTTCAAGTGTATCTTCATAATCATCCGGATAATCTTCGAAGATGTCGTCTACATTCACTTTGTCTCTAAACTCTCTGTCTTGCATCCTTTATCCGCCGCTGTCCAATCCTTGACTGCCACAAACACTCCAAGTACGTTGCCCGTCAATCTTGTTCTCTTAGTCGTGTATTGCAACCTCGCTTGGCTGAAAGCACACTCGCTTGCAACTGTAGACATAGGTATTGCATAAATCTCTTTAACAAACCTGCAAAGAATATGATACTCTTCAGTTTTGGTACCCCACCATCTTATGATATCTTCGATACCACGGTCGGGAAAATTCGTAAAAGGAAACCTAGTGCTCAAATATCTAGACAGCTCATTATCAGATTGAGAGGTTTCTATAAATTCATTGCTCCGTAATATTTCCATTTGAACATAGTTAGTAGAAAGTCTCCCTCTACCCCTATTGTTACTACTCCTTACATTTGTAGTTGTATTTAATTTATATCTTTCAGCATACTTATCATACATATTATGCATACATTCATATACGCTGACAATATACCCTTCAGGGTCAATTGGATCCTTCGGTGGACTAGTTACAGAAAACTGTACGGGTCGATAAAAACATCTAACTAGCCATTCAAATTGATATTTTCGTGAAAAATGATCCAAAATGCAAGCAATTGAATAAGTCATAGGGGTTGGATGAAAATACTTTGTGAACTTGAATTCCATTTGGGGCACCATGTCTACGCATATAAAATTTGATCTAAATTCATCCATATGTATGGCAAGATTAGTAATCGTAAAAAGGGTAAAATAATCATTAGGTTGATTTTGTGAAGAAAAGGTTAGAGTGTTATCTTTAAAAAGTTTTTAAAATCTTAACATGTGTGCATAATATTTCCAATGTTGTTTTTCAATAACTGTTTCAGGATAAGGTGCATTATAAAGCGTCATAATCTCTTCTTTAAAAACATGCGCACGTGCAAGCATTGCATAAGTAGAAGTACATCTAGTTTCAACATCTAATATAAGTTTCCTATATTGTTTCCCATTTGCAATAACAAATGTTTTAAAAGCTCTTTTTTTAGCAGCGGAGGTCGTGCAAAATAGGATCCCATTTTTAATAGGGGCAATATAATCAACCATAACCTTATTTATTCCATCTTTCGCAATTAATTGAAGTACGTGGCATAAACATCTAGTGTGAAACAATTTAGGAAAAATGGGAGTGCAATCTTGTGTAAGCAATTTTATAACACTCAAATTAGAAGATGCATTATCGAACGAAATATACGTAATCTTATTTCTAATGCCATAAATATTCATGCATTCAACCATACTCTCCCTAATTAATTGTGCGTTATGTAAACCAGTAGATTCAAACCATATAATTCTCCTTTGGAGTACCCATTCGGGATCCATCCCATGAAGGGTAACACATACCATATCAAAATCAGTAAAAGTAGATTTGTCACTAGTAATCGAAACATTCCATGGCAAAGTTAGCATAATTTGAATAATGTTTTTTTTTCTTTTTAACAAATATTTAAAGCCTAGCGATCGCAAAGAGATACATGGAATGCGTTTTTCCTGTGGGTTTACCCCAACTTGCATCCAATTTTCGTATCTCCAAGAATCCCCAAAACTGAATGGTTGTAAACTACTGACTGCATAAATCATTGTTTCTTCCCTATACGTATCGTGGTTAAACTCAAAAGGAAGACCTGTTTGAGGGTTTATGCAAACATTATTTGGGTTAGGTTTTGTAGGATCATATATTTCATGTTTTTGTAAATGTTTTACCATAGTGCTAGTGCCCATATTTCTATTTCCACTTATGTGAAGATAAATGTTATTGCACTCTTTACAAATACTAGATAAACCATCATCTGATACAATATAGTGTAGCCAAAATCCAAGATGTTTTCTTACGAGATCTCGATCCACCACTAGTACTTCCACCACCACTTTCGTGGGAGGAGAGTGTGTCAACGTGAGGGGAGTCTGTAGGAAAATCATCTACGGTATTGAGATCCACATTAGCGGATGGGTGAGCATTAGTATTTTGACGTTTTAGAGACATTTTAAAACCTAAAACAACGTTTTTTAAAAAAATATGCAATAAAATACTAATCAAAACTCATTAATATTGCAAATAATAAAAACTAAATTTAGACTAATACCAACTAATAACAACTAATAAAAACTAATAACAACTAATAACAACTAATAACAACTAATAACAACTAATAAAATTAGAATTAAAAGAACTAATTTAAATAACTACAACAAGTAAATAACTTGATAAATTATACGAAGCTCTTAATTGAGCTATTATAATGTTATCCCAACGTTATTTAAGTGTTTTTATCAAATAGAAACAATTTGCGGAAAAAAAAATCAAACAATTCCGAAAGTAGAACTACAATATGTAAAATAAGAAATTTGAGTTTTCTAGAATATTTAGAACAAGTAGAGATATTTAGAGAGATGTAGACAAGAGTTTGTGAGTTTGTGAGCTTGGAGTTGGGGTCTCCTCTATTTATAGGGGAGACCCATAAAAACAATTAAAAAATTCGGAAAAAAAAATTGTCTGGGGCATCCGGACGTAATTTCTGGACGCCCGGACTGTAAATTCAGACCATCCAAAAAAATTCTCCGGATGCCCCGGAAAAAAACAGCGGCTAGTTAATAAACTAGCCGTTGTTTGTTTGGTCCGCATGGATAACGTCGTCCAACGGTTATTTCAAAAAAAACCCTATAAATACTACCCATTCTCCCTATAATTTTTCACACCACTACCAATCTCTCTCTAGTTACCTAAACTTCTCTCTAAATTTTCTTTATAATTTTCAAACACAATTTTTTTTATACAGGTTACAGAGAATGTTTTCGAGAAGATCAAAGCAAGCTCGGAAGATTGGAGGAGATGATTCATCATCCTCGAGACGAAGAACGAATGCCGAAAGAAATTTGGGGTATGAAGAGGTGGAGGAATCGGAGAGCGCGACTTACGAACATCACGACGAAGGGGAGGTTCGCGTCTGTAATCCGCTAGCACCACGAGGTGTAACCAAATTTTGGGCGGGTATGTATTTGGATTATGATGAACTGATCGAAGTAGAAGGTATGCAAAAAAAAAATCAGACTTCTTGAACCTAATAATGGCCTAGGTTGGATGACAATGGCTAGATTCAATTGTGAATGGTATATCGAATTAATACGCAAGTTTTATGCCACCGCACGTTTAATTGAGAATGATCCAAATGGTAGAAGTGTAGGAATGAGTTGTTTAATTGATGATGATGCCTATAGTTTTCTTTAAACTGATTTTGAAGAACTTTTTTTTCGTTCCAACCCGTGATACATATACCGGTCATAAATTACCTTCCATCACTTATCCTCGTTCGGGCTAGGCTACTGATTGGCATATGTCCTACGACGAAGCAGTAGAGATTCTTACTTGTTGTGGTTTGGAGGCTCCAAAAATTAACGGTAAATTTCGAGCCATAAGAAGTAATTTGGATGCTAATGGGAAATTAGCTTTAAAATTGGTAAATAGTATATTTCTTCCCCCTAGTAACAATGATTCGCAAGTTTCATATATTCAAACATTTTTAAGTGCTTTTATCGTGCGAAATGAGGGAAGAATTAATTTACCTAGCTTGATGATTCGAAATATGGCTATGAGGTGTGGGACGGATAAACTACCTTATGGGATGATAGTGAGTCATTTGCTTGTTTCGAAAGGAGTTGATGTGAGTATGTACACTCCGATGAAGGTTAGGACAACTAGTGCTATAGGTAGAAATTCTTTGAAATTGCAGGAGATATACTCTTGGGATTGAGAGTTGATATCAAAATGGCAGGCATGGCGTAACCATAGGCCCGAGTTGAATGATATATGGGCTGCGAACGGTCTTACAAAACCGCCAAATCCACCTTCTGAGCAGCAAATTCAGCCGCCTTTCGATCCAAATGCTATTGGTGGTTCTTCTGGACTATCGCGACAAGAAAGGCGAACCGACCGCGAATTTGCTGAGCATTCGCATGAGAAGCAGATGGATTATATCCACTGGGCGCATACTCAACAATCGGATTGGCATGATCAATATATGGAGTGGCAAGCTCAATTTCAGCAGTGGCAGGGAGGGTAAATGACCAGCTTAGCCAGATACAACAATGGCAGGGTAGGGGGTGAATGATCAACTTGGTCACCTGCAGCAGTGACATGGTGAATACAACCAGTGGCATGGTCAGTACGAGCAGTGGCATGATAGACAAGATCAATGGAATGAGCGATTCGCAAACTCTTAAGCCGAACAATCGGAGTATATGCAACAGATGATGGAGAACATACATTTGCAAGGTCCATCGCCTAACAACAACAACAATGAAGCTCCTTAGTTTTTTACATTTGATTGTTTTAAGCATTTTCGTTGTAATGTTTTTCTTTTTTATTTGATTGAACAACTACGTTACTTGTTTGGTTTTTATTTTTAATAAATTGTTTGTTTTGCTTCTATTTTTTATGAAATGTTATTTAAATCACTTTTAATTTCAATTTTTATTTTGTTATTTACAAGTAATTTAAGTTTATGCATATAATTATACAATTCTAAAATTTTAAATTTAAACTTTAAATATTGAATAGTTCGAAAATACAATAAACTATTTAAATCATCTAAACATAAACACTTCAAGCTTGAAAGATCTAAAGAATCACCTAATAATTTAAAATCAGAATACAATTATATGTCTAATAGATACATATTGTACCTTATATTAAACAAAAATATCTTAAATATCTAGTATGTTCAAACAATATACAAATCATTTTACAATTATATTATTTACGATATCTTGTTTAAAACAATCAAATTATTAATTTTATAATCGTAAAAATATTTTTAATAATATTGAAAGTTGTAATCAAAATACAATTAGAATGTAATTGCTTGATTATAAAATTTTGATTAAAATGATATAATATTTAAATTAAAATACATTAAATAGCATAATTAACTCGTTTATATTGTACAAATTAATTTTATAAACAGTTACAAATTAATTTTAACTAATATTATAAAATACTTTGATAAACTATACCTAAATGGTTTTTATGGGATAAACTGCAAAACTGGTCCGATAAAACCGCAAAAAACAGCGTTAGAATTGCAAACCGCATAAGCAGTGAACCAACAGAACCGCGGTTCTCTGTTAAACGGTTCTGACGGTTTGAACCGTTTGACACCTCTACATATCACTGGGCGAAGGAAACTTATTTCGATAGTGATAACAGAGAGTTTTGAAGTATTGATGGGAAACAATCCCGAGTAAAAACAGATTTGTTCGAGCTCACTATAATAATAATAATAATAAAATCATATGCGTTATTAATCTCCGACATATATGTTGAGAAAAACAAATAAAAATATTAAAACCGGCTCAAGGTTTATTTCTCCGAGAAGATCGTATACTAATAGACCGGACAATAAAAATACGTGCAAGACGCAGTCAAACCCCGGTCCACAACAAAAGAAGTACTAAAGCATACATGATTTTGACTTTCTTAATACTCAAGTTTTCTAATGCAAAAATTCACCTTCTTACAGTAGCACATAATGTCTTTCCATGTAATATTAAAGGAAACATTAAAATTAAAAAGTTATACACTATACTATAAAGCATGTATTTTGTTCCATGTATGATTCCAGTTCACACGGTTTATAAATTAGGGGTGACGAAAAGAATGTAAAAAAACATTGTACTACTCAAATCCGCGGATACCTCTTTGATTTCCGGTGTTCTTCAATTTCATTCATCCAATCCGACAGCCACAAAATACCCTTGTAACCAAAATATGTTACTGCAATTAAACCAGCCACCAGAGCGACAAGTAGAAGCAGCCACTTTATCGCATCAACAAGTTTCTGCCGGAAAAACATCAAAGTGATAATCGCATTAGACAATTCTGCAAAAGCTTGACTTCATGTTCAGAGAAAGAAATTTACCTGCACCCTTGAGATTTGTTTGCCTTCTTTAACTCGATCACGCTTCTTCCTCCGCTTTTGTGTGTTTTTCTCTGTTTCTGGCTTCTTTTCCTTTAATAAACAAAAAAAAGTAGGATCTCTTGATCAATTACAGTTCTAAGATCATATAATGCCGCTTGAAAAGGGCTCAACAGATCATCCATGCTTGTGGACTGAAATTGCAAATATGTTCTCTATTATATGACAAAATAGCTGCATTTCCAAGGTGACATGGGACTTTTGTAACTTAAATTACTAATTATAATGGTTTATTATAATAAAAAAAAAAACAGAGTTACCTCAACATCATTGGATTTGCGCTGTAGTAATACCGAATCTACAACTGGTACTTTACTCTTGCAATCAGAATTGCACTGCAAGAGACCTTGTCCAAACTGATTCTTGGATACTTCTTTAGGATCTTGATCCATATCATGATAAGCTGCTTGAACATCACGACATAGCCATTCTTTCTTCAATGTTTGGCACTTACATCGAACCGTGACCTTGACACAGAATTATAGGCTTTTTAATATGGTTTTTGTACTTGAGGTAGACCGAATCGAATAAATGAGTTTAAGATCAAAACAAAGAATGAGTTTATTAGTTTATCAGTTTGTTATTTTCGAAGATTTTGAGCTTGTCCTGGACCTTTATTTTTATTTTTTCAGTTTGTTATTTATTTTGCTTCTGTATCCAAACTGACTTAATAACTGTACTACTTATTTTGCTTCTGTATCCAAACTGACTATAACTGTACTATGTATAGCTGGATTCTTCAAGATATATACCTTTTTGCAACACTTTTCAGGAGATGGACATTGACCTTGATGGCATGTCTCAGGGCACAAGTGAGTACAATTCGGTAACTTTCTGCATTATTATAAACAACCATATGTCACTGTAGCTGATAATCCAACCATTAGTTCATTATATACAATAAGCAGTTTGACAGTACAACTCTTCCAGTAGTTTTACTTAAGATCAACCTTAAGAACAAATTTGAGAGCACCAATATAAGAAGCCAACTTACTCATGTTAAAAGGTATGTAAAGGCCCAAAAACATATATGTAAAACAGAGACGGAGGTGTTTATTACACTTGAAGTTTTGACATAATTCAGCTAAAAACCAACTAAACAGAAAAAATAGAAAAACTCATTGTGAGTAATAGTTTGACCTATTATTACCAGAATTTAAACTTCAAATATGCGACCATAGTTGAATTTGGTAATTATTGTTTGCATTCTAAAGCTAATTTCTAAAAAAGGTCTAAAGCTATATTTCTAGGTCTGCCTTTATGTAGAGTTAAATTAAACACATAAACACCCGAGACAAATGTTGCATATAGAATAAAACAATAATGAACTGAATCAATTACTTGTGGCAAGGTCCTCGACAAGAACGGACTGTAATTTGCTCTTCTTTAGACAGGGTGTTGTAATATATACACTCAAAAGCATGTACCATTGCACCACAGTGACATGATCGCTTGATAAGCACTTTGCAGGGAGGACATTCCTCTGGATGACATCGACGTGGACATGGATGCTGACAAGCAGGTCTTCTTTCCTAAAATAAAGTTTAAAGGATAAGCCATGTAAAAAAAACACAAATAGAATCTCATATCTCATCACTTTTTTTGTGTGCACGCTATGAGATTTTGTTTGAACCTATGAGGCTATTGTATTAACAGAGCCTAAATGAGGCAAAACTATAAAATCATTACCAACCTTTTGGCAAGGAAGATGACACTTTTCGCAGGATTCGCTTATTTTGTCTAGAGTAGATGATGGAAGCTGGTTGTTCAGGGCATGACAGTATTTCGTACAATAGTGGTTGCTGCAAGGAAGAAGATTTCCGCACAAATTTTCACATGAAAACTGTATTCTATCTGAGCAGACCATCTGCAACAAGAAGAAATCCAAAAAAAATAAAAAATCAAACAAAACGAGGAAGGCCACATTAACTAAATCAAAACTGAAATCAGAACAAACCATCCTCTCCGCTCCATGGTGCTGGCCAAGACATGATCTCCAAACAAGTTCTGGACAAGGAGGGCATGGTGAACCAGGAGTAACTTCACTTGGATAGTTGAATTTTTTTTTCTTCGGTTTCAATGTGAAATCGGGATTAGGAGGAGGTATAGGACCATGACACCTGATCACAACACAATAGAAAAGCCCAAAAATTTTAAAAAAAAGGAATGGAGCCTGGAACTAAACACAGGCTGTTGGATCCACGGAAAATCTAAGGTAAATAAATTATTTCAAAAACAATAGTTTTTGTGTTTGGTTGTAAAGTTTGGGAAAAGATTGTAGACTTGTAGTATATACATTCTTCTTCAATTCAAATAAAAAGAATGGGTGAAATTAAAATAAAGTATTTCAGCTATTGAATACTTCCTTGCAATCTTCAGAGTAAAAGTATAGAATATTTTAAAATCCCCAAGCTTTTCTAGCACATTCAGACAAGACCAGAGTTCTCTCTTTTCTACTTTTCTTTTTCAACTTTCTTATTGTTTCCCAGAACATTTCCTAAATCCAAACTAGGCCAAAATAATAACATAAAAATCGAATGTACACAAACCTTAGATTGCACTTATGCCCACATGGGTATTCTTCTTCACAAGCTAGCCGACATAGGGGGCAAGCTCCGTAATGGCACCTGTGTGGCTGGAACAAAATATTTATGTGTCATTGGTTTCACTACACTCGAGTAGGACAAGCCGAATCAGGTTATACTATGGATTGAATATATTATTTTGCTCTGGAGATAATGTACAACCAGCTAATTATTACCTTGCAGGTTGAGCTATGTCTACACAATCGAGGTATTAAACATAATTTGCGGCATCTAGGAGGCTTTTGAATCTTCTCCGTGCCACACGGTACCTGTAAGAAAAATCCAAATGATGTTCTCACATTGATAATAATTTATAAAAGTCGAACAAACTAGCAAGCTAGCACGAGCTCAAATATGAAAAGAGGAAGAGAAAATATGTAAACTGATTCTAAATGATAAAACCAAACGATTTATTGTAAATCTATTTTCTTCTTGAAAAGTTGGAAAGATTTCACGATAGTCTTACCTCAAACCTTGTCTCGCCACAATGACAGGATATGGTTACCATTATCGGGCAAGGAGCACATTGACCTCTACAAGGGAAAACAAATTTATTAACACTGGAGTCTTGACTAATAGTGAGCTCCCATTATATCTACATGATTAAATTGCATACATCAAATCCTTCTTATTAGCACATCAAACATGATAAATTCTGAACGCTTAAAATGAATATCGTGAAGTTACAGTCCTCTTTCTATACTGTACAACATTACGTAAACAATGTCGCCAGATTGAAATTAAATACCTTTCACTGACAAAAATAAAATTCAGCTAATATTATGGAAGCTGCAAACAGAAAAACCAACAAGAAGACAGCTTACTGATGGCATGGTGAGGAGCACTTATGGTTCTTGCATCGAAGTCTTCTTCCACAAATCTAAAAATTCAATATTTCAGGGACATTTTATTAATTATTAATTAGATATTGATAATAAACGGACAAGAATAACAAAGTGAGTTAGAGTTGAATTTAGCTAACTAGGGCACCCCTGCCGTGCGGCCCAAGATGCAGTAGATTAGGTTCGAGTATCATTCATAGACACTCAAGGTGAAGCTCAAATGGAAAAAAAAAAAACCAGCTTGAAGCTCGATTGAGATCAAATTGTTTCTAAAAATTGGACTCCTATATCAAAGAAGGCCTTGATGAAAGCTTGTGTTAATAAACTAGGCTTACTCGAAAATTTCAATCCCAAGTTGTCTGTAAGTGAGTAGACGCACCTCAGAACATGGCGGACATTCCCCATCGCAGCAACGACGTTTACAAGGATGACGTGCACAATCTCTAATTTTCTGACACTTTCTCTCACATGTCAAGTCTTGATAGCAAGGAACCTAGTAAGGATACAGTTGCAATGCTCTCTTAATGAAATCCTCAAGACCTCCAAAGCACAATAATATTGTAAAGTAGTGGTGGGCTAACAAACAAATACTTCAAGTTTTACAATTTGACTCAAATTTGTATTAAGCTTGAGCTCGTGTAGGCTCAACTCACGTTTGGCTTAAATAACATTAAAATACAATTTATTCAATATTGAAGTACTGAAATTATTTTCACCAAAAAAAGTATTAAATTGTGAAATTTTTTATGAATTCACAGGCTCAGCTTGTGGAATCAAGCTGAAGTCGAGAGCTTGCAAATCAAACATAACTTTGAGCCGAGCCTTGCAAATAAACATTTTACTCGAGCTTGAACACCTGGCCTTTCGTGCAAACTAGCCTAAACGACAATTAAA
Source organism: Limnanthes douglasii subsp. nivea (assembly GCA_036936605.1). Taxonomy (NCBI): domain Eukaryota; kingdom Viridiplantae; phylum Streptophyta; class Magnoliopsida; order Brassicales; family Limnanthaceae; genus Limnanthes; species Limnanthes douglasii. The sequence goes on along the minus strand of JAUPFV010000002.1, from coordinate 107,266,434 downwards.
AGCAAGAGCATTTCACCTGTTTCTTCAAACCTCCACACCTGCAATACTTGAATATCGTAATCCTGCATGTCTCAGCGCAGGAACCACGATGACACCTCTCAGGACACCTATGGAGACCACAAAGCAGAGTTTTCTCACAAGATGCACCACATAAGGGCACCTGAACATCACAAGGCAGACCCTCATGCACTCTCTTTCCACAAGGACAAGTCCTCCTCCCCTGATAAGGGCACTCTCCACATTCTCCTTCATGGCAACCTCTCTCACAAGAATGTTTCCTGCAACTCAGGACATTCTCGCATGGATTATCACACCTAAACACTCTATCACAACAATCTCTCTCTTCCTTGACCTTACCACACCTACAACTAATAACCCTACGCACTCGACATGGCGGACACTCATTACTGTGGCAGATTTCTCGACACCGATGTGATTCACAATCTAGAACTCTGTTACAAATCTTAGCACACGAGAATCTCTTGCTTCCACATCGTCGAACGTCTTCGCTGGATCCACAGAAACACGAACTTTTGACTAGCTTTGGACAGGACGGGCAGGGACCCGGATGGCATAAGAGCAAGCAGAAATGACCGCAATCGTTGCTCAACGATCTTCCACAGACCTCGTTACACGAATGCGGCAGGATCCATGGATCATCGCCCGGCGGATTCTCAAGTTTCCCGCAGAAACACACATAACGCTTCGGGATCTGCAATTTTGAGTATGAAGATCGGCACTTTGGGCAGTTCCAGGCGGCGGATTCCGCCGCTTTCTCGGCGGTTATGGGGAGACGCGCGATGGCACGTAATGCTACGGCGTCCAGCGATTGGCGAGCCCAGGCTTGGATACAGAAAAGATGAAACACCGCGAAGCAGAGGGAAGTGCAGGACCATGTAGGATCGGAGTTTTTGATGCGTTCGAGACAGATCAGGCATGAAAGAGCACCTGAGGAGGAGGAGGCGAGGAAGGATTTGATCTTGGCTAGGTCAACAGTGGTGGTTGTTGTCGATGAAGAGCTCAGTGATTGGCAATCCAAGTAAGCTTTAAAGATGGAGCTCGAGAGATCGGCGTGGCTATGGACGGGATCAGATTCTGAGTCGGAATTTGTATCGGAGTCTGAGTAGTGACCGGCGTGCGGTGGTGGTTGGGGCGGTGGTCGCCATCGCTCACCGGTGGCAAGGGACATTTTGGTGAACTAGTTGGAGTGATGGGTCCAACCAGCGTTGGTCTTATTTGATTTAGACACGTCTCACATAATATTATTCTTTTCCATTTTAAAATATGCCAAATGATTTCACCCCCTCTTTTTTTTTAAAAGTTTAATAACCTTCATTAAAAATAATTGACAAGTTTACAAAGCTTAAGAACCTAAATAGAAGTCCTTAAAATATTTAGAACTAGTCAATAATTGATCCAAAACTAAAATTTAGCGTTTGTTTTGGTTAAAATTTGAGATTTCCTCCATTAACATTAATGTTGAAATCAGAGCTCATTCATTCAGTCTTTTTTAAACTATGATGATTCATTGCTTCTTCACGTTTTTAGACTATTTTGAAGAACCATTCAATAGACCAAACTCTATTTTTCGAAGAACAAACATAACAGAGCTTTAAACAGCCTAAATTGCCTCAGGTCTTCAAACTAGCAGAGTCCAAATCAATTCTGAAACATCTTTTCCAAGGTCAGCAGCTATCTCAATTTATATCTCATTCTTAGCTTCACTATGAAGGGCAAGTATTTGAATTTGTAGCAGAGATCTTCTAAGATTTCGGGAGATTGAAGTCAGAATCTCACATTCCTGAATCACAAAAGTTAAGTTAATCTTCTATTCGTATATATCAAATGTTTAGGCTTTCCAGTAAAAAGATAGCATCCAGCATAGCTGGAGTTTTAAAATTCTTGTAATCGAGTTTCATCTTACACTTTTGAGCCCAACGAGCCAGCCAATCAACTGCTCGATTTTTTTTTCTAACGATGTGATGAATTGTCATTTTACAATTTAGAAGAGATTTGATGTTGTTAAGGATTGAACTTAAGCTTAAAGGAAAATTTCCAGTAGAAAGCAGAGAAATGATTATTTCATAATCGTCTCAACATCAACTTCCTTAAGTTATTTGATTCTAAATAGTTGGAGACCACCATGGATTGCACGAGCTTCAACTTGAAGAGGAGTTAACATTCCATAATTGTTTCCATAGCCCAGAACAAGGTTACCCTGGTGATCTCTGATGATAACAACACCACTTGCTTCACCTCTAATAGAACAGCTAGCATCCGAGTTAACTTGATATCTACCAGGACATAGAGGAGTCCAAGTGAGGTAAAAGATCTTTTTCTTAATGCATAAGTGATTAATGCAACCAAGAACAACAGTAGCTTTGTCACAATATTTCCAGTGCTTAGCTTTCAGTAATCTTGAGTAGTCTAGGTCTGTCAGAATTTCGGTAATGTGTCTGATTGCTGCATTTGTAGAAGTATGAATAGAACTCATATTCATTTCGTTCCTATGTTGCCAAATGACGCAGCTAATTATAGTTAGCAAAATTGTTTTTATGTGAATTTTATTTGAAGCGGACCAAAACCAAGCCAAGAACATATGCTTGACAATCATGAACCTTTGGATATCCATCTTTAAGACACCTGCAAAATAAGCCTAAATTTCCCAAGCAAAAGGACAAGAGACAAATAGATGATTTGTAGTCTCACAATTAAAACAAAATTGGCATTTTGATACCAGATTTATATGCTTAGATTGAATAACAGAGTCAGTTGGCAATTTTTTTAAGATAAGCCTCCAAGCCATAAAGGAACACTTCCTAGGAGAAATCTTATTAGATTACCAAATAAAGCAGAGCTACTGCGAGAAATTATCATAGCTTTGACAGTGTCTTTAATATTAAATTTACCATCCATAGATAAAGGTCCATATGATAGTATCCTTAGCTAAGTTGTTAAGTTTAAGTTTAGTAACTAAGTTAATGCTACAGTCACTTAAGATATGCTTAAGCATATTCATGTTCCAACAGTTATCTTCCCACATAGAACTTGCCTTCTTACCTTTAAACCAATTATTGTTATGATTAGGAATTAGATTCATAAGAGGAAGCCTATCAAACCAATTGTCCAACCATATATCTATATTACCACAGCCAAGATTCCGTCTACTATGATCTTGAGCAAACTCCCTTATTTTGAACAACCTTTTCCAAGTTTGAAAGTCATACTTAGAGTCAACTTGGAGAGGGTGTTTATCTTTACAATAGATGTCATGAAGAAGATTAGCCCACAAAGAATTGTTTTCTCTAAACTTTATCAAGAGCTTGCAGGAGAATGCTTTCTGAATGTTTATTAGGCTGCTGATATTGAGACCCCCCCCCCCCTCATAAAAAGACTTACAAATAGCTGGCCATGTAGTCTAGTGAGTTTTGTAAGTTTCACTGTTGGAACCCCATAAGAAGCTATTAATTAATTTTTCAATTTTTGATATGATAGAGGTGGGGACCCAGCAGCTCTATAACCAGCAGAGAGTGATATCCATAAGAACTGATTCCACTAAAGTTAGATGCCCACCATATGATAATATCTTTCCTTCCCAATTAGAATTTTATCTTTATTTTTTTCAAGTAAAAGTGTAAAGTTAGTTGATTTGTTGTAAGGACTGAGAGTTACACCCAAGTATGTTGTTGGAAGGAGAGTTGTGTTAAATCTAGTTTGTACAATGAGGCAGTTCCTCCTGTCAATAGGCATGCTTGATGATGTTATAATCTCTGTTTTTCTTTTGTTTATAGATTGTCGTGAAATATCTTGGTATACCTGCAAGAATTGAGTTATTTTTTCCTAAGAGAAACATGAGAGTCGTTAGTAAATACTAATACATCATCAGCAAAGGCTAATACATGAATACTTATATTGCCTCTACAAGAAAATTGCAGCTTCTTATTTGTGTCAAAAAGTTTGTGAATCCCTATAAGTAACATTTTTCAGCTAATATAAAGAGGCTATGAGACAAGGGATCACCTTGTCTCACACCTCTATTAGCTCTTAAATATCCAACAGCTTTCCCATTTATGAGTATAGAAATATTGACAGATCTAATGATGATATTAATCAACTTAATGACCTGAAAATTGAAACAAAACCTCTACAACACTTTTTTAACAATGTTGTGAGATAAGTTGTCAAAAGCTTTTGACATATCCAGCTTAATCACCACATTTCCAGCTTTTTTTTTCTACCTATATCATGAATTATCTCTTTTGCAATAAGTATGTTACATGGATTGCTCTTCCTTGCACATAAGCTCCCTGCATATAAGATATAAGTTTAGGCAGAATTATAGAAAGCCTATCATTAACTAGTTTTGACATTTTTCTGTTAGTTAGAGTACATGGACTAATGGGTCTATATTGACTCCAACTAGAGGGGTTAGTAGTCTTAGGTATTAGGAAAATGCTAGTTGCCAATATCCCTTTAGGAATGTCCTAGCCAAACATGAATGACTTGAGAACATTACAAATATCAGTTTTTATGATTTGCCAGCAAAGAAGTATAAAAACACTTTTTTAAAACCATATATCCATGTTGCTCCAGTTGGATTCAATTTTTGAATAAGAGACCAAACTTTTGATTCAGTAGGCTCAGCTAACATTATTTTATTATCAGATTTATCAACTAGTTTAGGAATAACTTTAAAAAGATTATTATTTGAATTCTTAATTTCAGCATGTCTATTAAAGTAAGAAGTAGATAAAATAATATCTTTAAAGTAGGTCTCAGAAGAGGAGTTAATGGCCTCTACATCTTCACTCTATATGTTGTTGATTTTGATGTCTTTGATTTGCTTTGCCTTCTTCTTTTCACAACATAGTTATAATATAACTTTGTGTTTCCATCTCCATCCTTCAACTAGTTAGCATGCGTTTTTTTATCTCCAGTATTCCTCTTCCATGGACAAGGCTAGCAGATTCTCAGCAGTGGCTTTGGAGAGGCTGTTTTTATCTTGAATGTTGCTGGATCTTCTAAAGTTGTCTTCACAAACCAGTAAGTTATCTTCAAATTGCTTTATCTTATCAAACAAATGTCCAAAATGATCTTTATTCCATTATTTTAGAGCTATCTTCAACCTTTTCATCTTGTTCAAGTAGACATAAAAGGGATATCCCATCATTGGGATATTCCAGTTTGCGTCAAAAAAGCCTAAGAAATCTTTGTCCATGGTCCAAATATTAAGGAACCTAAAAGAACTATTATGTCTCTTGTTATCCTTAGTTATTGTGATACAAAGTGGAGTGTGATCTGAACACGTACGGGCTAGATAAAATACTTTGGTTTCAGCAAAGTACTCAGACCACTCCTGATTAAACAATACCCTATCAAGTCTTCTCCACCTTGTTTTGTTAGTCCACGTGAATCTGGTACCCACACAACCAGTGTCCTCTAAATGACAGCCTTTAATCATGTCAAGGAAATCATTAGCACTTTCTTGACAAAAATTTGAACAACCAGATTGCTTAGAAGGAGACAAGATAGAGTTGAAATCACCCAAAAGAAGTCATTCTTTAACAGTAGGCTCAAATGATCTGATATTATTCCACAGCTCCATTTTGTTTTTCTTTGATATTTTGTATAAATACAAGTAATGTTTACCCACTTATCTAGCAAAGAATGATTACCTTTAATATGACAACATTAGATATAATCCACCATGATCTTAATCTCCAAATCCTTATGCAAAAATACCCATAACATTAGCAAATGAATTATAAAGTTTAAGCTTAATAGAGAGAGTATTTATCTGGTCACAACTTATCATAGGCTCCTGTAAAAACAATAATTTTATACCTTCTTTTCTGATAATGAACTTAATTCTTCGAACAGAAGATTGGTTACCAACTCCACGAATGTTCCAGCTTAAGAGCTTTATCATTTAGAGATTTTAAGAGAAGGTCTTTTAATCTTTCAAATTGAAGAGATTTAACAATCAGTGATTTGTTCTTTTTGCTTATCCTAGTTTGCTTAAGCTTCTGGTCCAGTCATTTTTGGAAACTAGGATCTATTATTTTGAGTTTAAGAGCAGGAGGTGGTGGAAGGTTTCCTGTATTTTCCTTTGTGGGTGTTAATTTAACAGTAGATATTCATATGTTAGCTGAGGAAAATCCATGATGTTATCAAGAGATTTGATAACATCTATTATTTCTTCTTCATACTGATTAATATCTTCATTTTCAGTGACACTAGCTCTTACACTAGGTTTGATAACATCTGATATATCATCATCTTACTGATTAGTATCTTCAGTAAGATTAACCTTTTCATTTAAGTTGTTGTACAACTTTCTGTCTCTAAGCAACAGTTCAGGTTCTACATCATCCTTGTTCATTTCAAGAGGTATTCTGTCTTGATTTATAACAGTAGTACTGATTACTGGTTCTAGATTCGCATTCTTGTCACTAGAGGTCATAATAGATGCAGTAACAGCTTCTTTAATGTTCTCAGGATTGTTTAGCAAGGGAGACATAATATGATCGTTTCCTATCACTCGTTCTATTTCATCCTTGTCCACTTCAGGAGCTACTGTCTCCGATGTGCCAGTCCAGTATAACAGGGAATATATTTCTCTCTAAGGTTAGGATCCCTAGCCATGAAAGACATTTATACAATTTTTTTACATCATTCTTCCTCTAAAAACTCATAAATTCACTTTCGAGGCGTGCAGACAAAATCTACAAGGGTCAGCGTTATTTAATTTAATAAATATTCTAGTGTTATTCGGAGGGATCTAATATCGCGACATCCTCTACCGTTGCAACATCCTCTACCGTTGCAACATCCATCAAACGATCTAAAACTATCAACAGGGTAAGTAGCCAAACGCGGGTGATAAAATTCAGCAACATATGGGTCTCTAAAACTTGCCCCAACTTAACAACCGAGAGAAACAAAAATATATTTGTTTGAAAGTCAATTGCCAAAATAATTATTGAGATCTCATGTATACATACCATTCTTGGTACAATTAATGAAAATTCATTCATCGTGATAACAACCTAAACGGGTTCCAAATATATAGGGTTTCTAAAGGTTGTCACACGTTTCCGGACAATTTGGAAGCATGGAAAAGAATGTTACGGCAAAACAACTTAGAATCAAAATGATTAAAAAAATAAAACATATCTTGAATTAGGAAAAAAGCCTTAATGATCAAGTTTATGGCCACTTATTTGGGGAAATAACTTGGATTGCAGTTGGATAACAATAGAAAACCTTAACAGATTTCAAGCTTCTTCAAATCTACAAGAAAATTAAATATAGTCGGAAAATTTCAACAATTCGTAGAACCAAAAGAAAGTGGAAAATTTAGTATGATACATATACATATATTTCACCCCAAAGCAATAAATATATTTTTCATAGAAAAAGAATTACTTAAATAACGTTTGACATCCTATGTTTTCTTATTATTCCTAAAACATATGATATTACATTTTAATGTAAAAGTAAACACTCCCGTTGATATCGATATATTTAGAGTATGAAGTTTGTTTCTGTTTAGGACGGGTAGTCCGTTGGTACAATTAATTAAAAAGTGATCATCAGGATAACAACCTAAAGAAGTTTTGAACAGTTGGGAATAGTAAGGTTGCCATAGGTTTCTGGACGATTTAAAAACATAGAAAAAAGGTTATGCAATGTATTTAATTCAGCTTTCTCTTCCGGGTGCTATAATATAGGTTACAATTAAAGATCAAAGAGAAATATATTTATTAAATTAAATATAAGATTAATTACCTCGGCATCACTTTATGCTTATTATGCATATGCTATTTTCATCTTGGTCTGTTTACCTTTTATACATTCAACACACACATTGAAGTCTGAAAAATCAAAATATAGTACTAAATGATAACAATGTAAGAACATCGTAATACTTGTACATTTATTTTTGCTATTTTTTATCGTTCAGGTTTTGTGCAAATTTTGCACGAATTTTGGATGTCGTTCAAAAGGATACTCTTGATATAGAAAATGATGTTAATAAATGTAAAAGGATAATCTTTATCATTATATTTCAATCTAGGAGATAACTATTTTTCTAAAATCAATGTTGGCATGTGAATAAGTAACTGCCATTATATCTCAAATCGTCAACGCACTCACCTATAGGCTCCTACACGCATAAATACACTTTCGATAGTGTAGCCAAAATCTATAAGAGTTATCGATATCTAACTGAATAAATATTCAATTGTTATTTGGAAGGACTTTAATCTCGCAACATCCTCTACCGTTGTAAGACCCATCAAATGATCTAAAACTATATGCGGGGCAAGTTGTAAAACAATGGAGAAAGAATTTAGTGGTGTATAGGTATCTAATTTTTGTGCTAACCTCACACCCCCAACAACAAATACATTTTTCATAGAAAAAAAATTACTTAAATATAGTTGACATCCCATGTTTTCGTACCATTTGTAAAACAGGTGATGCTACCTTTAAAAGTAAAAGTAAACTCTCCTATGTCTATCGACATATTTAGAATATGAAGTTTGTTTTTGTTCAGATATCATATGAAGTTTGTACAATTAATGAAAAATGAATAATTAGGATAACAACCTAAACGCAATCCAAATGAATCTGGGATATTAGGGTTGCGACAGGTGTTTGGCTAATTTTGAAGCATAGAAGTGTATTTACAGTTTCTTCTTCCTTCGCGATAATATAGGGAATACAAATTAAAATGGTAAGATATGCATTTTTTATCATGAAATCCATGTTTACAATTGCATAAGTAATCATCACTATGTCTCAAATTGTCAATGCACTCATATGTAAGGCTCCTGCACGCATAAGAAAGCGAGTTCGACTTCCATACATTGCAACTACTATTTCTGATGTGCTAATCGGGTATAATACAAAACTTACTTTTTTGTAAGTTTTGTATCCCCGATGATGAGAGATTTTTATATGAAAAATTATGTTTTCCATCTTCCACAAAAAATACATTAATACACTTTCGGTAGTGCGGGCGAAATCTACATGGGTCACCGCTATCTAATTGAATAAAGAATCCAATGTTATTTGGAGGGACTTTAATCTCGCAGCATCGTCTATCGTTCCAAGATCCATCAGATGATCTAAAACTATTAGCGGAGCAAGTTGTAAAAAAATAAAGAAAGAATTCCACAATATATGAGTCTTTAATAGCTGCGTTAATCTCACACCCCACAACAACAAATAAAAGGTTCACAGAAAGAGAATTACTTAAAATAATTGTTGACATCCCATATTTTGGTATCATTCTTAAAACATGTGATACTACCTTTAAAAGACAAAGTAAACATTCCCGTATATATCAATATATTCGGAGTATAAAATTTATTTCTGTTTAGGACGGGTAGGTTGTTGGTACAATTAATGAAAAATTGACCATCGGGATAACAACCTAAACAGGTTCCAAACCGATTTGGGACAATAAGGTTGCTACAAGTGTTTGGACAATTTGAAAGCTTGGAAGAAACGTTATGCGGTGTATTAAATCTGGATTCCTCTTCTTCCGTGCTATAATATATGGGAAAAATTAAAATTAAAATATGAAAGAGAAATATATGTATTAAATTAAATATAAGATTAATTACCTCGGCATCACTTAATGCTTATTATGCATATGCTATTTTCATCATGGTCTATTTACCTTTTATACATTCAACACAACATTGAAGTCCAAAAAATCAAAATGTAGTACTAAATGATAACAATGTAAGAACATCGTAATACTTGTACATTTATTTTTGTTATTTTTTTATCGGGGAGGTTTTGTGCAAATTTTGCACGAATTTTGGATGTCGTTCAAAAATATTTATCATTATATTGCAATCTCATTATGTCTCAAATCGTTCATAGGGCTCCTACACGCATACGAATCTGGGTTCGACTTTTCAACTTTGCAGTTACTATTTCTGATGTGCCAGTCTAGTATAACAAGGAATATATTTCTCTCTAAGGTTAGGATCCTTGGGCCATGATAGATATTTATACAATTTTTTTATATCATTCTTCCTCCAAAAACTCATAAATTCACTTTCGAGGCGTGCTGACAAAATCTATAAGGGTCAGCGCTATTTAATTGAATAAATATTCTAGTGTTATTCGGAGGGATTTAATATCGCAACATCCTCTACCGTTGTAAGAATCATCAAATGATCTAAAACTATCAACAAGGTAAGTAGCAAGGGTGATAGAATACAGCAACATAAGGGTCTCTAAAACTTGCCCTAACTTAACAAACGAGAGCAAAAAAATATATTTGCTTGAAAGCGAATGCCCAAAATAATTGTTCAGATCTCATGTATGCGTACCATTATTGGTACAATTAATGAAAAATCAGTCATCGTGATAACCACCTAAACGGGTTCCAAATATATAGGCTAGACTAAGGTTGCCACATGTTTCCGGATAATTTGGAAGCGTGGAAAAGAATGTTACGGGGAAACAACCTAGAATCAAAATGATTAAGACAATAAAACACATATTCAATTAGGAATAAAGCCTTAATGATCAAGTTTATGGACATTTATTTGGGGAAACAACATGGATAGGAGTTGGATAACAATAGAAAACATCAAAAGATTTCAAGCTTCTTCAAATTTACAAGAAAATTAAATACAGACGGAAAAGTTCAACAATTTGTAGAACCAAAAGAAAGTGGAAACTTTAGTATGATATATATATATATATATCACCCAAAAGCAATAAATATATTTTTCATAGAAAGAGAATTAGTTAAATAACGTTTGACATCCTATATATTTTTATTTTTTTATTATTCCTAAAACATGTGATACTATCTTTTAATGTAAAAGTAAACACTCCCGTTGATATCGATATATTTAAAGTATTAAATTTGTTTCTAACTCCCGTTGATATCGATATATTTAGAGTATGAAATTTGTTTCTGTTTAGGACGGGTAGTCCGTTGGTACAATTAATTAAAAATGGATCATTAGGACAACAATCTAAACAGGTTTTGAAATGATGGGGATAGTAAGGTTGCCATAGGTTTCTGGACGATTTAAAAACATAGAAAGAAAGGTCTTGCAGTGTATTTAATTCAACTTCCTCTTCCCGTGCTATAATATAGGTTACAATTTGAATAAAAAGATGAAAGAGAAATATATTTACTAAATTAAATAGAAGATTAATTACCTCGGCATCACTTTATGCTTATTATGCATATGCTATTTCCATCTTGGTCTGTTTACCTTTTATACATTCAACACAACATTGAAGTCCGAAAAAGCAAAATGTAGTACTAAATGATAACAATGTACATTTATTTTTGTTATTTTTTTATCATGGAGGTTTTGTGCAAATTTTGCTCGAATTTTAGATGTCGTTAAAAAATATTTATCATTATATTTCAATATCACTATGTCTGAAATCGTTCGTAGGGCTCTTACACGCATAAGAATCTGGGTTCGAGTTTTCTACTTTGCAGCTACTGTTTCCGATGTGCCAGTCCAGTATAACAGGGAATATATTTCTCTCTAAGGTTAGGATCCCTGACCATGAGAGACATTTATACAATTTTTTTACATCATTCTTCCTCCAAAAACTCATAAATTCACTTTAGAGGCGTGCAGACAAAATCTACAAGGGTCAGCGCTATTTAATTTAATAAATATTCTAGTGTTATTCGGAGGGATTTAATATCGCAACATCCTCTACCGTTGCAACATCCGTCAAACGATCTAAAACTATCAACATGATAAGTAGCCAAACACGGGTGATAGAATTCAGCAACATATGGGTCTCTAAAACTTGCCCCAACTTAACAACCGAGAGCAACAAAAATATATTTGTTTGAAAGTGAATTGCCAAAATAATTGTTGAGATCTCATGTATACATACCATTCTTGGTACAATTAATGAAAAATCAGTCATCGTGATAACAACCTAAACAGGTTCCAAATAGATAGGGTATACTAAGGTTGTCACACGTTTCCGGACAATTTGGAAGCGTGGAAAAGAATGTTACGGGGAAACAACTTAGAATCAAAATGATTAAGAAAATAAAATATGTCTTGAATTAGGAAGAAAGCCTTAATGATCAAGTTTGTGGCCACTTATTTGGGGAAACAACTTGGATTGCAATTGGATAACAATAGAAAACCTTAACAGATTTCAAGCTTCTTCAAATCTACAAGAAAATTAAATATAGTCGGAAAATTTCAAGCTTCTTCTAATCTGCAAGAAAATTAAATATAGTCGGAAAAGTTCAACAATTCGTAGAACCAAAAGAAAGTGGAAAATTTAGTACGATACATATACATATATTTCACCCCAAAGCAATAAATATATTTTTCATAGAAAGAGAATTACTTAAATAACGTTTGACATCCTAGGTTTTCTTATTATTCCTAAAACGTATGATATTACATTTTAATGTAAAAGTAAACACTCCCGTTGATATCGATATATTTAGAGTATGAAGTTTGTTTCTGTTTAGGACGGGTAGTCCGTTGGTACAATTAATTAAAAATTGATCATCAGGATAACAACCTAAACAGGTTTTGAACAGATGGGAATAATAAGGTTGCAATAGGTTTATGGACGATTTAAAAACATAGAAAAAAGTTTATGTAGTGTATTTAATTCAGCTTTCTCTTCCAATTAGAATAAAAAGATGAAAGAGAAATATATTTATTAAATTAAATATAAGATTAATTACTTCGGCATCACTTTATGCTTATTATGCATATGCTATTTTTGCTAAAATCAATGTTGGCATGTGAATAAGTAACTGCCACTATGTATCAAATCGTCAACGCACTCACCTATAGGGCTCCTACACGCATAAATACACTTTCAATAGTGTAGCCAAAATCTATAAATGTATCGATATCTAACTGAATAAATATTCAATTGTTATTTGGAAGGACTTTAATCTCGCAACATCCTCTACTGTTGCAAGACCCATCAAATGATCTAAAACTATATGCAGAGCAAGTTGTAAAACAATGGAGAAAGAATTTAGTGGTGTATAGGTATCTAATTGTTGTGCTAACCTCACACCCCTCAACAACAAATACATTTTTCATAGAAAAAGAATTACTTAAATATAGTTAACATCCCATGTTTTCGTACCATTTGTAAAACACGTGATGCTACCTTTAAAAGTAAAAGTAAACTCTCTTGTGTATATCGACATATTTAGAATATGAAGTTTGTTTTTGTTCAGATATCATATGATGTTTGTATAATTAATGAAAATGAATAATTAGGATAACAACCTAAACGCGATCCAAATGGATCTGGGATATTAAGGTTGCGACAGGTGTTTGGCTAATTTTGAAGCATGGAAGTGTATTTACAGTTTCTTCTTCCTTCGCGATAATATACGGATTAAAATGGAAAGATATGCATTTTTTATCATGAAATCCATGTTTACAATTGCATAAGTAATCGCCACTATGTCTCAAATTGTCAATGCACTCATATGTAAGGCTCATGCACGCATAAGAAAGCGAGTTCAACTTCCATACATTGCAACTTCTATTTCTGATGTGCTAATCGGGTATAAAACAAAACTTACTTTTTTGTAAGTTTTGTATCCCCGATGATGAGAGATTTTTATATGAAAAATTATGTTTTCCATCTTCCACAAAAAATACATTAATACACTTTCGGTAGTGCGGGCGAAATCTACATGGGTCACCGCTATCTAATTGAATAAAGAATCCAATGTTATTTGGAGGGACTTTAATCTCGCAGATCCCATATTTTTTATATTTTGGTATATTTTGGTAGAGGATGTTCACAGAAAGAGAATTACTTAATATAATCGTTGAGGCTTTGAACAGTGAGTCGTCCCTCGACTATCGCGTTTGGTGGCAGATAGTCCGTGGACTTTCAAATGTCCGTTGGCAGTCCCTGGACTATCGCGTTTGGATAAAGTTAGTCCAGAGGATCCTCTGATCCACCAGATGCTGCCAGGTCTTCCGGTCAAAAAGCAACGCCGATGGTACATACTCCCCAGTTTTTTGTGTCACCAGTAGTCCCTTGACTTTAGTTACTCTTTTGCCCTTTGACCAAAACCCTTGTTGGCATAGTTGTAGGTGAGATGGCAAATTTAAATACGTGGCACCTCCTCTGTCTTATTTTTTAATTTAATTAAGTTAAATTAATAATTCTTTTTTTTGTTCAAAACTTGAAGGTGAATTCAAAATCATATAAAATTAATGAATTTAATTTTGCGGGACTTATCGAAGAATGATTCCGCACTGACAAATAATCTAATTTGGATAAGTACCACTTCGTCACACTGTCAACACACCCTTACGAGTACGACCTCTTTTGCTTTCTTAAACCCATGGCTCAGCCGCTACACGAAACAGTTCAGCAAAGGGAAAACGAAGACCAAGACGAACGACTCTCTTCCGGCGGCGATTCAGATTCTCTCTCTGAGGAGTTTCTTGCATCTCCTTGACTCTCCGATTACAGGGTTAAGACAATTAGCCCTCCCAAACCGGTCTTGAAGAAGCTACCCTCCGGATCTAGCGCCAAACGCCAGGTAGACAACGAATCCAAAGCGGAATCCAAAAAGAAAAAGAAGCATAAGGTATCTACTGTTTCCGTTGCGGAAGAGGACGGTACGAATAAGAATGGATCCGGCGAAGGCAATGAAGATGAAGCTAGGAAAGCATCCGGCAAAGGCAAGAAAGAGGAAGTTAAGAAATCATATGGTCCGTTTAATCGTGTGTGGAGGGAAGAAGACGAGATCGATCTGCTGAAGGCAATTCAAGATTACAAGTCGAAATACGGATCGCTTCCAAACGCTCTGGTGGATGCGTGTTACGATTTCACGAGGAAATTGGTGCATGTGGAGTTTACACAGACTCAGTTATATGATAAGATTAGAAGGTTGAAGAGGAAGTACGAGACACTAGCAGAAAAATCCAGATCTGTAGATAAAGGTTCCTCTATCAAGCTCAATCCTCACAAGAACAAATTGCTTCATCTTGCTAACAAAATATTGCTTCAGTTGATTGTATCCTTCAAGTCCACATCCAATGTGTAGCGGGTGGGCATGATATACTGGTAGTTTACGAGCTTCACAAAGCACTTCAACCGAGATTTTTTTGCGGTCTTCTTGGCTGAATCCTTCCTGATAACCTTGCTCGGGTACTTCTTCAGACCGGCGACCAAGCAGTGCCCATATGGACGGTTGCGGGTACCATCGTCGAAGGATTTTACGATCACAGCTTTGCGGCTGGCGTAGCGGTCTTGGAGGAGGATAACCGCCTTGTTCAGTTTCAAGAACTTCACCATTGTTCAGGGTTTGGTGCTAGACAACCACGGATGCACGGGTTATATCTCTGGTGGAGATTGCCGCAAAGGCGGTCGGGCCGGTGAAGAAAGTAGGGTTTATGTTTTGATTAGGGTTTGATTTGGGGATTTGAGGCTTTGAACAAGGTAGAGTCGAGAGCGAGAGGGTTTAGATTTGGTTTAATTATTTTAATAAATTAAATTCAATTAATTAAAATATAAAATGAACGCACCGATTGATAAATGTTACAAATGAATTTGAGAAAAATATTCCACGTAGGCTAAATAATGCCACATGGGTAAACTGATTTAATTAAATATGTCAAGCTGGAAATTAAAGGGGTATGAGGGTCATTTAATGCTGTGGACTAAGTTTGGAGTTTGACCTAAAGTCAAGGGGCTATTGGTGACACAAAAAACTGGGGAGTATGTGGACAGGTGGCAGCATCTGGTGGATCAGAGGATCCTTTGGACTAACTTTATCCAAACGCGATAGTCCAGGGACTGCCAACGGACATTTGAAAGTCCAGGGACTATCTGCCACCAAACGCGATAGTCGAGGGACGACTCACTGTTCAAAGCCTAATCGTTGACATCCCATATTTTGGTATCATTCTTAAAACATGTGATACTACCTTTTAAAGACAAAGTAAACATTCCCGTATATATCAATATATTCGGAGTATAAAAGTTATTTCTGTTTAGGACGGGTAGGTTATTGGTACAATTAATGAAAAATTGACCATCGGGATAACAACCTAAACAGGTTCCAAACTGATTTGGGACAATAAGGTTGCTACAAGTTTTTCGACGATTTGAAAGCTTGGAAGAAAAGTTATGCGGTGTATTAAATCTAGATTCCTCTTCCTACGTGCTATAATATATGGGAAAAATTAAAATTAAAAGATGAAAGAGAAATATATGTATTAAATTAAATATAAGATTAATTACCTAAGTATCACTTTATACTTATTATGCATATGCTATTTTCATCATGGTTTGTTTACCTTTTATACATTCAACACAACATTGAAGTTCGAAAAATCAAAATGTAGTACTAAATGATAACAATGTAAGAACATCGTAATGCTTGTACATTTATTTTTGTTATATTTTTTTTGTGGAGGTTTTGTGCAAATTTTGCAGAAATTTTGGATGTCATTCAATAATATTTATCATTATATTGCCATCTCACTATGTCTCAAATCGTTCGTAGGGCTACTACACGCATAAGAATTTGGGTTCGACTTTTCAACTGTGCAGCTACTATTTCCGATGTGCCAGTCTAGTATAACAAGGAATATATTTCTCTCTAAGGTTAGGATCCCTGGGCCATGAGAGATATTTATACAATTTTTTTTATATCATTCCTCCTCCAAAAACTTATAAATTCAATTTCGAGGCGTGCAGACAAAATCTATAAGGGTCAGCGCTATTTAATTGAATAAATATTCTAGTGTTATTCGGAGGGATTTAATATGGCAACAACCTCTACCGTTGTAAGAATCATCAAATGATCTAAAACTATCAACAGGGTAAGTAGCAAGGGTGATAGAATTCAGAAACATATGGGTCTCTAAAACTTTCCCCAACTTAACAACCGAGAGCAACAAAAATATACTTGTTTGAAAGTGAATGACCAAAATAATTGTTGAGATCTTATGTATGCGTACCATTATTGGTACGTGATAACAACCTAAACGGGTTCCAAATATATAGGCTATACTAAGGTTGCCACATGTTTCCGGATAATTTGGAAGCGTGGAAAAGAATGTTACGGGGAAACAACCTAGAATCAAAATGATTAAGACAATAAAACACATATTCAATTAGGAATAAAGCCTTACTAATCAAGTTTATGGACATTTATTTGGGGAAACAACATGGATTGCAGTTGGATAACAATAGAA
The DNA here is from genome assembly GCA_036936605.1 of Limnanthes douglasii subsp. nivea. Lineage (NCBI taxonomy): Eukaryota > Viridiplantae > Streptophyta > Magnoliopsida > Brassicales > Limnanthaceae > Limnanthes > Limnanthes douglasii. Next base: position 107,249,197 of record JAUPFV010000002.1, on the reverse strand, counting down.
AACATCAAAAGATTTCAAGTTTCTTCAAATTTACAAGAAAATTAAATACACACGGAAAAGTTCAACAATTTGTAGAACCAAAAGAAAGTGGAAACTTTAGTATGATATATATATATCACCCAAAAGCAATAAATATATTTTTCATAGAAAGAGAATTACTTAAATAACGTTTGACATCCTATATTTTTTTATTTTTTTATTATTCCTAAAACATGTGATACTATCTTTTAATGTAAAAGTAAACACTCCCGTTGATATCGATATATTTAAAGTATGAAATTTGTTTCTAATTCCCGTTGATATCGATATATTTAGAGTATGAAATTTGCTTCTGTTTAGGACGGGTAGTCCGTTGGTACAATTAATTAAAAATGGATCATTAGGATAACAATCTAAATAGGTTTTGAAATGATGGGGATAGTAAGGTTGCCATAGGTTTCTGGACGATTTAAAAACATAGAAAGAAATGTCATGCAGTGTATTTAATTCAGCTTCCTCTTCCCCGTGCTATAATATAGGTTACAATTTGAGTAAAAAGATGAAAGAGAAATATATTTACTAAATTAAATAGAAGATCAATTACCTTGGCATTACTTTATGCTTATTATGCATATGCTATTTTCATCTTGGTCTGTTTACCTTTTATACATTCAACACAACATTGAAGTCCGAAAAAGCAAAATGTAGTACTAAATTATAACAATGTAAGAACATCGTAATACTTGTACATTTATTTTTGTTATTTTTTTTTATCATGGAGGTTTTGTGCAAATTTGGCACGAATTTTAGATGTCGTTAAAAAATATTTATCATTATATTTCAATATCATTATGTCTGAAATCGTTCGTATGGCTCTTACACGCATAAGAATCTGGGTTCGACTTTTCTACTTTGCAGCTACTGTTTCCGATGTGCCAGTCCAGTATAACAGGGAATATATTTCTCTCTAAGGTTAGGATCCCTGACCATTAGAGACATTTATACAATTTGTTTACATCATTCTTCCTCCAAAAGCTCATAAATTCACTTTCGAGGCGTGTAGACAAAATCTACAAGGGTCAGCGCAATTTAATTTAATAAATATTCTAGTGTTATTCGGAGGGATTTAATATCGCAACATCCTCTACCGTTGCAACATCCGTAAAACGATCTAAAACTATCAACAGGGTAAGTGGCCAAACATGGGTGATAGAATTCAGCAACATATGGGTCTCTAAAACTTGCCCCAACTTAACAACCGAGAGCAACAAAAATATATTTGCTTGAAAGTGAATTGCCAGAATAATTGTTGAGATCTCATGTATACATACCATTCTTGGTACAATTAATGAAAACTCAGTCATCGTGATAACAACCTAAACGGGTTCCAAATAGATAGGGTATACTAAGGTTGTCACACGTTTCCGGACAATTTGGAAGCGTGGAAAATAATGTTACGGGGAAACAACTTAGAATAAAAATGATTAAGAAAATAAAACATATCTTGAATTAGGAAGAAAGCCTTAATGATCAAGTTTATGGCCACTTATTTGGGGAAACAACTTGGATTGCAGTTGGATAACAATAGAAAACCTTAACAGATTTCAAGCTTCTTCAAATCTGTAAGAAAGTTAAATATAGTCGGAAAAGTTCAACAATTCGTAGAACCAAAAGAAAGTGGAAAATTTAGTATGATACATATACATATATTTCACCCCAAAACAATAAATATATTTTTCATAGAAAGAGAATTACTTAAATTACGTTTGACATCCTATGTTTTCTTATTATTCCTAAAACATATGATATTACATTTTAATGTAAAAGTAAACACTCCTGTTGATATCGATATATTTAGAGTATGAAGTTTGTTTCTTTTTAGGACGGGTAGTCCGTTGGTACAATTAATTAAAAATTGATCATTAGGATAACAACCTAAACCGGTTTTGAACAGATGTGAATAGTAAGGTTACGATAGGTTTCTGGACGATTTAAAAACATATAAAAAAGGTTATGTAGTGTATTTAATTCAGCTTTCTCTTCCCGATGCTATAATATAGATTACAATTAGAATAAAAATATCAAAGAGAAATATATTTATTAAATTAAATATAAGATTAATTACCTCGACATCACTTTATGCTTATTATGCATATGCTATTTTCATCTTGGTCTGTTTACCTTTTATACATTCAACACAAACATTGAAGTCCGAAAAATCAAAATGTAATACTAAATGATAACAATGTAAGAACATCGTAGTACTTGCCCCAACTTAACAACCAAGAGCAACAAAAATATATTTGTTTGAAAGTGAATGACCAAAATAATTGTTGAGATCTCATGTATGCGTACCATTATTGGTACAATTAATGAAAAATGAGTCATCGTGATTACAACCTAAACGGGTTCCAAATAGATAGGCTATACTAAGGTTGCCACATGTTTCCGGACAATTTGGAAGCGTGGAAAATAATGTTAGAGGGAAACAACCTAGAATCAAAATGATTAAGACAATAAAACACATATTCAATTAGGAATAAAGCCTTAATGATCAAGTTTATGGACATTTATTTGGGGAAACAACATGGATTGCAGTTGGATAACAATAGAAAACATCAAAAGATTTCAAGTTTCTTCAAATTTACAAGAAAATTAAATACAGACGGAAAAGTTCAACAATTTGTAGAACCAAAAGAAAGTGGAAACTTTAGTATGATATATATATATATATATCACCCAAAAGCAATAAATATATTTTTCATAGAAAGAGAATTACTTAAATAACGTTTGACATCCTATATTTTTTATTTTTTTATTATTCCTAAAACATGTGATACTATCTTTTAATGTAAAAGTAAACACTCCCGTTGATATCGATATATTTAAAGTATGAAATTTGTTTCTAACTCCCGTTGATATCGATATATTTAGAGTATGAAATTTGTTTCTGTTTAGTACGGGTACTCCGTTGGTACAATTAATTAAAAATGGATCATTAGGATAACAATCTAAACAGGTTTTGAAATGATGGGGATAGTAAGGTTGCCATAGGTTTCTGGACGATTTAAAAACATAGAAAGAAAGGTCATACAGTGTATTTAATTCAGCTTCCTCTTCCCCGTGCTATAATATAGGTTACAATTTGAATAAAAAGATGAAAGAGAAATATATTTACTAAATTAAATAGAAGATTAATTACCTCGGCATCACTTTATGCTTATTATGCATATGCTATTTTCATCTTGGTCTGTTTACCTTTTATACATTCAACACAACATTGAAGTCCGAAAAAGCAAAATGTAGTACTAAATGATAACAATGTAAGAACATCGTAATACTTGTACATTTATTTTTGTTATTTTTTTATCATGGAGGTTTTGTGCAAATTTTGCACGAATTTTAGATGTCGTTAAAAAATATTTATCATTATATTCCAATATCACTATGTCTGAAATCGTTCGTAGGGCTCTTACACGCATAAGAATCTGGGTTCGAGTTTTCTACTTTGCAGCTACTGTTTCCGATGTGCCAGTCCAGTATAATAGGGAATATATTTCTCTCTAAGGTTAGGATCCCTGACCATGAGAGACATTTATACAATTTTTTTTACATCATTCTTCCTCCAAAAACTCATAAATTCACTTTAGAGGCGTGCAGACAAAATCTACAAGGGTCACCGCTATTTAATTTAATAAATATTCTAGTGTTATTCGGAGGGATTTAATATCGCAACATCCTCTACCATTGCAACATCCGTCAAACGATCTAAAACTATCAACATGATAAGTAGCCAAACACGGGTGATAGAATTCAGCAACATATGGGTCTCTAAAACTTGCCCCAGCAACATATGAGATCTCATGTATACATACCATTCTTGGTACAATTAATGAAAAATCAGTCATCGTGATAACAACCTAAACAGGTTCCAAATAGATAGGGTATACTAAGGTTGTCACACGTTTCCGGACAATTTGGAAGCGTGGAAAAGAATGTTACAGGGAAACAACTTAGAATCAAAATGATTAAGAAAATAAAACATGTCTTGAATTAGGAAGAAAGCCTTAATGATCAAGTTTATGGCCACTTATTTGGGGAAACAACTTGGATTGCAGTTGGATAACAATAGAAAACCTTAACAGATTTCAAGCTTCTTCTAATCTGCAAGAAAATTAAATATAGTCGGAAAAGTTCAACAATTCGTAGAACCAAAAGAAAGTGGAAAATTTAGTACGATACATATACATATATTTCACCCCAAAGCAATAAATATATTATCATAGAAAGAGTATTACTTAAATAACGTTTGACATCCTATGTTTTCTTATTATTCCTAAAACGTATGATATTACATTTTAATGTAAAAGTAAACACTCCCGTTGATATCGATATATTTAGAGTATGAAGTTTGTTTCTGTTTAGGACGGGCAGTCCGTTGGTACAATTAATTAAAAATTGATCATTAGGATAACAACCTAAACAGGTTTTGAACAGATGGGAATAGTAAGTTGCGATAGGTTTATGGACGATTTAAAAACATAGAAAAAAGGTTATGTAGTGTATTTAATTCAGCTTTCTCTTCCCGGTCTATAATATAGATTACAATTAGAATAAAAATATGAAAGAGAAATATATTTATTAAATTAAATATAAGATTAATTACTTCGGCATCACTTTATGCTTATTATACATATGCTATTTTTGCTAAAATCAATGTTGGCATGTGAATAAGTAACTGCCACTATATCTCAAATCGTCAACGCACTCACCTATAGGGCTCCTACACGCATAAATACACTTTCGATAGTGTAGCCAAAATCTATAAGAGTTATCGATATCTAACTGAATAAATATTCAATTGTTATTTGGAAGGACTTTAATCTCGCAACATCCTCTACCGTTGTAAGACCCATCAAATGATCTAAAACTATATGCGGGCAAGTTGTAAAACAATGGAGAAAGAATTTAGTGGTGTATAGGTATCTAATTTTTGTGCTAACCTCACACCCCCAACAACAAATACATTTTTCATAGAAAAAGAATTACTTAAATATAGTTGACATCCCATGTTTTAGTACCATTTGTAAAACATGTGATGCTACCTTTGAAAGTAAAAGTAAACTCTCCTATGTATATCGACATATTTAGAATATGAAGTTTGTTTTTGTTCAGATATCATATCATGTTTGTATAATTAATGAAAATGAATAATTAGGATAACAACCGAAACACGATCCAAATGGATCTGGGATATTAAGGTTGCGACAAGTGTTTGGCTAATTTTGAAGCATGGAAGTGTATTTACAGTTTTTTCTTCCTTCGCGATAATATACGGATTAAAATGGAAAGATATGCATTTTTATCATGAAATCCATGTTTACAATTGCATAAGTAATCGCCACTATGTCTCAAATTGTCAATGCACTCATATGTAAGGCTCATGCACGCATAAGAAAGCGAGTTCGACTTCCATACATAACAACTACTATTTCTGATGTGCTAATCGGGTATAACACAAAACTTACTTTTTTGTTAGTTTTGTATCCCCGATGATAAGAGATTTTTATATGAAAAATTATGTTTTCCATCTTCCACAAAAAATACATTAATACACTTTCGGTAGTGCGGGCGAAATCTACATGGGTCACCGCTATCTAATTGAATAAAGAATCCAATGTTATTTGGAGGGACTTTAATCTCGTAGATCCCATATTTTTTATATTTTGGTAGAGGATGTTCACAGAAAGAGAATTACTTAATATAATCGTTGACATCCCATATTTTGGTATCATTCTTAAAACATGTGATACTACCTTTAAAAGACAAAGTAAACATTCCCGTATATATCAATATATTTAGAGTATAAAATTTATTTCTGTTTAGGACCGGTAGGTTATTGGTACAATTAATGAAAAATTGACCATCGGGATAACAACCTAAACAGGTTCCAAACCGATTTGGGACAATAAGGTTGCTACAAGTTTTTGGACGATTTGAAAGCTTGGAAGAAAAGTTATGCGGTGTATTAAATCTAGATTCCTTTCCTACGTGCTATAATATATGGGAAAAATTAAAATTAAAAGATGAAAGAGAAATATATGTATTAAATTCAATATAAGATTAATTACCTTAGTATCACTTTATACTTATTATGCATATGCTATTTTCATCATGATTTATTTACCTTTTATACATTAAACACAACATTGAAGTCCGAAAAATCAAAATGTAGTACTAAATGATAACAATGTAAGAACATCGTAATACTTGTACATTTATTTTTGTTATATTTTTATCGTGGACGTTTTGTGCAAATTTTGCAGAAATTTTGGATGTCATTCAAAAATATTTATCATTATATTGCCATCTCACTATGTCTCAAATCGTTCATAGGGCTCCTACACGGATAAGAATCTGGGTTCGACTTTTCAACTTTGCAGCTACTATTTCCGATGTGCCAGTCTAGTATAACAGGGAATATATTTCTCTCTAAGGTTAGGATCCCTGACCATTAGAGACATTTATACAATTTGTTTACATCATTCTTCCTCCAAAAACTCATAAATTCACTTTCGAGGCGTGCAGACAAAATCTATAAGGGTCAACGCTATTTAATTGAATAAATATTCTAGTGTTATTTAGAGGGATTTAATATCGCAACATCCTCTACCGTTGTAAGAATCATCAAATGATCTAAAACTATCAACAGGGTAAGTAGCAAGGCTGATAGAATTCAGCAACATATGGGTCTTTAAAACTTGCCCCAACTTAACAAGCAAGAGCAACAAAAATATATTTGTTTGAAAGTGAATGACCAAAATAATTGTTGAGATCTCATGTATGCGTACCAATTATTGGTAAAATTAATGAAAAATTAGTCATCGTGATAACAACCTAAACGGGTTCCAAAAAGATAGGCTATACTATGGTTGCCACACGATTCCGGACAATTTGGAAGCGTGGAAAAGAATGTTACGGGAAACAACCTAGAATCAAAATGATTAAGACAATAAAACACACATTCAATTAGGAATAAAGCCTTAATGATCAAGTTTATGGCCATTTATTTGGGGAAACAACATGGATTGCAGTTGGATAACAATAGAAAACATCAACAGATTTCAAGCTTCTTCAAATCTGCAAGAAAATTAAATACAAACGGAAAAGTTCAACAATTCGTAGAACCAAAAGAAAGTGGAAAATTTAGTATGATATATATATACATATATATTTAACCCAAAAGCAATAAATATATTTTTCATAGAAAGATAATTACTTAAATAACGTTTGACATCCAATATTTTATTATTATTCCTAAAACATGTGATACTACCTTTTAATGTAAAAGTAAACACTCCCGTTGATATCGATATATTTAGAATATGAAATTTGTTTCTGTTTAGGACGGGTAGTCGTTGGTACAATTAACTAAAAATGGATCATTAGGACAACAACCTAAATAGGTTTTGAAATGATGGGGATAGTAAGGTTGCCATAGGTTTCTGGACGATTTAAAAACATAGAAAGAAAGGTCATGCAATGTATTTAATTCAGCTTCCTCTTCCCCATGCTATAATATAGGTTACAATTTGAATAAAAAGATGAAAGAGAAATATATTTACTAAATTAAATAGAAGATTAATTACCTCGGCATCACTTTATGCTTATTATGCATATGCTATTTTCATCTTGGTCTGTTTATCTTTTATACATTCAACACAACATTGAAGTCCGAAAAAGGAAAATGTAGTACTAAATGAGAACAATGTAAGAACATCGTAATACTTGTACATTTATTTTTGTTATTTTTTTTATCATGGAGGTTTTGTGCAAATTTTGCACGAATTTTAGATGTCGTTAAAAAATATTTATCATTATATTTCAATATCACTATGTCTGAAATCGTTCGTAGGGCTCTTACACGCATAAGAATCTGGGTTCGACTTTTCGACTTTGCAGCTACTGTTTCCGATGTGCCAGTCTAGTATAACAGGGAATATATTTCTCTCTAAGGTTAGGATCTCTGACCATTAGAGACATTTATACAATTTGTTTACATCATTCTTCCTCCAAAAACTCATAAATTCACTTTAGAGGCGTGTAGACAAGATCTACAAGGGTCAGCGCAATTTAATTTAATAAATATTCTAGTGTTATTCGGAGGGATTTAATATCGCAACATCCTCTACCGTTGCAACATCCGTAAAACGATCTAAAACTATCAACAGGGTAAGTAGCCAAACATGGGTGATAGAATTCAACAACATATGGGTCTCTAAAACTTGCCCCAACTTAACAACCGAGAGCAACAAAAATATATTTGCTTGAAAGTGAATTGCCAGAATAATTGTTGAGATCTCAAGTATACATACCATTCTTGGTACAATTAATGAAAACTCAGTCATCGTGATAACAACCTAAACGGGTTCCAAATAGATAGGGTATACTAAGGTTGTCACACGTTTCCGGACAATTTGGAAGCATGGAAAAGAATGTTACGGGGAAACAACTTAGAATCAAAATGATTAAGAAAATAAAACTTATCTTGAATTAGGAAGAAAGCCTTAATGATCAAGTTTATGGCCACTTATTTGGGGAAACAACTTGGATTGCAGCTGGATAACAATAGAAAACCTTAACAGATTTCAAGCTTCTTAAAATGTGTAAGAAAGTTAAATATAGTCGGAAAAGTTCAACAATTCGTAGAACCAAAAGAAAGTGGAAAATTTAGTATGATACATATACATATATTTCACCCCAAAACAATAAATATATTTTTCATAGAAAGAGAATTACTTAAATTACGTTTGACATCCTATGTTTTCTTAATATTCCTAAAACATATGATATTACATTTTAATGTAAAAGTAAACACTCCTGTTGTTATCGATATATTTAGAGTATCAAGTTTGTTTCTGTTTAGGACGGGTAGTCCGTTGGTACAATTAATTAAAAATTGATCATCAGGATAACAACCTAAACAGGTTTTGAACAGATGTGAATAGTAAGGTTGCGATAGGTTTCTGGACGATTTAAAAACATATAAAAAAGGTTATGTAGTGTATTTAATTCAGCTTTCTCTTCCCGATGCTATAATATAAATTACAATTAGAATAAAAAGATCAAAGAGAAATATATTTATTAAATTAAATATAAGATTAATTACCTCGGCATCACTTTATGCTTATTATGCATATGCTATTTTCATCTTGGCCTGTTTACCTTTTATACATTCAACACAAACATTGAAGTCCGAAAAATCAAAATGTAATACTAAATGATAACAATGTAAGAACATCGTAATACTTGCCCCAACTTAACAACCAAGAGCAACAAAAATATATTTGTTTGAAAGTGAATGACCAAAATAATTGTTGAGATCTCATGTATGCGTACCATTATTGGTACAATTAATGAAAAATGAGTCATCGTGATTACAACCTAAACGGGTTCCAAATAGATAGGTTATACTAAGGTTGCCACATGTTTCCGGACAATTTGGAAGCGTGGAAAAGAATGTTACGGGGAAACAACCTAGAATCAAAATGATTAAGACAATAAAACACATATTCAATTAGGAATAAAGCCTTAATGATCAAGTTTATGGACATTTATTTGGGGAAACAACATGGATTGCAGTTGGATAACAATAGAAAACATCAAAAGATTTCAAGTTTCTTCAAATTTAGAAGAAAATTAAATACAGACGGAAAAGTTCAACAATTTGTAAAACCAAAAGAAAGTGGAAACTTTAGTATGATATATATATATATATATATATATCACCCAAAAGCAATAAATATATTTTTCATAGAAAGAGAATTACTTAAATAACGTCTACATCCTATATTTTTTTATTTTTTTATTATTCTTAAAACATGTGATACTATCTTTTAATGTAAAAGTAAACACTCCCGTTGATATCGATATATTTAGAGTATGAAATTTGTTTCTAACTCCCGTTGATATCGATATATTTAGAGTATGAAATTTGTTTCTGTTTAGGACGGGTAGTCCGTTGGTACAATTAATTAAAAAGGGATCATTACGATAACAATCTAAACATGTTTTGAAATGATGAGGATAGTAAGGTTGCCATAGGTTTCTGGACGATTTAAAAACATAGAAAGAAAGGTCATGCAGTGTATTTAATTCAGCTTCCTCTTCCCCATGCTATAATATAGGTTACAATTTGAATAAAAAGATGAAAGAGAAATATATTTACTAAATTAAATAGAAGATTAATTACCTCGGCATCACTTTATGCTTATTATGCATATGCTATTTTAATCTTGGTCTGTTTACCTTTTATACATTCAACACAACATTGAAGTCCGAAAAATCAAAATGTAGTACTAAATGATAACAATGTAAGAACATCGTAATACTTGTACATTTATTTTTGTTATTTTTTTATCATGGAGGTTTTGTGCAAATTTTGCACGAATTTTAGATGTCGTTAAAAAATATTTATCATTATATTTCAATATCACTATGTCTGAAATCGTTCGTAGGGCTCTTACACGCATAAGAATCTGGGTTCGAGTTTTCTACTTTGCAGTTACTGTTTCCGATGTGCCAGTCCAGTATAATAGGGAATATATTTCTCTCTAAGGTTAGGATCCCTGACCATGAGAGACATTTATACAATTTTTTTTACATCATTCTTCCTCCAAAAACTCATAAATTCACTTTAGAGGCGTGCAGACAAAATCTACAAGGGTCACCGCTATTTAATTTAATAAATATTCTAGTGTTATTCGGAGGGACTTAATATCGCAACATCCTCTACCGTTGCAACATCCGTCAAACGATCTAAAATTATCAACATGATAAGTAGCCAAACACGGGTGATAGAATTCAGCAACATATGGGTCTCTAAAACTTGCCCCAACTTAACAACTGAGAGCAACAAAAATATATTTGTTTGAAAGTGAATTGCCAAAATAATTGTTGAGATCTCATGTATACATACCATTCTTGGTACAATTAATAAAAAATCAGTCATCGTGATAACAACCTAAACATGTTCCAAATAGATAGGGTATACTAAGGTTGTCACACGTTTCTGGACAATTTGGAAGCGTGGAAAAGAATGTTACGGGGAAACAACTTAGAATCAAAATGATTAAGAAAATAAAACATGTCTTGAATTAGGAAGAAAGCCTTAATGATCAAGTTTATGGCCACTTATTTGGGGAAACAACTTGGATTGCAATTGGATAACAATAGAAAACCTTAACAGATTTCAAGCTTCTTCTAATCTGCAAGAAAATTGAATATAGTCGGAAAAGTTCAACAATTCGTAGAACCAAAAGAAAGTGGAAAATTTAGTACGATACATATACATATATTTCACCCCAAAGCAATAAATATATTTTTCATAGAAAGAAAATTACTTAAATAACGTTTGACATCCTATGTTTTCTTATTATTCCTAAAACGTATGATATTACATTTTAATGTAAAAGTAAACACTCCCGTTGATATCGATATATTTAGAGTATGAAGTTTGTTTCTGTTTAGAACGGGCAGTCCGTTGGTACAATTAATTAAAAATTGATCATCAGGATAACAACCTAAACAGGTTTTAAACAGATGGGAATAGTAAGGTTGCGATAGGTTTATGGACGATTTAAAAACATAGAAAAAAGGTTATGTAGTGTATTTAATTCAGCTTTCTCTTCCGGTGCTATAATATAGATTACAATTAGAATAAAAATATGAAAGAGAAATATATTTATTAAATTAAATATAAGATTAATTACTTCGGCATCACTTTATGCTTATTATGCATATGCTATTTTTGCTAAAATCAATGTTGGCATGTGAATAAGTAACTGCCACTATGTCTCAAATCGTCAACGCACTCACCTATAGGGCTCCTACACGCATAAATACACTTTCGATAGTGTAGCCAAAATTTATAAGAGTTATCGATATCTAACTGAATAAATATTCAATTGTTATTTGGAAGGACTTTAATCTCGCAACATCCTCTACCGTTGTAAGACCCATCAAATGATCTAAAACTATATGCGGGGCAAGTTGTAAAACAATGGAGAAAGAATTTAGTGGTGTATAGGTATCTAATTGTTGTGCTAACCTCACACCCCCAACAACAAATACATTTTGCATAGAAAAAGAATTACTTAAATATAGTTGACATCCCATGTTTTCGTACCATTTGTAAAACAGGTGATGCTACCTTTAAAAGTAAAAGTAAACTCTCCTATGTATATCGACATATTTAGAATATGAAGTTTGTTTTTGTTCAGATATCATATGATGTTTGTATAATTAATGAAAATGAATAATTAGGATAACAACCTAAACGCGATCCAAATGGATCTGGTATATTAAGGTTGCGACAGGTGTTTGGCTAATTTTGAAGCATGGAAGTGTATTTACAGTTTCTTCTTCCTTCGCGATAATATACGGATTAAAATGGAAAGATATGCATTTTTATCATGAAATCCATGTTTACAATTTCATAAGTAATCGCCACTATGTCTCAAATTGTCAATGCACTCATATGTAAGGCTCATGCATGCATAAGAAAGCGAGTTCGACTTCCATACATAACATCTACTATTTCTGATGTGCTAATCGGGTATAACACAAAACTTACTTTTTTGTAAGTTTTGTATCCCCGATGATGAGAGATTTTTATTTGAAAAATTATGTTTTCCATCTTCCACAAAAAATACATTAATACACTTTCGGTAGTGCGAGCGAAATCTACATGGGTCACCGCTATCTAATTGAATAAAGAATCCAATGTTATTTGGAGGGACTTTAATCTCGCAGATCCCATATTTTTTATATTTTGGTATATTTTGGTAGAGGATGTTCACAGAAAGAGAATTACTTAATATAATCGTTGACATCCCATATTTTGGTATCATTCTTAAAACATGTGATACTACCTTTTAAAGACAAAGTAAACATTCCCGTATATATCAATATATTCGGAGTATAAAAGTTATTTCTGTTTAGGACGGGTAGGTTATTGGTACAATTAATGAAAAATTGACCATCGGGATAACAACCTAAACAGGTTCCAAACTGATTTGGGACAATAAGGTTGCTACAAGTTTTTCGACGATTTGAAAGCTTGGAAGAAAAGTTATGCGGTGTATTAAATCTAGATTCCTCTTCCTACGTGCTATAATATATGGGAAAAATTAAAATTAAAAGATGAAAGAGAAATATATGTATTAAATTAAATATAAGATTAATTACCTAAGTATCACTTTATACTTATTATGCATATGCTATTTTCATCATGGTTTGTTTACCTTTTATACATTCAACACAACATTGAAGTTCGAAAAATCAAAATGTAGTACTAAATGATAACAATGTAAGAACATCGTAATGCTTGTACATTTATTTTTGTTATATTTTTTTTGTGGAGGTTTTGTGCAAATTTTGCAGAAATTTTGGATGTCGTTCAATAATATTTATCATTATATTGCCATCTCACTATGTCTCAAATCGTTCGTAAGGCTACTACACGCATAAGAATTTGGGTTCGACTTTTCAACTGTGCAGCTACTATTTCCGATGTGCCAGTCTAGTATAACAAGGAATATATTTCTCTCTAAGGTTAGGATCCCTGGGCCATGAGAGATATTTATACAATTTTTTTTATATCATTCCTCCTCCAAAAACTCATAAATTCACTTTCGAGGCGTGCAGACAAAATCTATAAGGGTCAGCGCTATTTAATTGAATAAATATTCTAGTGTTATTCGGAGGGATTTAATATCACAACATCCTCTACCATTGTAAGAATCATCAAATGATCTAAAACTATCAACAGAGTAAGTAGCAAGGGTGATAGAATTCAGCAACATATGGGTCTTTAAAACTTGCCCCAACTTAACAAGCAAGAGCAACAAAAATATATTTGTTTGAAAGTGAATGACCAAAATAATTGTTGAGATCTCATGTATGCGTACCAATTATTGGTAAAATTAATGAAAAATCAGTCATCGTGATAACAACCTAAACGGGTTCCAAAAAGATAGGCTATAATATGGTTGCCACACGATTCCGGACAATTTGGAAGCGTGGAAAAGAATGTTACGGGGAAACAACCTAGAATCAAAATGATTAAGACAATAAAACACACATTCAATTAGGAATAAAGCCTTAATGATCAAGTTTATGGCCATTTATTTGGGGAAACAACATGGATTGCAGTTGGATAACAATAGAAAACATCAACAGATTTCAAGCTTCTTCAAATCTGCAAGAAAATTAAATACAGACAGAAAAGTTCAACAATTCGTAGAACCAAAAGAAAGTGGAAAATTTAGTATGATATATATATATATATATATATATATATATGTATATATATATATGTATATATATATATACATATATATATATACATATTTATGTATATACATATAGATTTCATCCAAAATCAATAAATATATTTTTCATAGAAAGAGAATTACTTAAATAACGTTTGACATCCTATGTTTTCTTATTATTCCTAAAACATATGATATTATATTTTAATGTAAAAGTAAACACTCCTGTTGGTATCGATATATTTAGAGTATGAAGTTTGTTTCTGTTTAGGACGGGTAGTCCGTTGGTACAATTAATTAAAAATTGTTCATCAAGATAACAACCTAAACAGGTTTTGAACATATGGGAGTAGTAAGGTTGTCATAGGTTTCTGGACGATTTAAAAACATAGAAAAAGGTTATGCAGTGTATTTAATTCAGCTTTCTCTTCCCAGTGCTATAATATAGGTTACAATTACAATAAAAAGATGAAAGAGAAATATATTTATTAAATTAAATATAAGATTAATTACCTCGGCATCACTTTATGCTTATTATGCATATGTTATTTTCATCTTGGTCTGTTTACCTTTTATACATTTAACACAAACATTAAAGTCCGAAAAATCAAAGAACATCGTAATACTTGTACATTTATTTTTGCTATTTTTTTATCGTGGAGGTTTTGTGCAATTTTTTCACGAATTTTGGATGCCGTTCAAAAGGATACTCTTGAATGTAAAAGGATAATCTTTATCATTATATTTCAATCTAGGAGATAACTATTTTTCTAAAATCAATGTTGGCATGTGAATAAGTAACTGCCACTATGTCTCAAATCGTTAACGCACTCACCTATAGGGATCCTACACGCATAAATACAGTTTCGATAGTGTAGCCAAAATCTATAAGAGTTATCGATATCTAACTGAATAAATATTCAATTGTTATTTGGAAGGATTTTAATCTCGCAACATCCTCTACCGTTGCAAGACCCATCAAATGATCTAAAATTATATGCGGGGCATGTTGTAAAACAATGGGAAAGAATTTAGTGGTGTATAGGTCTCTAATTTTTGTGCTAACCTCACACCCTACAACAACAAATACATTTTTCATTAGAAAAATAATTTCTTAACTATAGTTGACATCCTATGTTTTTGTACCATTCGTAAAACATGTGATGCTACCTTTAAAAGTAAAAGTAAAATCTCCCGTGTATATCGACATATTTTGAATATGAAGTTTGTTTTTTTTTTCAGATAGCGTAGGATGTTTGTACAATTAATGAAAAATGAATCATTATGATAACAAACTAAACATGATCCAAATGGATTAGGGATACTAAGGTTGTCACAGGTTTCTTGCTAATTTTAAAGCATGGAAGGAAACATTATACTGTATATTTAATCTAGTTTATTTTTCCCTCGCGATAATATAAGGATAACAAAATAAATTTTAAAGTTATTAGGAAATATATTTACTAAATTAAATATATGATCAATTACCTCGACATCTATCTCAGAATATGCATTTTCATCTTGAAATCCATGTTTACATTTGCATAAGTAATCGCCACTATATCTCAAATTGTCAATGCACTCACTTGTAGGGCTCCTACATGCATAAGAAAATAGATTCGACTTCGCTAAATTGCAACTAATATTTATGATGTGTCAATCGAGTATAACACGAAACTTACTTTTTTATAAGTTTTGTATTATATAAAAAAATATATTTTATATATTCCACAAAAATACATAAATACACTTTCAATAGTGCGGGTGTACATAAGTCACCGCTATGTAATTGAATAAAGACCCCAATGTTATTTGAAGGGACTTTAATTTCGCAACATCCTTTATCATTGTAAGACCCATCAATTGATCTAAAACTATCAGCGAGGTAAGTTGTAAAACAATGGGGAAAGAATTCAGGGGTGTATGAGTCTCTAATAGTTTCATTAATCTTACATCCCACGACAACAAATAAAATTGTCACAAAAAGAGAATTACATAAATAATGGTTGACATTCTATATTTTGGTACCATTCTTAAAACATATGATACTACCTTTAAGAGTAAAAGCTCTCGTAGATATCAATATATTATGAATATTAAATTTCTTTTTGTTTAGTACGGGTAGCCTATTGGTATAATGAATGTAAAATTGACCCTCGGGATAACAATCTAAACAAGTTCAAAACTGATCGGGGATCCTAAGGTTGCGACTAATTTTTGAACAATTTGAAACCTTGGAAAAAAGGTTATGCGGTGTATTTTATCTAGCTTCCATTCCCAATTTCTATAATATAGGTGTAAATAACTAAAGTAAAAAGATAAAAGAGAAATATAGTTATTAAATTAAATATCTGATTAATTACCTTGGCATCCATTCATATGGATCGCACACATAAGAATTTGAATTTGACTTTCCTAGTTTGCAACTACTGTTTTCGATGTGCCAATCTAAAATAAAAGAAACATACATTTCTGTAAGGTTTCATCCTCTCCAAACCTACTTTCCTAGTTTGCAGTTACTGTTTCCGATGTGCCAATCTAATATAAAAAGAACATACGTTTCTGTAAGGTTTCATCCTCTCTCACTGTTATAATATAAGGGAAAATTAAAATAAATAAATAAAGAGAGATATATTTATTAAATATATGATTAATTACCTTTACATCCATATCAAAGATAGACATTTTTTGAAACTCATGTTAGCATTTGAATAAGTAAACATCACATGTTCCAATCCAGTATAACATGAAACATACTTTTCTGTAAGGTTTGTATACCTGACCATGAGAGATGTTTCTATGAAAATTTATATGTTCCTTCTTTACCAAAAAATGCATAAATACACTTTCGGTAGTGCGGGTGAAACCTATATGGGTCACT
Organism: Limnanthes douglasii subsp. nivea; assembly: GCA_036936605.1. Classification (NCBI taxonomy): domain Eukaryota; kingdom Viridiplantae; phylum Streptophyta; class Magnoliopsida; order Brassicales; family Limnanthaceae; genus Limnanthes; species Limnanthes douglasii. The sequence continues at coordinate 107,232,004 of JAUPFV010000002.1, read as the reverse complement.
ACTATATAATTGAATAAAGACTCTAATTTTATTTGGATGGACTTTAATCTGGCAACATTCTTTACAGTTGCAAGACCCATCGGATGAAATAAAACTATAGGGGGGAAAGTTGTAAAACAATGAGGAAAGAATTCAGTGTTGTAAGAGATTAATAGCTGCGTTAATCTCACACTCCACAACAAGAAATAAATTTTTGCATAGAAAGAGAATTACTTAAATAATGGTTGACATCACATGTTTTGGTACCATTCCTAAAACATGTGATACTACCTTTAATACTAAAAGTAAACACTCTCGTAGATATCGATATATTTAGAGTATGCAGTTTGTTTCTATTCAGGACATGCAGGTTGTTGGTAGAATTAATGAAAAATTAATCATCGAGACAACAACGTAAACAAGTTCCAAAGTGATTGGGTATACAAAGGTTGCCACATGTTTTTGGACGATGTAGAAATGTGGAAAGAAAGGTTATGCAGTGTATTTAATCTAGTTTCCTTTCCCATGCTATAATATAGGTGAAAAAAAAACCAAAATTAAAAGAGAAAAGAGAAATATATTTACTAAATTAATTATATGATTAATTATCTCGACATCCATCTCGAAGATAGACATTTTCTTAAACTTTATGTTTGCATTTGCATAAATAAATGTCACTATGTATCAAATCGTAGATGCACTCACCCATAGGGATCATGTACACATAATAATCTAGGTCCGACTTCGGTAATTTGCCGCTAGTGTTTTTTATGTGCCAATCTAGTTTATTAATGAAAATTTAAAATTTTCTTCTTCCATAAAAATGTGTAAATACACTTTAAGTAGTGTGGGAAAAATCTATAAGATTCAGTGCTATCTAATTGAATAAATATTCCAGTGTTATTTGGAAGGAATTTAATCTCGCGGATTCTCCAATAATTGTAGGAACCATAGATGATCTAAAAGTATAAGCGGGGCAAATTCTAAAACAATGGGGAAATAATTCAGCGATATGAGTCTATAATAGTTGCGCTAATCTCACACTCGACAACAATAAATACATATTTCCTAGAAAGAGAATCACTTAAATAATAGTTGACATCCAATGTTTTATTACAATTCCTTAAAGTGGTTCTTTAAAGCAGGGAAATCAAAGTCTTGTTAGTGGTAACTTAGAGGCCGCATGATAAGAAATTGAAGAAGATAAGGATGTATTAATTAAAAAACATGGTTATAGGTGAGCGAGATAGAGAGTGACTGAGAGAGAAAGCTTACAACCTCACTTTGACTCATACCTCTAAGAAGAAGACAACTTAGAGAAAAGCATATATAATCAAATTTTATACTATTCAAAACTTTATAACCAATAAAGAATTTTATACATGGATTGTAGCTGGATAACAATTGAGAATGTCACTAGATTTCAAGTTTCTCCAGATCTGCAAAATAATTAAACAGGGTTCTTAAGGTTCAACCATTAATAAAAGTAGAAGAAAGTGAACCTTTAAAGCATGAGAGTGAAAAGTTCTGTTATTGGTAACTTGGAGGCTGCATAATTAGAAATTAAAGAAGAGAGTGATAGAGAGAATCTTACAATCACACTTTGGCTGATATCACTGATAGAAGATAACATAGAGAAAATCTCTATAATCAAATTTTGTAGCCACAAAATAAATTTTATACCCGGATTGTATTTGGATAAAAATTGAAAATCTCATTGGATTTTAAGCTTCTTCAGATATGCAAAAAATTAAACCAAGTTTTCATAGTTCAATAATTTATAGATCTAGAAAAAAAATGGATCTTTAAAGCATGGGAATGCAAAGTTCTGTTAATGGTAACTTTGAGGCCGCAAGAGAAGGAATTAAGAAACATAAGGATGCAAGAACAAAAAAACATGGTGATATGTGAGAGATAGATAGATAGTGATATATAGAGAAATCTTATAATCACACTATGGCTCATACCTCTGATAGAAGACACCATAGTGTAAAGGCTATATAATAAAACTTTATACTATTGTAAATTTTTTAACCACGAAATAAATTTTTGTACATGGATTGTAGTTGAATAGAATTTAAAAATCTTACTGGATTTCAAGCTTCTTCATATGTGCAAAGAGTAAAATCAAGTGGACCCTTAGAGAAAGGGAATGCAAAGTTTAGTGGTATCTTGGAGGCTGCAGATGAGGATGCAACAACGAACAAACATGGTGATAGGTGAGAAAGATAAAGAGTGATAGACAGAGTAAGCTTACAATTGCATTTTGGCTCCTACCTCTACGAAGAAGACAACATAGAGAAAATCATATATAATCAAATTTTATACTATTGAAAATTTTATAACCACAAAATAACTTTTATACCTAGATTGTAGTTGGATATCAATTGAAAATATCACTAGTTAGATTTTCAAGATAATTAAACAAATTTGTCAAGGTTCAACAATTCATAAAAATAAAAGAAAGTGGAATTTTAAAGCATGATAATGCAAATTTCTGTTAGTGGTAACTTGGACGCCGTATGAGAAGAAATTAAATAAGTAAGGATGAAACAACAAACAAACATGGTGATAGGTGAGCAAGATAAAGAGTGGTAGAGAGAGAGAAAGCTTACAATCACACTTTTGACTCATACCTTTAACCGAATTTTTTTTAGAGAAAAGCCTATATAATTAAATTTTATAATATTAAAATTTTTATAACCACAAAATAACTTTTATACCTGGATTGTAGTTGGATATCAATTGAAAATCTCAATAGATTTCAAGCTTCTTCAGATCTGCAAGAAAATTAAACACTTTTGTTAAGATTCAACACTTCATAAAAGTAGAATAAAGTGGACCTTTAAAGAATGGGAATGCAAATTTCTATTGATGGTAACTTGGAGGCCACATGAGAATAAATTAAAGAATTAAGATGAAACAACAAACAAACATGGTGATCGGTGAACGAGATAGAGAGTGATAGAACGAGAAAGCTTACAATCGCACTTTACTTTATACCTTTGACAGAAGAACAACCGAGAGAAAATCCTTTATAATCAAATTTTATATTATTTCAAATTTTATATTATTGAAAATTTTATAACCACAAAAGAAATTCTCGAGACTATAGTTGGATAACAATTGAAAATATCACTAGATATCAAGCTTCTTCAATTCTGCAAGAAATTAAACATTGTTCTTAAGATTCAACTATTTATGAAAGTAGAAGAAAATGGACATTTAGAGTACTAGAGTGCAAAGTTTTATTAGTGGTAACGTGGAGGCTGCAAGAGAAGAAATTAAAATAGATTAGGATACAATAACAAACAAACATGGTGATAGGTAAGCGAGATAGAGAGAGAAATTTTACAATTGCACTTTGGCTGATACCACTAACAGAAGACAACCCGGAGAAAACCTCTATTAATAAACTTTATACTATTGAAAAATTTATAACCACAAAAGAAATTTTATGCATGGATAGTAATTGGATAACAATTGAAAATCTCACTGGATTTCAAGCTTCTTAAGATCTGCAAGAAAATTAAACACAGTTCTCAAGGTTCAAAAATTTATAGAAGTAGGATAAAGTGGACCTTTAAAGTAGAGGAGTGCAAAATTTTGTTAGTGGTAACTTGGAGGATGTTGGACAAGAAATTAAAAAAAGATAAGGATGTAACAACAAACAAACATGGTGATAGGGGAGGGAGATAAAGAGTAATAAAGATAGAAAGCTTGCAATCGCACTTTGGCTCATACATCTACGATGAGGTATATATTAAACAATCCTACAGTTTTGTACTTTAGGGAAATGAGTCTAGGATGTGTAAGCCTTTTAAGTCCTTATATGATCTTAAGCAAGCTTTTAAGAAGTGTCATATAAAGTTTGATTATGAAATTATATCTGATGGATTTAGACATAGTATGTCTGAAAATATTTATACACTAAAGTTTGTAGTGATGTGATAGTCATTATATTTCTATATGTAGATGAATATCTTATACTATGTAATAATAGAAAAGGTTTCGAAAAGAGCGCGAGTAAATTAGATGCTTATGTTAAGGAAAATGTCAATCGTTTTGAAAAAGAATCATGCAATATAAACCTCAAAATTATTGTTCAAAACCAAAGAGCGTGTATGAAGAACCTCAAAGTCCAATTGAGTCAAAATTATAAAATTTATCTTTAAATACACAAGACATATGGCTAAGTGACACCAAAAAAATTCAACATAATAAATCAAGACAATCACTTTACCAACCGAACAAAAAGTAAGACTGCTAAAAATATAACATTGTAAAAATATAGAGAGTATAAATGTTTCTCTTGTAAAAGATAAAAACACCAAAGAGAATAACCCAAATATCGATAGTACCTCTGTAGAGAAAAACAATTGGCGTAGTGAGCATGACCATCATCGCAACAATAAAGACTTGTGTCATTGTGAACCAGTTTCCAAAAAAGAGAAACTCCCAACAACGAAAATGCCACAAAAAATATGGATGGTCGTCACAACAAAAATAGATTATTGTCACGACCATAAAGATGCATGTCGTATCGAGTTGACTCCTAAAAATTTAATATATCCATAATAACTTCACAAGTATACTCCAAATAAGTATTTTGCTAAATTTTTTATATACGTTTTAAAATTCACAAATAAATTTTCCTTCTGTTGACATATTAGAGGATATACCAGAATTATGGAAAGTTCTTGAAAAATATATTGTTTAAGAAGATTAAATTCGAAGAATATGAGACATGATTTTTCACATAGGAATCAAGTGTCTTGCTGTATAACAAATTACAACCAAAGTTGAAAGAACGTATGGAGTTTTATTATGCCTTACAGTATTAGTATTTAAAATTTTAAAATATTTTATGTGATTTATGAGCTAGTGTAAATTTGATGTTATTTTTTATATATAATTTTTTTATTAGAAATATTAATTTCATATTTTTAAGAACACGATTCAAAGATATTTCATATTTTTTTTCTTATGCATTAGTTTTCATCTTTTATTATAAATAATATAATTAATAAAAATAATAGGGTTATTAAAATTTTGCTATGTTTTATATTTCATATTCAAATTTAATTAGATTATTAGATCATAAAATCTTATTGTATTGAATAAAAAATTAAAAACATATTCTACCATAAAAAAATACAGTTTATTGTTGTGTGGGAGAAAGTAGTAAGCAACTTGATAGAATATAGTTTTAAAAGACTATAAAATAAATATGACCAAAATTATAAATGAAAATATATATTAAGAATAAGTTACCGATAACATTTGGGAAATATTAAAAGTACAAATAACCCCTTAAATTTTCAAGTTTATCGGTAACCACATGAATCATAGATGCTTTCAACAATATCCATGAACACACAAAACACGTATAGATTTAACAATTAACTATTTTAACCTTCAAAACTTCATATATCTCAAAAAAATTCAAACACAAACATATTTTTACTTTTTTAAACACGAACAAAAATAAATCTGTGAGTGAAAAACAAAATAATTTGCAAACTAATTTCCAAAAATAAATCTGTGAGTGAAAAACAAAACAAAATACTTTCCAAACTAATTTCGCATCCCAATTACACGTAATTTTGCATCTTTAACACAGTTTTTTTTATGAAAAACAAATTTTGTCAACACACAAATGCACATATTTAGTAATTATAAATTAGTTGTTTCATGCCCAATTAACACTTATTTTCACAAAAACGAGATATGTTTTATTTTTTTCCCACAATTAGACTTATTTCACAACCATAAGTCATATTTACACAACACTTTTCTCTTTATTTTCGCAACAAGTTTGCATATAAGTACGCAACTAGAATAGATTTGTTTTTTTTTGCACCATGATTACACGTAATTTCGCACCTTTAACACAACGCAAAATTAGTATTTTGAACACAAAAATGCACATATATTAGAAACTATAAAAGAATTAGTTTTTCACACCTAATTAACACTTATTTTCGTTTTACAAGTTGTATTTTATTTTTTCACAGAGTTAGACTTATTTCACAACCAAAAGTCATACTTACACAACTATTTTTTTCTTATTTTTGTAACACATTTGCACATAATTATGCAACTATCATAAAGTTGTTTGTTGCATCCTATTTACACTTAATTTCGCACCCTCAACACAATGCATTTTTTTTAAAACAAGTTTTTCCAACACAAAACTATAGATATTTTAGTAACTACAAAATAAGTTAGTTGTTTGACACCAAATTAACACTTATTCTTACAAAAACAAGTTGTATTTTTTTGTTCACACAGTGAGACTTATTTCACAACCTAATTGCACGTGATTATGCAACTAAAAAATATTCAAAAAAATTCTATTTTTTTCATGGATCTAGTTTTGTTTGTCTTAAGAAAACTAATAGTATTTTTGAATTCTTTTTTGGAGCTACGGTTTGAATAATATGATATTTAAAAAAAATAAAAAAACAAGAAAAGACAAACGGTTAAGGGCATATTGGCATTTACAAAAATTACACGTGGTTATTTGGTAATTAAGTTCTATAATCATGTGGTTATTAGTACTTTTTTAAACCGTATGTAGAGTAAAAAGTTTTGATTTCACATGGTTATAGGTAGATTATTCATATATTAATCTCGTTCATAGTTTAATAATCCTAAGTTCTCCTTACTGGATATAAATCTTAGTTTATTGTGTGATTTTATTAGTTTTCTAGTTTATTTTATTTCAAACAAAATCTTCAACTTACAAAATAAAATTTAATAGATTAAATATAGTAGAAACAAATAATTTTTGGTATTTGTTAAAATATAATTAATCCATAGATTCGATACTTAAATGTAAAACACTTATCAATATTTGATCACATTGTTTTTCTTAAATAATTACCCCATAAATAATGTATAACACATTGGTCCAATAATCTCTATTAAATATTAGAGACGAATCAGTTCATATGAACAATAATCCAATTTTAATTTTTTTTAAAGTATTTTATGAAAGATTATGTGATAATTAAGTTTGATGATACATATTTAGTAAAAAATAATTATATTTTACTGTAAACTTATATTATATATAAACTTTGTAGGAAACTAAATTTCAAATTATAATAAGACTATTTTAAAATTATATAAATATGATATATTTGTTCATTAAAAAAATGTTCAGATATCCCTTAAACTATGACCATGGATGAATATTTCCTCTTACTCTAAGCTTTAAACATGGAATAAAATAACTATAATAAATATGGTAATGTCCAAACATAAATAAAAATCACTTGTTCATATAATCAATTTTTACTGTAAACTATAATCAATTTTTAAAAATGTAAGCTTCAAAAATAAAAATAAAATACCACTCAATCTTCATGTCTTGTTCGTATTTAAACCATAAAATCACTACTATTTTCATATTTTTTTCAAGTTACCCTTGAGTTATGATGATTCTTCTTGTAATTTTGATTTTTGTTCAATATTCTTAAGATTTCCTCATTTATGAGGCCTTCTCAGATGCAAGAAAACATACGGAAACATCCCTTGTTGCAAGCGATAGCGTAGTAAAGTCACGATCCTCGTCTTCACCCTTTCGGTGTTGATGTCTTTATCCATAATAACGTTTCTAATCTAGCACCGCATTACACTTGAGTGATTTATTTTTATCACCCTCTACACTCGATCTAGTTGTTCTGTTTAAGTTATCTCTTTGGGTCATTGACTTTCACCATCCTTCACACTTGATTTAGTTGTTCTGGACACAAATCATTTAATTATTATATGCCACTGCTCAATCTAATCATTTTACTCAGGCTATTATTTTAGGTAATTGACTTCCACCAGTCTTCACTGGCGTCGTCATTTAATTATTATCTGCCACTTATCAATCTAATCATTTTACTCAGGCTATTATTTTAGGTAATTGACTTCCACCAGCCTTCACTGGTGTCGTCATTTAATTATTATCTGCCACTTATCAATCTAATCATTTTACTCAGGCTATTATTTTAGGTAATTGACTTCCACCAGCCTTCACTGGTGTTGTCGTTGTTAAGAATTGACCGTGTAGTTGTGAAACTAGGCCTCACGGATTTTCTTTTGGTTTACTCCCATAAGGCCTCTTACTAATTGAGTTGGGTTTACACTTATATACACTATATTCTTTTCAATGTTAGCAATGTGGGATTATGGACCAAGTATGGTATGAAGTTTACTCTTCAACATCCCCCTTAAACTTGATCTCATTAATGGACGTAAACATGTCGCTAAATCACAACAGAAACACATCGCTGGATGTGTTGATGAGTAAAAAGAATGTCGCATAATCACAGCGGAAACAAATCGCTGAATATTTAACATATTTTATTTAGTCCCACATTTCTTCGAACTTGGCTCTGATACCATTTGTTGGGAATATGGGTACCGCATATTCCACCTCTGTATATAAGTAAAAACAATTCTATCTTAAGACTAGTATGATATTGTCCGTTTTGGCACCCAAAGGCTCGCACAGGTTTGCTTTTGGTCGCACTAGCAAATCGCCTCAAACTTGATCCGATTAATAGGCGGAATAAACATCGCCAAATCACAGCGGAATTAACATCGCTGGATAGAATTCCACATTGCTTCAAATTTGGCTCTGGTACCATGTTAAGAATTGGTTGTGTACGTGTGAAACCGGGTCTCATGAACTAGCAAGATATTGTCTGTTTTGGCCACGAAGGGTCGTACGGATTTGCTTTTGGTTTACTCTCAAAAGGCCTCGTTCTAGTTGAGGTGGGTTTACACTTATGTACACTCTATTATTTTCAATGTTAGCAATGTGAGATTCTGAACCAAGTATTGGATGAAGTTTACTATTAAACAGTTGTCCTTGAAAGTCTTATGGTAGATTATTATGTTCACTTTTCTCTATTTGCAGATGCTGGTGTCAAAGATAAATCTGAGGCAACTAACCCTAGACAAATGACCTTAATTAGGGGAGCTCCAACGTTTTATTCAATGTGAATAAAGATAAAAGTCAAGTTATTTTCACCTAAATTGGGTTTAACTCCATCCATTTATAATCTCACCAAAAAAGTGATTTAACCCCATTCAATTTTGAAAAACTTCCCTTGTTAGAATATATAAGGATTTTTTTCCAGCTATATAATATCCACTTAATTTCTTGAAGAAACCATTTTTTTCTTTCTCTCAAACTTTATCTATTTGTCTATCTACAATCCAAATTCGGACCACCTTGCTCTACCTCTAGCAACCACGCTCATGCTCCAGTGTTATCCTCCTCCTCTAGAGAGCTCTTTATCATTCATAATGAATAAATTTGATCTTCCTCATCCTCCACCAAATTACCTCCACCAAAGTAAATCCTTTTGATTTTATTTCTGTAATTTATGAATTTATGGGTATTTTTAACTTCTTTTTTGTTTGGATGAATTGAGGGATTTTAGGGTTTATTGGGTAGCTAGAGTGGTAAATTTCATTACCGGAATCGCAAGGAATATGACGACACATCGATGGTGTACAAGCACAACAGTGTGTTGCACCTGTAACTATCATGCACAACACCATGCACCATAAGTGTGTAGTCAGTGCACGATCAAATAACTATTTGAAATTCCTAATGTTCCTACCTATTAAAAAAAAATTCCGTGCTTATTTAGTTATTAATACTTGTTTGGTATAAAATTTAGTTACTAATATATTATTTATCTTGCTTATTTCAATTATTTATATCTAGTTTTTATCATGGGTTATGGGATATACCTTAGGGAGGCTATTATTATAGACTTCCTCTATTGTGCTTTGAGGGATACTTTAAAATCTACAAAGAAGAACCTATACGGTTTTGTGGACTGTTCGATATACAACAACTTTTCAGCTTAAAATCTGTACAAAAACCATCTTATGAAATGATGAGCATAAAGATCATAGTTGGTTACCAAAGAGAATAGTGGGCTTTAACATGCGACCCAAATCCAACGTGTGTGTTGTCCTTGCAGATCTTAAAGAGAAAAATTAAAGTGGCCAAACTTATACTTATTCTATGTAGAACAATATTTAGCATGTTTAAATTTTCATTTTTATAACATATCATATAGTTTTTATTTTACAAGTCATCTTTGAGTCATACAAACACATGAAAGCTCGGTTTTCCATGCAAGATATTTGTCTAGTAGACTATCCGATCAAAATGATGAGCACGGCCGAAGTTTATATGACTTATAAAGTGATACACAAGTTTGGACGGATCCATGATGCACTACCATCTCCCATGTTACTAAAACTTTTGTATAAGAAGAGAGATCTCTCGTCTTACCTTTGGCTGAGACAGTTTGGTAATATTTACATAATCATTTACTTTCCAACGATTGTTTGGCAATTCTTTTTGCTACATATGGGAGGTCCACGACGAGTAGGTATGCTGCTTATATTGCTCGGTTTGGATGGTACGTCATCACTCCATATGTCCAGTCTGGTGATGATAGACTCCTTAATGTTGTTTGTACGATCAACATCATTCGTACAAGATATGATTTGGAAGAGTTGAGCCTCTTCAAGAAACAAGTGTTGTAGCTCACTCATCATTGGCTCATTATTCTTGTTATATGACTTATTTTGGTAATGATTGCTTAATGTCTTTGTTTTTGTTTCAGACAGTGTCTTTTATTTTAGGTTTTATTTTAGTTATGTTTTCTTGATGTTTTGTTTTTTACCATGGATGTTTGGTTATGAATTTGCAGACGATGTTACGTTATTTGAAGTTTTTTTTATAAATCATTTATGTTGCTTATGTTTACTCAACTATCCATTACATAACATTAAAAGTGAGTAAAATTCTTAAGTTTATTAAAGAAACAAACCATATAAGAATTTTATTAACTCATAAATCATTTAATTGTTAGTAAAATACTTAGATTGTAAGTTTATACAAAAATCAAACCATTTAATTTTTAGTAAAAAATATAAACTTTTCCCTATGTATTATCTATGGATTACACACAATAGGTCCCAAGTGTGTGCACCTATGTTGTATAGTACTATGCGTCAATTATGCATGTTTATTTGCACCGATGGTGCATATTTGGTGCATATCGTGCATCATAAGTTCACGAGTGTTTCACCCATGATGCTTTTAGTTGATGGTTAGTGCTAAACGTTTATTCACAAAAAATAATCTCGCTTAAATGTTACCTTCCAAAAATGGGTCCCACCTAATTGTTACCTGCCAAGAATAAGTCTCACCTAGATATTACCCACAATGTACTATATAGACAGGTACATGTTGCACTGCATGAGGGAAACCAATGTCGTCTTTACATAGTCGTGAAGAAATATCTAAAAAGAATAGTTATCTAAAAAACAAACCAATGTATCGCGTGTTCAACCTCCCATGGGGAATTAGAAATGAGGTGTATAACTTATTCTATGTTAAATTAACTTATTTTTTGACAAAAAGATATGATACGTTTGTGTGAACAAAATAAATAATTGAAAAAGAGGAAGCATTGAGAAGTTTCACTTTTAATGAAGGATATGACTTTTACTAAAATATTTATTGTTTTATGTTCATGTTTAAGGCTGTTTCTTGTTCATTTGTTCAATTTAAGTTATAGTATTTTTATATTTTTAATTGAGTGATTTAAATTAATTTTGTTCTGTATTCATGTTTAATGTTGTTTTATATTCATGTTTAATGTTGTTTTATATTTGTAGATATTTTTAGTTCAATTTTATATATTTACTCATGTATCTATCAGGTTACAATATCTTCTTTGGATTTAAAAAAAAATTGGTCTGTGATCTCCTGCATGTTTTAAATTAACTTCGTGATATTGAGTTATACCTCGTTGGCGGTAAACTAGAACATGTGTATTTTCTAGAATTAGATATCTATAGATATAAATCTTTGATTTGTTATCCATGAAACTGTTTAATTTATTTGCTTCTGCTTATCATTTCACGTGTAATCTATTTGCATATAATGCCAAATTTTATCGAGTTAAGTATGAAGTTTACAAATTGTTAACACAATAACATAAGATGAATATTATAAAAAAAAACAAAATCTGCATTACAGTGTTAACATAATAACATAAAATGAGTACAATAAACAAATAAGTATTCGTTATATTATTAACACAATAACATTAAGCGAATACATTAAACAAACAAGTCTATATTTTATTATTACACAAATTCATCTAAATTGGTAACTTTTGGGTTGTCGATGATATACTTCCGACCTTCAAGATCTTTATATCTTTTTCATTGACATAATAATGATTATTATTAAGATGTTGCGTTATTTCTACACAATGTTGTCCACGTAGGATGTATCTGTTCACATGGTGAGTTAGCAACAAAAGAAACATATATAAAAAATAAAAAATAAGGATAAAGATGACTAATTATTATATATAAAAAACTTCAAACGTAAAATGAAATACTTACATTGACAACATGCTTGCTATTAACAAAACAAAATTTAATTTTTACACTTTTAGACATCGAAGGGGGTGCACCTCGCAATGGTAATAAAGTATAACTACTATTCGTTAATTCTGATTGTGATACAAAATGGTAAATACACTAAAACCTTAATGTGATGGCTACCTCATATTTAGTATTTTCATCCAATAAATATATACTTACAAGTACTTATTAATAGCGTATACTTTAACGATCATTAAATACTCTTCTTTAGCGTTATATATCTTGATGTAAAGGTCATAGTTATACATAAGCTCGTCACAAAATCCCTTCCTAACCACCTTGAACCCTCTTCTTGGTCGGAAAAGCCATATGATACTGATCGATATCCGCAATACTCGTTGGGTCTAACATCGTCTATAATGGTTATAAAAGGTGTGAAGTTAAGGGGAAACCATCATAAGTAAAATTTTGGACAATTAAGTAATTGTTTAAAACCACTATTGGACCATTAAGTAACTAGATAGTGATGTCATTAAAGAAGTTCCAACTACCGAAGGTTTCTTTTCCCGAATGTTATAAATTGATAGTGATGCCATCGAAGAAGTTATAACTTGATATATTTTCTCATTAAAGTACTTATTTGTATCCGCCTGAACGTTATGATCAATGTGTAATCGATAAAATATGTGATTTTTTTAAATAACTTGTTCTAGAGCATTCATCAATGATAAGTTTTTGTCTATCAAAACCATGAACGGTTCTTTAATATTGTGAGATACAATCAACGATTTTAAATAGTCGAATATTCATTTGAAATTGTTTACTTTATCTACGGACATAAATTCAAATGCAACGTAACACGTCAAACCAGTAGATGTTACTATGACGATGTCAAATAGCGGAATCTCGTGCCTTATTGTCTTGTAAGTGTTATTTATTATTAACACTATAAAAAACGTTTGTAACAAATCCATACTAATCGAATGTGTAATAAAAATATCAATAACGATACAACCTTCATCTTTACTAGATCTATGTTATTTAAAATAATTATATCCTTTGATTTTGCCTAACAAGAATTGCAACTGTGATCGATTAGCTTTCTCCAACATTTTTATGTCTAGTGTTGTATATGGTGCGTATAGACGATATATTGTCTTCATTCAAATTTTTTACTCCATTCAAAATTTATCTAGGGAAAGTTCCCATATAGGTAGACCATATGACAAATTCCAACTTTTTTTATTCAAACATCTTGTGTATGAATGATTGTCTAAGTTTTTATTATTTGGATGGTTGTGAATGCCAAATATAACATGTCACAACCATTGATCTATATATCCCGTGCTAACTTTAAGCTCGAAACAACAATCATATTTTTTTCTGGTCGTACCACCTGGTTATACCATCCTCATTTATCGAATTCAATATATAATCGAGGATTTTTTATTCTTTTTGGAGAATCATGATGTTTTATGTTGATAACCAATCCGCTTCACATATATGAGTCGCTTAGATAAACATTTCACACATAAACTCAATGACTATCAAATTCCTACGTAAATATGTTATACTTCCAAAACGGTTCACCCTACTGGCACATTTGTTACGATTCTGTACGAAATAGGCCTATCACCATAACAAGGATCACGATTCTCTCCCAATATCGCACACGTAATCGAGGATACAAATGGTCATGATTTCCTCCAATATACCCGCATGCCTGAATACATTTAATGATATGATTATCTCCCAACATTACCTACAGGGTTGGGCATATTAAGGGTCGTTACTTCTTCCTGATCTCGTCAATGGGCTCGAGAACCCCAAGGATTTTGACTTCCTCTATATTTATTTGTGCAACTTTATAGATAAGAAGTGTTTCATTTCTTGCCCAAGATATTCTCAAAAGTTTAGGCAACTACATCGATATACATCCATACTGATCTCTTCTACAAGCTTGAACTACTGTTGATATATTTGTATGACCTATTTTCCTTATTGTCAATTTTTTAGGATAATACTACATTTTATGTGTTTACCTTGAGGTATTAGGGGATTTATCCAGTTGGGCAGAATTTAGCAATAATAAAAACGTATTTTTTTATTTAGATAAGCGTACCAAGGAATCTAGCAGTATGTTACATGTTATGTGTACTCTTTTCCATTCGTTAGAATTAAGTTTTTTCCTGAAATAAAATATGAATGTTAAAGGTTTTTTTAAGAGGTAAAACAGTGGTAGCGCGAAGCTGCGAGATGGAACAGATGGCTGAAAAGTCAGAGAAAGAAGACGAACAATAGAAGATGGATAGCTCTAACCCTAGGTCAGAGTAAAAGAGACTTTAAAGAAAATCAAATTCTATTAAAAAAAGTCTGAGGCAAAACTAGGATTTGAGAGCCTTTTATAAAAGTGCTCGAAACCCTAACCCCAAATTACAGCTTTTTCCTTGTGCAATAAAATAAAGCCCAGCCCAATTTTAAAGCGATTGGAGCTGGTTAAGTATTTTAATAAAAACGATTAAATTTAGGGCATGGACTTCATCATGTTGTGATGCTTTCGAAAATCGTTGGGATTCTCAGCGCGTTCGATTTGAGTGGTCGCATCGCCTCATTCTGATATCTGGGCCCCAAATAAAGCCCGTTTTTGTTTGTCTAAAAGGGCCATATAGTCATGGGCTTGTGCAACTACATCAAACAGGGTCAGCACAAACGAGCTCTCCGGAACAAGCACATTTTCGCTAGATTAAACTAGGCCCATTAGTGACAATAACAACACGTTGTGTACAAAACACTCGAGTAAAAGGCTCTTCGGACTAATCACTCATTCCAAAAAATGAAAAAAAAACGAACAAATCAATCTCAGCCGGAGTCACATGGAGCTTAGATAATTGCAAAATCAGCGGCCCACTCACTCAATCGAACAAACTACCCACGTACTCGGGCTAACAAAATTCTAATCACGGAACATTGAAACAGGGACACACTCAGTTTACTTCTACTCCTCTCTCATATTGTTTCACAAGGTGGGTTACTGATACGTGTTAGAATCATATCATGCCCAAATTCGACCATATGTTGAGCATGACATGTAATATGTCCGAGCCGTAATATTAAAAGAGACTCAAGAATGAGTTTGGACAACAAACAAACTTAACCACTGATCAACATGTGACATTACGACCACTTACTTATGTAATAAATATAATTTAGTGTAATTTTTACCGAATTCGTAAATATAACTCCACAAAAAAATTAGATATTTGGATGATTGTGCACTCGTATAATGTTGATTGGATACATCGACATTTCATCTTTTTTTTTTACTCGATCATTTATATAACATTATTTCTATAAAAACTAGTCTAAAACCAACATAACTTTTATTATTTTTATTTTCAATTTGAAAAAAAACACACAATAAAGATATAGTTTAGATAAATAATTTTATTTAAATTGTATTTAAAGTTATGTAATAAAATATAAAAAAGTGAAATAAAATTATTGCAGATATATATTAAAAACATATTTATATATAAGTTCTATTTTATTTATATATTTTTCCCCTTAAAATTAATATTCTTATTATGAAAATGTCAGAAAATACAAATCAGCCCGAAGTCATATATAAAGCCAAAGGACGAGTTAAAATTTATATTAAAAAATTGGAGGGAAAAAAATTGATCCCAAAAAGACAGCTAAACTTCTCCCGCATCAAATTTTCAATCTGAGAACAGTCTTCCCAACTTCCATAATCAGATAACCTTCACCGTTGAATTCTTTACTGAAAACAAAATTGCACGTTTTAATATTTGGTGTTTCATTTTGAATGTTATATTAAAAATTAAAAATTAGAAAATGCTTAACTAAAATTATATTATGTTAATTGTTTAAAACGAATATTGTTTAACTTTGGCAATAAGTAGATTTCAAATTTTATGTTATTTTCTTATACAAAATTTTAAAAAATAATTAATTTGGACTAATAATTTATACGCACACAATAATTTTGAGCCACGGTATTATTTTAACATAAAAAACGTAATTACACATGTGCTACCAGACCCTTTATCAATAAAAAATACTCAAAGTTCAAAAGATTAATAGACGGAAGAACATCTTCGGTAGCCAAGCTAGCAATTTTTCTTGAAGTATTGATGCAAACAGATTAGCGCTTAGAATTTATGAAACAAACGACCACCCGAAGAATGCAACGAATTGACAGTTTTGGAGCTTCTGGTGTCCGATTTTGACCCACAACACCTTATTTCGAAGGGAACGACGCCACGAGTTGAAGTCACCAGCTACGCTCGTGACATATGACGTTTTTGGACATTCAGAGTCGTTTACTCCTTTATTTCGAATTTTTATTACTTTTGGACATTTTTAGTATTTTCGTATTAGGGTTTTCATTCGAACCCTTATTTAAACAGACTTTGTTTACGCTGTAAGGGAGTTGAATTTTGATAAAGAAAATTAGGGTTTCCCCTATATTGACTTCTCTGCGTTTACTCTGTATCATATTGGTATCAAACACAGGCTGCGAGATGGTGCGAGTAAGACCCAGAGGTCGCAGCGGCGTTGCTGTGGAAGGAGATGCGAGTGATTTCGGAGATCGCGAGAATACTGACCTGCGCCGTCAGGTCGAGTATCTTGCCCATCAGATGGCTGAACTTACTGCCAGGCAACCCGGTGTGGAGGCTGAAGGTCCCGATAACCCTTTTGGAGAAAGGACAGAACGGAACCCTTATCCGGACCGCCGCTGGGAGCTTGGATTTAAGGTCAACATTCCTGACTTTGATGGTTGTCTTCGGATGGAGGAGTTTGTTGATTAGTTATCCCAGGTTGGGGAGGTGCTGGACTTCAAGGAAGTTCCTGAGGAGAGACGGGTAGCTTTGGTTACCATCCACATGCGCGGCAGGGCCCAAGCTTGGTGGCAGCAGGTGAAAAAGATCCGTGCGTGTGAAGGCAAGGAGCAAGTACGTAGTTGGGAGAAGTTCAAGAAGAAAATCCGCAAGGCATTCTTGCCTTAAAATTTAGAGCGAGAATTGTTTCAGCGTTTCCAGAATCTTCGTCAGGGGCCACGCTCTGTGGACGAGTATACGGAGGAGTTCTTTCAGTTGCTTGCTCGTACAGATATGAACGAGTCAACACATCAGCGGGTATCCCGATATATTGGGGGGTTGTGCCCTCAACTCCAGGATGTGTTGAACATGTTCGACCCGTTGCCTGTTTCGAAAGCTCATCGGCGTGCCCTCCAGGCAGAAAAACAGTTGGCTCGACGGACCCAGATGGGTGTACGAACTGGTGCTCTTACAGGGACCTCAGCGCCCGCACCAGTTCCACGTCCAACCCTTGATCAGGCCCTTCCTGGGGGCGGTGCGACCATCCGTTCTGCTGCTAAGTTACGTTGCTTTGGCTGTGGTGAGTTAGGGTATCGTCAGGTAGAGTGTTCGAATGCTGCGGGTGCTAGGGGTCTTTTCTCTCATGAGGCGTTTGAACCGGCCCTCATTGTTCCTCATAGTCTCCCGAAGTTTGATACATATGATGATGATGATGTGACTGAGGTCGTTGAGGAGGCTTTGACTGGTGATGTTGGTGCAGTTCTGATGGTACGACGCACTTTTCTTTCCCCTCGTGTTCCTGATCAGAGTGACTGGCTATGGAATAATGTGTTTCAGTCCACTTGTACGATTGGCGATAAGGTGTGCACCTTCATTATTGATGCTGGTAGCTGTGAGAATGTAATTTCTGAGACAGCGGTTTCGAAGCTCGGGTTGAAATCAGAGTCACACCCCAAGCCATACAAACTGGCCTGGCTGAGTAAAGGTACTCATATCACTGTGTCTCAACATGTGCTTGTATTTTTTTCTGTAGGGCAGACATACCGGGATGAGGTGTTTTGTGATGTAGTGCCTATGGACGCTTGTCACTTATTGCTTGGCCGCCCTTGGCAGTATGATTTGTATGTTGTGCATGATGGTCGTGCGAATACTTATTCATTCTTTTTTCGGGGTAAGAAGATTGTTCTAGTGCCGCCAAAGCCTCGGTCCCTCAGCATTGGCTCTGGTCCTTCCACAACGACTTTGCTGTCTCGTGCTCCTTTTCAGGCGACCATGGAAGAAGCTGGTGTGGTCTTCTTGTTATTTTGTGATCCTGTTGTGAATGATTCTCGTGCGGAACCTAGCCCTGCAGTTTAGTCTCTTTTGCAGGAGTTTGCAGATGTGTTTCCTGAGACTTTGCCCCCCCGAGTTACCTCCTCTAAGGGATATTCAACATCAAATCGACCTGGTTTCTAGTGCTGCTCTCCTAAATCGGCCCCATTATCGAATGAGCCCGAAGGAGTATGAGGAATTACGTCAACAGGTGGAGGATTTGTTGGCTAAGGGGGCATGTTCGAGAAAGTCTCAGTCCATGTGCAGTTCCGGCGTTGCTAACACCGAAGAAGGATGGTTCTTGGCGTATGTGTGTGGACAACAGAGCTATCAACAAGATCAGTGTTCGCTACAGGTTTCCTATACCTCGTCTGGATGATCTTTTAGACCAGTTGGGTGGTGCTTCTGTGTTCAACAAGCTTGATTTGAAAAGTGGATACCATCATATTCGGATTCGTCCTGGTGATGAGTCGAAGACAACGTTTAAGACGCGTGAGGGACTGTTCGAGTGGATGGTGATGCCGTTTGGCCTGTTAGAATCGTTTGTACATACTTTGTATTTTTTTTCCAATGTGTATATAAATTAGCAAAATTACAAATCAGAATAGTTTTATTATAGTGTTAAGTACTATTTAAGACCTAAAATCAATATTATTATCCACTTAAGACCTATATTTTTATAACTCTCTGAGGAAGACACATTTCACTCAAATATTTACCATTTAACACCCGCTTATACCCTAAATACCTTTACTCAATCATATAAAAGATTTTAAGACCCATATTTCACCTTTTCCCCTAATTAGTTTCTCTCTACGTGAATAGAACAGTACTTAACGTATAGGTGATTCTTCAATTTTGTATTCGAATTCTTGTTTTTCTATTGTTTTCGTATGCCTTTGATCGTGTTTTTACTTGATTTAGAAGTTTGATTTGTTATATCTGTTTAAATAAGTCGATTTGTGTGTGTGGTAACTCGAATTTTGATTTCAAAATATTAGGGTACTCAATATATGTTTTCATTCTGATTTTTGGTATTCATTGGGTATTAATTTGCTAATGTAGTTTATTTGTTGTATTCCAGTTAGTTTTTCGTCGATTTTTAGTCTATTTTTGTGTGTTTGAATTTATATTCAAGTAAAATGGTTATGGGTTTAAAACGAAGAAGATGCAAAACTTGTTTATTTTGTACGTACATATAGTTGCGAAACATATTGATTATTGTGGAATGGTAGATACAAAACATGTTCTGATATATGCGAAACATTATTGTTCTTTTTGTATTTGTAGATGCGAAACATTTTTACAGCTAGCTGCGAAACATTTGTATTTTTTTGTACTGGTAGATTCAAAACATATGTATTCCTTGTATTGATAAATTCTAAACCTATCATCTGCTAGCTACGAAACATTTTTATTTTTTTTACTAATAGTTGCGAAACATATGTATTTTTTACAGTAATGATAGATTCAAAGCATGATTATTTTTCTATCTAATGCAGGTACGTGATGTATAATAGTAGATTGTGTATTTTTAAACTAAATAGCAAGCTTGGAATTTGTGATCTTGGTGTATTTGCCGATTTTGAAAATATTGTTAAATTTGTTTTAAGTAGATATGATACATTGGTTCAGGGTAAATTCAAATTAAGATACTGTTTTGGTGATCTATAAAACGTTATCGTAACTTCAGGAAAAAGGGGTGCCTCCTCACAAAGGGGGTCGCGGTGACCAGGCCTGGGCGGTTCTGTTGGTGCTTGAAACATTTTTTTATCCATATTACTATATCTCTAGAGTCAATAATTATTTCTGTCTGCACGTTTATAGCTTGTGATCCAGACTCATACACTCACTTCGTTCGTGATAGTCCATTATCCATGGGCCAAGGTTAAAAATGTGCGAGTAACAATGAGCCCCTCCTCGGGCGGATTCCTCCTTTTACTATTTCATTCCGACCATCTAGGTCGTTCATCAGTGAAGCTAGAGCCCTTGCCCTCGCCCATCTAGGTGTATCAGATTCCATTCGCCTCACGGTTGGGAATTAATGATTGGTTATATTTACAAAGATTTTGGGATAATGTCTTCTTATGACTAGTCTGGATGTAAAATTGCAGAAAACCGAATAATTATACAATATCTAAGCAGCATTGAACGAGGCTCTACCATCTTCTGTTGAGGGGTTTCTCCTTAGTCGTTGTTGGCCTCCTTTGATCGTTACGCCTTTCGTGCGGGTCAGAATTTACCTAGGTTATGATGATGATCTAATTGCTTTGTATCGGTTGTTGATAGTTCAGATGTTTCAACTGCTACTGTTAAAGTTGAAGGTGATGTTTTTGTTGGTGATAATATTAGAGAAACTGCTCAAATTATATTTGAAGCTTTAAATGAAGATATTGTTTGTGGAGAAGTTGGTGAGAATTTTGGTGTTAATGTTATTTGTCACAAGAACAAAGCACTTGCTACTGTTGGTTGGGTTAATGAAATTAGTGGTGTTGTGCAGGTCTTTGAAGAGGGTGGCATTATGTGTAAGATTAGCTGTTAGTCGGTTGGCTTTACAAGAATTTTTTAATTTTATATATTTGCATAATAATAAACAAAGAGTAACTATTTATTGCATGAAGAAAGATTCAAAGGTTTGTTCTTGAAGACTTTATTCTAAACAAGAGAGGTCTATTGAATTTTATTATTATTAAGAAATATGTCCAAATTCATATATGTGGAACTGGTTCTTCGTATAAACTATTTAAGAATTATTTTAAAACATTGAAGATTTTTTTATAGCAGTAATGATTATATACTGGAGTATTCTTTGGAAACCAATGTGTTCAAGCGTTGTTTCGTATCATTCGGTTCTTGTCTTTGATGAGTCCGAATTCTGATTGCTCACCGGACAGGGACAGATCAGACCTAACCCTCCGGACCAGACAGACCACTTCGAACACTTAGCTAATGGGGCTGTTCGAACTATGACAAAAGTATTAAAAAACCTAAACACTTCTTGACTAAGCTACTTGCTCTCCTACTTAGAGCTCATGGGTCTTTAAACATGACCCGGGTCCATTGAACATGACCCGAAAGCCCATAAGGGCCCAAAATGTAAGGGTATAAATACCCAACCACCTGCATTAAATGTGGGTAATGAAAATTAACTGCAACTAGCCAGCTTAATTCTCCCTCTACTCTCTACTCTAAATATCAAACACCCACATACTTCTTTAAAATATCAAACAAATTACAAGCCTACCCTCAGGCGATAATTATCCTTACCAGTCTTTATGGTTTCAATTCTTGTCATCAAGTTTTATTTGTTGATGGAACTTTTTTAATGGGGAAATATAAAAGGGGTCTTGCTATCTGCCATAACTAAAGATGGTAACAATGGTGAGTTTTTGTTATCTACTGTTTTATATTGGAATACATGTTATTCTTATATGTTTATATATAAATTTGCGAAACCATATATGGAGTAAAATACACTAGATGCACAACCTTATTTAATTAACGCGATAGATGCAAAAGTTTAACGTATCAGTAAAGCAATAGATGTGAAACGCGTATGTCTTAGTATAATATATGCGATAGGTACGATATAAGTAAATTGGTAGATGTAAAACCCGTTGTAATCAGTCATTTATAATATATTTTCAATGTATTTGTTGCATGCATTTTCCCTATTGCATTTTATTATTGTTGCGGATGAAGATACTGAGAATTGGTTATGGTTTTTGAAGATATTGAAACCCCATTTGTCGGATCGAAAAATCATATTTATTAGTGACCGTCATTTATGTATTGTTAGTGTTGTATCTACTATATTTCCAGATTGGCATTATGACACATGTCTTTATTATCTTTTAAATAATTTGAGGCATTGTTTAACTGGTACATCGACAACATTTAAGGATACTATGGTTAAATGGTTTAAAAACGCGCATATACTGCTAGTCAGAATTTTTTAATTAAATATATGGATGAATTTCTTAAACAAGAAGGTTGGAAGGTTGAAAGTTTTTATGATAATTTATCTCCCGAAAAATATGTTTGCAAGAGGTATGGTTCCATGTCTTATACTCTAGCTGAGTCTTTTAACAATCAAATTAAATAGTTTTATGGTTTTCATATACTGATTTTAACTGATAGGGTTAAATTTTTACCACTGAGTCAAATTTCGAGACGTTTTTGTGATGTTGGACGTTGGACTAGCAATTTGTGTCATGATTTTGATAAAAATTCTAAAGATAATATGGAAGAAAGTCGTCCATGGATAGTTTATTCATCTGCTTCTCTTTTTCATAATATGTTTTCTGATCGTGTGTACGTACTTGTTATTGTGGTGTGTGGCAACATGATTGTTTCCAGTGCTCTCATACTTTAGTTGCGTTATTTTATATATATGCGGATCTTATGAAATATGTTAAGACATGCTATTTTGTAAGCTCTTATAAGGAAACATATTCATATGGTATAGTTGCACTTATTACTTTTGGTTAAACATGTACTTCAACAACTTCTCCTGATGTACCTTCCTCCAGTTTTAAAAAGGAGAACTAGACGACCTAAGAAGAAAGCAATTCCATCTAGAGGAGAATTAAGTATTCGATCTATAACATGCTCTCGTTGCTATAAATCTAGTTATAATTGACGAACATGTGTAGACATTTCGTAAGATCAATTTAATTTTTGATATTTTTAATTTTTCTAACTTTTTTGTCATAATAAAAATAGATTGGAAACATTTTATTATAGATGTACTTGATAGATGTGAAACGTTCTATTATAGACGGATCTGGTAGATGTGAAACCTTTTATAACCAAGATAGATGGACTTGATAGATGCGATAACAAAAATTTACAAATTTACTAGTTTTGCTTGATGGAAAACGTTGTATAACGAAATTCATTTGTTTATGATAGATGTGAAACAATTAAAACCAAATACATGGGTTTGATAGATGTGGAACCTTGGATAACTAAATACCGAATATTATGATAGATGTGATATCCGTGATAACTAAATACATTGGTTTTATAGTTGCTAAACCAGCTCATAACTAACTATATTTTTTGTGGTGATAGATGCAAAACCTATGATAACTAAAATACATGGTTTTGATATATGGGTTAAAAGAAATAAAAGGACGTATAAATATGTATACAAATACAAATAGATAAATAAAATGATTAAGTTCATTACGAAACAAGGGAAATACATGGTAAGTTCAATACACCAAATACAAGTTAAAACCAAATTTCAAAACCAGAGTCTCCTTGGTCAGACTCAGATACAGACTCTTTGTAGTCATTAAAATGGATAAACATTATGGTCAATAAAAAGCAAAAAACATAAAATTACTCATACCCTTAGTAAAACAACAAAAAGTAAAATCAGACCCTTCCTCATACCCTTAATAAGAGTCTTCTTCGTCATGTTCAGAGTCCTCTTCTATTGAATCATCTTCCTCTGAATCTTTTTCTTCTGAAGGTTCTTCTTCTTCTTCAAAGTCTTTGTCTTCAGGATTTTCATCTTCATCTTCCTTCTGGTCACGTTTCCTCTTTATTTTTAAGAGTATAAAAATAGGGGCTTCATTTGGATCCTTATCATTTACAGAAAAATCATATTCAAAATATGGTTCATAAAAAATGGAACTGTAAGCATCATCAGAGGAATATGAAGAGAATTTCTCTATTGTGGTTTGTTTCCAGTTTTCGGTTGCTTCAAGCGAACGAATAGGTGAACTGAAATCATTGTAAACTGAGTCATCATCTGAAGAATAATTTAGATTTGGAATTTTTCAAAACACCAACTTTTTTGTGTTTGAGAACTCAAAGTATGAATTGAACTTTATAAGAGTAGCTAAAAAGTTTAAGAAGATGAAAAGTTTAGAAGCTTTGACAATAATAATATCTTGGTTGTTATTAGTGAGCTTTGTAGTTAATGAAATATAATCATGATATCTACTTTTGTCAAATCATATAAATAAAAAATCAATCAAATGTAATTACTAGTTTAAATTTTGATTTGACAAAGTAGGTGGGAGATTGGTATACTACATTAATTACAAAAATATAAAATTTCTCTAAATTATAGCTAGATGAAAAACACGTTATACAAAATTAAAGATAAACGTGAAACCTTGTATACAAAAGATAAGATAGATGTGAAACTTTTTATTTATATTTCTGATGGATGCGAAACAAGGCGATATATGATATGCTAGATGTGGGGCACTCTATTTACATTTTTGATAGCTAGAAAGTTTAATAAGTTAAAAAGTTTAGAAGCTTTTAGAGTAATAATATCTTGGTTGTTATTGGTAAGGTTTGTAGTTAATGCAATGTAATCATGATTAGCTACCTTTATGAAATCATATAAGTAAATAACCAATCAAATGTAATTACTAATTTAAATTTTGATTTGAAAAAATAGGTGAGAGATTGGTATACTTTATTAATTGAAAAATTATAGAACTTCTCTAAATATTAATTGGATAATAAATAATTAGAACAGAAGATGGGAAATGGTACCCAAAAAAATGACTAGATAAATGCAAAACATGTTATACAGAATTAAAGATAGATGCGGAACCTTGTATACAAAAGATAAGATAGATGCAAAACTCTTTATTTAAATGATATGCTAGATGTAGGATGCTCTATTTACATTTCTGATAGATATGAAACATTCACCGCTAGTGTCAATTCTTTTAAATCATTCATTATTTTTCGGGAGAGGGGGATATTGTGACAGTACCATTAAGTTGTTCTCGGAAAAGACATATAGTCAGCTTGACTACTCAGCTAGAAAGAAAAATGTATACTCATTTGTACCAAAATCTCGTACCGTTCATTGTATTTGATGATGATGATTTGAGAAAGTTTTTTGAGCCACGTGAGGATGTTGTGGTGATTGGGGCTGTAATTGAGGGAATAGAAATCCGAAGGATTTTGATTGACACATGCAACTTAGCTAATATTTTATTTTTATCCTTACAAGCTGATGAAAAACTCCAGCGTCTGTTTTCTATCAAATAGAACCATAGTAGTATTTTTCGGGAGTCCTGTAGATATGGTTGGGGAGTTGTAAGGTGAAACTGTCCTAAAAGAAAGACCATTATAAAAGATAGTGAGATCAATTTTGTGATTGTTGATGGTCCAATTTCTTACAATGCTATATTTGGCAGATCCTAGTTTAAATAATTCATATTGTTGCATCAATAATTTACCAATGAATGCTATGTCACTGCTTTTGCCCAAAAACGTTACAGAATGTGGTAGCGAAGAATAGATAGTAATTTCTAGAGTTTTCTTCGAATTCAAGCAAAGTAATTGGACCCACTGTTAGAAATAAAAGGATTTTTTTTATCATTCTTATCCAAGAATTTGCACGTGTTTCCTTTTATACTAAAGATGTGATAGGTGTACTTGTAAGCATTATATTTCACAAGGTGGCTATATGATCAAACATGGGCCATGTAATACCAAAATAAATGGCGTTTTCATGAAGCCATTGTTAAAGAGGTAGATCGATTGATAAAAGTTGGGCATATTTGGGAATCTTAGTATCCACTATAGACTACTAACCTAGTGTTTACGAAGGAGAAGAATTGAAAATGGCGCATGTGTATTGATTTACAAACCTAAACAGAGCATGTCCGGAGTATATGTTCCATATCCCCCAGATAGATCAGTTAATAGATTCTACTTCTGGCAACAAGCTACTATCATTCATGGATGCGTTCGTTGGGTAAAATGAATTCAGATGGATTAAGAAGGATCAAGATCGCATTACATTTATCACATACATAGGTCTGTATTGTTATAAGGTTATGCTCTATAGTTTGAAGAGTGCTCGGGCTACTTACCAACATCAAGTGGATACAGATTTTGCCAGTCAGATTGGAAGAAATGTTGAGGTTTATATTGATTTTATTTTAATAAAATGTGTAAAGGATGGGGGTCACTTGTTTGATATCAAAAATACTTTCTCCAACTTGGAGGTTATTTTATTGAAGTTACATTTGGAGAATTGTGAATTCGGAGTATGATCCGGAATGTTTTTGGGGTATGTTATAAGTGAAAAATAAAATTCAAGCCAACCCAGCACGTAAGTGTTCATTACTTATTATGGACCCTCCCAAATCCACCAAAGAGGTCCAAATATTGACCGGGAGCCTGACTATATTGAATAGATTTATATCAAAGTCATCTGACAAGTGTGCAACTTTTTTCCAAGTCTTAAGGAATGTTAAGTAAATTAATTGGTTTCCAAATTATGCTAGATATTTATTAAGATCAAAGAACATTTTTCTTCACAAAAAACATTACCCGAGCCAATGATGGGAGAAATGCTTTACATTTACTTAGTAGTATCCGAGTATGCAGTAAGTGCAGTTTTGGTTCGGGAAGTTAATAGTTACCTTCGAACCATCTATTATGTTAGCAAGAGTTTGTTAGATGTTGAAAATATATATATGGAGCTAGAAAAGTTAGCTTTGGCCCTTGCAATAACAGCAAAAAAGCGATAATTCATACTAAGCAATACGCTTTAGTTTTAAGGAATCAAACAACGAAGATGACTATAGGGCAACAATAGTTGGGTTAAGACTTTCCCAAATACGTGGTACCAAAAGAGTTCTATTAAAAAGTGAATCACAATTACTCATACATCATGCTCAACACCAGTCTGAAGCGAGAAAAATTGGTGAAGTAATTACAAGTATTGAGGGAAATATTGTGTGAAATACGAGCATGTTGCATTAGCTGAAAATTCGATGACCGATTCTTTAGCTACTATTGTTTACTCTGAATCGTATCCCTGGATCTTGATACAAGAATGCCCTTTGATAGTAGAAGACTTTGAAGTTGGGCCAAACACTGAAGAAAGTTTCCAAGTATCAATAATTACAAACAAGTATTAGAGGCATGAGATCAATGAATTTATTACGAAGGAAATTTTCCTGATAAAGTATTGGCTAAGAAGTTGAAGTTTAAAGCACATGGCTTATTAGTCTTGAGATATGTCCTCTATAAGAAATCCTTTAGCAGGTCTTTATTATGATGTCTTGGGTATGATGAGTCCCGAGCTATATTATCTGAATTACATGATGAGGAAGTCTCTGCCTACTATAGTTACAAACTTTTAACCAAAAGAGTTCTATTAGCTGGGTATTATTAGCCTTCCAACATGACATATGCTAAAAATTTAGTTAAACGATGGATATATGCAACTTTTCAAATGCAATAAATGTACCGAAGTCCCACTAGAATTGATATCTGAGGCGATACCTTTTGATAAATGGGGACTTAAGTTAGCAGGGCCCTTACCAATGACGTTTGGAGGTTGTCAAGGTATTATATTCAGAGTTGATTTTTCTAAGTTGGTGGAAACATCACCTCTCTCCGGAACTACGTCCAAAACAGTGATAAAATTTTGTTCTCTCCAAATATGTTGCATATTTGGGATACCTAGAAGCATTACAACAGATAATGACCTCAAATTTGAAAATAAAGACATGGAAAGTTTCTATAATTTCAAAGGAATTTGACATTGTTTTCTTCACCTTTTCATCATTAAGCCGATGGATAAATAAAGGTTTTTAATAAGAATTTTCTAATGGGTTTTAAAAATAATTTAGAGGGTTCAAGAGGTAAGTGGCCGGAATACTTACAAGAAGTGTTGTGGGCTTATCATATTACCCATGAACTGCCGCTCAAGAATCTCCTTTTTCTTTGGTTTATGGGATGGACACAGTAACACCGATTGAATCTACTCTCCCATTTTTCCTAATTCAAATCTATTCCAAAGAAGATAATTGGTGTGGATGATTTATAACTATAGGGTATTTTGGGTAGTTTATCAATTAAGTATTAATTTTTAAGTAGAAGGTAAAGAGATAAGAGAGGTGTGTGCTAGTATTTAATATTTTTAGAAAAAGTCCAACCCTTTTAATGATGTTGGTTGGGGTATTTATAGTTGTTTTTTATTGACCTATGGGCCATATGGGTCTAACCTTATAATTGAGTCATTCATATGAGCCCTCATGCCTAAGAAATTAACTAATAGGCATGTAGCTGAGTCATTGTGCAACTCCAACTACTATTCTTCCATTATATCTTATTCGGTTTATCTGAAAGGCCCTTTGAATATTATTATGATTAATAAAGATATGCTTCTAGCAATATCTGATCTGATCATATAGCCCCCTTAGATTTTTCAATTTTTTTTGAAAGAGCTAACTGTATCAAATAATATCTGAAATGATCATCTGCATTCAAAGCGAATTCGAAAGGTCTACCGATCAACTCAAAAGTCACTACTTTTTTATCAGTCTTTAGTTACACGTGTCAGCTTCCAGTTGGATTTACTAGTCGTTTTCTCCTAGGGATTTACAGCTAAACATTGAAAATTAAAGGAGGATATAATCAATAGACTTTAATTATTACCTAGTCGATTCATTTTCCCTAGGTGAAACACTCAAGTAGACCCTTTAGTATATAAGGTATGTTTTTCACTATTTTTATTTCTAGAACAAGATTTTTTCTAAACATTTAATCTAGAGAGAGAAACTTAGAAGTCTTATAAACCTTCAACTTCATTAATATTTTCCAAGGTTTTATGTTTACAGCAAGAACTGCCTTAATCAAAGGAGGATGAATTAACTTGTCTGAGTTAGACAGAGAGAAAAAAGAGGTCAGAATCGCAGCCAGACTACCTACCTCTAGTGGTGGATTAATCATTGAACAAGTATTAGAACCATAAAGGAGTTAATCTTCTTGCAGACCAACACTATTTCCCAAGAAAAATTTCTCTGCTCCATCTTCAATAAATCTTGAACAATCGGAGCAACCATAATCACCAATTCACCAACCAAAACAACCAAACAAAAAACCCATTTTTAGAGCTAGAGCTGGTACCAGCCGCAAAACTCCATCCCCTTTCATTTCTATAGGTTCATATATAAGAGACACCCCACCTCGAAGGGTTACCAGGCTATCCAAAGCCAAAACCGCAACTCCACCTATCAAAGAGGTAAAGAATCCCAAGGAAGGTCCTTCAATTGTAAAGTCTCCAACACTGCAAATTTTAGATGCACGCCCATCGACTTCTCCCATCGGATCTTCTCATATTGAGAAAGAAGATACTGAGCACAGATCAGCAGATCATGCGCCAAAAATAATGGAGAAGGCGATGAAGACAATGGGCCAGACACCCCTCTAGAGACCTTCAGACACACTAGGGACACTAGTATAGTTCGGGAAAAGAACAAAACAATGGAGAAACCTGGGACAGAACCACTTTCGGAGTAACTCGTTGGGCAAGTAAGGCCCAACTTCTCAAAGGTTAGTGTTATGTAATTGCTAGCACTTCAAAGAATTTCTTATGTGTATACCTATACTGTTGAGTTGGATAAGATAAGGAACAGATGGGGCTTTCCAGAGTCAATCAAGGTGAGAATTTTCATCCCTGATGAGACTCCGATGGATAGTAAAATTGGGGAGCTAGTGGTATATACCGAAGCGCTCAACTGTGGCCTTCAATTTCTTTTGTACCTAGAGATATCTAGATACTTTCATTTGGTAAAGCTATGCCCGAGTTAGTTAAGCCCCAATGCTTGGTATACTTTATTAGCTAGCATAATTTCTTCAAGGCTTTCAAAAATCCCAATGTCTATGGAACAATTTGCAGCTATAGCCGGCTTATGTAGAAACCATCATTTCCCTTTCTACTATTTCAACACAAGGAATGATTACAAGGTGGCCAATGACCTGTTAAAGCTGATAAGCCTTGGAGGAGTCGATTTCTCTATATTAGTGGCACTTGGGAGAATGGTAAAAAAATAAGAGACAAGGAGAATCCAAGCTTGCTAACCAGCTACTGGAAAAGCTCAGGTAAATGTTTAATGATTCTTTTAAATGTGTATTAATATTGATCTCCACATCATATAATTTTAACATAAACTCGTACTTCAGATTTATTTTTCAGTGTTTTCCAAAATGTACTTAGAACATATGGAAGAAGGACGAACCACCTTTAATACACTGAATCAATGGGCCATGGAAAATTGAAAAGCTGGTTTCCACAATTGCTTCACTGCAGCTAACATGGTAAGGGCTCATCTATGGAGAACAAGCTCAACTAGGGAGCTTTCTTAGGGAAGAGTTCACCAACCCTCCTGAAGCTGCTGAAATATTCAAATGGACTGAAGAAAAAGTTGGCAAGATCTTCTTAACAGTTAGGAATAAGGATCCTAGTCACCTTGATAAAATTAAGAAGAAAAATAAGAAAAGTGGAGACTCCTCCCAGGGACTTCCCGATGTGGGTAGTTTGGGATTTCCATGAGAGATTAATGTTGAACTATTAGAGGCTGTAGTAGTAACATTTGGTTAGGAAGAAATGCCACCACCTTCCCCAAAAATCAAGAAGAAGAAAAAAGGGCTCAAGAGACGCCAGACAGGTAATGATGACATGATAGACAAGAAATATAAATTAGTTATCGGTTCGGAGATCATACTCCGCTCCAAAATTATTCATCCCATCATTCCTACTTGAAATCCTATTGAAGTTCCTGTGAAGAAGAGGTTCGTGCTGATCTTTCCTCTCTAGTGTACCCTACTCCTGGATAACCTCCTGCTGAAGTCGAGGTTAACCTAGATGATATAGGGAACTTATACTTCAGTGAGTTTGACAAAGATGATTTTGATCGAACCTTTCCTCAATCATCCAACATAGCCAACGCAGTTATTCATGACGGTGGATATTTTGAAGTGTCCGATGAGCACAAAACCTTAGGCTATGCAGTCTTAGGCTACATCAAACCCATACTCGACTTGGAAAGACAAGTTTGAGCTGAAACAAAAGATATCACTTCTCTCCAAACTGACAATAAAACCATAAAGGCCTCCCTCGCATGTGAACATAACAAGGTAGAGATTTTAATCAAGGAAAAATAACAACTGAATACTGAGTTGAATCAGGCTAAGGAGGATCGAGAAAAAACACAAACCAATTATACCAAACTGCAAACCCCCACCTCCCAGGAAGTTAAAAACTTGAATGAACCATTGGCCAAGGAAAAGGTTACAAATGAACAACTATCTAAAGAGAAAAAAAATTACAAGATATTCTCAAGAAAATAAATGATGAAATAACCGCTTTGAAGGACACAAGGGCTCAAGATATAGCTGCTGCCAATAATAAATATGTTGAGGGGGTGTTGAAGTCCATGGACGAAGGGAAGAATCTGTTAAATTAGATATGCTCTTTTTGTTCCACGAAACCTTTCCTAAACGGTCTCTTGGGAAGTTGTGGGCCTTTGTCCCAGATGATGAAGTTCCCTATCATACTTTAGCACAAAGTGATAAATAAAATATAACTTTAGATGATTCCGACTCTGATGACGACGCTGAGGAGGGCTCAAGTGATGATAGAGAGGAGAAGGATAAAAGTGATGTTGAGAAGACAACCGGAAGGGAATGAGCCCTAAGGTTAAAGTCCTTGGATAGCCAATGCATTTTGTTTTTTATTCGGTTTTCCTTTTGTGAACTAAAGTCCTTGGATGGCCAAAATATGTTTTGTAAAGTGGGTCGAACATCTTTGATGATCCGACCAGTATTTCATGCCATCTTTACTTTCGTTTATTTTATATTTTACCTTATCTTTTAATGTTTCCATTAGAATCCAATCATACTTAAAAGATGGTAAACATTAATCATATATGAACCCAATCAAGTATTTCAAATGTTTAATCATTCTTTAGTATGTTCGAGTCATTCAAAAGTATTCCATTTGAAAGCAAAAAGTGTTTAATCGGTGTTTAATTTAGCTGAACCATTAATAGATATATCAAGGTGTTTAATTTTTCCAAACCATTCACAGATATTTCAAGGTGTTTAATAGGTGTTTAATTTTTCCAATCACCATTATAACCATAACAATTCTTCTAAAAAGACAAATGATAGTATACTGACTAGGATCCGGACACCTCATTAAAACCTCCCTGCGCCACCAGGGTAGGAAAGAGTATACCCCCAAATATTTACATTGAAGTACAACAAAGTAAATATTTACAAGATGATTTTATTCTAAGTATAACCTGTTATATATTTTAGTGTAATTGGATCGACTAGTCGACCAATTTAATCATGATACATTATCAAAAAAGTCGTAGAGTGTGGAGTGCACGTTTGTTAGATTATATCATGATTAACAGGGTCAAGGGGCGGAGCCCCTGGCTGGGGTCGAGCTGACAGGTCAGCTTTAAAAAAAATTATTTTTGTTAAATCGGTTATTGTTGCAAGTCAACAGAATTTCGAAATTGGAAATTTGAACGTTTCATTACAAATCCCGTTTATAGACCTTAACTACCCTAACTACCAAACTGATTTTGTTGGTCGAATTGATTAAAGATGGGTTACGTTGGAAAATGACATTACATCAATTACATACTCTCTGTTCAAATTAAATATCTCTGTTTTTATCCAATTGAAATTTTTGGAGAACCCTAAAAATATTTCAATAAGAAATTGTTTACAAGAGTTCAGAGATTTATTAGAATCGAAATATTGTTTTCTACATAACCTGAGATGCTCAATATTCCACGAATGCTTTAAAAAGTTTCCTTCTTTGTCTTGAAGTCTGTACGTTCCTTGCTTGATTTTTTCACATACCATGTATTGGCCTTCCCAATTCAGAGCTAGCTTTCCGAATTGTTTCTCCTTGGTATGTAAGAACACTTTTCTTAATAGTTTGTCCCGTTCTTGGAAATCTCTTCTTTTAAATTTAGATGCAAACCTGCTTCTCATCAAACCCTGGTAGTTTGCTATTCTCAAGTGTTCTTTTACCCTTCTTTCTTCAAATAGATCCAACTTACTTCTCACACCCATGTTATTATCTTGTTCAGAATAATTTTGTACTCTGAATGAAGGAAAATAAGCTTCTATAGGTGTAATTGCATCCATTTTATAGATAAGAGGGAAAATATTCTCCTTAGTAGTTGTATGAGGAGTGGTTCGGTAGGCTCATAACACTTCTTGCATATAAATTGGCCATGTTTCTGCTGCTCCTTCCAAATTCTTTTTCAAACCCTTCAAAATTGTCTGATTAAAAACTTCAACATGCCCATTAGCCAGAGGATGAAAAGGAGAAGAGAAACAATGCTAAATTCCTATTGAGGTGCAGAATGCCTTCATGTCTTTATTGTCGAACTGAGGACCATTATCTGTAGTAATACGTTTGGAAATTTTGAATCGGCCGCATATGTTGAAGAAGATAAATTTTATCACTTCCTTTGACGTTGTTCCAGATAAGGGTGCAATCTCTATCTACTTAAAAAATTAGTCTATTGCCATAATTATAGTTCAACGACCACCATAGGCCATAGGAAGGGATCCCAACTGAATCTAGTCCCCATCTATCAAAAATGGTATAGGTTCGGATATTGATTCCACGGGGACTACCGATGCATGAATTTCATTTCCATATTCTTGACAAGGATCACATTTTTTGACCAAATCTTTAGCATATGCCATTATAGTGGGCCAATAGTATCCTGCTAACAAAACTCTCCTGGTTAAAGCTTTATAGCCACAGTGTGCGGACCCCTCTTCATCGTGTAATTTGGATAAAACATTTTGAGATTCTTCAAAACCAAGGCAGTGCAAGAAAGGCACGCTGAAAGACTTTTTATAAACAACTCCTCTCAATATCAGAAAACCGCGAGCCTTGTATTTTACTTTCTTAGCCAAAATCTTATCCGAAGGTAAAACTCTATTGGTAATAAACTGTTGTAGTTCATATCTCCTATCTTTAGATTGTATGCCTGATATGTTCATACTCTCTTCAACTTCACCATTCTTTCCTTCAATTGGGTAAATGGAAGGAAATTCTTGCATAAAAATCCAAGGGTGTGTTTCAGAGTAAGCTAAGGTGGCTAAGGAATCTGCCATAATGTTTTCCGATCTAGGGATATGTTCATATCGGATACCTTTACAAATTGTGGAAATTCCTTTAGCACTTGTAGATACTTTATCAAATGATCTTATTTGATAAAGACTGCCCTTGAGCCTGATAAATAAGCAATTGAGGATCACTTACTAACTGGATCCTTTTACTCCACATAATTGAGCTAACCTCAAACCAGCTATGGCTGCTTCGTACTCTGAGTTATTATTGGATGCTCTGAAACCAAAATATATAGCTTGGTACATGGTGTCACCATAAAGAGAAGTTAAACAGACCCCAACTCCACATCCCATCATACTAGATTTGCCATCTGTGCGGATTACCCACTCTTTATGAAACTTATTACCCTGAGCTTCTTCATAAGGTCTCTCAGTATGAAATTTTACCAAAACATCAGCTACAACTTGAGCCTTGATTGCAATACGTGGTGGAAAATCGATATCATAGTCTCCAAGCTCATCTGACCATTTAGTCATTCTTTCTGATATGTCAGCCTTTTATAACACTTTCTTTAAAGGAAAAGACGTTTGAACCGTGATAAAATGTGCTTGAAAGTAGAGACTCATTTTTCTAGCTGTTATCACCAGTGCCAAGGCCAATTTTTCTAACTTCAAGTATTTTTTTCTCAGCTTCTAATAAACTCTTGCTTATATAATACACCAGATAGAGGTAATTATCCATTTCTCTTACCAGCACAACACTTACGGCATACTCTGATACAACCAGATACATATAAAGTCTTACATATTGAAGATGCTTGAATAATGTCTTGGGCGAAAACAAATGTTTCTTGATTTCAAGGAAAGCTTGATCACACTGTGGCGACAAATTGAAGTCCTAGCATTCCTTAAAACTTAGAAAAACTTAGCGCACTTGTCCGATGATCTCGATATAAACCAATTTAAAGCAACTAACCTTTCGGTTAGTATCTGAATTTCTTTAGTATTTCGAGGTACATCCATGGCTAATAAAGCATTTAACTGATTCAGATCATCCTGAATCCTTTTTTCACTTATAATGTATCCTAGAAACTTTCTAGACCGGACTCTAAATGTATACTTCTCAGGTTTTAGCTTCAAGTTGATAGATTTTAGGTTAGAAAATGTTTCTTGGAGATCAGATATGTGGTCTTCTTTATTAGGGATTTTCACCAACCATTGCTAAGTAGCTCCAGCATTCTTTAATCCAAACGACATCACCTTATGATTCAGATCCATGCGTATCTGATTATACCCAAAGAAAGCGTCCATAAAAGACAATAACTTATTTCCCAACGTAGAGTCTACCAGTTGGTCTATCCGGGGCACTGGGAAAGGATCTTTCAGGAAAGCTCTATTTAAATCTGTGAAGTCAATACACATACGCCATTTCCTATTATTTTTCTTAACTAATACTGAATTAACCGCATAAATAGGGTATTGAGATTCCTTAATATGTCCCATTCTGGTTAACCGATCTACTTTTTGCATAATCACTTCAGATTTTTCTCTAGATTAATCTGAAGTTCTCTGTACTACTAGCTCAATATTAGATCAGACTGATAGCTTGTGACTAATCACATCGAATGGAACTTCTGTCACATCTTCATTGCACCATGAAAATATATGTAGATTGTTAGATAAAAAAGATAATAATTTTTATTTTAACCTTAATAGTAATTTGGCTTCAACCCTAAAACTTATTCCTTCTGCCAGACAATGAATTTCAACTTCTTCAACTAGAATTACAGGGCTGAGGGCCTCCCTCAGATCATCTATTTCATTTTGATTAGCAGAAGGCTCCATTAACTGCTATTATTTGCTAGTTTTTACTGTCTCCAATGACTTTAAAGCAAGAACAATGACATAGCACTCACGAGCTACTTTATGGTTGCTTCGGACAACACCCACTTGACCTTCAACAACATATTTTAAACATTGGTGGACAATGGAAGCCACTGCATGCATCATGGAAAGCTAAGATCTATCGAATATGGAATTGTAAGATGTTGGACAATCAACCAAAATGAACAACACTCTTACCATTTTTTTTAAATCGTCATTTACCCAATAACACTTCCTCTTCAAATTCCCCGATGACATCAGTATAACTCCTTGTAAAGCCTACAATGGTTCTATTCAAACTTTTGATGACTGAAGGATTTTTCATCTATCTATAAGTAGTAAAAAACAGTATATTTGTCGAACTACCTGTATCAACCAAGATCCGACGTATATCATTTCCCGCAATAGATGCCCTTATCACAACATCATCTTCATGTGGGCCTGAAATATCTCTTAAATCATCTTCACCAAAGATAATGAATGTAGCAGGGTTTTGGTAAAGATGTGTGGACATCTTGCTCTATAATTGAGTTGTCAAACTGTTACCATATATTTTCCTTGAACAACTTGAGGGCGTTGTTGCAGTGCCTCCTCTAAAAATAGTCAATGATTCGAAAAAGTTGTGCAGATTAAAAATAGTTGCAGCCTTATTTATTATCATCCCAACTTGATTCTGATCTGGATCATGATCGAGATATTCAGAGTCTACGTCAAATCTTTCCACAATCATCATGGAATATTCTTGTCTGGATGCCCCCATACGTTGCCATGGACCGTTTGGTAAGGCTGTTCGAGGTGTATTATTGTTGGGTTGAGAGTTGGTATTATCTTGTCTACTGCCCCTTTTCATTTTAACAAAGACACCAAATTTTCCTCTCTTAATGATGTTCTGCACTTCTTGTTTTAAAGCTATATAGTTATGTATATCATGACCCACAACATTGTGGCATTTGCAGAAACGAGTACTCCGATTTTCTCTAGGAGACTAAATTGGGGTTGGCTTTCTAAAATGCATAGTGTTCCTAGTTTTATCATATATCATAGCCATATTTTCACCCAGGTCGGAAAACCATTCAGGCTGAACCCATTGTCCCCTCATGGGTCTAGCTTGTTGGTTTGGGTTTTAATTAGATTGATTTTGTCTGGGCGATGTGATCTTTATCCGGACTCTTTTGGCCTATAATTAATAGTACCTCGAGATTGGGTAGTGGCTTGAGGAATTGATGTTGTAGCACCAAATCTGGTTTGACGTGGTACTTTAAAATTCTTAGTTTCTTCACCTGTAATCTATTTTTTAAACTTGATTTAACAACCATCCCCAAGTCATCTCATTCTTCTGAGTCACTACATCAGCTAACATGCTCAGATTTGGTCATTGTCTTAAAGAGACGATAGCCACCTATTCAAAACAATCAGCTAACCCATTCTTCGTATTCATAAATCAACTCATATATTCTTTTAATGACTCAATAGGCTCATGGGCACAATGGATAATAGTATCGCCATTATCTTTGAGCTTTTTACTTCCCACAAATTGCCTTCTAAATGCCACCCAAAACATATCAATTTTTTTATAAATCCATGTGGGAGACTGTTATACCACTTTAGGGCGCTTTCTTTAAAGGTTTGTGAGAAAGCCCAACATAAAAATTTGTCATCGTCATCAAAATTTATTATAAAAAATTTAAACTCCTCGAGGTGGTTGTCCAGATCTTTACTTCCATCACACTTCTCCATCTTGGAACTGTCAAATCCTATGGTAAGATGTCCGGAGAGTATTTTCGAGGATAATGGAGGATTGCCTCCAATCGTGAGTCCGACTAAATATTATATCTCCATGGATTGATATATAATATTTAGTTTGGATTGAATAACAAATTGATCACTCAATAGATTATCAATGCTATAATTTGCCGAACCTTTTATTTTTTCTTGACTTTTATTCTTTTTTATTTTTCTTCTCATGTCCTTTTTTCTTGAATGTTTCTTAGTTAGCCTTAATTTCTTCTTTTGACAGCCCTCATCACTACTGGATGAAAGAGACTCATCAGAGTCGGAATTGGTTAATAAACCATCACAAGAATCCAATGCACCCATAACTTGTTTAGCCCGATGTATCTTTTTAGATTTAATATGAGTCTTTGGAGACTGATCACTGTCACCATGATTTTCTACAGACACACCACATGCATCAGACATTTTCTTTACTACTTTTTCAGCTGGTTTTTGGGCCCTTAGAGCTTTAATTTCAGCCCTTAGCTGATCACGTTCATCTTGCATGAACTGTCTTTCATCTGTGTTGTGATTGACATGAGATACAGTAGTATGCTCATTATTGTCTCTTACACCTTTGGCTTCAGGAGGCGGAACATCTTGCATGTTATAATTTATGCTTTGATGATGTCTAAACTACGATTGCTACTTGCTGATTTCGAATAAAGTCATTTAGGCACCTTTTACTCCCACTGTGGTCGCTAATATGGATGAATGATTTATAATTGGAGGGTGTTTTAGGTAGTTTATCAACTGAGTATTAATTTTTAAGTACACGGTAGATAGATTAGAGAGGTGTGTGCTAATATTTAATATATCTAGAAAATGTCCAACCCTCTTAATGATGTTGGTTGGGGTATTTATTGTTGTTTTTCCATGACCCATGGGACATCTGGGTCGACCCTTATAATTAGGTCATTCATATGAGCCCCCATGCCCAAGAAATGAGCTACTAGACATGTAGTCGAGTCATGTTCTACTCCAACTATTGTTCTTCCATTATCTTTTATTCGCTTTGTCTGAAAGGCCCTTTGGGTGTTATTAGCATTAATAGAGATATGCTTCCAACAATATCTGATATGATCAATAATGACACAACTATAAGAGTTGGATTAGATTTGGTTTAAGAAAAACATTAAAGCTGACTTGAGAATTGTTCAATATCATGGTTTAATGAGAATAAAATATGCGTCTAGAATTAGAAGAAGATACTTCGAAGCGGGGGACAAAGTATTGAAAAAGGTTTTCTTACATATTAAATAAAAAACTTGGAAAGCTAGCACCAAATTGGGAAGGTTTATATAGGGTAAGTGAAAGGGTCA
The DNA here is from genome assembly GCA_036936605.1 of Limnanthes douglasii subsp. nivea. Classification (NCBI taxonomy): domain Eukaryota; kingdom Viridiplantae; phylum Streptophyta; class Magnoliopsida; order Brassicales; family Limnanthaceae; genus Limnanthes; species Limnanthes douglasii. Next base: position 107,192,559 of record JAUPFV010000002.1, on the reverse strand, counting down.
AATATGGAACTTATCAACTGATGGATAGAAAATGAAACTTTCTAAGGCACTCATGGAATATTAAACACTTAAGACATTATCTTGAATAATTTTTAGAATGTTTATTTTATTTATATTGTTTTAAACTTATGCAAATATTTGGGCGTATACTCTTTTCTACCCCGGTGGCTGGTTTTTTTTAATGAGGTGTTCAAACCACTTGCAATCTATCGTATTTTCCTTATATCATTCTTATGTTATTTTTTGTAGAGTATGTCTTTATATGTACATTGAAATGGATTATAATCAAATGACTAAAATATATAATTGGTGTTCCTTCGAATGGATAAAGTAATTAATTGGTATGCAGTTGAATGAATTACCTTCGAATGGTTATAATCGTTAAATTATTTATTCATTCGAATGGTTAAAGTGATTATTTTATATACCTTTGAATGGATTACCTTCGAATGGTTAAAGTGATTGTTTTATATACCTTCACATGGATTGAATTTGAATGGTTATAATAGTTAACTTATGTATTCCGTTGAATGAATTACCTTTGAATGGTTAAAGTTATTATTTTATAAAACTTCAAATGAATTACCTTCGAATGGTAAAAATAATTAATTGGTGTGCCTTTGAATGGATTACCTTCGAATTATTAGCATAAATGAAAAATGAAAGAAAACAAATAAAATTTGACTCACCAACGGGATAATAAGTATAAAACGCCTTCGCTATGCCAAAGGCTTATAAAAAAAATCCGAATAAGCATTAAATGTTTTTAAACAAACGAAGGAATTGGTGCATTCCGAATAAAATAATAAAATGCCTTACATGTGCTAAGGACTTGCAACACCAACATAAAATTTTATTAGCTCGGCTCATCCCCATCGATATTGTTTTCCTCTAAACTCCCACCTTCTGAGTTTCTCCCATCACTATCTTCTGAACTATATGAGTCCATATATATATATATATATATATCCAACTGATCATTTATGGGCATATCATTGGACCACAACTTTTCTGGAACAAACTCCCACAAAGATCGCACATTTAATTTAGGGAATTCCTTGTGAAAATACAAGACCATGTTATATTTAATTTAAGTGTCCCATTTGTCTAAAGACTTTAAGATCTCTTCGATATATTCGTCCACCATATCTTCAATATCTTTTGTCGCTTGAGCTTTAACAGAAATTAACCCTTCTTCGTATTTCTTCACGAGGACCTCATGCTTCTTTAGCCCTTTTGAAAAGTTTTCTAGGGTCGTCTTATCATTGGTTTTCTGGTCTTTATTGTCTAGTGATCTCTCCAGAAGTGGATGATTGCAACCCTTCATAGGAAATTTTAGTTTTGCAAGCTCATCCTTAACCAATTTGACCTCATCTGCTAAACTATGAGCATATTATTTTCCCCTGTGAAGGATTCCTTGTGATTCTTGTTTTATTTTTCAAGAGAGGCAATGGTCTCTCTTTGTGACTTGACCTCCCCCTCCAGTTCACCAACAGCTCTAACAAAACCCAACATCGAATACACTAGTATATCATGTTCCTTTATCAGCTCGAAGGGCACGTCATCATAAACCAAAATTTGTACCATTGCCAGTAGATTCAGGGAAGTCTTTTTCAAAAGTGTCAAAGTCAATCCCAACTGTAGCCTCCATAGGATTGTCTTCACCATATGTTTCCCCCTCTATTGCTGGGAAAAATAAAGAAAATGCGTTAGATGCTGTAAGTGTTGGGGTAGCAATGGATGAGACTATAAGAGGAGAGATCTCTCAACTGGTAGCTGCTATTTTCTTTTTCTTCTCTTTTGTCACGAGTGTGCTTGCTTCTCTTGTGTGTCTTGTTCTTCTTCAACACAAGAAGCTTCACAGGTACGTCACCCTCTTCGACATTAGCAGTGACTACAACTAGCAACATTCATCAATTGTGGTTAACGAAGACTCATCAGGTTGCACTATAGTTTCAATCCCAACTGTGTCTTTCTTATAGCCTTGCTTAGCCATTTTAATTTTCTTAGCCCAATAGCTGGGGACTTTGGTCCTTACAGGAATAAATATTTTACCTTGTGCAACCTTGATTCTCTTAAGGATATCCCTTGCTCGAGGAAAAGTGGTCCACATTAGGTCCCGTTTGGAGCTAGTCCTCCGGAGGTGACTTCGAACCAAGTTATTGAGAGTAAAGAACGGGTGGAAGCCATTGGACCAATTCTTCTCGACCCATTGATGTAGTTTGTAATGGAAATTTTCGCATCCTCTAGATGTTGCAGCTAATATTTCGGTATCATTGTAAAAGAAAAGTTAGAGGTAAGATAGGAATAATAAAAGATAAGCAACAGTATAAGTTTTAAGGACTGCATGTGTTCTTCCAAAACCTAGTGAACTGACTAAGATTACCCTATCAGGTTATTTTCTTCTCGTTCTCCCACAAACTATTGTCGAAGAGAAACTACGTCTTCTACAACTTTTCAACTTCCAATAGATCATCTACAACCTTATACTCTTCACCCATGTTGGAAAAGTAGAAGAGAATCTGGGAATTTCTAGACAACCTAACAATAGTAGCAAATTGTTCCATTGGCATCAACATTTTTGATAACCTAGATGCCATGATACATGACATCAGAGAAAATCAAGCATCTGGACTAGCCTGGCTTGGGCTTAGTCCTACTAAATTGAAGTAGTTAATAAGTTATGGTTCCAAAGGAAACTGGATGCCCCAATTCAACACGTCTAGATAGATAACTAATTCCCTTGGACCAGAGTTCATCGGTTTCTCCTTAAGTCGGTAACCTAACCTTCACCTAATTTGGGAACCCCGATTTTCTTATGAATGACATCCAAATCACTCTCTTTAAAATAGTCGTAAGAAGTTTTTTCAAATATAAGATATTTAGAGTTAACTCTTGAAATTTAGGCCCAACGGTTCCGACCAGTGATGGAGCGAGTGTTTCAGCTCTTGTCTCTCCCACATTTACCAACTTTTCCTTTCAAAGTTTTCTTCATAGCCGACTTCAAAGTTTCAGCATTCTCCCCGGATTTACAAGATGTCTCCAAGGGGGATTCTTCATTTAAATTCTTAATGTTATCCTCCAACTCTCTCAGACTCAATCTCGAAGGTTATGTTTGACAAGAGGCAATACTTTTCTCTATGTTCAGTTGTTGGGAGAAGCAAGAGAGGGTTGAGTATGATGGATGGTTTTTTGTCCCTAGAAGGTGGGTTCGTATGAACCCTAGCTGGTATGACCAAGTTTGAAGACGAGTTTTATTTTGTATCATAGCATATGAATTTAAAGGTAAAATGACGTATACGACTGGTGGGTCTCAGAGATTTTGTTGGTCTTGATGAACGACTTTTTAAGGTACCCGATTAGGCTGTGGAAAAAGGGTCTGTTGGGATATTGTGTCTTTTGTATGGATAGGTACCCCCGTAATCAAGAGGTTGAGAAATAATGACTACATTACTATGCTACCACCATCTTACTCATTTGAAACTACCTTTTTATCGCGAAATAAACTATCTTTAAATGTATTTTCATTCATATTAACAATTTTTCCCGACGTGATCTTTTCAGTTATCAAGTGCAATATCTTCATCATCATTTCAAAAAGGTTTCGACTCTTTTTATTTTGCTAATTTGGTAACAAAATACGTTTGTAGCACACTGATCTTAACTCATCCATCTGTAACTCCAAAGAAAGAAAAATAGAACTTGACCGACTACCATCAAATTCTATAGGTACATGTCGAACATGCCATACACTACTTGTTTATTTTTGTTGGGGTACTAGTTCTACCGTTAGATTGACTAGAACATTTCTTGAACTACCTAGAGCAACATTTACATCTTGAATAATAGATATGATCCCGGTCGTTCCAGGAAACATACTTGGAATTCTTTGCGTATTATTATTTTCGCAAGCCGACGAAACAACAAATCTATAAACTACTGTTGGAGATCCACTAGCATGACCTCCAATCGATCCTTATTCTACTTCTAACCTAGTCGTCACCATTTGGTTGTTGAATAATCTATTTGGAGGTATTTCCTACCTACAGCACCAAATATGATGAAGGAACATCTCCCTAAGAGTTTGTCAAAAAGTGAAGGATAATTATTGATCAAAAGTAATTATAAAGTTTAATATTATTCTCGAATGAATGAACTCTTTTACAATTATTCCTCTATTATAACTATTTTATTTTCAAACTATTCGGGATGTGTGACAGGTATTTTATGACATGTATCAACCATATATTATAAAAAATATTATTTTACCTTTCAACTGTTATGAATAATTTAGTAAAGTGTTGTATCTTCATCATATTTCTACCGTTTTCTAGTATCTTTTTCATTTTTTTGTCTACGTATTTTCCATCCTCTATTCGTCCTCATCTTATGTACATTGGTTTCGCTTGGAGTTTTGGCTGCCAAATATTCACTATTTTACCGATACTTCTCCTTTTTGTCAATGCTTTTATTCAGTTAATTTGTCGGCTCTCCTTTCCATATGTTATTCTAAACCTTCATCCACTCGATACTTTGATGACAGATTTAACCAAACACTTTTACATTAATGATACGAATCTCTACATTTTTCAAATAAAAATATTGACGTGCCAACGGTATAACTTTATCATTTTAGTTTAGGGGTTCAGAATTTCACCAAAAATACTCCATATATTTATAACCACTTATCTATATACTTATTTAATAAATTTAATGAAAACAAAAACTAAAACGTGATAAACAACACGCATGAAATTTAAATAAAATAAAAATAACAAATTTATTAATATAAATGAAGGGAAGTAATATAAGTTAAAAATTAAACTAAAGTTCGAAAAGAAAACTAAAATAGAGGCGAAAAATACTTCGTATCGCGGCTTCGAGTTTTCCTTTCAAATGGATGGTAAAGTTCGAACATTTTTTAATTAGCTCTTGGTGGACATAATTCTTTTTTTGCTAATGTTTTAAAAATATGTTGAAAAATTAATACATAAAATTTCACACCGTTTTTTATGAACATGCCACTGCGGATAGTTGTATTGTAGTCTTCTTTATAGTTATAGTCACGCTCGTTAAAATAGCCAATCGATATGAATTATATATTATTTTCATTCGTCTTGTGGACGTCTACTTTCGTTTGAATAGAATAACTTAAAATTATGTAATAGGTACCAATAAAAAATATCATCTTATGTATACAAATATAAAAAACAATCAAATAAACTCGAAATTCATCAGTAGCTTAACTGATTTATATTTATCACCTTTCTGGCAATAAAGCGGAACAGATCGAATTCCTTGCCTTAATTCCCATACGGGAAGACAAGTTTGGCCTCCGAAATCATCTTTTTCAGTCATATCGTACTCGTGAACTTCAATACGAAGCAATGCCAACTCCGGCACCGATAATGGGAAAACAAAAGTTTCGTTCCAAGCCGGAATCCACTTATCTTCTAATGTTTTTGTTCTTTTCATCGTCGTGTCAGCTGGGACTCCAGCAACCCCTACCTAAATCATTGACGCATTAAATCAATAGAGCTTTAATATTTTGAAGAAATTTATATATGCCAAAGCAACCTTAAGTTTAATTTGAATAGCAGCCGATATATTTTATAATTCGGGACTGAAAATCATATTAACATATACCAAATCATGATCCATCGGTATTCTTTTTATTTTGTTTTTTTTATTTCAAAAGGTTTTTGGATTTGACCGAATTTATAAATTTAGTTTTTCGACTTCTAAAATATATAAATTTAAATATTGATTTGAAAAATTTATAAAATTACTCTAACTGATATTTTTTTTGTCTCAAATACTACATTTATATATTTTGCAAAGTCTATGCTCCTTTAAACCTTAACATATATATTAGTGATGACAATTCGTCACGATGAGTGCGAGTATATCTAATCTATAACTCATTATTGTCTATATTTTTTCGAATCCTTGGCGAAGAGGATTTTATTTTTTATTTTCAAACTCATTGGATTCAAGTATCCACGTGCGGATATTCTATACTCATTTATTTATTTACATAATTTATTTTTAAAATTATCCACCAATGTTTTTTAAAAAATATATAGATAATGTATATTAAAAATAATAATTATAATATCAAATACAAATTCTCAAACTTTTTTTTTCGAAAAAACTAAAAAAAATACGCAAAATTACGTAGTTATTTAATTTTTTAATATATATAGTTATTATTATAGGTGTTTCTTAAAAAAAAAACCATATCTACTTTTTTTTTTTAGTTTTGAATATACTCCGTTTTATAATATTTAAGTATAAATAATTTTATATTATTCTAAATATAATAAAAAATAAAAAATAACAAACATAAATAAAAATCACAAACAAAAACCAGTTCAATCAAATATAATTATAGATGTATTAATTATTTGTATTAAAATACCGAATTTCTAGAGAATTGGATTCAGATAAAGCGGATCAAACCCGACTATGTTGAAAACTACTGCAATAAAAATAAAGTTTGGATACTCTAATCTATCGTATAGGTTTAAATCGGGTACTCGCATACTCGAACACTTTTTTTTATCATTATTTATGTATGTAAATAAATTTTTAAAAATAAATTAATAAAAAGGTCTCAACGGCCATCCATGATAAAAAAAATGTACATTGGTAGATTGTTTTAAAACCGCGTATAAGTTTGGCTTAATCGTGGTCTCTCCGTAGAGTAGATATTGATATTTATACCAAATAGATTTGTTTTTAAAAATCTTGTGTATAACAAAACCAAAAATTTGAACGCACGTCAACTTACCCGGGCATAAAAATCCGGAGGAGAAAATGTATCGAAGTGAGTATGCCTGAAATCGTAAAACCATCCTTCGCCCATATACACCGTTACCTTATTTTCGTCAATCCAATTTGAGTAGTCGATAATAAACGTATGCAAAATTATTATTTTTTGATCTAAAAGGAAAGTAGAGTTACTCACCTTCAAAGTTTTTCTTGTTTTAAGTGTATTTTTTGGGTCGAAAATCTCGTTATTTTGATCGCAATTCAAAAGAAAATCAGGTTTTTTCACATATCCGCATCCTCCGTTAGCTCTAAACATCCCTTGCATTAACCACATTGATCTTCCATAGGCCTAAGATAAGCAACAAAAGGAGACTTCAGAACATATTTTATATAATATGATTACTGACAAAACATACAATATATCGATAGAAATCGCGCAAAAATCTGCGCATAAATCTTCGTTCGGTAACGAATTAATGGTCTAACCTGCATATTAAACGCTACCATTTGAGCTCCATGCATCCATCCGATCATTGGATTGTAGTTAGAAGAGTCGACTCGGATGCTTCTAGGATAAATCCGAAGCAAGTTTTTCCAAGTAAACCTGCCAAACCACGATTTGCGATGTAAAAACAGCAACATTAATAAGTATGATACGATTAGAAAATATTCATAAATCACATGTTTACTACTTGTATTGTAAGATATACTTTAGCAGAAGTGATCATTTAATATTTAAATAACTTTGTTACTAGATATTGTTCTCCATCCTTTTTCCCCTTACCTTATGATTTGTTTAGCATGAGTTAATGTAGCCTTTTCGAATTGTTCTTCGCTTAAGCTAAGCCGAATTGCTTTATCAGGATAGATCTTAAAAGTTTCACTTAAACCACCACCTTTAATCTTCCGTGGTGCATGAATCGCAATTAAACTCTTATAGTCCGGTGGTGCAATATGTTGGTCCTCATTTTGGTGGTGGTCTTGGTCATGTTCGTGGTATTCTTCATAAGTATGGCTCTGGTAAAAGAACTAATGAATCGAGCTCGAATACAAATTATATAATGAAAGAAAAGAAAATTAGAATACGGTAAATCATACTTTATTTTATATATTAACACTCTAATGACTATACTCATCTACTTAAACAACATAGAAATTATCTTCGAAAATCGAGCTCAAATCTTAAGTCCAACTTACCTTGTTTTCAACCAATGGCTCGGTGTTGAACTTTGGAACTTCCTTTCCCCAAGCAGCTTCATCGCCGGATCTCTTACTTTTCCGCACCTCCTCGCTCGCCTTTTCTTTTGTTTCTTTCACCTCAAGGTATTCCTTTGGTGGTTTAGTTGAAATAATAATTTTTCTTTTTAAATGGTCTGGGGATGGAAATTCCCTTAGATAGTCGGATCCTTGATGACAATAAAGGATTTCTCCGAATGTTCGAGAAACCATCTATGAATTTTTAAAAATATATTGTTAGAAACATTTAAAGTATTACATCAGTTAGATATAGAAACTATAAATAACAACATATCACCGCTAAAATAAATATTTTTTAAGGTGGATCAAAAAGCAAAATCGTGCGAGTTTTCGGGTAAAAACTGATAATATACTAATGTAAAAATCGGATTGTTAACTACTTCTACCATAACAAAATATACAGTATCCATGCTCTCAACAACAAATGGTATAAGAACTCGAGGAAACGCGGATGCCATGCTCTCAACAACAAATGGTATAAGAACTCGAGGAAACGTGGATGCCGGACGTAATGAGGCAGATTTGAACACTTTTTTTTTTCTTCTCAAAACTCACATAAAAATTCAAAGACATTACCTCGGCGACTTTAGCTTGAAGATCCGAAGTGAGGTGATCTTCAAGTGTTATAATAACCGGATACTCCGACGCAATAAAAGCATGTCTCTTGATAGACTCTAAACATTGTATAAGCTTCACCGGAGTAGTAAATGTCCTAGGTACACAAAGAGGAATTGATCTTTACATATTTTTCTACAATGGAACACATCAAAACTAAAGAAGATATATTATCCAACGTTCTCTGTAGAACTCTCAATATCCTATCAAAATATAAAATAAAAGGTCACATTGAACCCTCTATTTTTAGCAATTGAACACCATTTTTCATATTTAGATGATGATAATAAAACATACCTTCCATGAAGAACATCAACATCATCTTTGGTTGAATTGGGCCAAATATCGAGTTCAATTACCCTAACTCCTCTTTCCAACGCTTTTATGATAGGGATATCACTAGAATCACTACTAAGTTGATTTCCTGTTAGATAAGAATTGTGGCCAGTGTATATGAAATAGTGAGATAAAGGAGCAGTCATGGCATGGTGTACCTGAAAATTACAGCTCCATAAATATGGCAAAACTATCATATCAATATTGTTGTGTATATAAACATAATTAGATAGAGAAAATACCCCAAGAGACAAAAGAGGAGGATTCATATCACTAAATAAGTACTTGAAAAAAGCTTCAAGGTGCAATCCTCTCCTATGAATATGAGAAAGACTCCTAATGATTTCTTGAGCATTTTCTCTGCTTGTATTATCTTCCTTTTGAACCTCAATCAAGAATCTATGTAAATGATCAACGCTCATGACCCCCTTATCGGAGTAGTAATCGAAAAGGGTTTTGATTTCTTGTGGTGCTTGTGCTGCGCTTATCTTGAACCTCCTCCTGAAACAGAAACATATTTTGTAGGTCTGTTGGCATTGTTTTGCCATGGCTACTTGACCCAAAATATCAAAGCTTTGGAGAGAGAATAGCAAGCAAATAAGCTTTTGTTAAATAAATGAATAATAAAAGACGACAACTATAAATACTATATATAGTGATGAGTTCATTAACTAGTATATTCGGATGAAAAATGAGATAAAATAGGAAATAGGTTTGTATGAAAAAAGAATAAAGAAAAAGTTGAAAATTTGAGAGACGCTAATAAATCGAAGGGGTCGTGTTAAAGTTTAACTCAAATCTGAATATATAATCGAGTAAGACTATATAAACCTTTTCTATATGTGAAATTTAATATAGACAAAAAGATGTAGATATCATTTTCTTTTTTAAATTTTGACTCATTGCATTTTTTTTAACTCGTCAACAAAAGTTATCATAAGTATTTTGTATATAAATACGATTAATCCGAAATGATATTGTCCATTTTGGGCCCACCGATCTGTCCACTGATCTGTATGGTTTTATTTTTTGTCCACTTCCAGAAGGATTCACATTAATTAAGATGTATTTTAAATTTATATACTGTTATTTCTTCCCATATTTAACCGATGTAGGGTGTGGGATTTTGGTCGCACCTAACAATCCTCCTCTCGAACAAAGTACCACTCTACCCTCCACTCAATTGACTTCCATCTGCCTACTCTAGTCAGGTGGAGAAACGCCTGAACTCTAGAGCATATCTATATGCTCACTATCAGATGATATTGTGCCGCTCCTTGATCAAGCCACCAGCTTGATGAGCTATCAGGCACTCCATCTATAGATGACACTGCGCCGCTCCTTGATCAATCCACTTGCTTGATGAGCCACCAGGCACTCCATCTATCCAGCAGATCATTCACCTTGAGTATGGCTCCTGGTAAGATGTTCATCATCTGAAAAATTCACCCACATCACACCCACCACATCGCGTTCCGTCTGGCCTGGTGCTCTGATACCATTTGTATGGAATATTAAGTCTGTATATATTGTCTTTGTATATAAGTAAGAATAATCTGATCTCCACAGTAGTGTGATATTGTTCATTTTGGACCCACTAGTCCGCGCAGTTTTGTTTTTGTTCTCTCATGCACTGGCTTTTATAGTGCCTGGTCTATCCACAGTTCCAACACTCGATATTTCTTGACCATTGGTAATTTTTAGGATTCTTGGACTTGGACCTCCCGTCTCTTGATCTACCTCGGTAGTTTGATTTACCGCGTCCATACCCTCTGGTTGTATTTCTTACTCTTGACTCTGTATTTAAGAATGAGGAAATTGATGACTGATCTGATTCTCTTCTTCGAATCTTTTCACTAAGAACTAGGTCATGAACATCATCAAATTTTAACTTTTTTCTTCTAGACGAGCTACTCACCGTCGTGACAATAGCATTCCAACTATATGGTAAAGAAGAAAATAATATTAATACCCGTATTTCTTCATCAAAATCATTTTTAACCGAACTCAATTAGGTTGTGATTGTATTAAGTTCATTGAGGTGTTGAGCTACATAAGCGCCTTCCGTTATTCGCAAATTGAATAAACGCCTCATCAAGTGAACTTTGTTGGACGCCGATGGATTTTCATACATACTGGAAAGAGCCTTCATAAAACCTGATGTAGTTGTTTTCTTTACAATGTTGAAAGCAACATTGTGGGATAATATCAATCAGATGACTCCAAGGGTTTGTCTGTCAATAAAGGTCCATTCTTCATCTTTCATATTCTGGTTTTTTTTGTGAGAGGGGTTGATAAAGTTTTTTCTGATACAGATAATCTTCAGTCTGTATCTTCAAAAACCCAAAGTCTACACCATCAATTTTTTCAAGTCTCACATTTCCTTCATCTGCAACGATTGGTCCCGCTAAAATCTGACCTCTTTTGGATCGCTACGAATCCTGATGCTTTGATACCAGTTGCAGTGGATCTTATACGAACAACACCAATAACTGAATCGACAATTTGTTACAGTGTTGTAAGGGATCACACACAAAAGAACCTGTTATCAGATTAGTGAAAAACAAATAATAACAATATGTTGTTGAGAAACACAATAAACTAGCAGTAAGATCAAACACTATGCCTATGTCTCCGACACAATAAACCAATAGTAAGATCAAACACTGTGCCTATGTCTCTGGCACAATAAACCAATAGCAAGATCAAACATAATATAAACTAGAAATAAGATCAAACACACAAATTGTTAACGGAGTTCAACAAACTATGTCTACGTCTCTGGATCTGTTGCAAATCAATTTTATTAGAAAGGGCTATGTGACTCTCTCTTTTTCGATACATTCACAAACATAACTATTTTCTTTGATAGAGCTTAATCATCTCTTAGACTAACTTAAGGTCTAACACTTACAAAATATTTTGTCCGAGCCTATTTTTTTATGCAATTCATTGACTCTTATCTCGACCAACTAAGGCCAAAAACTTTGGAGCAAGTCACATCGTTTACTCAAAGCGCTAAATTAATCCTCGACCAACAAATGTTAGAAAAATAATTACACGAATTTGAAAAGAACCGATCCTCGCTAGTTAATGATATTGTATCACGTTTTAGCTAACCAAGGTTAGAATATTGATGGGAGACATTAGATGGAACCAAAGTGAGAAAAATAATAATTGAAAGAATATTCATTAATTCCCTCGCTATGTATGTACCTCATTGAAACCTTCATGCGCCATAAGAGTAGGAAAAAGTATGAAATCGGTCCTTTCAAAATTACAAACTATTCAATTTGAAGTAAAATCTTTATTAATTATATATTCACATATGGTACATTATGAAGTGTTATATATTTCACATGTGCTAAAGTTTCGTCCATTATTCATCCGTCGGTTTGTAAGTTCTTGCCTTGAATCTTTCAGTCACTAGGTTAGGTACTCAAGGTTTAGACTGAGCTTGCCAAACCTTCGGTCCTTAGTATGCATAAAGAATTTTCTTAAAATCTTGTGGCATGCCTTAAATTTACGTCTTCAGATCTTGGAAGCATACCCATTCCTCATGAATGTAAAATAATGTTGGATCCTTAGATTAGCCTTTATTATTTTCTCTTTAATCAAATAAAGCTCGACCATTTTTCTTTTACCATTCCCTCTTGAGCATAATTAGAAACTCTAAAAGATAGTAATTTTGTTTATGTTGGGACAACTCCGTCCATGTCGTATACTAGTACAAAGAGAGTTTTCCTTATATCGGTATCAAGCGTTGTTAAGTAGGTCCAAAAGACTTCTTTAAGGAAATCCGACCATTAACTTTTATCAGGTAATTTTTAGGCATTTTAAAATGTTGATGTTAGTCACCTCCATATGGCCATTTTCACAAGGATAAAAAAGGGTTGATTAATGTTTTTCTATAATCCTAGTTCAAGAAAAAAATGTTAACTTAGTGTTCAGGAATTGAAGATTGTTATATGTGGTGATCAACCTCGACATCCCAAACCTATGAGGCCTAAAAGACTTCTTTAAGTAAGTTCAACCACTTATCTTTATCGTGTAATTTTTATGTGTTTTAAAATGCTCATGTTAGTCACCTACACCTGGCCATTTCTCAGAGGATTGAAAATGATTGATTAATGTTTTTCTATACCCCTAGTTTAACAAAAGGAAGCTAACTAAGTATTCTACAATTAAATACCGTTATATATAGTGATCAACCTCGACATCCGGAACCTATGACATATATTAGTGAGGATGAAGTTGATCATATTTTTTGTCATTATCTTGGAGAATGGTTTGGCCTCTACTCATTTTGAAAAATAAATCATAACAACAATGATGTACTGACAGTCTCTTAAAGAGTTGGGTACAAGTCTGACTAGTTCAAGGCCATATATGTCAAAAGGAAAAGCTTCATATATTGATTTGAGGGGTAAAACAGGACAATGAATTATGTTATAAAACAGTTAGAAAGAGTCACACCTTTTCACCGACTCCTTTGCATCGGCTAATATTGTTGGTCAATAAAATCTTGCTAACTGGATCTCATGCGTCAACATTTTAAAAACCAAAATATGTTAAACCAACTCCATAATAAAGTTTATTCAAAACTACAAGAGATTATATAGCGATAAAGTATCATAACAAATGAAGACTTAAACCTTGTCTACAATGTTCTCCTCAATCAAAAGAACTCGTTCACCCTAAACTTTCATCTTTGGTTGCCGCATTATCACATAGGTAAGTGATTTTTGTAAGGAAATATAAAATTTCTAACCTCCAATCTCCGATCTCATTAATACATACCCTGAAAATTTCTTCCGTCTTTATCTCACATTCTTTGTTGACAAATGACGCTCTTATAAAATAACTCAAGGTTCAGTCCCAGAGCAGGCTATCAAAGCCAAAAAATCTTCCATTGAGTTTTATATCAGCGGTCCTTGCTCATACTTAATGATCGTAAAGAGTTGTGTTTGACTTTTTAATGATTTAAGGTATTTGATCAAATGCTCATTACGAGCCTCTTCTTGTTCGAGAGGGTAATATATCATAATTTGGGAGTTACTTATCATGCAAACCCTCTAGGATTCATAAATATGAGGTAATCGTAGCATTGCAACAACAACTTCATACTCAGCCTCATTGTTCGACCCTTAAAAACAAAATTGAATGGTTAGATTCATAACTTCTCTCAAGGAGCCAATAAATACAAATTGGCTCCACAACTTAAATATTGGATCCCCCATCGGTTCGGACCAAACAATCCGGATTTGATCTCTCACATGATGGTTTCGGTCTTTTGGCATGGAACTATGTTAGGAAATTGACCAAGGTCTGAGCTTTGATGGTTGTCATATTCTTATATGATATATTGAAGACCTACTTATCTAACCATTGGTTTAACCTTCTTAAGATGTTAGGTTTTTATAGAATATTCCAAAGAACAAAAAGATTTGAACCACGATGGAATGCCCTTGAAAATAAGGTTTTATTTCTATTACAACGATGACTAATCAAGAGCCATATTTTCCAACTAAAGGTATCAGGTTTCCGCTGACAATAGGATTTTACTTACGTAATAGAAAGGGTTCATAAATTACATTTTCCCTTATTAGGTTTGCACTTCCAATGTAGTCAAACATAACCAAATAAATGAATAGTTTCTCTCAAGGGACATGTTCAGTTAATATCGTCGGAGAGGGAATATGTTGCTTTATCTTACTAAATTTTTCGTCATACTATAGTGTCTCCTAGAAGTTTCTAGCCTTCTTTAATAATTGAAAAACTGGAGTACATTTGTCGAAAGAACGATCAATAAACATATTAAGTACAACGAGTCGGTTTGTTAAATATGTATTTTGAAGAAAAATGATCAAATTCCTTCCAACATCTTTCAAGTACAAGAAGTATTCATGAGAAAGCAAAAACTGAAAATCACAAATGGTATAGACTAACCACAAATTTTTATTTACTTGATAAATTGATCTTTCACCATCACTAAGGCTTCAACTACTTATCGTACTATGTATAGGAATACAAACTGTAATGGTTGCAACCTTATACACCCACCATGCGTTTCTTGCTACTGAAACTAAATTTGATTTTTCATAGAAAAAAGTTGTAATTATAATTCCCTTTCATATAAGCTTGGTACGTTTTACAATCGATTTTCATATGCATTGTCCTCTTGTAAAATAAATATCAACCTACATCAGATGATTATTTATGTTTGTTTGATCCCGAAACAAAAGTCTTATCAAATGTTGTATTTTTTTTTCTTTGTGCTCCCCTCATTGATAACTTACCATATGCACCTAGGACCTCTTGTTTTAGTTTTTCATACTCGTAAATATCATGAAAGGTTAGTTTACTAACTGTTTACTTTTCACACTAAAGAAAAACAGAAATGCAAACCCTACTTAAACTTCCTCGCGAAGGTGAATAATAAATCCCTTTGACTTTAAGGTGATCATTGACATCAGACAATATATTTATCTATTGAAATTTTCCATGAAATTTCATGATGGAGAGCTATTCCAGCAACATCTTAATCTCCACCTCATTAATCATGTCAAAATATTTCTCATATAATTTGAGAGAATCTCAATTGCATATGTGATCTCACCCGGGACAACCTCATGTAATGTCAAAGGAATTCACTAATGATTTCTAAGAAAAACATATTTAAATCATCCCAAGCCTCCTCTTCTTTCTTCACCGTAAGAGGACTATATTCGATGAGGGGTGTGATCTATATAGTCTCTAATGTCATGTCAAAATTATGATAGTTCACAATTCAATGTTCCTTTTTCTTTGGAAAATACTAATCCATCTAAAATAAAAGTTCTATTTTCTAATGGGTTAATGTATTTACATGAATTCACTACAATCGCTTATAATAAACAACACATCTATTAGAATACAAACTTAGAGTAATGTTTAAATATGAATTGAGCATGTAAACTTATATCGTTATTAGCTTGTAATTCTATAAGTTTGATATGTTTGAGAAAAATCAATGTTGATCAAAATTCTGAGTGACTTAATATAAAAGAAGAATCCAACATGGATCAATGAAGTTTGATATGTTGGCTTCATCAATCCACCTAGCATATCAAAACAGATAAACACATAAATACAGCCAACTCCCAATATAACACGTGGTTAGGGTCTGAAAGAAGACCATTCAATATGCACATATAGTGCCAAGCTATAGCGATGCTTTTTCACTGCAGCAGTCTCGACGTCGACGTGGTAACCAAGTGTCTCTCCATAGTGTATTATGCAGTTACCACGACATCATCAGAGGTTACCGTGAAAAAAGAATTTTGACAATTATTTTGCCATGACAACATGAGCGTTGCCATCATAAATAATGTCTGAATGTGGTTTTGCTGTGATAAGATTAGAGTCACAGCGATACTTTTTTTTCCATGACAAATCCAATCTTAAATTTAACTAGAAACATTAAAATACATCTAAAATCAAGCTTAACTGGTAATAACACATAATTCTAACATGTCTTGTCTTTAACAAAACAAATAATCATGCAATTTTAACCATAGATCAACGCATCTACCTATTGAAAATGAACTTACATGCTTTATATTTGATTCAATAACAAAATGTAACCTCAATCTCCAAATACATGCTATATATTGCATACACCCTAACCCGAATCTGAATATGTAATCCCCAAATAGTATGAACTCTTCCCTAAATGAAAAATAGAATACTTACAAGAAGATGTAGACATTGTCTATGTTGTTTTGTTCTTGTTCTTTCTTTTAGTTCTTGATGTGCTGTATAATTTCTCCTGATTTGATGTATCTTCTTTTTGTGATTAAAGATCTTAAGTGAAAAATAATTTCTTCTTTCCAAACTATAAGCTTCCAATTAGCAGAAATAGTAGAAATTTGTGTCTAACTAACGTGGATGAATATTTCACTTTTTTATATATGATTTAAAATTAGGATTTGAACTTAAATCTAATTGAAATCACATCCTTAAGTTCCGTTGTTGAGATCATGGACCATAAACGTGAATATTTATTTCTTCATAAATTAGTTCATAAATTTTATAGTTTAGACTTAAGTATACATATTCTTATTCACTAGTTTACTAAATCTGAATTTGTCTATTAGTCAAATTTCTACTTATTTTATTTATCTAATTACTTATTAACTAGACTATTATCAACAATAACTAGTGAAGCAATAAAAATGTGAAGAACTATACTAATAATAGATTGTCCAACATTTTGAAATGTGACCAGTCTTCTATCTATTTTTTATGGATAATTAGTATTATGATTATTGAACCCACAATATTGATCCTCTAACTTGCCAAAATGTACGTATTCGATTTTATAATTTTAAATATACTGCATTTTAAACAAAATATGAAAAATGATTTAACTCCAAAAAAAATTATTTATTTAAAAAATTAACAAATAAAAATAATAATATAATATACTTAAAAATCAGAAGATCAATTATTTATAGATTCAAAAAATGAAAAAATTTAATATCAAGCATTTCTCTTTTATAAATAAATATTTTCGTACTAATATGTATGTCAAAGAAGCATCGAGAAATTAACTATGACATTACATGATTCGAGGTGAATTAGAAAAAGGTATTCTATAAGAAAATTAGATGGGCGATAGAATTAAAAATTAAAAATTAAAAATTAAAAATTAAAAATTAAAAATTAAAAATTAAAAATCTCATCATCTTAAGTTTTATTATGTTTATAACCGCTTAAGCTAGAGCCTTTTTTTTTTTTTGCTTCTTGATAATCGGATAGCACAATATATAAATGCGCATTTGACTTTTTTTTATGCATACATTCAGAATATGACTCAATGAATGCTGTTAAAATGTGGATTGAATAATTTAATTAAAATATGCCATACATGGTGATTAAATGAAAATTAAAACTACAGATTGCTAAATAATTTTAATGATACTTTATTAAAGTGCTGATAATAAATTTTAATTTATATTCATTTGGCTTTTTATAACTTCAAGTAAAGGATAAATCCAGACGAAGATAAATATTATAGTTCTTCGTATTCTTTAATCTAAGCTTCTTTACTTGTTATTCCTTTATTTTTCTAAAGTGAAAAGCAAAAGATTCATTCCAAAAGTACGATTCTTTAATGATGTATTAATTTAGTATGATATCTTTAAATGGTTTTTTGTGATTTATTTATAAATACCAGTCAAAAGTATTATTATTATTATTATTATTATTTAATATTTAAAATTAGTAAACTCTCATAAGATATTTGGATTATAAAAACGTTTTAAAATATATTATTTTAGTATAAATAAAAAAAAAAAAAAGTGGATTTTTTTCTATGCCGTTTTAGTTCTCTCACTAAACACACACGTACACCATCTTTTTAACTTGAATGCTACTAAACCTCTGAAATCGAGCAACCGTCTTTAAACCACGGAATCGACTTCTAAAGTTCTCTCTCATCATAAATAATAGAAAACGAGTCATCAACAACCAAAGATCGAGATCGAGATCGAGTTCAAGCTCTCATCTCTTTCTAAAACTCAAAAATCAACATGTAAGTAATTATGTACTTTTTCATTATCGTTTTGTGCGGGTAAATTTCGAAGTGTTGAAAATAATAAATATAAATTTTTTGTTAGGTTTCTCCATGAAATATACAATCATAATTTGATTTTTTTGGTAAACGACGATTTGAGATTATGAAAAACAAACTCATTTTTTGCATTTAATGTATTGCATTTTACTCATCTGGTTTAAATGTATGGTCAGATGAAATATAAAATATATTGCATTTTACTCATCAGGTTTGAATGTATGGCCCGATGTCCTATTGTTTGTTGTTTTGAGTGTCCATTACGGTTTCATTCAGTTTGAATTTAAAAAATCACAACGTCTTGTATCTTTAATGTATATCAATGTCACGTCTCGTGTGGTTTAAGCTTAGTTTTCACTTGTATTGCATCTTCCGACGTGTGCTTTGTTTTTCACATGAATCATATATTTCCACGTGTGTTTGTGCATGACATATTTTTTTAGGATGTCTCCCATGTCCGTTATATATGGTCTAGTATCGTTCAAATGCTTAAGGTTTCACATATGTTCATTGCAATAGTCTCACTTTTTTTATTATAATTGATGTCCGTTATATATGGTCTAGTATCGTTCAAATGCTTAAGGTTTCACATATGTTCATTGCAATAGTCTCACTTTTTTTATTATAATTGATCTCGTCTCTTTTCTTATCATTGGCCTTGCATCTTTAACATGTTCATTATCTATTGTCTCACATTATAATAGTTCGTACGTTTCATTATATTGTAGTCTCGCATCTCACATAAATTCGTTATGTCTTATCTTACATTTTCTTACAGATAAAATGACTATTAAAGCATGCTATTACATATCGGTTCTAGTCACCGTTATAAATTTGATAATAGAGAAGCATGCCATTAGGGATTAGTGGAGGTAAAATATGATCTAAGGGTAGTTTTGGAAGTCGTTTGGTTTGTGTGATATTAAATCCTTAGTACGAGGTAGATAGAGAATAGAGTTGCTTGTATTTATTATATAGAGAGAAAAGTCTAACTCATTTAATGTTGTTTGTTGAACTATTTATACACTTTTTGGATTCATGGGTCATTCGGGTCGGGTAATATGTTTGGGTCAATCTCATGAGCCCCCAAGCTCATAAGCAACACTAGGCACCTAGTTTAGTTATTAAGCATAATGCCTATTCATTGAATTTAGTTATTTGGTCTGAACTGCCCTTCTAAGAGAAATCCGATCCACTTTACTGCTTGAGTCCTCTAATATAATTCAACCATATCATCTAGCCCTCTTAACTCTTTGCGAAGCATTTCGAGAGAGCTAACATTGTAAATGATTTCTGACTTATGTCTGAAGGATGTTCTTAAATATACTTTTATTGAATGTTACGATTTTAACACGATTACCTTTTTCAAGACACGTGCATGTAATCAATGGACCTACTGACCGATTTTATCCTTGGTAATTGTATCTATTTTCAAAATGGAAAGCGGCTACATTTAATAGTCTTCTTTAATTATTACCTTGGTTCATCTTCCCTAGTAAAACACTCAAGTGTTAATTATTATTCTTCAAAGGCCACAAGTGATGGAAGAAAAAATGAATGAGAGTGGAGAAGATACCCCCTTAGAGACGTTTGGTCAAACTGCTGATACTCAACATGTGTTTTATCAAAAAGGGGAAAATTAGAGTTGCAGAATCCAAACCACTTCCAGAGTCCCTTGTTGGGCGAATCGGGCCCAATTTTGCTAAAGTTAGTGTCACATACTTGCTAGATTTACCAAAGATATAATATGTATATTCTCACACATACAATTTGGATAAAATTCAGAAAAAATGGGGGTTTCCTGAATCAATCGAAGTGAGGATTCTTATTCTTAAATAAACTCTGATGGACTGCAAGAAGAAGAATTGGTAGTTTACACCGAAGTAATCAATTTGGGTCTCCGATTTCCCTTGGACCCAGAAATAGTAAGTTATTTTCACTTGGTAAAATTATGCCCAAGCCAACTAAGCCCAAATTCCTGGTTTATGTTGCTAGCTAGCATCATAGCTTCAAGGCTATCAAAAATTCTGATGCCCATGGAACAATTTGCTGTTGTGGCTAGTTTCATGGGAAAAATTTACCACATTTCCCCGATCTTTTATTATTTTTAAAAGGACTAAAGAAAGTGATGGTAAACTTTTTTTACCAGCTAGGAATAAGGCTAGCACTCATCTTGATAAGATTAAGAAGAATAAAAAGAAGAAATATGGTTCATCTCAAGTTATTCCCAAACTAGGGAGTATGTGACATTCACATGCAATCGATACAGCTCTGTTGAAGGATATCGCAATCACTGTTAGGGAGACTGATAAACCATCAGACTTTGAAACATTTCAGAAGAAGAACGACCAAAAGAGGAATAAAGAGGGAAGTGACAAAAGAGAAGTGAAGAAAAAGAAAACCACCATTGGTTCTGGGATCATACTATGATCCGAAGTCCTATCTTTTATCACTCATACAGAGGTTCATCCTCAAAAAAAAGCATCTATTGATCCTCTTTCCCCAATACTTCCTACTGTTTACAAACCATCCTTTAAACGTGATGATCAGCTGGATGACATAGAAAACTTCAACTTCGAAGATCTTGACAAATTTTTCCTTCAATCTACTACCATTGTTAATGTCGTGACATTCGATGGATAGTCATTCGAAGTGTCTAAGGAACATGATGAACTGGGGTATACAGTCTTAGGCTATGTAAAGACAATAGTAGACTTGGAGAGGCATGCAAGATCTCAAGTCAAAGATATTGCTTCCCTTCAAAATAAAGATCAAATTTTAGAGAACTCCATCGAGTAGAGAAAGACAAGGTCAAAAATTTGAGTAAGGAAGTGAAGACCCTTAATAAAGCGCTAGTTCAATCCAATCTGGTCATGATCAGTTGCAGTCTAAGTTTACTGATTGCATAAATAAATCACTTCCTTGGAGGACCATAGGTTAAGGATAAAGATAACTTTCAACATTTATCCTAAGAAAACAAAAATCTGGAAGATCTTCTTAAGAAGAAAGAAGATAAAATCACCTCTCTCAAATAAAAGACTACGCATGACATAGCCGGTGTTGTGGATGAATATGTTAATACAACATTGGAGTTTATGCAACAGAGGGATTAATCCATTAATTCAGATATAGTAATATTTTTTTATAATGCATTCCCTAAGCGGTATCTTGGAGAGTTATGGAGGTATATGCAAGCTGACCAGATTATCTTTCATAGTCTTCATATGGGTGATAAATTAAATATTTCTTCAAACGACTCTGATGAGTACGACTTTGATGATGAAACTCAAGAATATTCGGACGGTGAGCATCTAGAAAAACAGATGGAAAATAACGGAAAGAAAATAGAAGAGAATAAAACCGAAGGGAACGAGCCCTAAGGTTAACGATTTTTATGTGCATGTGTGAATTGAAGTCCTTGATGTGTGCAAGGCGTTTTGTTGTTTTTGGATCGGATTACTTTGCAAATTTTTTGTGTAAGTCCTTCTTATATACAAAGTATTTTGTTGTTTCCATCGGATTTTCCTTTTATAATTCAAAGGTATCCAATGTCATCTTTATTTATATCCACTTTATGTTTCAATATATAACTAAGTATTTTTTATTCAAAGAGGATTAAAAACTTGAAACAAAGGAACTGAAGAAACAAACTTTAATCTGACCAAGTCATTCAAAGGTAATCCATTTTAAGGCAACACAACTTTAATCCCATCAAACCATTCGAAAGTAATCCATTCGAAGGCAACACAACTTAAAACCCACCAAGCCATTTGAAGGTAATCCATTCAAAGGCAACACAATTTTAATCCCACCAATCCATTCAAAGGTAATTCATTCGAAGGAAACACAACTTTAATCCCACCAAGCCTAAAGACATTTTTCTTTAAAGGAAAAAGATGATAGATTGATTGATATTCAGATACCTCATTAAAACCTCCCCGCGCCACCATGGTAGGAAATACTATGCCCCCTAATATTTATATTAAGCTAGAACAAAGTAAATATTTACAAGATAATTTTACTTTAAATACGACCTTAGATGCTCAACATTCCAAGGGTCCTTTAAAAGGTTGCCTTCTTTTTTTAAGATCTTGTATGTGTCTTGCTTAATCTTTTCATAACAATGTATGGTCCTTCTTAGTTCAGAGCCACATTTCTGAACTTGTTTTCCTTTGTGTGTAAAAATAATTTTCTTAGAACTTTATCTCCCACTTGAAAGTCTCTTATTTGAACTCTTGACTCAAACCTGCTTCTCACCAAGCTTTGGTAATACACTGTTCTTATGTGATCTTTTATTATCCTTTCCTCAATCAAATCCCACGGAACCCTTCCTGCCATCTCATTATTGTATTCGGAATTATTTTGAACTCTAAAACAAGGAAGATTAGATTATATAGGTGTAATTGCATCCATTCCATAAAATAAAGCAAATAGAGACTCTTGAGTAGTTGTATGTGGAGTAGTTAGGTAATCCCATAATATTTCTTGTAGATAACTCAACCATTTCCCAGCCACTCCCTCTAAGTTCTTTCTCAAACCCATTAAATTGTTTGGTTTGCTACCTCAACTTGTCTATTGGCATGAGGATGAAAAGGAGAAAAGAAACAATGTTGGATTCCTCTTGATGCACAAAATACTTCCATGTCTTTGTTGTCAAATTGAGGACCATTATTCGTAGTGATATGCATGGGAATTCCAAACAAGCAGCATATGTTAGAAATAATAAACTTTATCAGTGCTTTAAATGTTGTCCCAGACAAAAGTGCAGCCTCTTCCTACTTGGAAAAGTAATTTATTGCTAAAAGTGCATCAACCCCCGGAAGCCATTGGAACGAGTTCGACTAGATCAAGCCCCCATCTATTAAATGGTATCGCTTCTGATACAGAATCTATAGAGACTGTTGTTACATGGATTTCATTTCCATGTCTTCGATAATGATCACATCTTCTCACTAAGTCTTTAGCATCTACCATAACAGAAGGCCAATAGTAACCCATCAGCAAGACTCTTCTAGTTAAAGCTTTGTAGCCGCAATGTGTCGATCCTTCCCTATCATGTAGTTATGATATAAAACTTTGGGATTCTTTCAAGGTAACGTAAGATAGGCCTGATGAAGGAGTTTTTTTTATAAAGAACCGCCATTAGAACCACAAATCTATGGCTTTGTATTTTAGCTTTTTCGGCATAAGCTTTGTCTTGACGTAAAACTCCATTAGTGATACAATTTTAGATTTTACCTCTCCAATCTTGAGAAGCCATGGTGGATACATGTAAATTCTGTCCCACATCACCCTTTATTTTTGAATTTGTGACTATGGAAGGACATTATTATACAATGATCCAAGTATACGATTCAAAATAAGCTATAATGGTTAGGGAATCAGCCATTGATTTTTCAGATCTTGGGACATGCTCATACTTAACATGTTTAAAACTGGTTGAGTTCTCTTTTAATACCTTTAGATACTTTATCAAGTGATCTCTTTTGGTTTCACATTTCCTATGTGCTTGATGAATACTAACTGTGAATCACTTAACAATCAGACTCTTTTGGCACCACATAAGTGAGCCAATCTCAATCCTTCTATTGCGGCTTCAAATTCTGAATCATTGTTAGATGTTATAAAACCAAAACGTATTCCTTGGTACATTAAGTCCCTAAAGGAGGAGATCATGGCTTTTGGAGTGAGATTCAACTAAAAAATCAACCACAACTTGAGCTTTGATTGCAGTTTGGGGTGCAAAGTCAATATCATAATCCCCAAGTTCAAATGACCACTTGGTCATTCATCCCGATATATCTTCTTTTTATAACACACTCTTCAACGAAAAAGAAGTTCAAACCATGATTGAATTTGCTTGAAAATAAAGCCTAATTTTTATGGATGCTATCACTAGTGCCAAGACTATTTTCTCTAACTTTAAGTATATTTTCTCAACTTCCGACAAGTTATTTCTTATATAATAAACTGAGAGGAGATTATTGTCATACCAAGACTGCACTCGCAACATATTCTGATACTTCTAGATATATATAAAGTCTTTTCCTTGTCTACAAGATGTCGCTTGATTTCAAGGAAAGCTTGGTCACAATATGGGGACCAATTGAAGTTTTTGGCATTTCTTAAGACTTGGAAAAACTTAGCACACTTGTCTGATGATCTCAAAATAAACCTGTTTAACACTGCCGATCTTCGAGTCAATATATGAACCTCTTTAGTATTCCGAGGTGGATCCTTGGCCAATAAAGTATTCAATTGATCTGGGTCAGCTTGTATATCTTTTGCACTCATAATGTAACCCATAAATTTTCTGTATTGGACATCAAAGATACATTTTTCAGGATATAATTTCAAGTTGATGGCATCCAAGTTAGAAAACGTTTCTTGGAGATCGGATATCTGACCCTCGTCTTTAGGGATTTTAACCATCATATCATCGATATAAACTTCTACATTTATCCTAAATTGGTTAGAAATGCCTTATTAACCAGTCGATGATAAGTGGCTCCAAAATTCTTTAACCCAAAAGGCATTATCTTATAACAGTGAACCCCCCCTGTCGGTGATGAAAGTAGTGTAATCTTGATCATTCAGATCCATTGGTATCTGACTATACCTGGAAACAACATCCATGAAGGATAACAACATGTTTCGCGATGTGAAATCCACTGCATGATTTATCTGGGGTACTGGAAATGGATCCTTAGGGAGAACTCTGTTAAGATCTGTAAAACCAATGCACATACACTATTTTTCATTTTTATTCTTGACAATGACTGAGATAGCCGTCCAAAGAGGATACTGGGATTCTTTGATATACCCCATATTGGTTAACCGATCTACTTCTTAGACTATGGCTTCTGATTTTTCCTTGGAAAAAGCTATCTTGGAAAAAGCTATCTTCCTTTACACCATCGGTCCCACATCAGATCTAACAAATAGTTTATGGCTAATTAAACTTGCTGGTACTCTAGTTACTAGATAAAAATGACAATAACTTTATTAGATATAAAATGATAATAACTTTTCCTTCAATTATAAGGGTAATTTAGCTCCAACCATGACGATTTTCCCTTTTCCCAAGTAATGAGTTTCAACTTCTTCAACTGGGATCACAACACTAGGAGCCTCCATTAGATCATCTATCTCATCTGATCTGGCGGAAGACTCCACTAATTGTTATTTTTTGCTAACTTTCACTACTTCCAATGATTTTGGAGCAAGCGCATTAACATAACATTCTTTTGCCAACATTTGGCTACTTCACACGACGCCTACTTGACCTCCCATGGCATATTCCAAACAGTGGTGAATAGTGGATGTTACTGCATGCATCCTAGATAACCAAGACCTACCGAATATAGAATTGTAAGACGTCGGAGAATCAACCATTACCAATAAAACCCTCACTAACTTCTTGAATGGTCATTTTCCTAGCAAGGCCTCTCCTTCAAATTCCCCAATTACACCAGCCGAGTTGTTAGTAAACTCCACTATGGTTCTATTTGAACGTTAGATGACTGAAGGATTCTTTATTTTCTTATAGGTTGATAAAAATAAAATATTTGTTGAACTAACTGCATCAATCAAGATTTGTCGTATTTCATTACCTTCAATTGATACTCCTATTACCATAATATCTTTATGTGGGCCCGCAATTTCTCTTATATTATCTTTATCAAAGACGATGAAAGGATCAGGGTTGTGATAGAGATGTGTAGACATTTTACCTTCTAACTAAGTGGTTAGACTGTTCACATGTCTTTTTCCGGAGCAGCTTGAAAACGCAGTGATAGTATCCCCTCCCCAGATATGGTCAAAGATTCAAAGTAGCTGCACATATCGAATATTGTCATTATTTTTTCTACTATCACCCCAACTTGATTCCAATCCGGATCAGGGTCTAAGTATTTTAAATTTACATCAAATATCTTCATAATTACCATCGTATTCTCTTGTTTAGATGTCTCCATACTTTGGCTTTGAACATTTGGTGATTTAACATGTGTTGTACTTGCACTAGGTTGGCACGTGTATTGACTTGCATGTTGCATCCTTATTTTTTAACAAAAGAAGGAAACTTCCCCCTTTCAATCAAGGTTGTACTTCTTGTTTAGGGAATGCAGTCTTGGGTATTATGGCATGCATCATTATGGTATCTACAAAAGCGACAACAGTTCTGATTTTCACTAGGAGATTGAATTGGTGTCGGGCTTCATAAAATGCACAACATTCTTGATTCTATCATATATGATGGCTATATTTTCACCTAATTCGACAAATCATTCAGGTTGGACCCATTGACTGCTCCTTGGTCTAAACTGTTGTCCCTGATTTGGCTGGCTTAGTCTAGGCTGATGCGAACCTTGTAAGGAATTCTTAGGTCGGTAATTGACTGTAGCTTTGGATTGATTATTGGCTTATGGGATAGAAATTTTATGAGCAGATATATTCTGGGGCACTACTCTAGATTTTTTGGTTCCATCTAATATGATTGGCTTTCCGACCTGATTCAGTAATATTCCCCAGGTCATTGCTTTCTTCCGAGTTACTGGATCAGCCAAATAACCCAACATTAAACCTTTCCTTAAAGAAGTGAAAGCTAATTGCTCAAAACAATCAGACAATCCATTATTTGTGCTCACAAAACGACTGGTATAGTCCTTTAGAGACTCATTTGGTTCTTGTGCATAATGAATGATAGTATCACCGTTCCTTTTAATCTTTTTACTTCTCATAAATTGCCTCCGGAAATCCATCCGGGACATATCAAATTTCTAATAGATCCCTATGGTAAAGTGTTATACAATTTTAGTGCACTCCCTTTGAAAGTCTGCAAGAAGGCTCGATATAATAGTTTATTATCATCATCAAAATTCATCATGAAACTTTTGAACTATTTAAGATGATTATCATGATCTTTTCTTTCATCGTATTTCTCCATTTTAAAGCTATCAAACCGTCTTTGTAGATGTAAAATAACAAATCTTTGAATACAAAGGTAATTTCCTCTAGTTGTGACTTCGGCTAAACCTGTGATCCTCGTTAGGAGTGGCAAAGATACCTGGTTTAGAATAGATAGAAAATTGATCACTTAACAAATGATCAATACCGTAATCTATCGATCCCTTTAATTTTTCTTGATATTTCTTCTTTTTTCTTTTCCCTTTCTATCCATTTTCTTTGAAATGCTTTTTGGTTAACCTTTCTTTCTTTTTCTGACGTATATGGTCACTACTTGATGAGGAATAATAAATATCCTAGTCAGATTCTGTGGTTGAGTTTCCAGCTGAATCTGATGTGTTCATCAACTGCTTAGCCTAATGTTCCTTTTTTGATCTTGTGTGTGCCTTCGAGGACTGATCACTTTCATCTTGTTTGAGGTTGTTATCAGGATCATCTGTAACAATACAACCCGCAGCGAATTTCCCTTTTAATTCTTTTTCAGCTTGCCTTTGGGCCCTCAAAGCTTCAATGTCAGCCCTGAGCTGATCATGCTCTTCTTGCATGATCTGTCTTTCTTTTGTGTTATGATTGATATGAGATATAGTACCATGCTCATTATCACCTTTTATCCTCTCATTTTCAAGAAGGGGAACTTCTTGTATGTCAAGATTCATGCCTTAAAGAACTTTGAAGTATGATCCGCAAATATGGTTTTGAATAAAGTCATTCAAGCATCTCACACTCCAACTGTGGTCGCCAATCTGGTGGAGGTAAAAACTGATCTAAGGGTAGTTTTGGAAGTTGTTTGGTTTGTATGTTATTAAATCCTTAGTATGTGGTAGATAAAGAATATAGCTTCTTGTATTAGTTAGAGAGAGAGAGAAGTCCAACCAATTTAATGTTGTTTATTGAACTATTTATACTATTTTTGGATCGATAGGCCATTTGCCTCGGGTCATATGTTTGGGTTAATATCACGAGGCCCCAGGCCCATAAGAAAATGTACTAGGCACCTAGCTGAGTCATTAAGCATATTGTTTATTCATTGAATTTAGTTATTTGGTCTGAACTGTCCTTCTAAGAGAAGTCCGACCCACATTACTGCTTGGGTCCTCCAACATAATACGACCCTATCAGGGATAAACACATAAAAGTTGCTAAAGTTATACCAGTCTATACCATATTGAAGGCTATATAGGATCCATAGAAAGTGAATCTAAAAGTAAAGAAGCATTGTCGCACAGTTACTGAAATCATTAAGAAATATACTAACGGTGAAGAACTTGAGTCAGCGATCATCAAAAAAATACTTTATTGACATTAATTCAAGAAAAATAGAGGAAAATAAATCAAAACAAATAACAAATAATTTGAAAAAGGTATGACTTAAGTCTTGGTCGCGCATGTAGTATTTGTTCTGGTGTCATATGTTGTAGTTGCAATAGTATTTCATGTAGTATTTGTTGCAGTATCATGTATAGTTATAGTAATATCTCATATAGTATTTTTCTCTCGTCGTACATGTGTAATTGCAGTTATCTCACGTGTTTTTGTTAAAGTAGTCTCTGATGTAGTATTTTGATGCAACATCACATATTTTAGTTGAAGTTATCTTTCATGTATTATGTTTCTCCAGACTCACATGTTTTAGTTGGAATAGTGTCGTATGTGGTATTTACGGTTGTCTCTCAATGTAGGGTTTTGCTTTAGTTTTGCATCTTCAGATTGTAGTAGTCTCACATCAATCCATTGTATTTGTTGCAATATTTCATGTAGATAATAATTATTTCTTATCATTGTGTTGTGTATTATATAATGGAATAAACAAAGTTATTGCAATGAATGGGGATCAATGTGTAAATTATGTGGGTATTTTGTTGATTCTCTATATGTGCTCTACACTGTTCTATTCACTTTCACGTGATGTACAACATACAACCACTCTCTTCTATGTCGAAGAACTTAAGAAAATAAAAAATTATGATTTATTTGTAGTGATTAAGGAGAAGTTACTTAGGTCAGTTCGGTGTCATGTGGAAAATAAACCTGATAAAGATGTGTTGCACCTTTAACGATTAGTATTTTGGTCTATAATTAAACATAAATAATAACTGTAATCATTTAGATATATTTTTTCATGCAACCATACATCATGGAGCATACAACCATTACGCAAGAAAAATACATGTCAGACGTGATTCCGAGGTGCTATAAACAATGGAAGTTGGAATACAGAACAAACTTGGATTTGATTGAAAAGATTAAGCATCTCAGAGATGATGAGGTATCACATGTTCTCATTGTAAATAAGCTTGCTCAAGTATCGCATGTTGTAGTTGCAGTAATATTGTATGTAGTATTTGTTCCAGTATTACATATAATAGTTGCAGCAGTCTTGCTCGTTATGTTTTGCTCCAATCTCATATGTTGTGTTTTACTCCAAGCTCGCATGTTATAATGAAGTAATGTCACATGTTCTAGTTGAAGTAGTATATCATGTAGTATTTTGCTTTAGACTCGCATGTTTAGTTGAATTAGCCTTGCATATTATAAGTTAAGGTTACACTGGACTAACAGTTATATTATATTTAGTCTCGCATCTAATAACTATGCATTGTGCATGACTCGCATGCTAGTTTTAATTATTTCCCCAACCTCACATCCTTTACTAACTTATTTGGCATTTTTTAGGTTTTGGAAGGTGAATTAATCCTAACAACTTAGGAAATAAGTGAATTTGTGGAGATAAAGATATTAGGCATGATCTCAGAGATGATCGAGTTGGTAACCCATATCTTGTACCACAGGCAAGGCATAATAAGAAAACTAAATCCTTATAAAAAAAACTAGTGCAAATAAAGAGAAAAAATGATTAAAAAATAAGTCAACCCAAACCAGAACAACCCCAAACCTAATCATAACAGCCCCAACACCAACCAGAACAACCCCAACACCAATCAAAACAACTCTAGCTCAACCCCAACTAGAACAACCCCAACTTATAACCAGAATAACACAAAAAAGAACACCCTAACAAAAACCAAGATTTGAGAGATGTCATTGATAATGACTATAATAATCATACCAACCTAGGCCAATAGGTCTTAGAAAAAAGGAACACTCTAACCCACTCCAAGAACACTCCAACCACCTCCAAGAACACTCTAACCACCTTCAAGAAGAACATTACAACCACCTATAAGAGGAGTTGTCTTTCTCAGTAACTGGACGTAAGAGACATATCAATATGTACAAGTGGTCAGTATAGTACAAAAATATGGAGGTTTTTCTTGAAAAAAAATGGTAATCGTTGGCCGGAGAAATGAGCATTGTAAGTATATATTTATATGCTAGTCACGCATGCTTTTGTATATATTCTTTGCTCGAGACGCGTATGTTTTAGTTTTAGTAGTCTTTCATGTACTAGTATCAACACTCTCTCATGTAATGTTTTGTTCTAGAATCACGTGTTGTATTTGCAGTAGTTACACAGCTCTCATTTATATTTGGAGTAGTCTTGCATATCCTCCTTTGTATTTGTTACAATCTCGCATTTTTGTATAAATTGTTTCCTATGTATAAGATGTCTGGAATCATGTATAAAATGTCTTGCATGTTTACACCAATGATAGTCTTACATGTATTTATTTAATCATGACTAGTCTTGCATTATTAAACTGTTTTTATTTTCAAATTATTGATAAAACATAATGACAAAACGATAGCCTAGTTAAGTGAACGTTTTTGTTATAATACCTTGACAAAATACTATATCTATTTTTTTGTGATCCAAAACACAATGACACAATCAACCAACTGACCCCACCAGTCAAAGAACCAAACACCAAGTGATTCCACCAGTTAACCAACCAGAACACCAAGTGATCCCACTAGTCAAAGAACCAGAACACCAATGCCAAGTGATCCCATCAGTCAACCAACCAGAACACCAATACCAACAAGAACACCAACTATAATTAGATACACTCAGCTTACAACCAGAACAACCCTAATCAGGACAAACCCAACGGTTAGTCCCAAAAAATTGCAAAAGAGAACCATCGTCATTTATGATAACTAAAAATGCACGTACTTCGTAGGATGCGACGTTTTATGAACAAATTGATGAGATTGAGGTTGTTGCTTCACTGCAAGATATTGATGTATTACAAGCTACTATTGTTGTTGTGTTGAATGATTTTGAGGTTTTTGTTACCCTAGAAGCTAGTACTGCTGCTACCCTAGATGATATTCATGTTTCTGAATTCGTTACTTTTCTGGATGCTACTACTACTATAAATAAGACAGAGAAAATATCAGTGGTTGAATTTTCTGAAGATGTAAGTGGATATCAAGTATATTAAGTTTCAGATTTAAATATTTTTTGTTTTACTCTATCATATATTTTAAGGTTTTAAAAAACTAGAGTATATGGTTGTAAAATAATAGATTCAGTTAACGTGAATCGTATGTTTTTTTTCATTTGGCTCGCATGTTTTTTTTTTTCATTTGGCTTCCATGATTTTTTTAATACATGGTCTTGTATATATCTTTCATATATAACATGTATTGCATCTATTTCAATCAAACATGTCCCATATTTTATCTATATATAGCGCATCTCGCATCTTTGCTACATGTATAACGGGTCTCACATCTATCTCAATAAAACATGTTCATGTCTCGCATCTTTCCTTCATGTATAATTGGTTTTGCAGAATTAGTTCATCTATAACTAGTTTCGCATGTATGTTATGCATGTCTTACATATTTATTGACTCATGTCTCACATCGTGCAGAAAAGAAAAGAACAAGTGCAAGACATCGATGAATGCTATTTTTCATGAAACACAGCATATGAGATGCAAGAGGTGGATGAAACTGATTGGGAAATAAATACCAATACAAAGAAATTAATTGACTTCAAGGAATATCATAAGGTGGCTAAGATATGAAGGGGATAAAATAGAAATATCCAATTGTATGATATCACCCAACATCGTATGCAACAATACCAATGAATTATGTGTAAGCGATCAAATGGCGCTACCAAACGAAGACAAATTGGACAATAAGGTAAAATTAAACATGTATCATAAGTTTCATGTCTTTACAAGTCTCGTATGCCTTTAATTATTAAAGTCTCGCATTGTAAAATTAACCAGTCTCGTATGACTAAATTTTAACATTGCCTAGTTACCTCTTGTATAACATGTCCCCCTCCCCTCCCCCGCAGTTTGTTAGGTTACTGACATTTTGATATATAAGAAGTTTAAATATATGGATCTTAAAGTATTAATCTAATGTTATGATGGTAAGTTGTCAGATACATCTCACACAATAACACTTTCTAGTCATATAGTGGTAAGTATTACTAAAATTAGTATCTATTATTAAATAAAACATGTTTATAATTCTTTGTTTTAATGCATACTTCACTGTAAAATAAGGTTAATGTAACAAAAATAATGAATGATGTATACCTCAATAAGCCAGACAACATATATTATGTGTTGATTTTGTTTTGCAACATCGACAAAGATAAAATGAACCATTGGACATTTTTTTATTATTGAATTTGAAAAAGGGTTAGCAACAAACTATAACTCACTTTTACCTTACAGTAAATACACACCAAAACGAACAAGAAAAACTATTGCACCACTAGTAAATATTAAAAGTCTTACGTTGTAACATTACCACATGCTCGCATATTGCACGTATCACATCTTCTATGTGTACTTTGATTTTCAAATATATCACATAATTTAGATGCTGAAGTTTTTTCATATATGTGCATTACACTGGTCTCACATAGTCCTTCGTAACTAGTTTCACATATTGCCTTGTAATTGGTCTTGCTTCTTTCCTTGTAACTAGTCTCGCCTCTTTCCTTATAACTAGCCTCGACTATTTCCTTACATTCCTTTATAGTATGAAAAGTGGTACAGGTCTCACATTGTAACATTACCTAGTCTCACATTATTACATTACAAGTCTCATATTTCCCCTGTATCGCATATTGTATTATTTATTGTTTTGTCTTGCATCTATTGATTGTTTTGTTTAATTTAACCTTGTTTACAATTGCAGTACCTCATGAAAAAAACATTATACCAAAAAAAGAAAAATATAAGATACTTTACACAAAGATATTCCACAACAAAAACCACGAATAATCGACTGCGACATTTTTCTTTGTGAATACGCAAGATAGTTTATCGAGAATGGTATTATTTCTCAGCAATACGATAAAGACATGTTTCTGTTGAGGGTCTAGCCGTGAGTATTTTGCGATGTGTTTTTTGTAAGTAAGAACTAAAGTATTTAGTATACTTAGTATTTTAAGTAATAGTAAATAAACATAATATATTTTATAATTTAAACTAAGTCTTATATGTGTTTTACATGTTTATAAGTAGAAGCCTCACATGTAGTATTTTTTCCAATATCGCATGTAATAGTTGCAGTAGCCTTATTTGTATTTGTTGCAATCTCGCATTTTATTTCCTCCAATCTTAAATACTGTAATTGCAATAGTTTCACATACCGTAGTTGCAGCAGTATCGCGTCTAGTGTTTGTTCTTGTATCACATATAATAAAGATATAATCGTATCTATAATTTGTATTTGCTGCAGTCTCAAATTAACCCTTAACCATACAAATACTTTAGCCTAACAAGATATGATACAAGTGGTCTCCCATCTTTCCTCTTACTAAATGGAATTAATATCCCCTACGCTAAATACCCAAAATACCATTTATTAACTATATAAAAGGTTATTTTAAATATCAAAGTAATCGCAATCACAAACCATCAATAGAAGCTTGAATGGAAGAACACCTAACCATCTTTTCCACCTCCTCCGAGGAATGGGACAGTTGGTATCTGAGATTTATTTTTGAACTTGATGAGGGGGGAAACTACCATACACCTCAAGAAGATAACTCTAGTTATTCTGAAATTACACAAAATTCTCTTTAATCAAGCCAAAAGAATACCAACTATGGCTAATCATACCAAGAAAATCCAGGTGATAGAGGCAAAACTCGATCATCCCACAACACTCATGCATCACCCCTAGTACAACGATCTAGTGAGAAGTTCCGCAATAATAAGTTAGTTAGAACTCATTTTACCCCAAAAAAAAGTACTGGTAGAAGATAATGACATCAAGGATAAAAACAATAATGAAAAATGAAGAAGAAGTAAACTCTATAAGGAGCTATAGAGCATAATTCTAATTTTTTGGTCAATAATAAATACGGTTTTTAGTTTTTGGTACCACTTGTAATGATTAGTTTTTGAATGTCTCTTATATTGGTTATTTTCTTTGTTATCTTTTCTTTTGCTTCTAAACAACATATTATTGTTTCAGTAGTCTATCATGTAGTATTTTCTCCAATCTCACATGTTGAAATTGCAGTACTATCGTGTGTAGTAGTTCTTCCACTATTGTATATTCTATTTGCAGTAATAATCTTTGTATTTGTTAAAGTCTCGTATCTTAATTTATCCAGTCTCGCATGTAATATTCAAAGTCGTCTCCTTTGTATTTTATTCTAGTATCGCATGTAGTATTTAGAGTAGTCTGCTTTGTATATATTTTAATCTCACATGTTGTAGTTAAAATAGTCTCACGTGTAGTATTTGTTTCGGTATCGCATGTAGTATTTTGAGTAGTCACGTTTGTATTTGTTGAAGTCTCATATCTTATTTTATCTAATCCCATATGTTGTAGTTGTATTAGTCTCGCATGTTGTATTTTCCATGATCTTGTACGTAGTATTTTGCTCCAGTGTTGCATGTTGTAGTTTTAGTAGTATTAGGTGTAGTATTTCTTCCGGTATCACATTTAGTAGTTGCAATAGTCTTCCATATCTCTTTATATTTGTTGCAACCTCGCATCTCTGCTTAAACATACAAGTAGTTTACATATTGATACATGATACATCTAGCTTACATACAACCTATATCTTTCTTATATCATTATAAATATAAATTTGGACTCACATATCTTTACTTATAGTCTCGCATCTCTTCATACACTACAAGATAGTCTCGAATCTCTCTAAAATGTCAAACATATTTTTTCCATAATAATAGAGAGGATCTCACATCTCTTCTTAAAATGTAAAGTTAGTATCACATCCATTACTAATTCTAAAGTTGTGCTCGTAAATACGATGGCATGGTCTTACATCTAATTAGACAAAAAATATAACTTATTTTGAATTAAGGAAAACAGTAACAAACACTTAATAATATATAAAAAAAATTACAGTATTCCAAAAGTCTTTAAATAAAAGAGTGAAATGAAAAATACAACAAATCATATAACAAATCCCAAACATTTAAAATAGTTTCTCGTAATTCTGTTGATTATGCCCACATTTTGTATAATGAAACTTCATCTATCGGGTTATTATTTCTTATTTAGACAGAATATATTTCGATTTAGGCCTTATAGATCATCTTTTCAAGTTATGAAGTAAACTTTATGATGATTTATTAAAGCTTGATCTTTTAGTTAAAGCATGTATGCAAAAAGAGTAAGTTGACCTGTAATGGATGACATTATATGATGGCTCAATATATGTCATTGAGTATTCTTGAGTCGATTGTATTGTAACAAACGTATGAGAACAATAAAAGAAATATTATTTCCAAGAACTTTGAAATCCATTAAATTAACAACTATAACAATTTCAGAAAAAACTTCGTATATCATTGTTGAAGACTTACAAAGTTGCCACGGACGACCTGTTTCAGAATTGGCCTTAAGAATATTTTCACACTCAAGACATTATTTATTTATCCAATTTATCCCATACACGTAACATCTTCAAATTTGAGTCACAAGTAAGACTGTAACCTTATCAATTAATTCGACAAAAGGTAGACTAAATAGATCTTTAATCTGATGGTGACATGATCCGGCTAGAGAAGATGTCCTGAGACTATATCGTTTCTTTTCAATAAATTCTTGGGCATATTTAACCCGAGGTAAATTTTTTAGAAATGTAATAACTCTCTAACCTCATTGACAAATAAAAAATTCAAGATTTTTATTAATCATGTCTACTGTTGGAGCAACGCATATTGTTTAAACCTAAAAATTATCGTAGATTTAAACTTTGGTTCTAAAAACTGAGAGCGTACCTTATATTCTGAACAAGATGAAATAAATAATAGACATGATAACCAATAGGAAACGATACATAAACATCATTAATGATACCTAAATGATGACCCAAAATAAATATGTTTTGACGGTCCAAAAAATGAGGTTTTAAACTCTCTGGAAACCAGAGCCAATTGTCAGCATCTTGACAACTAACAATACCAAATGCAATAACAAAAATTCATGGAAAAAAATTCTATCATTTGTATCTCGTCTCGCAATTATCCTTTTATAGGTCTCGCAAATAAATTTGATCACGACCCACATGATTGATATAGCATATCTCATATATCTCAAATAAAACCTCATGTGACTCGCATGTTGTATATTATATGTTGGGCTTGTATCAACAATTTATATTATAGAATGGACTTGCGTCTATCTTATACAAACATATGATGACTCACACATTTTCTTATATAGTTCTCGCATATATTATATAGTGGTCTCGTGTATATCCTATACAAACTCGTGATGACTCACATATATCCTTATATAGGTCTCATAGTTATATTTTGCTCATATCTTCTATGAGAAAATTTAGCCTATCTCGCATGTCTCCAAACTAAGTTATATGGGTGTGTCTTGCATGAAACATGTATGAGATAGTATATACTGGTCTCGCATAAAGCATTGATGAGATACTAAGGTATCACATCTCTCATGTATATAATACGTTGGTCTCATGCCTAACCTATATAAAAATCATTGATGTCTCGCTTCCTCTCGGGTACAAAAGATAAAGTGGTCTCACATGTAAGAGAAGTAAATTTGTCTAGTCTCACATCTTTAGAAACACATAATATAAAAACAGATTTGCATTTAAAGACACTGAAAGAATAAAAAATAATATTGTTACCATATTTTACAAGTCAAATACTCATATTCATTAAAATATACTGTATACTTATCATCACAAACAAACATCTATAACCATTTTTAAAATATCAAAGAACAAGCGATTTATATCCAACGATTTAGAAATAAACCTTGACAATGCCAACCCACCTCTTAACTTTTGAACTTCTTTAATTTACTTTGGTGGAAACATTGTTAAAAACGTTTTAATTTGACACGTGTCAGCTTAAATTCTACTTTTAATTACCATAAATCCAAGAAATTTTCTTGACCTAACCCCGAGCGAGAACTTCAACGGATTCAGCTTCATATATTTCAAACAATACTGACATGTGATCACTTGTTTCATTGCTTTTAATTATAATATGGTCTATGTTTGCCTTCATAATTCTACCCAATTTTTTGGCAAAAATAAGATTCATAAGTCTTCGATATGTAGGACCAATATTATTCAAACCAAATGACATCAAATTATAACAATACAACCCCTTCTCCATCGGGAAATTTGTACTCTCTTCATCATTAAGATGCATCTTAATCTTATTATGCCCTAAATACGCATCCGTAAATGAAAAAAAAATTAACTTTGATTATTGCATCCACAAGTTGATCGATTTGAGGCAAAGGAAAAACATCATTTAAAGATCAATAAACTCGACGCACATCTTTTATTTTCCATTGTTTTTCTTAACAAACACTAGATTTAGACATCAAGTAGGATACTTTGATTCTCGAATATACCTTACTTTAAATATCATATCTACTTCATTAATTATAACTTTATGATTTTCAACTGAAAAATATATTATTGTCTGTCGAATTGGCTTCAACCTCCTATCAACGACTAATTCATGATATACAATTTACTTTCTCACCCCAATAACATCTTATATGATCCACATAAAAACATTCAAATTCATTTTCAAATTGTCAATTCTCTCTTTAATTGTTCATTTAAACTTTCACCCATAGTAAGCATTTTTCCCTCATCTAAAACCAAATATTTAAATTCTTCTATTGACTCTGTTACATTTAAATATTATCTTGAATAATCTATCTTACCTTTCTTAAACTCCAGCATATACAGTCAGATCAACTTCTTCGATGCAATTGGTTGATCGTCTAATGAAATTCGCAAAACTTATCTCTCTCTTTTTATATGGCACAGTACCAATCATCTGAACATATCTTTTCTTATATAAAACATTAGTTCAATTTCTCGTTATCACTCCAACAATCTCCAAATTCACTAGTAAATTATCTTCATGGGGTGTTAGCAACCTTTTTAAATCATCATTAGTGAATGATAACACCAAAGTAAAATTCCTATGTAATTGCATTGATGACTTGTTAAAGATGAGAACTTCCAAATGCTCCATATACTCTTTCTCAAAGAATATATCGTCTTAGATAAAGTGTATCCCCCAAAGATGTGTAAAATTTTTGCTTATAAGTTTTTTTTTTTTACTTTTTTTACTTTTTATTTTTTCACTATTTTTAACATTTACAAACTCAACCAATTCACCTCAATTAATATCTTAATCTCATATTTCAACTAAAACAAAGCTCTCGTTGAATGTCTATGGTCATTATGATAAACACAATAGTATATTTCTGTTTTTTCGTTAACAAACACAAACATTGATCATGGTGTCCAATAATTTATTTTATCCCTCGTCGTATCGTAAACTATTGCAATTGGTGAATTCAATAGAGTAAACCTTCTATTTAGATTATTCTAATAAGAATAACATGGTCTACTACCTTGCTCTCTGACAACATGTAGTACTCGTCGGGCTTCATTAATTTATTTTCCAAAGTATCAAATCTTCTTTATGATATCTTAGAATGCACAACTCCTCCTCTTTTTTCTTCCTCCACTTTCATAAACATTTATATCATTCTCAAAATATTTCTAGTAGAATCAATTGGATACTTAATGAAGTCCTCTGACAATTTAATTTTTATTGGTAATCCTCTTTTGACAGCGGTCAAAGCTATATCTTCTTTACAATTTTCTACCACATTCATCTTTTCAACAAACTGTAGAACATAATCCTTCAACTACTCATCAGTCATCTAAAAAATACAATAATATGGTCACGATCACGTTTAATGGTTTTGTTACCCATGAATTGAATCTTGAATGACTTCCATAAATCTTCAACATTGTCAGCTTACCCCAAATAAAGGTTATTAAACCAAACTGAAAAAAAAAATCTCTAAATGTCATGGAGAAAGCTCTACATTGTAGAGTGTCTTTTGGATTGACCTCAAAATCATATTAAAAAGTACTGAAGATGATGCTCATGATCTTCGGTTCTATCGTACTTCTCCATTATGCTCATGATCTTCAATTCCAAAATTCTTTTAGTCAATAGAGATTGTGTTAAAGTATAATGCGCTAGCTTATGACCTTTTAACATATTATGTCCTTCTTCGAGCATCTTATATATTTCCTTATTAACCCTTTTCTTAGACGATGCTTCATTATATGACAGCTCAACCTTATTATCAGTCTCGTGTTCCTTTGAAACATTTTGTACCACGAACTAAATCGTACTTATTAACATTTTCATCTATATATACATTGCCTCTTGAAGATATTTGTTTTCCAGTTGATTTTGCAACATGTTAGACTTATATTTTTTTGATCATAACTCATTCATCTACATGTCTAAAGCAAAAAATAAAGAATTTAAAATATTATCTCTATTCCATGTCGGTAAATATTAAAATGACCACACATTTATTGCTTCTTCTTAAACAGGTACGGATGTAACTTATGGATTGAAAGTTACATTCACTGATCCTCCTTGCACGGTGTTAGTTTCATGAACGAAATATATTGTTCTAAAATTGCCTAATACTATCGCTGAAGTTTCATGCACCTCCTTGTTCCCACATATCGACGAAGCAACGTTCACACTCCTCGAAATCACTGTTGGAGATCCGCATACTGGATATACCAGTGATTCTCCCATATCAACTCATGATCTAATGAACATTATCTTTAACAATTTTCTTACAAATTGTGCGAAGAACGATGAACGAAAACTTTCATCAAGTAAATGTAAATAGGTTTAAGACTAAGTAAACTAAAAATTTAGAAAAAAAATCCATATTTAATATATTTCAGGCAATCAATCATTCAACCCTTATTTATAATGATTACCTTGTTATTTATAGTAATCATGAATCTTAAATAGTCCGAATAAATGACACGTGTATCTGTTTTTAAACTTATACAACGTTTTGACAATTCATTTTTAACTCTTTTTTAGTTCTTTAAAAAATATACAACGTTTTGACAATTCATTTTTAACTCTTTTTTAGTTCTTTAAAAAATAATTTTAACAGTCATCTTTATTTAGTTATCACCTCATGCACCATTTGCACTCACCTAACAATATTAGTCTCATGCACCGTATAAATAATAATATATCTTTCATAATTAATTTCTTTTAAACTAAACTATTGAACCCGTGTTATTTTAGTTATATAAACCAAAGTGTAGACAAGGCCCAATACAAGGCAATCTGAATTAGGAATAGAAAACCCTAATTCATGGAAAATTCGTAAATTAGAAACCCTAATTTCTTTCCACTCCTTTGTCTTCTCTCTTTCACGAACCCAAGTCTTTGTTCCATCTGTAATCACCATAGCCCAAACTTCAATCATGCTCCATTTTCTTAGCCATTTCATCCACAACCTCACAAACTAAGCTTTTCCACCGATTTTCCTTCAACCCGGGTCTATGTACCCAATACCCAAACTTTCTAGTATCAGGATCGCACGAAGGGGTATTGGGGTTTCATGCCTTTCAAAAGATCCGTTCTTCTTTTCCTCTAGAACCCACTTAGTCACCCAATCTGCAGCCACATTTTCCAATCTGGAAATGTGGTTGATTTTCATAGTTGGG
The DNA here is from genome assembly GCA_036936605.1 of Limnanthes douglasii subsp. nivea. Classification (NCBI taxonomy): domain Eukaryota; kingdom Viridiplantae; phylum Streptophyta; class Magnoliopsida; order Brassicales; family Limnanthaceae; genus Limnanthes; species Limnanthes douglasii. The sequence continues at coordinate 107,151,046 of JAUPFV010000002.1, read as the reverse complement.
TGAATTAAGTTTCTGATTACTTCATCGTTTTTCTTGTTGATTTCATCTCCATGTGTGAGACTGAGAACCAGAGGGAGGCAGTCTGACTCAATGTCCACTGCACTCCAGCCTCTCCTGTTGCAAAGGAGCAGAGCTTGCAACAACGCTCTCCTCTCTGCCTGGAGTGGTGTCATTTTCCCAAAGAGAAAACCAGCTCCCATGATGCAGTTTCCCTGGCTGTCTCTAACGATAAGACCGCCTGAAGCTTCTCCAGTGTAGCATGAGGCACCATCTACGTTGATTTTCAATCTACCCTGTGCAAGAGGCTTCCACACCAGGTATGTTGCCTTCCTCTGACTAATGGAGCTAGCTCCAAGTTTTCCACCTGCATCCATAACATGAGCCCAGTGCTTAGGTTGTAGTTTAGAGTCTATACCAATTATAAATCGATTAATTCTGCCCACAGCCTTATAAAAGTTGTCAATAGGTTTTCCAAATTTAGAGTTGTTTCTGTTATACCAAATTGTCCACACTATCAATTGCGGGACAATCTGAGTAACATGAAATTTTCCCTTAGCTCCACTGAACCAAACGTGTAGCATATGTCTCCAGTTCATGTGTCTCTTTACTGAAATTCTGAATAAGATACCATAATAATTCCATAAGTGCCAGGCAAAGCAGCAACTAATGAAGAGGTGAGTAGTGTCCTCACAGTTGCTGCAAAACTGGCACTTAGATACAATATTGAAATGCCTCTTTGTAAGTACATTATCAGTGGGAACGAAGCTATTTAGTATCCTCCAACTTAAAAAAGAAAACTTAGTAGGTATAAATCTGTGCCAAAGCTTTTTGAAAATGAAAAAACTACAACTTTTAACTCTGATGTTTTCCCATGTATTTTTTGTGTTAAACTTTTTAGTTTTTGACAAACTCCATTCTAAATAATCATCTTGCTCATGATTAATATTAACACTACTTATGTGTTGATATTGATCCTGAGAAAGAAAGGTTGTGATCATGGGGTTCCAACCATTTTCTGTCCAAAAAGACTTAACCTGTGCTAGAAGATACCAGGAATTCTGTTCATTTATTAATGGAGACATTTCGTGCCATGAATCTCTCCAGAAATCCATGTTACCTTGTCCAACTTTCCACTTAATGAATTTATCAGCTTTCACTCTAACAGAGCAAAGACTCTTCCAAACTATTGAGTCACTAGCTCTGCATTTAGCTATTAGTGAGTGACTGTTTTTACAATAGGTGTTAGATATAAGCTCAGACCATAGAGTCTTCCCTTTCCTAAACAAGTACCATAGCTTATAGGCAAAAGTAAGTTGTATATCAGATAAAAGCTTGATGTTCAAGCCTCCTTCTTCAAAGGGCTTGCATAGGTTTCCCCACCCAGCCCAATGAATTGCATATTCATTTACTTTAGGTCTCCATAGAAATTTGTTAAAGCAAATTTCAATCTTGTTTAAAATAGTTTTTGGTATAACACTGTTTTGCATCCAGAAAAATATTATTGGTTGAAGAACATGTCTTATAAGTGACAATCTGCCACTGTAAGACAAGTTCTTCAGGTCCCAATCGTTAATTTTGTTATAAAGTTTTGCTAAGAGTGAAGAATAATGCTTCCCCTTGTTGTTTCCAGCAATGGTGATGCCTAGGTAGCTAAATGGAGCACTGGCAGTCTTGAATCCTAAGGTTGATGTGATTCTGGCTGTGTTAGCATTGGAGCAGCTAGATGAGGTAATAATCTTCGTCTTTTCTACATTGATTGATTGTCCAGATTCTGTCTGATATTGATTTAGCAGGTCACTCAAGCTTCTAATCGATGATGGTGCACTGTTAGTAAATATGACCACATCATCTGCAAATGCTAAAGAAGGTAAGATATACCCAGACTTTACATAATACTGCATTTTATTATTTTTAGCATATAAACTCTCCAAGCCCCTTAAGAGAGCTTCCTCAGCAAGGATAAAGAGACAGGGAGATAATGGATCTCCTTGTCTCAATCCTGTTTTCTGAGGGAAATAACCTGAGCAGGTTCCATTAATTAGAATTGATATCATTACTTTGGATATTAGACTATTAACCAAAGAAAGAACATCTTCAGAAAAGCAAAATCTTCTTAGAGTTTGAATGACAAAGGTGTGAGACAGTCTGTCAAACGCCTTTGTCATATCAAGCTGTAAAATTATGTTTCCTTTTGATGGCTTTCTTCTAATATTGTGTAACATTTCTTTAATGGTTAAAATATTGTCATGTATCAGTCTCTCTTTAACAAATGCACTCTGCCCTCTGGATATAAGTCTAGGAAGAACACTAGAAAATCTCCTATTAATGAGAGCAGAGAGTAATCTGTTCACTATAGTGCACATACTTAGAGGCCTGTAGTTATTCCATGTAATAGGATTAGCCACTTTAGGGACTAGAACAATCCCAGTAGCAAAAACTCCTTCTGGAATGGGACTACCAGAAAGGAATGCATTTAGTGCTTTACATAGATCCTCACTAATTATACCCCAACATTTCTTAAGAAAAAATGTATTGAACCCATCTGTGCCAGGTGCACTATCAGCCTTCATCTCATATATTGTAGCTCTTACTTCCTCCTTTGTAGTAGGTTTAACAATCTCACTATTATCCCTGTCTAAAACAAGCTTAGGTATGTTATTTAAGATAGATTCATCATAACTAATAGTATTGTTATTTTCAGAAGCATTAGAAAGGATCATCCTGAAGTGTTCCACAGCAGAGGAAGCAATCCCACTTTGGTCAGTAATCCACAAGTCTTTATCTTTTATTCCACTTATAAAAATTTTCTTTCTTTTCTTGGCTACATAGCTATGGTAGAGTTTTGTATTACCATCACTACCTTCTAGCCAAGAATTAAAACATTTTTGTTTCCAGTAGCTCTCCTCATCTTTTAAAGCAAGGATGAGGGTGCTATTGGCTTTTGAAAGATTAGATTTTGAAATATTATCTTTAGTAAGCTGGTGAATCAATTCACAGTTTTCAACATCAACCATTGCCTCTTTTACTTTATTAAAAACATTTCCAAAAGTTGTGAAATTCCAGTTTTTCAAAAACTTCTTCAATCTCTTAAGTTTATACCAGAAAACTGTACTTTCATCTCCATTATAATGCTTGGACCAATTCTGGCTTACTGAATTCATAAAGTCAGGGTGATTGGCCCAAGAATTAATGAATTTAAAGGAGCCCTTCTTGGTACTAGAGTTTTGAGAAGTGTCTTTACAAATAGAAAGTAGGAGAGGAGCATGGTCAGAACAAGTTCTGACCATGTGGCAAACCTGTAAACTTAAACCATGAAGCATATTGTGATTAGTTAGAACCCAATCTAATCTTTTCCAGACATTATTGTTGCTCCATGTATAATGTGATCCAGTATATCCAGGCACTTCCAGGTTGTTGTTTCTTATGAAGTCATTGAAGTCTTCTGCTCCATTTGCATCAAAATTCATACAACACAGTTGGTCATCAGGGCATCTTGTGGAATTGAAATCTCCAGCAAGGATCCAGGGCATATCACAGGTAATACTACTTAACTGATTCCAGAGCATCTTCCTTTGCATTCTCAAGTTTTTTGCATAAATAGAAGTAAAAAAGCCAGTAAAGTCAGCATGGTTAATTTCAACATGTAAAAACTGGTCTTGATCCTCAATCACAGATATACTAACTTCACTAGCCCAAAGTAACCATATTTTATTTGATATGTTAGCTACACACTTGTCAAACCCAATTCTTCTAGTGACTAGTTCCAACTTATCAGACCAAGCCATAGGCTCTTGAATTGTGACTACTTTAACTTTCTCTTGTTGAATCATGAACTTTAGCCTAGCAATCGTAGGGTTGTTGTGCACACCTCTTGCATTCCAACTTAGGAGCTTAATCATTATCAGATGTTGAGTTTTGTGGGATCTTGCCTCTCCTTCTGAGAGAACTTATTGACAGTCTGTTTGAGTTACTATTTCTGTTAGCTGATTTAATCTTTCTTGAAATTACAGTCTCAAAATCTTGATCAGGATCGTTTGTACTTGTTCTTGGTGAAGGATTGTAACTCCCCACCCTGCCACCTTGAGGAGAAGCCTGTAGCCTGCCCAAAGAGTTCTCTTCTTCCTCCAGATGCTGAAGGGCACTAATGATATCAGGATCGTTAATAGAAGCTGATCTCCCTCTTACTGGACTAACAACGTTCGTGGATGGACAAGACACAGAAGACTTATCTTTCTTAGTAACGATTGACTTTAATTTTCTCCTGTAAACATGTGTAAATGCTTCAATCTTTGTAGACTCAGATTTAGCAATTTCTTGTAAAGAATCTTGTTGAGCAACATTTCTTTCAATAACAGCATTGCTTTCTTTGTTTCTTTTTCCATCTACACTATCATCCACTCTTTCTATCACTAACTTAGAGTCGATAGACATATTCTTCTTACATTTATCAGATTCATGCCCAATATGATGACATGTCTTGCAGTAAACTGGGGCATTCTTGTAGCTAACAGATATATTAAACACATCTTTATCACCAAACTCTACCTTCAGGTTCCTCTTAAGAACTCTTAAGACATCAATCTCCACTAACGCAAAACACGCATTCCAGTTTGCCCTGTTAACCTCAGGGATAACAACATGATGAACCAGACCTAACGATGAAGCAATTTCATTTATCACTGCACTATTGTACATGAATTCTGGCACTTTTTCAAGTCTAACCCAGAGAAGTGCAATTGGACTCTCAAAGTTTCTAGTGCTAAACGGGCACCACTTCACAATCCGCATCATCTTACCATCCACCTTCCAAAATCTTGACACCCAAAGCCTACCAGCGTCAGCCAGAACTGAAAACTCAACTAGTATTTGCCTAGAATCGATTGTTACGTACGAGAATACACCCTTGAACCTGAATGATTCAAGAAATGCTTGTAATTGTTGTCTTTTAGGTATTCCTTCATTGAACTTGCATATTAGTGTGGTTCTTGATGTAGAACAAAGAATGTTCATAGCCTTTCTTTCAAAACGAATCACATTGTGATCAGTCTTGATTGTAACCTCCGATTTGAATTCTGTCGCCACATTCTTTTCAATAACCACGTCTGAATATCTTCTGTCCATTGCTGTTGCCTTTGAAGTCTCTGTCGACTTACCATTCAATGGAGGGAACTCCTTTTCACTAGTATCCATGATTGTGGCTCAACCTGCGTCAGGCAGAGCCTGCAAAGGCTGATTATCAACGTACTCACCAACGGTTGCGGATTGAAAAGCTTATAATGTGAAGTTTCTTTACCAAGGAGTAAAGCAGTGGAGGGTTTCTTAGAGATTAAAAAACTTTTTCACTTCTTGAACCTTTCTTGAGAGAGAAGCCAACTTATTGTTGGTATTAACACCACAAGAAAAGCCACTTCCTTCTACCACCGTCATATAAAATTTTAACTTAAACAATACTTTTGTTTTTATCTTAAGCATCAACTTTTATCATTATCTAAACCAAAACTTCTGTTATATTATAATTTTTTTAGACGACGTTTTTCTTATATATTTTATATACGATGGATTCTTAACTTTTGTCACAAAAATAATTACACTTTATATTTATATATATATTTACCGATTACCATACAAAAATACCTTATGTAACTTTGATAAGTCTCATTTTAAATCAAAACATATATATATATATATATATATATATATATATTATATATATATATTAACCGATTACCATACAAAAATACCTTATGTAACTTTGATAAGTCTCATTTTAAATCAAAACATTTACGTGCAAAACTATTAGTATATGATTGATAAAATGTCTTAGACAAATCATCTATACACAAAAAAAAAAATGTTACGTAAATAAAATCTAATTTCCCTTTCCTATTACAAAACCTAATTACTACATTATCATTGGATTCCTTATACATTCAAAAATTTAATTACACATTTTTAATCAAATTGAAACTTTATTAAAAGCCTTACAGATCTTAGCTTCTCTCCTTTTTTATCAAATAACGGTACCGATCGGATTCCAGATTTTATTTCCCAAACCGGTAAACATGTCTGTCCACCGAAATCGTCTTTTTCAGACATATCGTATTCTCTTACTTCAATGCGAAGTAATGCAATTTCTGGAACTGTTAAGGGAAATACAAACTCTTCATCCCATACCGGGTACCAATCGTCTTCGATAACTTTCGTTTTCTTCTTTGCATTATCAGCTTCTACACCATAAATTTGAACCTGTACCAAAAAAATTAAACATAACAAATTTTGTAGGTTCAAAATTTCCACTAAATATATACTAGATTGTTTTAGAGAACTCCGAAAATGTTATAAAAGTTGTTAAAGTAACATTTCATGTTAAAAAAACAATCACCTTTGTATAGAAGTCCGGTGGTGAATATGAATCGAAATGGGTGTGACTGAAATCTAAGCGCCATCCATCTCCCATATATACTTTTACCTGTTTATATAGAAAGATAATAATATAACCTACTTTAGTTCTGTCTGGTCAGAAAAATATTGTACATGAACATAAAACATGTTTGAAATCCATATTTGGACCCAAAAAAATTTGATCGGCAAATGTACCTTTAGTGTCGTCTTTACATCCATTTTTTGTTTTGGGTCAAAAATTTCACCATCAAGCCCATTCTTTGTAAGAAAATCAGGTTTTTTAACATAACCACATCCTCCATTAGCTCTAAACATTCCTTGCATCAAACACAAGGATCTTCCATAACCCTGTTGTATTTAAGTACCAGAATTTAGAGTTCTGTTTCAAATTAATTACGTAAAAACTCGAGAAATCTGGATATTTGGACCTTTGTAATTGAACAAACCTGCATATTAAAAGCAACCATTTGAGCACCGTGTGTCCATCCGATTAAAGGATCGTAATTGGATGAGTCAAATCTTGTTCCTTTGGGGTATACCCTGATCAAATTTCTTTGTGTAAACCTGTACAATATCAACTGACCAATCTAAATATACTGATCAAAGTCACAAAATACATTATGTTAGGTCAGGATTCTTCGAATTTAATATTTTGATTTTTTAATGTCCAGTGAACGTTACTATATTGAATTTAGTTCTTGATTTCCTAAATCTATGAAAATCGTCATAGACTCATAGTCGGAAAACCTTCATCGAATATATTGAAATTAAAAGACTACCGAAAAAAATCGCATAGTCTAATCATTTTGACACAAAATTTCAAACCAAATCAAAATATGAGAAAGATCTTCATACTCAAGATACCATTACGAACATCTTCATGATATATAACTAAAAGATCGTCAAGAGACTTACTTGACTATTTCATCACCATGAACGGAGCATGTTTTTTCGAGAGCTTGTTCACTCAAACTTAGACGTTTAACTTTATCAAAACTAATTTCCAATGAATCCCTAACGGCGCCGTTTGGTTTTTGCGCATGGATTGTTATTAGTCTCTTGTATTGTTGAGCTCCAAGTTTTTGTTCTTCACTAAACTCCTCCTCCTCTTGTTCACCATCACTTAGCTGCAAGAGTAACTAAATACAGGTTACTTGGACCACAATATATATTTCTTACTGGTGTTAACAGGCCGGTCCAACTGAGTTTTCGGTACGCACCAAACTATAAATGACTCGAATATATTGTATGTGATCTTGTGATTCTTCAAAAATTTAGCAAAAAAACTAAAACTAAATGTAAAGATATTTGGTGGCAGGTGAGGTACTCAGATTACAATTTTACATTTTATTTGTTTATTTTAGGAGTACCTTATATTCTGATTCGGCATCAAGATCAGCCCCTTCACTGTCATCATAAGAGTCCGATTTATGTTTCGGCATGTTGCTACCTTCAAGATACTCTTTTGGGGGTTTGGTCGAAATCATCAGCCGGTGTTTAAGTGATTCAGGGGTAGGAAATTCACTCAAATGATCCGACTCCGGGTAATAAAGCGTGTCTCCAAATGTTTGAGTTGCCATCTAGATAAACAATAAGAATGTAGGTGGTTTAATAGTGTCTATGCTAAATCACATGCGCTTATCACAAACTAAGCTTTTCGTTTTACATGATAAATTTTTTCTAGGCGCGATCGTTTAAAAGCTAATATTTTGCAATTCAAGTGAGACATTTGTCTCTCAAATTATACGCCAATAATATCCAAATTTTAAATTCAAATATTATCAGCAAAAGATTGAGAGAGCAAATGAGAATTTATTGGTTGATATAGTTGTGAATATTCATAAACAATTGAACGCACGCACACTAAACATACAAAATTGAAAAACAAAATTAATACAAATGCGAAACACGGGTTTAGTTGTAATTTTTCTCATAATATTTGGGTTGAAAAACAAACTTGATGTGACACGTCACTAACTCGATCTGTTGAATATATAAGAATAATTGAGAAAAAATATTATATTGATATCTTTTTAACTCGAGTCCATATTTATGTATTTTTAAGTATATATAACTCAAATACGAATTAATCATCTGGTCAAATGCGAATTAATCATCTGGTCGCGTCACTTGAATGAAAACATGGTATAAAATAAGAGTTTTAAGTAAAATAAAAGAAGTTAGGAGTGACCTCTGCAACTTTTGCTTGAAGTTCTGGTGTAAGATGATCCTCTAGGGTAATGATAACTGGGTATGGAGAAGTCACAAACGCATAGTCTCTTATTGATTTCAGACATTTTATGAGTGGCACTGGTGTAGTTAGAGTTCTGAAAATTAAAAAATTATTATTATTATATATATATATATATATATATATATATATATATATGTATTTGGTAAGATGAACTTAACAAACAGAATAGGATAACAATAATAAAAATAATAATAATGAATGTAGGTACCTTCCATGAAGAACATGAACATCATCTCTAGTAGAATTAGGCCAAAGATCAAGTTCAATAACCCTAACACCTTTTATCAAAGCTTTAATGATAGGGACTTCACTACAATCACTACTTAGTTGATTCCCAGTCAAGTATGAGTTGTGTCCTGTGTATATGTAATAATGTGATAATGGTGCATCCATGTCCTGGTGTACCTGCATTCAAGAGTTTGAATCAATGCCACACTCACATATTATCTTCTGCGCTGGTTACGACCCAAACTCAAACTTCTAAAAAATATATATACATATACAAAAACATTGATTTTGTATATTTCGTTTTGTAAAAATATTTTTTATTTTTTATTAAAATTTGAATTTTACCAATCGCACGAATCCGATCGATTTTGTTTTTAAGCAGTTCTTATGTAAATTTGAAAATTGAAATGGTAAATTTTCTGACTCTAATTTTAATTTTTTCGTAGTTCGTGTAATGTTTTTAAATATTGATCCTTCTAGTTTTACCAAACGTGTACTTCTTGCCGTTAATTTATAAAGAAGCACTAATAAACATTAGAGTAACCAAATACATTGTATAAGAAAAGATAAAATGCTAAAATGTCGAATAATTTATTATATAAATACGATAAAATATTGTAAAATAGTAAAGTCATGGGTGAAAATAAGCTTCAGTAAATCTAAATCATCTGTTTAAAAGAGAAGGAGCACCTTCAAATTAAATATATGTATGTATATACGTACCGCAGTATTAATAGGAGGATTAAGATCATCGAAGAACAAAAAATGGAAGAAATCGTCAAGGTCGAGTCCATGTCTAGTATACCGAGTAATATGATGCCTCCTCTTTATAACCTCTTCAATGTACTGCTGCGCATCGGCCACCCCTGTGGTTTCCCCTTGGTGTTGGACGAGGAACCGGCGGAGCTGAATGGCGGACATGGATGTATCGCCGTCGGCGTAAGTTTGAAAAGCGTGTTTGACGTCTTCTGAGGGCTCCACTTCGTTGATTTTGAATTTCCTGTTGTAGAATTTGAACATTTTGTAGTTGTAACTACCGCTGTCATGGTTCTCTCCTTCGCTGTTTTTCTTGTCTCTCCACATTTTGTTTCTCTTTGTTTTGTAAGAAATTCTCTCTCCTCTATGTTTTTTATTGATTTATAGTGGACGAGGGAGAGAGGGAGAGAGATTGAGAGAATTAGATTTTCTTTTTAAATTTGTTTATTTGAAAATCAAAATATATTTTTTTTGGAAGAAGACAGATTTTTGTTGTTTGTGTGAGGGAGAGAGGAGATAATTTTTTGTTGGATTGAAATTGGTTTGGAGAGAGAAAGAGAGGAGGAGATAGAAAAGTGGAGTGTTTGAAGCTGGATCATCTGTATTATCCCTCCCTTCCCTTCCTTCAAGTCGGTTACTCTTTTTCTCATTATATACAAAGTGGGACAAAATATGTATACGAGACAACATGTTTCATATATGAGTTAGGACTTAGGGGGCTCTATTTTGAGTCCAGATATCACCGAATTGTCCTTCTGATTATTTTATTTTTAAATCTGAAAACTAACTCCAAATATAAATAATATTTAATCAATTTTTCAAACAAATACCCTTCTCAATTAAAACAGCGTAAATATAATTATTGTGAATCTATATCAAAAATAACTTTTTTAATTTAAATATTTTTGAAAAATTTGGCGACCAACTCCATGTAGTAGTTGGTGGATTTCGGCGGTATTCGAACTATATAATATTAATATAGTTAGTCCAACAACGAAATTTAACCGTTATAAATAATAACACCGATATATTAATTTATTTATTTACAGAAATATTGTTATGGGTGAGGTTATACATACTCATAACATTTTTCCAGTTTTGAGTTTATTTATAATTTTATTTATAATCGGTATAAGTTAATTTGATTTTAGACGAATTTTTTTTTTAGGTATATAAGTTTCTTTTTATCAACTCCACTCCACCTCATTTTTTCTCTAAAGCTCCATATTCACTCTCATTTATTTCACTTCTCTCTAACATATCTTTTCATTCTCTCTAATATATCTCTAAATTTTCCGGCGAAGAAAAATCCGGCAACCACCTCATCCTCCTCTGTTGTCATGGTGAAGAAGAAAGAATCATGTAATCCTCCACTACCACCCAAGTAAGTATTTCTAGATTTAATTTCTTGTTTGTTTATGGATTTTTGGTTATTTATAATTAATTTTTGGGATTTTATTAGAATTTTTAGTGAAAAATCATAGATTAGAGTTAGGTTTAATTTCAAAATTAGAGTTATGGTTGAATTAGGTAGAAAAAAATCTAGAGTTATGGTGTTTTCCGACCTTTTTTCCATCTCGGATTAGGACACAAAATGGTTGGGTGCACCCCAATCGGTGCACAACCAAAATCTAATAATGGATAGCGTATATAAGGTAATAAAGTTCAGTATATTTGTTTTATATTGCCGAAGTAACTTTGACCGGTTTCAACTTTATGCAAAATTTGGGTTTATTTTCGAGGAGAAGTTAAAGTTTACAAATAGGTATTAGATTGTCTGCAATTGTTGATGTAAGAAAACTTGATTGCAGAACTGATCGTGGTTTTGACAGATAGATACTCAGATTTGATAAAAAATCTAGAAAAAATCATCCCAAAAATAATACAAATGTTATGTCATGCCCATTAACAAAACCGCTATTGTGAATATGAAGAAGTACATAAAGTAAAAAAGAGGTTTTTGACATATTTATGGATTTTTTTGAATGAAATAATATATTTGGAAACCGAATATGAATTTCTAAAATATAGAGACTTATATGAAGTTTGAATCCAAATATCATCACTGTATGTAAATTTGTGGTAAAGTTGTAAATAGTTTTATTAATAGCTTATTCTCCTTTATATAGATTCAGTTCTATAAGAGTATAATACCTGAATAATTTAATATACAAATATTTATAATTGTCAAAATATAACTTTTAGGAGTATTAATACTTTTGAAAATGATTTGTATTGATGTTGTAACTGCAGTCAAAGGTTGATCTAGTCGAAAAGGTTTTACCCGACGATTTTGCGACTAGATCCTTTGGCCAAGAAGTTCTTCGGTGTAGTAGTGCTTCGACTAACCGGGTATAATACACCATTATCAGTAGCCCTCTGGTCCTTGAGAAAGAATTGAGTAGAGACTACGTAACTGATGTTCAATAATCTTGAATGGTTTTCTTTATAAGTGTCTGTTGAAGCTTGTTTAGTGTCTTTCCCCAATACCTTTTTTGCTTGACGTTGAATATCCAATCAAAAAGTATACTAAGAAGTATTGTAGTCTTGTTTGGTCAAAATCTTAAGATTCTTTAAATACATTGGTATATTGGTTTCATACTTTAGTCAAACTAACATCTGAGGTGTCTCTATATTAATTCGTACTGAATCTCTTCTGGCATACATTAAAAATCATTCACCAACTGAAAAAATTTCTTGAGGATAAAAATCACTATTTTATCAGAGGAAAAAGAGTACCGAAAGAAGTAACATACTACTAGATTTACGGAACTTACCTCACATTTATTTGTTTGTACTTCAATATTGTCTTTGCTTCAAAGTTTATTCAGAAAATAGAATTTCTTCATATTACTTTATAGGTATGATGCAATATCATTTCTAGTCCTTTCAGAGCATACATGAAAGATTACTATTGTTGATGAAATAAAAAAATTGTTTTTAGCATGTTGAGAAGCACCCCTAATCCTTATTAAAAGATTAGAGAAGGACTATAGAAAAAAGTCTTGTTTTTTTAATTTTACTTCGTGTGGTATTCCATTAGTCCTTGTTGGAGGATGAGGAAGGGATTAAATAAAAAATTTGAAGTGCATTCTTGATCAAAACTGGCATAACCGGAAACAATGCTTAGTCATAATGTCGTTATATTAAGAAACATATGTAGTTTGATAATTTCAGTCAGGCCAAAGGGAAATAAATTAGTTGTAATTATGGAGACGTGCGGGAAGGCAAAACGCCTAGATAGAATAGGTATCTAAAACTTTAACGACTAAACCTACACGCGGGGTCGGTTGCAAAAATCTAAAGACAATGAATTAAAGTAGATTAAAGGTTAGATTGCACTTACTTGAGCCTATATAAAGGCAAATAGTCCTTATTTCTTCTCTTTACGCTTAGAAACCATTAAAAAGAAAAGAATAACTTGCAAGCAATGTTGATGGAGAAGGTTGATTCTGAGGCGCAGATTCATCTAAAGATGGAGTGCCTGATGGCTCATCAAACAGGTGGCTTGATCAATGAGCGGCACAGTGTCATCTGATAGTGAGCAGATAGATCCCGCCCTAAATCTCTGTGTTGGGAATATGGGTGTTGTGTATATAAGTAAGAACAATACGATCTCAACATTAGTATGATATTGTCCTTTTTGGCACCCGAAGGCCCGCATGGCTTTACATTTGGTCCACTACCAAAAGACCTCATACTAGTTGAGGTATGTTCTTACTTATATACCACTGATCATTCCCATATCAAACCGATGTGGGATGTGGGACTTTGGTCGCCACCCTAACAAATCCTCATCTCGAACAAAGTACCGCTTTAGCCTCCTCTCAAGTGACTTCCATCTGCCCACTCTAATCAGGTTGGGGCTACCTGACCATAGAGGCACTACAGATGTTACTGCTCACCTCATATTAGACCACCACTTGTCTTGTTCCTTAGTGACACTACTCCAATCAAGTCACACTGTTTGATGAGCCACAAGCACTCCAAACTGAGGATCTCTAGAGCGGATCACCTTGAGAATGGCTACTGGCTCATCGTGTTCAACTTCCGAGAATTTCACCACCATCGCGTTCTGTCTGGGCCTGACGCTCTGATACCACGTGTTGGGAATATGGGTGTTGTGAATTTGGGGTCCGGTCCACATATTCCACCTCCGTATATAAGTAAGAACAACACTATCTCAACGCTAGTATGATATTGTCCGCTTTGGCACCCGAAGGCCCGCACGGCTTTACATTTGGTCCACTACCAAAAGGCCTCATATTAGTTGAGGTATGTTCTTACCTATATAGCACTGATCCTTTCCATGTCAAGCCGATGTGGGATGTGGGACTTTGGTCGCCACCCTAACAAAGTTAGAGTGTGAGACCGAAGAGGCGTTCAAGAAGCATAAAGATCTGAAGCTAAATGAAGAGCGGGCACCCAATAAAAAAGTTGAAGGCATATTTGGTTGAACTCAAATACAGAAAGATAGTCATAATAAAGAATATTGTTTTTCACATTCCAAGTATGAAAGCTGAACTTGCTGCCGAAATGGCTGAATGGTCCAAGACCACTACCATATTTCAAAATACTGTGTTCCATTCAGCCAAGGCGGCTATGCATAGGGCTGAAAGTTTTTTACTTATTGATCTTCACCGAAGGTATCCAGACCTTGATTTATAGTCATATTGGGCTAAAGTTCGAATGGATCTAAGGTCATTTGCATCCTTTCCCAAAGGCACCGAAGTACATGCGACTATCACTGGTGATGTACAGGACCCTGTGAATGCAATACAAGAAGAAAAAAATGATGCCACGGAAAAATGATCATCTACTCATGAACTATTTGTTGGTGCTTTACTATTTGTATAATTTTTTAACTAAGTCTATATCGAGGAAAAAAAAAAAATTCTTGGTGACGGAGCGTAAATTAGTCAAATTTTATCATACTTCGACTATGTTTTGGTTGATATTTTTTTTTTTTATTTATGCTTATTGCTATTTGTTTATTATTTTACTGGTGACAGTCTTGTGTATGTGGTAGCGTCAAGCTATGAGATGGAACAGGTGGCTGAAAAGTCAGAGAAAGAAGACGAACAATAAAAGATGGATAGCTCTAACCCTAGGTCAGAGTAGAAGAGACTTTAAAGAAAAATCAAATTCTATTCAAAAAAGTGTGCGGCAAAACTAGGGTTTGAGAGCCTTTTATAGAAGTACTCGAAACCCTAGCCCAAAATTATAGCTTTTTCCTTATGCAATAAAACAAAGCCCAACCCAATTTCAAAGCGATTGGTGTTGGTTAAGTATTTTAATAAAATCCAACAAAAATAGGAAAATGTAGAAAATTTACTAAAACAGCAAAACGAGGGTTTAAACGACTAAATTTAGGGCCTGGACTTCATCACGTTGTGATGATTTCGAAAATCGTTGGGCTTCTCGACGGGTTCAATTTGAATGGTCGCATCGCCTAATTCTGATATCTGGGCCCAAAATAAAGCCTGTTTTTGTTTGTCCAAAAGGGCCATATAGTCATGGGCTTGTGCAACTACATCATCCTCCCCTTCTTCGGAAGAATTCGCCCACGAATTCTGAGCTTCATCATCCTCGGCAGCAGCGGTAAATGGCACCAGGTGCTTCACGTTGAAAACGTTATGGGTTTTCATATGGTTGGGTAGTTTCAACCTGTATGCATTGGGATTAATCTTTTCAATAATTTCAAACGGACCCACCTTCCTTGCAGCCAACTTGTTGTACTCGTGTGCAGGTTAGTGATCCATGGTTAAAAAATCCCATACAAAGTCTCCAACTGCAAACTCCACCAGGCGGCGCTTCTTATCTGCGGTAATCTTGTACTTCTGTGTTGTTTCCTCCAGGTGTTTGCGGGTGTTCTCATGGATCTCCCATAGATCAGCAATGGCGTTCTCGACCTTAGCTGGAACCTTTTCAAGCATTGGGAAAGCTAAGTCCATAGGACCCCGTGGGTTATAACCATAGACTAACATGAAGGGACTATACCCAGTACTGCGTTTGTGGTGCCTGTTGTAGGCGAACTCAACATGATAAAGGCGGGAATCCCATGCTTTTAAGTTCCCAGAGACCTCTGTGCGTAACATGTTGCCTAACGTTCGATTAGTTACCTCGGTTTGGCCGTCTGTCTGCGGGTGATATGCGCTGCTAAAACTCAGCTTCGTGTTTGTGAGGCGCCACAAACTCCTCCAAAATTGCCCCACAAACCGCGCATCGCGATCAGAAACGATATTCAATGGTAGACCATGTAAACGGTAGACCTCACGAAACTATAAATGAGCAACATTCACAGCATCTGTGGTTTTCTTGTAGGCAATGAAGTGGGCCATCTTAGAAAACCTATCAACCACTACAAAAATAGAATCGTTACCTCTCTGTGTTTTTGGTAGCCCAGAGATGAAATCCATGCTGACGCTTCGCCACGGTCCTTCCGGTATTGGGAGTGGTAGGTATAGACCTGCGTTGGAGGATGTACCTTTTGCCACCTCGCAAACCCGAGAACCAACTACAAAACGGATAACATCTCGCCTCAAATGCGGCCAGAAGAACTGACTGGATACAGAGTGAAGGGTTTGATCTCTACCCCCATGCCCCTTGTTGTGTCTCCCCTTTACATTTAGTAACCTCAAACTGCCCTCAGGAACACAAAGTAAATTACATTTGAAGAGGTAACCGTTGCTCACTGCAAAATCTTTTCTCAAACCTGCATTGATTTCCTCTAGAATAAGACCAAAATATGGATCGATAGCCAGCAAATCCTTCATCATCTCAAATCCCACAACTTCTCCTTCCATACGAATCATCATGCTCCGTCGGCTCAGTGCGTCAGCTACGCGATTAACTGTCCCCGAAGTATGCTTAATTAAAAAGGTAAATTGTTGAGTAAATGCTGCCCAACGTGCATGGCGGGAAGAGAGTTTCTCCTGACTCTGCAGATGCTTTAAAGCACCATGATCGGTGTACAAGACAAAGTCATTGTAGGCCATGTATGAACTCCAGTGCTTCAAATCTCGTACAACTGCATAGAACTCCTTGTCATAGGTGATGTAGTTAAGTTTAGCTCCACTTAACTTTTTGCTGAAGTATGCTACAGGGCGGTCTCGTTGGCTGAGTACAGCGCCAATGCCCAATCCAGATGCATCACAATGCAATTCAAATCCTGTAGAAAAGTCAGGTAAAACCATAATCGGTGCAGTGGTCAGTCTTACTTTGATTTCCTCAAACGCCTTAGCTGCTTCAGGGGTCTAGCAGAATGTCTTGCCCTTCATACACTCTGTAATAGGAGCCATAACAGTTCTGAAGTTATGTATGAACCGTCTGTTAAATGAGACCAATCCGTGAAAAGAGCGGACTTCAGTGATGAAAGTAGGAATAGGCCAGTCTCGCACAGGTGCCACTTTCGATTGATCTACTGAAAGCCCATCTTTTAACACGACATACCCTAGGAAGACGACCGAATCTGTCATAAAATAACACTTATCGAGTCCTCCATAAAACTCCTCTCGTCTCAAAACTACCACACCTCGCGTAAATGTTGGAGATGCAGCTCTTCCGTGGTACTATAGATAAGAATGTCATCAATGTACATAACAAGAAATTTTCCGATGAACGGGCGAAATACCTTGTTCATAACCCGCATGAACGTGCTAGGAGCGTTAGAAAGACCGAATGACATTACCATCCATTCAAACAGACCTTCTCGGGTCTTGAAGGCTGTTTTCCACTCATCCCCCATACGAATACGAATCTGGTGATATCTGCTCTTCAAATCCAGCTTCGTAAACACAGTAGCACCATTCAATTGATCTAGTAAATCATCAAGGCGAGGAATACGAAACCGATACCTGACTGTAATTTTGTTGATAGCCTGACTATCCACACATATTCTCATTGAGTCATCCTTCTATGGTGTTAACAATGCAGGAACCACACAAGGACTAAGACTCTCCCAGATGTGGCCTTTCATCAACAGTTCTTCCACCTGTCTGCGGAGCTCTTCATGCTCTTTTGGGCTCATCCGATAATACGGTCGGTTTGGTAAGCTAGCACCCAGTACAAGGTCAATCTGGTGTTGGATATATCTCAATAAAGGAAGACCTGTAGGTAATGTATCGGGAAAGACAACAAATAATTCTACTAATAGCGGCCGAACTCGCTCAGGTATACCAGCAAATGGATCAGTACTAAATTCTTTAACCACCAAAAGATAGATAATCCCTGTTTCATGAGCATGTTCTATAAACGCCTTTCGAGCTAGAAAGTCCTTACCCGACTCCTTTGATACTGCAAGGGCAGGTTTTGGGGAAACCTCTTTAGTTGGTGTTAATATGAACCTGACATTATTGCATATAAAACTGTAGTGGTTCCTCCTACCATCATATGTGACACTTCTATCATATTTCCAGGGTCGGCTTAGCAATAAGTGACACGCATCCATCCCAATGACATCGCACCATGCTTTATCCCTATAGTTACCAACATAGAAAGATACCGGACATCTTCTAGAGATATTTACCTCACTACCTTTCTTTAACCAGGCAAGCTTGTAGGAGTTTGGGTGGTCTTCTGTTTTCAGGGCCAGTTTATGGACAGCTTCTTCAGAGATAACATTTTCGCAGCTCCCTGAATCAATAACGAATTTGCATACCTTTCCCCCAATAGTACAAGTCGATTGGAAAATATTGTTCCGTAGCCAATCATCCCCGTCACTTTTGGCTTTCAGCGTCAGACAGATACGCCTTAAAACCAATATCTCCTCTTATAACCTGGTCCTCTGGAACCTCATCAATAACATCCTCTGGTTCTTCATCAAACTGTGGGTCACCCTCCAGGTAAAAATCAGCAGTGTCAGCGAACAGACCCCTCGATTATTGTGGTTGTTGTCGTAATTTTGGACATTGTAAAGCAACGTGCCCTAGTTCATGATAATGGTAGCACCGAACCTGTAAGGAAGTAACTGTGCGACTAGGGACCTGCAAATTAGCACCTGTACGCATAGGAGAAACAGTTGGTACTCCTGGGTTAGGGCTTGGAACCGTCCTTTTTGGAAATGCCGATGGAGTTGTTCTGGCAGTATCTCCTCCATAAGGCCTTCGTGAAAGGGCTTTCTCCAAATGCAGTGCGCACTGATGTGCTTCAGACACATTCACAGGGTCGAACATGTTCAGCTGGTCCTGAAACTGTTGTCGTATCCCCCCTATATAGCGAGATACTAGCTGATATGCTGAATTAGCAATATCGACACGGTTTTGTAGCTTGAAAAAATCGTTAGTGTACTTGTCAACAGTCCTTAACCCTTGTTTAAGGTTTTGGAACTGCTGATACATGATGCGAGCATAGTTGTAAGGTAAAAACGCAGCCCTCGGGTGCTTCACAAACTTAGCCCAAGTTGTTATTTTTGGCTTACCATGCCTTGATCTGTTCTGCTTGAGCTGTTGCCACCAGGATGCAGCTCGGCCTCGGAACTTAGTTGCAACCAACTGTACCCGCTTTGCATCCAGAACCTCCTTGAAATCAAGGACTTCTTCAACTGAGGCAATCCAATCTAAAAACTCCTCTGGTTCGAGACCCCCTTGGAACTTTAGGATCTCCAGTCTGAATCCAGATTCCCACCGGTTGTTGGCGTTCAGATCAGAATCTCTCGGTGGCGGCTGCTCAAAGACTTGGTCAGGGCAGTTTTGTGGTGAGTAATGACCCCTAACTTGTTCTCGCCGAGGAGCAAACAGATTCTGCTCGCGGTCGATCTCTCTCTCAGATCCCGACGGTTGGTTGCTCGAACCTGGAGCTCGAAAGCCGTTGGTTTGGTTGTTCAACAGTCTGTGTAGTGCTTCTTGTACGTCTCTCAACTGATTTCCCAACGAGTGCATCTGTTCACCAACCTGGGATTGGAATTGACCGAATTCATCACGGTCGACCGATTCGGTGATCGGAATAGTGGGATCCAAAAGGGCCTTATAGATGCTGAGATATCTTCGTCTTATCCATGGAAAAATAAATGTCCCTGCCGAAGTAGATCCTGAGAGATCTCGGTCTTATCCTTGAAAATATAAGTATCCCTACCAAAATGGGTGCTCGGAGATATCAGTCTTATTATTAGAAAAGTAAAGGTCGTATTGTTCAGCCATGGTGGATGGAATTGAAGTTTGCAATTTGGGGAGGTTGTTAGCCAAATATATGCACTCATTATGGAATTACAAAGTCAATAATAAAATTAATACAATAAACACTACAGAAGAAACTTTCATTAAATTGTTGTGTCTCATTAAAAACCTTATATGCGCCACTGAGTAAGGAAAAAGTACACCGACGATATTATAATGAATAAACAATTTTGTAGGCGATTATAACTTACTAGGTGTGATACAATTCTAAATTATCCACATTTCAAGGATGCCGAAGTTTATCTCCCTCGTTATTAAACATCCAATATGTTATTTGCTTGACTTTGGACTCTGTGATGTATGGTCATTCTCAATTTGGGGTAAGCTTTCCTAAGAGTTTATTCTTAGTGTGGAGGAATACTCTTCTTATAATTTTATAAGCTAGTTCAAAGTTTTAGAACCTTTACCATAGATTTTTATCCATTACGCATCAACGCCTTGTAATGCACATACTGCATGTGAGCTTTACTCTCTTTTCTTCTATGGTGTCGATTTTGCCTCGCCTGGACTCATCATTCACTTCAGTGTTATAGTTGGATATTCTGTTAGAAGCTAAAATAGATTCGGTTAGCACGACTGACTCCATGTCGTAGACCAAGGAAAATAGGGTTTCGTTTATGACAGTTCAAAGAGTTGTTTTGTAGGACAGTGGATATATGGTACAAGGTCCAGCCAACTTCCAACTACTTCAACAAACATCCTATTAATCCTTTTATTGTTTGGTTTATCACTTCAACTTAGACATTAGCCTGCATATGGAAAGGTGATGGTAAGATTTGTTTGGTACCTTTCCTTTAGAAGCATTAGGTTAATCAGTCATTCTGGAACTGGATACCATTATCAAATGTGATAGTTTGCGGTATGTCGTAGTGACAACATATGTAGGAATCCAAGAATCTTATAACTTATTTGGCCATGATACCAGCCATTTGTTTTATCCTCTACACACTTAGAAAAATCATCAACAGCGACGATTAAAAACTTTATTTCTCTGCAAGTCGGAGGGAAGGATCCCACAATGTTAATTCCCCACTGTTTAAATGGTATCGCTTCAGATATGGTCTCTAAAGGTATTGTGATAACTTGAATGGAATTGGAATAACGTTTGCATGCATCACAATCATTTACCTTATCTTTTCCTTTTATTATAATTTTTTGCCAACAGTAGCCTTGTGCCAGAATTTGTTAGTGAAAATATTTGTAGCCCAAATATGCGCTTTCTTCCCCAACATAAAATACTTCAACAATAAAGTTGGCCTCATCTGGGCTAAGAAATTGTAGTATTAGTTTCGTTAAACCCTATTTTGCAGAGCATTATTAAGAGTAAGATAAACTGGCAAACTTGCATCTTGAGCTTTCTTGCTTCGAATTTGTTCTCTGGCAGTGTACCTTTGGTGATGTATTTTATAATTGGAGTCCTCCAGTCTTCTGTTTATTCTCCTCTCTCAATCATCATAACTTCCAATTTATAGACGATTTTAATAAATTATCTTAGAATTATGATAAATGGCTTGTCTTATAAGATTACTCATTCTCGTGGATTTTTGTTTGTCGAAGATGTTAGGGTGTCTGCTTTAGAAATCTATACCTGAGGTACCTGGTCAAAATCTACCTGCTTAAAACATGGAATTTACCATCGCATCTCTTCAAGGCACTAGATAATGCTATCTTTCTTACTATCGGCCTGACCCAACACATGGTTAACAACTAGCTACAAAGTGTGAATAGTTGGGCACACTTGTCTCTATGTATTTTGTTCAGTCGAAGCCCTATGAAAACTGCTTTTTTCAGCTTCATTGTTGGAGACAGAGAAACCAAACTAGATGTCTTGCGTTAGAATTATCCTACGGGGGAGATAAATTGGATTCTTGTTCTTTAACCCTTATTTGTGTTGCCTACATCAATCTGTATTTTCCATGTTAACTTTTCTTGTTTCTTGGATGGTATTAGCCATTCTAGATGGAATTCGGTATAGATACCGATATAGATAAACCTATAATCTATCCCATCTTTATTTTTACAAACGTGTCAGATTCATGTACTCACCGGGTAAGAGTCTTATTTTCACACGCCTAAACCCATTGAGTTCAGAGATCTGTCTACATGTATTCGCTGATCATTTATTTTTTTAGATTATCTTTCTTAAAAAACTATTAAATAATAAAATTAGACGAAAAATAAAAATAAATTTAAATAAATAATAATAATAATATATTGAATATAAACTTTTAAATTTACTAAATTTTCATATTTACTTAAATTTAATAGATTATATTTTCTATTTAAATATACAATTTCGTTAAAAAGAAATCATATTCAAATCTATAAAATTTTATATTTATTTAATTTAAATTGTTATAGTTGTTATATATAAGATTATAAATCCAATCATATGAATAAACAAAAATCATAAAAAAAATCATAAAAAAATCATAAAACAAATCATAAAAAAAACTAATTAATTCATATTAGAGTATACTTTAAAAGTTTAGAGAATATTGATATTAGAATAGTGGGTATCTTGTGCTAAGATTTCAATTGTGTATTCGTCAATTATTTTTTTAAACTCGTAACTCGTTCTAAATTTGACGGTAATATATTTTAAAATCCATGACACATCTCACTTAAAAAGAAGTTCGGGTACCCTTAGCTATCAAGTCGACGCACTTCGGATACTTGCAGGTTTGGAAAAATAATTTCTCTAGGTTAGAGTTTGTAAGAATTTGTACATCATGTGCTCCACATATTCTGAACATTCAAAGTCTTGCAATGGAGGCCTCATACTTTTCCTCATTACTAGAAGTTGGAAAGGTAAGTTTGATAGATTGTGTCCATATATCTCGTGTGGGGGATGTTAGTTAGATTTTTCCCCCAAGGTTTGGTTATTACTTTCACCATCCGTTCGAAATTTTCAAGTTGATTCAGTTTTATCCTTATTAGTTACTGATATTTCTGACTTAAAATCGGTTAATAAATTTGTCACGGTTTAGGATTTAATTATTGTTTGTGGTTCGAACTAAATGTAATAGTCATCCAGCTCAATGGACCACCTGGTTAGTCCATCCGACATATTCGGTGTGTACAATATATTCCTCAAAGAGAAGAATATACGAAGGTAATCATATGGTCTTGGAAGTATGGTCTAATATCCCAAACTGCAACCATATAGACGTGAAGATGACGGATAGTCATCTCTTCGTTCTAGATCCTCTCTATAGACTTTAAGAAGTTAAGATGTAACAACAATATATTTAAGAATTTAAAAGATAATTTAATCATATTAGAAGAGTTAGAGATGTAATGCAAATATCAGAGTGATTCGAGCATGTTCTGACTAGGTGTTTGATAATGGTTGTTTCAGAGAAATTAGAGCATGCCCTATTTTATAACAAGATCCAGAACTTCTATTTATAAGTGTTAGTCCATGTAAATTTAGGGTTTATGTATCTACATCAACTAGACTACAGTCACTGATGGCATCATTAAATTCATTCATGCTTTTGGGGAAAAGTGATGAGAATGATAGTTGCTCCATAAGGTTGGAGACAGCGTTGAAGTCAACCATGACTAACCATTCTTTGGAGGCGTCACCCAAACTTCTTTAATTAATCCAAATAGAGATTATATATTCCCTAACACATTTTGCATAAACAACTGAGGTCATAAAAACTTTGCTAAGAGAATAGTGAATGACTTGTAAATGTAACATCTGGTCATGGTTTGGCAGAGTTTGAACAATAAAATTATTCTTCCAGAAGATCCAGATCTTATTTGATGAGTTAGGTATGGAATTTTGAAAGCTAATTATCTTAGCTGTTTGAGGTAAAAGGTGATCAATTATCATTGGTTCCTGGATAGCTATGAAGTCTGACTTTTCTAATCTATTTATTGATTTGATCCTTCTTCAAGTGGATTTTTTTTCCAATTCCTCTAGCATTCCAACATAGGATAGAGACATTCATTTGGGAGAGCCGGTTGAAGGTCTCACAGACCCTTTAAAGAGTAAAGACTTGGTAGAAATTAGTCTTTATAAGGACTTATTGGTTTATTTTATTTCTTTAACTGATACAGTTGCAGTTGAGGGAAAGCTACCAGTGGTTTCAAGTTTGAGAGAAAGTGTCTTATCTTAGAGAATCAAGTGCATTTATTTTTTATATCAATAAGCAGTATCCAAAGAGTGTATGGCTTCACTTATTTCTTCCTCATTGTATTCAAGTATTTGGCTCTTTTAAACTATATTATTCTTTGAGTTCTTAGTAGTGGAGTTAAATTTGGTTGGTAGGCTATAGATAGATATATTGTGATGAGGTGAGGGTGTTGAATAGCCATTTGAGGCTTGGGTTGAGATTGTATCAGCATTCTTTTAAAGGCGCTTGTAGTGAACTGGGTTTTCTTTATTGCTGGTGTTTGTAGAGATATTTTTTGTAGCCTTAACAATTATGGACTTGAGTTTAGGCTTCCAAACTTCATATGGCATAAGTTCTTTTCATTTTTAGGTTTTTTAGTATGATGGTTATCTTTTGCTTGGATTTTTTTAGCTTGAAGTAATTTTCTGCATTTGGAGTTTGTGTGGCTAATATGAAGGCATTCTAAGGTGTAACTTGATCGGGATCCATATACAATATCTTTCCAAAATCCTTGATCTTTGCCAAAAACTAATCCATACTTTAGAAATAGGTTTCTTTGATATGTCAATTTCAATCCATTTCATACAAAGAGTTGAACATTACTCTGTTTTTATGGGGAACCCAAATTTTGTAAAAGGGTTTTACAAAATCTTTGCTATAGATTGGATGGTGTCCTTTGGGTACAAGAAGAATGGAATTATAGGGAATGTTATCTAGATTAGAGTAATTTTTTATTCTATTTTGGATGAATATTCGGACTCCACTTTAGTATACGCATGGTGAACTGACCCACAATCTATATATTGTGCTTGTAAAGCCTCTTGACAACTTCTAATAAGTCTATCTCTACCAAAAAAATATATGTTATCCCAAAGAGCTGAGTTAACCTTACCTTAAATCCCAGGTTTTTCAAAAAAATATATTTAATTTCAGTCATTTAAGGTCTCCACATCAAGAGCTTCCTATTAATTTATGCTTGTCTAAAGATTCCAGTAGGCATTTATCCTTGTCCGAAAATTCAACTGTTGTACGTTCATATTTTATAGTGCAGATGACCTTATCATGGAGACTAATCTTTGTTTGAATCCATATAGCTTCAACGTAGGAATTTAGAGGCAGATTGGTTTGATTGAAGTGGTTTGTCGGTGTTTGTTTGAATGTTGGATTATTTCTCAAGATTGATAAATTGTTTGTTATGTTAGGATGATAGTCTTGATCTTGTGATTTGTAAACCTAATTTAAGGAAATTTAGTTATAGTTTGAATTTTATTGATTCCCGAGACCTCTGATAGGTTTGGTTGTAGTCTTCTTGGTTGCGGTACCATATTTCTCATTGATTGACTTGTTGATAGTGGGTTTTGGTACATGAGGAGCTTTAGGTTTCCAAAGAGATGTTTCTAGAGAAACTTCAATGATTGACGAACAGGTACGCTACTGTTGCAACATGCAAGTTGCTGCAGCACTGTTGTTCATAAAAATATTATATATTATTTTATTTTTAAAAAGTAATTATTGAATTAGTTTAAAATGTTGCAACATTGCTAATTGTTGTATGTTTATATGTGAATTAAATTGTATGTGCTTGAATGATTAAATGGTAATGCATGACTAAAGATTTGTAGATCGGAAGATGAAAGTTAGGAATTAATCTAATCGGTCCTCCGAAATGTTAAAATTAATTTTCTTGTGGATCTTATGTTTCGAAAGGTTTAGGGATTAATTTAAATTCAAATATTATCGGCTCTCCAGAAGCTTCATGTTTGGGTTTAAATTAATCATGAATGGAAGAAACTCACTGAAAAAGGCCATTGTGGTGTTTTTAATTTAAGCAGATGAAATCGTCCCTCCGAAAGGTTTTATCGATACTTAGGATAAATTAAATTCATCTTTGCAATTTTTTGGTTTTAAGTAGGTGACATCGGCCCTCCGGAAGGTCTAATTGGTACATAAGAAATTAAAATAGTGATCATTGCATTTTTCTCAAACTCATAAAATTGCATGTTAGTACGATTTTCCCTCTGGCATCTATTATCATGGAATTTATTGTTTTACATGTATTTGTCATGTCCATGCATATGTTTTCAGTTATATATTAAGATACTAAATATGTTTTGTGTTGTTTGTTCTAATTATAGTGTCCACTAGTTACAATCTATTGGGGAATTATCCACCCATGTTGGATTGTTTAGATTTCTAATTATGGAAGAAAGATATGATGTTGTTTTTATCTGTACATGGTAATGACTATGCACTGACAGCTCCCAAACCATCCCCCTTAGTTCGGAAAGTACACAGGAGGAAACTAAGACATATGAATGTGGGAGAAGTCAAATAATTTGTGCATGGTGCTCTTGTTACAAGGGATTCTAGTAGTATTGCGTGGGGATATCCCTAAAGGTGTTACAACTGCCTCAGAATTTCTCGCGGATGTCGAGAAAGCTTTTTCCCAAAATGAGGATGTAAAGATGAAACGATTGCTCATCGAGCTAGCTACCAAAAAATATATACTGAAAAAGGTAAAATTTGTGACAACATTCTGGAAATATCGATGATTGGCCAAAAGTTAAAGGAAATCGGTTTAACCTTCCTGAGAAATGCATAATGGGGTTCACATTTTATTCGTTGCCATAACGGTTTAAGTATTTATAGTCCACCTATAACTGCAATGCGGGAAAATTATAATATCAATGAGTTGATTTCCCACGCTGCACAGGAGGAGGAGAAACTTAAAGGGACAGTCTCTGAGGTTAATATGATTACATCTACAAAAGAGGCAGGGCCTAAGTAGAAAACTGATGCCAAATGATCGAGTCAAGGTCCGGTCAAGAAGAAAATCATGAGACCCTAAACAATTTCACAGCTTTTAGGACCAAAGTTTAGAAACAACTCAGGAGAAGCATTAAGCCCGTTAGATCTGAATGTGGTGGTGAATGCTATCGTAGATATGACGGATAGGGTGAACAATGTCCAGGACCCTTTGCATAATATATAGAGAATTATGAAATAGTACCTCAATACACAATACTGGGTTCACCTCGCTTGAATGGTGTATCTAACAAACGCAATCGAACACTCAAATATATGGTTAGAGGCATGATAAATCACTCATCTCTAATATTATCTCTCTGGGGGGGAAGCCATCAAATGTACCGCTTATATAATCAATCGAGTACCCACTAAGGCTACTGTTAGAACCTCATATGAGCTCTGGAACGAGGGTAAACCCAATTTAAAGCATCTGCATGTGTGGGGGTTTCCAGCTGAGGCGAGGCCTTACAAACCTCAAGAAAAACAATTGGACCTAAAAATAGTTAGCTATTTTTTCATAGTTTATTCTGAACATTCCATAGGGTTTAAGTTGTATGATTCTCTCACTGGTATAATATTTAAGATAGGAACCACAAAGTTTCTACAAGATGTTGAGTTTGGGGGGAAGAATAAGGGAACATATATTTATTTTGAGAAAGAATCCATAAAGATTCATGAAGGTTTTAATATGGATATTCAAGTATCAAAAGATTGGGTTGTAATGCCAATCATTTCGGTCCCGTTAGAACAAGATAATCCTCAAATTAACACTGATGCTCCAGCTAAGGATTCTAACCAGGATACAGATATGGTCAAGGTAGAACAAGAGGAACCTCAAGGTAATATTCCATAAGAAGATTAAAATGATATCGTTCATAATGATCAAATTATAGCTCCTCAAGAAGTGCAACAAGAGGAAATAGTTTTCTTAAGAAGGTCCACGGGAGAAAATAAGAATATTATAGGTCCATAATTTATAATATATCTTCAAGAGCATAATGAGTCATGTGCTAGAACTATAGAATACCCTTGTCTTACAAACAGGCCATGGAAAACTCTGACTCTCAGTAGGGGATTGACGCTATGAAGGAAGATTATAAATCGATGCATGACAATACGGTATGGGGTCTTGTCCCATTACCTAAACGAAAAAAGGCAATCATTTGTACATGGGTTTACAAAACCATATACAATTTATTGGGTAATGCGGAAAGACATAAATCACGTTTTGTAGCGAAAGGTTATACTCAACGTGAAAGGATTCATTTTAAAGAAACATTCACTCTAGTATCGACGAAGGATTCTTTTAAAACAAACAAAGCATTGGTTGCATATTTTCACCTTGAGCTCCATCAGATGGATGTTAAAACTGTTTTTTCTCAATGGTGATATTGAGGAACCGATCTATATGGTGCAACCAGATTAACTCGGTTGAGGATTTTGTGTATCCCAAGTTTAGTGAGAGTAATTTCATATAACTTATATTATATGTGAACGACATATTGCTTGCTTTAAACAATAAGGAATTGTTACACACTACAAAAGTTTTTCTATCACACAAGTTTGATATAAAAAATCTCAGTGACTCTAATTTTGTGTTAGGAATCCAGATACATCGGGATCACTCTCGTGGTATTCTTGGATTTTTACAGAATTCTTCAATTGAAAGTGTGTTACAATATTATCGATTGGCAGATTGCAAACCCTTAAGTACCCCTATAGCAAAGGGTGACAGACCTAGTCTGGGTCAATGTCCTAAAAAAAATTAAGATTGAGGATCACTAGGCCTGGCATTGCTTTTGCTGTAAATATGATTGGAAGATATGTTAGTAAACTAAGCATGGATCACTCGAAAGAAGTTAAGATGGTACTCTGATACTCGCAAAGAACAAAGAGGCACATGTTGACATAAGAGAAGTTGGATAAACTGGAGATCATTGGGTATTCCGACTCGGATTTTGGTGGATGCATAGACACACTAAAGAGCACGTTAGGAAACATATTCATATTGGTTGGAGGTGCAATATCTTGGAAAAGTGTAAAGTAAACACTTAATACATCGTCCACCATTGTGGAAGAATTTTTTGCGTGCTTTAAGGCATCGAATCGGTAATTATGGCTGCAAAATTTTGCAGTGCAGTACTCTAACATTAATAGGAACAGGTTTAGGTCCAAACACATACACATAAAGTTATTTATGTTAAAGTAATAGTTCAGATAGGCCATATAAATATACAACACATCGGCACAAACTCAATGATAGCTAATATCCTCTAATAAAGGAGGTTTTGCCTAAGGTTTTCTAGGTACACACCATTAGTATGGGTGTAGTTGATTTAGAGGATTTCTAGTTTCAGTGGGAGAGTTTGTATAGGATTTGATGTTATATTTTGTAGTATTATGCATAATATTCCAATATATATATATATATGTGTGTGTGTGCGTGTGTGTGTGTGTGTGTGTGTGTGTGTGTGTGTGTGTGTGTGTGTGTGTGTGTGTGTGTGTGTGTGTGTGTGTGTGTGTGTGTGTGTGTGTGTGTGTGTGTGTGTGTGTGTGTGTGTGTGTGTGTGTGTGTGTGTGTGTGTGTGTGTGTGTGTGTGTGTGTGTGTGTGTGTGCGCGTGCGCGCGCTAGGAAATATTTATTGATATCTGAACTGTATTGGATCTCAAAATGTAGGAACCATTTAAGACTATACATGTACAAGTACAAGTCATATTACTCTTAGGCCACACTCCATAATTGGCCTTAGTAATTGATTGATAATGGTAATGAGATTATTGTTGCATGATATCATTCACGTTACGAGAAATAGGTATTTAGTCCTTTATTGTTATCAGTCATGTACGGGGTTGTACCGTTTACCCATTGACAATGAATATAGAGATCTCATTCAAGTTGAATATATACTTTTTGAGTAGCATGATGGTCAAAGTGGGAGATTGTTGGAATATATTTATGGACCGAGAATAATTTGGACCGTCATGCTAAATAAACATATCCGATCATTGTCTTAAGGAAGTCTAAATCAAAAGTAATCGACTTAATTATTTAGTTAACTAAATTGGAACTATGAGTATAAGTGTGTTATGGGCTCAAGTGTGGTACCCGGTTGAATTTAGACATTGTGATGAAAATGGTCAAAATCATAACAAGTAAGCCTGAATTAATAAATCGAGGATATAAATTGAATTTTTAAATTTATCGGGTTATGGTCCTCGGACACAAGGAAGTAGAATATGATGATTTTACAATGTTGAGCTTCACATTGTAAAGGCTATAAATAAGGGGTTCAGTTTAGAAATTTCATTATCCTAAACCCTAAACACAAATTTGCCACTTCTTAGAGTGTGAGGAAAACCAAACTCTTTTCTTT
Source organism: Limnanthes douglasii subsp. nivea (assembly GCA_036936605.1). Lineage (NCBI taxonomy): Eukaryota > Viridiplantae > Streptophyta > Magnoliopsida > Brassicales > Limnanthaceae > Limnanthes > Limnanthes douglasii. Next base: position 107,120,925 of record JAUPFV010000002.1, on the reverse strand, counting down.
TCTAATTTGGTTTTGCAGGTTTTTCAAGTTAATCTACAAAATCGCTAAAGAACGAAGAGGAACAAAACATGAGATGGATAGTTGCAGGCAAACCTGCGAATAATCTCGTTTTCGTTTATTCATTAGGTGAATTTCATTTAAAGGTTTAATTATTTTTCGCATTTTTTTATATTCATTTGATACTGTTGGGAATATGGGTGTTGTGAATTAGGGGTCTGGTCCGCATATTCCGCCTCCGTATATAAGTAAGAACACAATCGGTCTCGACACTAGTATGATATTGTCCGCTTTGGCACCCGAAGGCCCTCACGGCTTTGCATTTGGTCAACTACCAAAAGGCCTCATACTAGTTGAGATATGTTCTTACTTATATACCAATGATCTTTCCCATGTTTAACCGATGTGGGATGTGGGACTTTGATCGCCACCCTAACAAATCCTCCTCTCGAACAAAGTACCACTTAGCCTCCTCTCAATTGACTTTCATCCGCCCACTCTAATCGGGTTGGAGACTACCTGACCATAGAGGCACTACGGATGTTACTGCTCACCTCCTCTTAGACCACATTGTCTTGTTCCTTAGCTCCACTCCAATCAAGCCACACTGCTTGATGAGCCACGAGCACTCCGAACTAGGATCTCTAGAGCAGATCACCTTGATCATATGGCTACTGGTTCATCATGTTCGACCTCCGAGAATTTCACCACCTTCGCGTTCCGTCTGGGCCTGACGCTCTGATACCACGTGTTGGGAATATAGGTGTTGTGAATTAGGGGTCTGGTCCGCATATTCCGCCTCCGTATATAAGTAAGAACACAACCGATCTCAACACTAGTATGATATTGTCCGCTTTGGCACCCGAAGGCCCTCACGGCTTTGCATTTGGTCCACTACCAAAAGGCCTCATACTAGTTGAGGTATGTTCTTACTTATATACCACTGATCTTTCCCATGTTTAACCGATGTGGGATGTGGGACTTTGGTCGCCACCCTAACAAATCCTCCTCTCGAACAAAGTACCACTTAGCCTCCTCTCAATTGACTTTCATCCGCCCACTCTAATGAGGTTGGAGACTACCTGATCATAGAGGCACTACGGATGTTACTGCTCACCTCCTCTTAGACCACATTGTCTTGTTCCTTAGCGCCACTCCAAACAAGCCACACTGCTTGATGAGCCACGAGCACTCCGAACTAGGATCTCTAGAGCAGATCACCTTGATCATATGGCTATTGGTTCATCATGTTCGACCTCCGAGAATTTCACCACCATCGCGTTCCGTCTGGGCCTGACGCTCTGATACCACGTGTTGGGAATATGCGGGTCCGGTCCGCATATTCCGCCTCCGTATATAAGCAAGAACACAACCGATCTCAACACTAGTATGATATTGTCCGCTTTGGCACCCGAAGGCCCTCACGGCTTTGCATTTGGTCCACTACAAAAAGGCCTCATACTAGTTGAGATATGTTCTTACTTATATACCAATGATCTTTCCCATGTTTAACCGATGTGGGATGTGGAACTTTGGTCGCCACCCTAACGGATACGATTTCAAATACATCATAACATCTGAAACGCGAAATTAACAGCCTTAATGGTTGTTACTTAATATGACAACCTCATCATCCGTCTTATCTTGTAAGATCAGTTTGGATCGATCCGATAATGTAAGTTGTTAATAAACTGATGTTTGAACACATACTAATAAAATCAATAAAAACACAATTATATATATATATATATATATATATATATATATATATATATCGGGATTAATGTCTAAATAATAAACTAAATAAATATTGTTTATTTTGCCAACCATACTTGATTAGAATAACTATTAATTAGGTTATATATAATAAAAGTAATTGGTGTGAAAAAACTAAAATAACTTTTTCTAAGAGAAACTAAAGAAAACGAGTTATATGAAAGGTATTTAAAGTTCATGATAAACATTCACAATTTAAAATTTTGTGGTTCATTTACTTAAATTTAAGCCTTGTAGGCCCGACAAACTAAGTCTCAATACCAAAGCCCAATATCAGCTATTTGAGCAACTAAATCTCAATATACATAAGCCCATAATCAACTATTGGGACTTTGTTCTTGAGACATGTTTTTTTCTAATAAATTGGATAAAACGTGGTTTTTTAATAAATTGGATAATGTATAATAAACCGTTTAATTAAACTTAAATTCTTATGAGCTTATCTTTTACAAATTCAAATCGATCTAGCGAAAATTTAATACAATTATAAAAGAAAACAGTTAATATATATATATATTCCTTTATTTTATTTTTTATTTTAATTTTGGTAAGTAGTTCGGGTCTCTTTTATAATTTTGTGTTTAAAAATAAATAGATTTTATTTCATAAAGTTAGGATAAGTTTAGTACAATACACCAAACTATCTAAAGACGTGCCAAATTGAAAACGAATTTTCAAATAGCCCTCCAAAATATAATTAATGTGACAGTGAGCTAAACCTTTGCTAAAACAACACCGGTCTTCTAATGAATCTTTGGCCTCTTCTCTAAAACAAGATTTTTCATCAATTTATTTAGATACTGCAAGGACATGGTCTTGGTTATGCGTTTGAGCTGAAAGATAACAAATGAATGAGCCTTCTGAACTGCTTTCAAATGCAAGGCGCTTTGAGGCTAAAAGCTTTTCTGAAACAATCATATATTTGGTTAGATTATTGTACAGAGACATTAGAGAAAGGATGAGATTGAGATTAAGAAACATCCTTGATATAGTCTACTTTCTGCTTTTCAAACAGGATTATTGCTTTAAGGTATGTAGGGGCCGATTGAGAACTGAAGATGAGCGTTATCTTACATTTGTGAGTCCACTTAGCCAACCAGTCGGCATCATTGTTTTGGGCTCGATTGATGTGCTTTATAGTCATAGTAGGTTTAAGCAAACTGTAGCAACATGATATGATTCTTCTGATGAGACTCGAAAAAGTGTCATAGGCTAAAAGATTAATTACAATTTTCGAATCCAGTTCAATATCAACATTGTAGTAGTTATTTTTTATGACAGATGAGAAGCCCTTCGAGAAAAGACCTGACTTGAGCATAAAGAGGATAGAGCTTTCCATGTCTCTTTCATAACTTCTCTCTAAGAAATTTCATTTTTTTATATATTATTTTATTTTATTTTATTTACTTAGTAAATCGATTTAGTTTAATTGTCTTTCCCAACTTCTCTCAAAGAAAAGCAACATCAAACTAGCAAGGAATAATATTTTAACTGCATTTTTACATTGAAATAATATTTTGTATATGGAAATAAATAAGCAAATTAATGATTCTGTATTTGCAAATGATTGATTCTTTAGCATATTTTATATTGTTGATTTTTTTAGTATTTTTTATTTTCTATTTTATATTAGTTGATTAATGATTCTTTTAGCATTGTAATATTTTGTATGGAAACAATATTTTATATTTAATCAAATTATTTTACTAATTCTTTTTAAGCAAATTAATGTCTTAAATGTATTTAAGTAAATTATTGTAGTGATTCTTTTTTTTATATTATGTACTCAATGTTTAAGGAAATGATATTTTGTATACGAAAATAATTAAGAAAGTTATTGGCCTATTTTGTATTGATGTATTTGCAAATTAGTAATTCTTTAGAATATTTTCTATTGATGAATTTATAATATTTTCTATTTTCTATTAATTAATTGATATATGATTTATAGAACAAAAATTGTGGTTATTTACTATTTGATACTCTCTTGTTTCTAAGAGGATGGTTGCTCCTAGATTTTCAGACACTAATAATTTTAGTATCGGAATTGAATCAACAATTGAAGTCTCTCCAATATCTTCTTTAGTTGAACTACCATTTCGAGAATCTTCTTCTATTTTGAAGAGTACCTCAGATCTATGTAAGACTATTGATCGTAAAAAAAGCACAAGATATTTGGATTTATGTACACAGTTTTTAAGCTAGCTTTGTAATTACCCGTTGTTACCGTAAGTGTTAAGCGAATATTTTCTCATATGAAATATGTGCAGAATGAGTTGAGAAATAGAATGGTCACTCAGCATGAGTAAGAGGAGAATGCAATAATTTTATTATCGATATTCATGTATTTATATTTTAGGGTTAAGTGTCATTTAAGGCCCAAAACCCTAATTATTATCCATCTAAGACCCATATTTTCATTATTCTCCAAGAAAGACATGTTTTAGTCAAATATTTACCACTAAAGACCCACTAATACCCTAAATACCCCTACGCTATAATATAAAAAGCTTTTAGGCCTATTCTTCACATTTCCTCATTTTTTTCTCTCTCTCTCTTCGTGAATAGAACAACTATTTATTAGGCGATTCTTTCTTCTTTTTTTTACTCGATTTTTTGTTTTTCTTTTGATTTCATATGATTTTGATTTGTGTTTTTAGTTGATTATGCGAAGATACTCGATGTTTTGTGTGTTTGAAACTCGAATTTGAGCTCGAAATCTATGTTTTTTAATATTTGTTTTTGTTCGTTTTTGTAGTGTTTCGAGTTGAATTTTTTGTTAGTTTTGAGTTCAAATTATGGTAATGTAGTTTATTTGTAGCATTGCATTAGTGTTTCGTTGATTTTAGTGTTTTATTTTGTGTTTTTGGGATTTTCAGTCGCGTAACAGTTTTTGTGTTTTCAGCGAAAGAGATGTGAAACGTTCAATTTCAGTGAGTAAGTACAGATGTGAAACCTGTAACATATTTTGTGATAGATGTGAAACGTTTGTATTTGTACCTACTGACTGTTGTGAAACGTGTAATTCTTCTATAATAGTAGATGCAAAACACGTCTTTGATAGATGCGAAACGCTATTTGTTCTTTAAAAAAATTAACTCAAAACATATTATGAGTGGTACTAGTTTTGTTCGTCTTAAAAATACAAAACCAACGGTATTTTCGGATATATTTTTTCGAGTTACGGCTTAAAAGATACAAACTTTTAAAGTTTTAAAATTTATAGGGGTTTCGCGAAGATGTGAAGCCTGTTTTGTTGTGCTAGATGCGAAACCTTCTTTATTTTGCTAGATGCGAAACCTTCTTTATTTTGATAGATGCGAAACCTTCTTTATTTTGCTAGATGAGAAATCTCTTTGTTTTGATAGATGCGAAACCTTCTTTATTTTGATAGATGTGAAACCATATAACTAAGAAACGTGTGTAAAATATATTTTTACAAAAAAATCAAAAATATCATGAATGGTACTAGTTTTGTTCGTCTTAAAAATAAAAAACCAATAATATTTTTGGATTTTTTTCCGAGTTACGGTTTAAAAGATACAGACTTTTAAAAAATAAAATATAAAAAAAACAAAGAAAGAGAAGTTGGTTAATATAAAAGGGTATTTAAGGTATAAATCTCTTAAAATATTTAGGTCTTTATATGTAATAGGTTTTTTTTTTTAATTCAAACGATCATTTTATTACTAAAATGAAAGATTACAAGTTGGGGGACTCAATTGTTATGAGAGTGTAAATTTAAGGGCCAAATATCAAGCCTTATTATTATAAACTTTCCCAAATCATGAACTAAACCCTAATTTTTTCCCCTCAACCCCTTTTGTACAGAGAGAGACGAATTCGAAAATAATCAGTCTCCTGGGCGGTCGCCGGCGACGATCTAACCAGGGTCAATGTACCCGACTCCAAGGCTTTCAAGGGTCGTTATAGCAAGTAAAGGAGTCGGGGCATTGCTTGTGTTGAAGGATTTGTTCGAGCGTTCAGAAATGATCCACTTTGATATCCAGTCAACTGCTGCATATTAAGTTCGAGAGATGTGACGAAGCTTCATGTTAGACGAGATTAAGCTGCGGCAGATTTTAGTTATCGGATTGTCTACATTCCCAAAGGCGAGGCAGTTGATAAGATTCAGACAGTCTGACTCAAGATCGACGTTTCCCCAGTGATTCCTTATGCGAAGAATGAGAGCCTCCATCAACGTTCTACATTCTGCGTGGAAGGGATCCAATTTGCCAAAAAGGAAGCCATATCCAGCAACGATGTCTCCACAATCGTTTCTGACTAGAACACCTCCGCTTCCTTCTCCATAATAGCTACTGGCTCCATCAACATTTATTTTAAGCCTTCCCACCTTAGGAGCTAGCCACATCAGGTACAATGCCTTTCTTTTCCTGTTGTTTATGCTGGTACAATTTAAAGCCGACCCTGCATTTATAACACGAAACCAGTGCTTAGCTTTAAGAGTGTTACCAGCATCTATACCCTTAATGATTCTGTTAATTTTGTCAACAGCATTCATGAAGGTGTCATGAGTGCTATTGAACTTACAGCTGTTTCTATTAAACCATATTGTCCAACAAATTATTTGAGGGACAAGATGGGTTATGTGAAATTTGCTGTGAGTAAACCAGAACCAGCAGTAAAAATGTGAGTAAGGGTCATGTGACGTCTAAGAGGAACTTTGAATAGAATGCCATAGTAGTTCTAAACAGGCCAGGCGAAGTTGCACTTGACGAAGAGATGGTTCTTCTCTTCACAACTGCAACAAAACTGGCACTGAGACAGAGGTAAAATACTTTTTGGAAAGTATATTATCAATCGGGATATAGTTTTTTAGAAGTTTCCAGCTTAAGAAAGAGTATTTTTTGGTATAAAATTGTTCCAATTTTTTTAAAAAAGAGAAAGTTTGATGTTCTTTTTCCTTATGTGATCCCAAGTTGCTTTGGTGCTAAACTTTTTATCTTTTGAAAGTTTCCATTCTATTTTATCTTCCAGCTCCTGATTGATCTTCACTATTTCAATGTGATTGATTCTATCAGAAGAAATGAAGTTAAGAAGGGAAGTATGATCCCATCTACCATCTTTCCAAAATGTTTTTACCTTAACAGGTAAGTACCAACTGTTAGAGCTAGGATTACTAATGATAGGGGACATGCCATGCCAGACATCAAACCAAAAATCTACATCCCCATTACCCAAAGACCATACTATATTAGGGTCAGCTTGATCTTTAATAGAATGGAGTCTTTTCCATATTATGGAGTCAGTGATTTTACAAGTAGATATAATGGGGTGAGAGTTAGGACAGTAGTTTTGATACATGAACTCAGGCCATAAAGTTGATTTTTTCCTAAACTGAAACCACAACTTTTGAGAGAAAGTGAATTGGATATCAGACAGTGCTTTGATGTCCAATCTTCCTTCCTCAAAAGGCTTACAAAGCTGTCTCAAAGTGGTCCAATGAATGGCATTCTCATTTAAGTTTGATCTCCAAAGAAATTTGTTAAAATACTTCTCAATTTTTGTAATGATGCTATTAGGGATGAGACTATTCTGCATCCAATAATATACAATAGGATACAAAACACTCTTTATAAGGGATAGCCTGCCCCCAAATGACAGATTTTTCATATCCCACTCAATAATTTTACTGTGAATTTTTTACTATTAAAGGTAAAAAGTTCTTCCCTTTGTTGTTTACAGCAATGGTAATTCCTAAGTAGGAGAATGGAGCATGATCAGTGATGAATCCAGTGTTTGCTTTCAATCTAGCAGAGGTGGTCTGAGTCCTTTTAGCCGAGGTAATGATTCTTGTCTTTTCTTTGTTAATCATTTGGCCAGAAGCTGACTGGTAATTGTCTAACAGGTTACAAAGCTTATCAATAGTTGATGGAGTGTTGTTTGTAAAAATAATAATATCGTCAGCAAATACAAGGATAGGAAGAATATAGTCAGATTTCAGGTAAAATTTCATGCTTTTGTTAGCATTAAATAGATTTTGAGTGCCTCTAATAAGACCTTCCTCAGCAAGAATGAAAAGACTTGGAGACAGAGGGTCTCTTTGTCTTAAACCATTCTTCTGAAGAAAGTACCCAACATTCATCCCATTAATGAGAATAGATAGCATGACATTAGATATTAGGCTGTTTATAAGAGTGATAAGATCAGTAGAAAGTCCAAAACATTTCAATATGTTTAGTACAAAGGCATGAGACATCCTGTCAAATGCCTTTGCCATATCAAACTGCACCATAATGTTACCTTTAGAAGGCATTCTATTAATGATGTGCATAATTTCTTTTGTTATGAGAATGTTGTCATATATGAGTCTATTTTTTACAAAAGCCCCTTGGCTATTAGAGATAATACTAAGTAAAAATTGAGAGATTTTGCTATTAAGAAGACTAGAAATTAGCCTGTTAAAGATTGTATACAGGCTGATTGGTCTAAAGTTACTTCAGTTAATTGGATTAGGACTTTTGGGTATAAGACAAATCCCAATGGCAAACACACCACTAGGGATTTTATAGCCTTTAAGGTAAGAGTTCATAGCATAGCACAAATCAGAACAAATGATATTCCAACATGTTTTAAGGAAAAGGCAATTGAACCCATCAGTGCCTGGAGCACTGTCATTTTTCATAGCAGTAATGATGCTTCATATCTCCTCTTTAGTAGCAGGCCTTAGGATAGCTGAGTTGTCCCTGTCTGTAATCAACTTTGGAATATTGTATAGAATAGAGTTCTTAGTAGTTGTGTCAGTACAAGTATAAGAAACAGTAGATATAATGCCTTTATAGTAAGATTCAGCATATCTAGCTATATTATCTTGGTTAGTAATCCAAATTCCATTTTCCTTAATACCATTTATGGTATTCTTTTTCCTTTTTTTAGATACATAATTATGATAGAGTTTAGTGTTACCGTCACTTTCGTTTAGCCATGTATTGTAACATCTTTGTCTCCCGTAGTTTTTTTCATTCTTGAGGGCAATAATGAGAATGTTGTTAGCTTTAGAAAGCTCAGCTTTAGACTCGTTCATGTTATCACTTTGGTGAATAAGATCTTTGTTTCTAACATCCTCAGTAGCTTCTTTGACTTTACTGAAAATGTTGCTGAATTTGTTTAAGTTCCAACCTTTAAGAAACCTTTTTAGTCGCTTGAGCTTTATCCAAAACACAACATTAGCATCACATTGACACTGCCTGTTCCAATTCTGCTTAACACATTTTAGGAAGTCAGAATCATTAGCCCATGCATTAATAAATTTGAAGTTACATTTGTTATTGTAATGAGTATTAGTCTGAGTATTAGAGAGAGTAATAAGCCAAGTTCTGACCATGTGAAAAACCTGAACATGATAGGTAGAAGCCATGATTGAATTTACTAATACTCTGTCTAAACGTTTCCAGATTTTGTTGTTACTCCATGTATATCTTGAACCCACATAACCAGGGTCTTCAAGGCTACATAATCTTATGGTTTCAGTAAATTCATCAGCATTAGAGGCATAAAAAAAGGAACAACAAAGCTGATCTTTAGAGGTAGTGATTGCATTGAAGTCACCAGCCACCATCCATGGTCTATCTTCACAAGATAAAAGCATCATCTAGTTCCACAGGTTTTTACGCAAAGCTCTTTGATTTTTAGCATAGACAGAGGTAAAGTAGCAATTAAAATTATTGTAGTTGACCTCCAAATGGAGGAATTGATCATGGTCAATATTAACAAAAATGTTAACATCATTTGACCAGAATACCCAAAGCTTATTAGAGCAGTTTGCTGCATAATTAGGAAAACTAATTCTTTTAGCAATACCATTAATTTTGTCAAGCCTTGCCATAGGTTCTTGAATAGCAATTACCCTGACATTCTCACTCTGAATGATATACTTTAGCCTAGACAAGGTTGGATTGTTGTTGACCCCACGAGCGTTCCAACTAACAATCTTTATCATTATCAGATATATATTTGTTATAGGCTTTCTCTCTTTTAAGGAGAGAGTTGATAGATAATCTTTTAACGTTTTAGTTTATGTATACAGATTTAATCTTGTTGCTGATTAATGTGTTGAAATCGTGGTCAGTGGAGGTATCAATTGGGGAGGCGTTATGGCTTCCAATATTATCACAATGAGGAGATGAAGATTCGACAATCAAGTTATTAGAGTTATGATCTTAATCCAATTGTTGTAGAGCACTAATTAGCTCAGGATAATTCTTTGAAGCACTATCTTCCCTGATCAGACTGGGCATAAGATTAGCAGTTGAGTCCATAGGCTTGTCTTTTGCTGTTAACAATAGACTTTAATTTTCTTCTGTAAACCTTGCTAAAAGTTTGGATCTGTGTGACTTTGGGAATTTGTTGATTTGTCAAGCTATCTTGTAATGAATGTGATTTACTCAGTTCATCATTTTTGTTTTCAATATCAATATTGCATTCTTTTCTTATTAGCCTTGTTTTTTTATTCATTCTTCTTGCAATCTTCAATATTGTGCCCCAAGTGGTAACAATAGTGACAATAGTTAGGAACGCTCTTGTAACTCACCCAACCCAGCAACCATCGTTTTCACCGAATCCAATCCAAATCTTTCTTTTAAGAACCTTCGAAACATCAATTTCTACTTGGGCAAAGCAAGCGTTGGTATTGGCACGATGATATTCAGGCACCACCGTTCTGAAAACATAGCCCAAAGTAACAACAAGATCTTCAATTATGTTTTTGTTATATAGATATTCAGGTAGCTTCTCAAATCTAACCCAGAGCAATACATTTGGGCTTTCGAAGTTCTTGTTACTGTCCGGACCCCACTTCACCAGCCTCATAACTTTTCCGTCCACGTTCCATATACATTTAGACCATATCTTAATCACATCGTCTTTATGACAGAATTCAAGCAGAATTTGTCGAGAATCTATAGACATATAACTATAAGCCTCTTTTAAACTTAAAGGATTCAAGAAAGGATAGGAGAACCGCACGTTTCGGTATGCCGTTGCTAAATTTTCTTATGAGGGTTATTCTTGATTGTTGTATCACCAATTCTTTCGTAGCTTTCGAATACTGTATAGAGTTATGGTCGTCTGCATTCTTGATAAACTCAAGTGAGGGGTCTGTACGTTCCGATTGTCCCAGCGAAGTTTTCAAAATTTCAGAATATGTTTTCTTGATGATGTTGGTTTTATTTGTTTCCTTGTCAGGTAAAAGAGCGGGAAATTCTTCCAGGTTGATGGCGGAGCTTGACATTTTACAGAATCAAAGAGGCCACCGGAAACCATTGGAAGCAGGGATGAAGAAAACAGGGTATAGCCAAAGGGAGAGTGAGAACAGGGCAGAAAAGCAACTCTAAAAGTATTCAGAGAGAAGCTTCCCTAGAAGAAGCGAAGAAAAATCAACCGGAGATTCAAGGGATGAGAATCTTCAGACAGAGATGCTCTGTAATTCCCGGCGACGGAGCGACTATCTTCGAAATCTCAAATTAAAACCCTTCTCATCCGTAATAGGTTTGTTGAATAGATCTTTATCAGTAAGTCTCTCTATATTTAATTGTATTTTTTTACATAATATTTTTTCAGCATAGCTTAAATTTTAATAATGGATTCACCATTCTATATATATTAAAAAAAAAATTAAAAGACGCGTACGAGATTCAACAGGGTCACTGTTCGAGTCTCGGTTTGTGTTCGGAAAAATAATATTTTGAATTGGACAGAGACAAAGCCTGTCCGATCCGCTAATAACCCTACTTACAGTAAATCAGCTAACACATATTATTCAAAGGAATTAATATCAAATTACAAATTCTTTTATGATGTCACATCTAAACAAAACAAAATTGCTACGCTTTCATTTGAACGGATATTAGAGTATATGTTTTGTTTAGTATATTCTGTTTGAAATAGACTACTTAGGCTAGGCATGCAAAACCTCCAAACCCATGGCTCCATACTCTCTTTTTCGTTGCCACGTCTACCCATTACCTGCAAACATGCCTCATTCCAGCATATACATTACTTCTCCGCAAACATGCCCCATTCAAAGAGTTGTCCAGACTCAGAGAAGCGCTTTCAACCAAGTCAATACGCATCTCTAAATAAACTTTCTCATTATGATTCATAAGAACTGAATCACATGTAGAGCTACACGGCACATAACCCCATATGAGTCTCTTGTAACCCAACCAAAACAACTTTACTAATATGAGAAGCATTCCGATTATAAAAATTAGTGACTTCGCACCCAATCATACCAATAGACCCAGTGTTCCTACTTCGAGCCAATTATTAGTGTAGTTTCAGGCTGACCAGTTGGTTGTTTAGAGTGTGGCAAGAAACTAGGATACAAACTAATTCTGGCCCTGCCTGTTTTAACAACTTCATGTCCCTTATAAAGAACTAGTAATGAGCTAGAACTCAGTGGTTTTTACCTCAAAAACCGCCCTTACAGACCGAATACTAAAGAAAGAGTAAGCTCCCTTGACCATTAGATCTCAAAGAGTCTTGTTTATTCATTTACTGATATGACCTTATAAGCAGTTTAAGACTCCCACACCTTCAAGCCGCTTCTAGTAACTTCATTAGACGTTTCTAGATAGCCACATCAAAACTATAAGCAAGGCATTGCCTTTAGGCCATATTCCCTAGATCAGACAATACTTAACCAATAAAGACATGGAACTAATTTCAATGAAACCCCAAAGAAACAAACTTTTTGCACACATAGTTACTTTTACACGCGAAGCCATACTATGAACATGGATTTTTCACCACAACCTAGATAAGATAACTAAATCCTAGTTTTACGGATTAAATAAACCAAAGATCGACTAAGTAGAACATTCATGGTAGCTCAAACAGGAAAAAACATAAATTTATCAACTACATAATGCCAGTGTCTGAATGATGCAATACTAGATAACAGATACAAGAACAGAAAACATTTATAGATAACAAATTAGAGTACTGCACATGGAGTTCTACTTATTCTTAATTTTAGGCAACGATTCTCAGTTCCGACAAGTGGGTTTTTCAATTAAGCCAAAAGGGTCCTTAAAACTTCACTTATTTTTTCATAAAAGCATTTAATTTTCAAAACCCTAATCACGACGACCACTGCCATTGTTGTCGTCCTGTTTAAACACAGATGAGAGATCAGAGTATAAAGAGACAACCTTTGATATGTTTGCATTGATTTCTTGAATCAAACCCACGTTTTCAACCATGTTTTCGGGTAATTTAGATTGGTGATTATCGTTAACTTTCTGGATCAGGACTCTGTTTCTGTCTAAAACCGACTGGGCTTGACGGAACTTGATATTTAGGTTTTCCCAGACCTCTGTGTCGTGATCTTCTTTGTCCGAAGTGATGCCGTCAAAAGATGCGTGTTGTCGTTTTCTGAGGTTTTCCATGATGGATTGGGTAGGTGCGAGTGTGAAATCGAACCCAACGTTATTCAATGTAGAGAAAACGTTGTTCCCAGGGATCTGTCTGATTTTGTTGTTTATCTTTAAGAAAGATTCACATGATCTCTTTCATAGATAAAGAGATGAATTAAATATTTATTTATTGGTATATCACGCGCTACTTTAAGCATAAGAAATTATAAATCGGTAGAGGTGTCAAACGGGTTGAATCAGCACCAACCGGTACCGTTTAAATCAGAACCACGGGTTGGAGTCCTGCCAGGTTGCGGTTCTGGCGGGTTGCAGTCCTGGTGGGTTGCGGTCCTGGCGGGTTGCTCTTATGCGGTCCTAATGGTCTGGCGGTCCTGCGAGGTTGCAGTCTTAATGGGCCAGTTTCACAGTTAAACCGCCAGTTCAAACTGCCAGGTTGCAGTCTTAATGGGCCAGTTTCACAGTTAAACCGTCAGTTCAAACCAGACGAACCATTTAAGAGCCGTTTACCGGTTCAAACCATTAGTCAAACCATTTAACCATTTAAGAACCGTTTATCAGAATATATTATAATGTTATTTAAAATTAATTTGTAAGTGTTAATTGAATCTAATTTCAATAATTGAGTTAATTATTCTATTTCATGTATTTTAATTTAAATATGTTATCATTTTAATGGAAATTTTATAATCATCAATTACATTCTAAAAAAATAATTGTAATTTGATTTTGATACGTTTTCTTTTCTATTTATATTTATGTATTTAAGATATTTTATTTAATATTATGTAGATATTAAATAAAATAAGTACATCTACTTGTATTTCGATTACAAATTTACAACATTTGAAGTATAAATTTAATATTTGAAGTATTCAATTTTTGAAGTATAAATTTAAAGTTTTAAAAATTGTATAAATTTGGATTATGTTCCAATTGCATAAACACATGTAATTTGGTTGTGAAATAAATTCAAAAATACCAAATGTGTTTCAATTAACTATATGTAATTTGGTTCCTAAAAAGAAATTATATTATGATGGCATAATTAAATATAATTAATTAAATATATTTATTTAGGAGATTAACATCATCAACAATATAAACTATCTATTATGTTCCAAATTAACTTGTTAATAATATAAAATTTCTTTCAATAAACTAGAAAAAAAAAGGAATGGTTTATAATATAAAATTTCTTTCATTAATCTAGAGAATTTAATTTGTATAAAAATAATTATTGTTTACAAAATTAATTTACTTGTAATAATTTTTTCAATCAGTTATTAATATACTATCTACTAAATCTATATTTTATTTGATCAATTATTTTGATAAAAAGAATATAAATACTATGTTATTTTATTTTATGTATTTTTAGGCTCTTAATTTGGAGTGATATTAATTTTTATATAATACAATAGTCATTCATCTGCTTACATTTAAAAAAAAATTAAATTTTTTATATAAAAAAATCAGTCACGGATGACGTCAGCAAGTGACGTCATCCGTGACGTCACCGTGCGGACCATCCGCTCAGACGTGCGGATGGTCCGCACGATTCAAAAGGTAACGGCTAGTAGAACTAGCCGTTACCTTTTTGAAACTGGGGCATCCGGACCTGCGTCCGGATGGTCCGGACGAAAAAAAAATCGAATTTTTCAGAAAAAAAAACTGGGTCTCCCCTATAAATAGAGGAGACCCCAACTTCAACCTCACACACTCTCTAAATCTACTATAAACTCTCTAAATCTCTCAACTTGTTCTAGATTTTGTTATTAAGCTTAACTTTTGTATTTTACATATTGTACTTCTGTTTTCGAAATAGTTAGATTTTTTTTTTCGAAAAAAAATTGTTATTAATTTGTATTAGTTATTATTTGTGCTTATTTCCTATTTCCAATGCCGTCTTGTGGCTTCAACAACAGGTTAGGACAAGCAACTCCGAAAACTGATTTTTCGGAATTTTCTTCTTTTATGATGTCTCCTCCACCCGAGAGGAATCCGATCACACGACGCATCAAATGTGCCACTGAACCTACGAATATGAGTAAGACTCTCAAACAAAATTTTAGTTTGAAATGTTCTGATAAGGAGAGGCGAAACTTCAAACTTGTTAGTATTACACGTACGACTGTTAGTAAGACCGCCAAACCAAATTTTAGTTCTAAAATGGTCGACAAGGTGACACGAAGTGTCAAACACCCAACTATAACCAAGAGGTCCAAGACTAAGAGTAAGACCGTTGTTCCTAAACAAAGTCTTAGTACGAAGACGAAGATGGTCGATTTGATTGCTGCTGCGTTAAGTAAGGTTAATCGTGAGACTCGAGGACAAGTTTTGGGAGATCCATTACAAATTGCAGCTACTGTTGAGAAAGTTTTGCAACTTAAAAAAGTGGTTAGCGACAAGAGACTAAAAAATGTATTTTAGCAATTGTAATATTAAATATTTTAATATAACTTGTAATATTTTAGCATTTGTAATATTAAATATTTTAATATGACTTGTAATATTTTAGCATTTGTAATATTAAATATTTTAATATAACTTGTAATATTTTAGCATGATAAAATATGATTTTGGTTTAAAAAATAATAAATAACACTTGTTATATTTAAAACCAAATCACAATAATAAAATTCAAAATGTAATATTAAAATTACAACAATATAACTTAAAAATAATAAATAACACTTGTTATATTTAAAACCAAATCACAATAATAAAATTCAAAATGTAATATTAAAATTACAACAATATAACTTAAAAATAATAAATAACACTTGTAATATTTAAAACCAAATCACAATAATAAAATTCAAAATGTAATATTAAAATTATAACAATATAACTTAAAAATAATAAATAACACTTGTAATATTTAAAACCAAATCACAATAATAAAATTCAAAATGTAATATTAAAATTATAACAATATAACTTAAAAATAATAAATAACACTTGTAATTAGATAAAACCAAATCACAATATTAAAATTCAAAATGTAATATTATAATTACAACCATATAACTTAAAAATAATAAATAACACTTGTAATATTTAGAACAAATATAATAAAATTCAAAATGTAATATTAAAATTATAACCATAAATTTTGTAATATTTTAACATGATAAGATATAGTTTTGGTTTGTAATATTAAAATCAACACTACTAATATTAAATCTAAAAACATAGTAATAATAATATTGAAAATATGATAATAACATAAGTAATATTTAAAATTTTGGACTATATAATAATTACAACACTTAAAATATTAATAACCAACACTTAAAATATTTTAATCTCAATATTTTTTAAATATAACATTTTGGTTATAAAATAAATACAATCAGCATAATATTTACCAATAAACCGCCGGGTTTTTACAAATAAACCGTGGTTTCGCAGTCCTGCCAGGTTGCAGTCCTGTCGGGTTGCAGTCCTGCCAGGTTGCGGTCCTGGCGGGTTGCTCCTTATGCGGTCCTGGCGGGTTGCAGTCCTGGCGGGTTGCGGTCCTGCCAGGTTGCAGTCCTAATGGGCCAGTTTCGCAGGTAAACCGCCAGTTCTTAAGCAGGTTGTCAGCTTTGAACCGTGGTTCCTGAACCATTAGACACCTCTAAGTGAGACCCTAAATCCTATATTTTTTTTAAATCGTGAAATTACCAAAATACCCCCACATATAAAAACCATAATTTTTTAACTATCCATTCTCTTCTTTTCCTCCTCTCTTTCCTACCACTTCTCTCTCCAAAATTTAAAAAAAACACAAACTTTAAAGATTTCAAACTCCCACCCAAACTTTTAGTAAACATTAATTATTAAAAGTTAAACCCAATTACTCCAAGCATGGATTTAAGCGACTATAATGCCGATTGGAGCCGCAACGTTGATGATTTCCTTTCGGAGGTGGAGGAGCCGCTTACTGACCACATGGAGAGTGTAACTGAGGTAAAAATTAGCTTTTTTATGCATAGAACAAATTTTGGCATTTTCGTGCCTTCAGATGTACACTTCCACGCAAGAACACGCGTGGAAGATGACACATCTTCGCATGAACGCGCGAAGATTTTGCCAAATCTTCGCACAATCATGCGAGGATTTGGCAAAATCTTTGCGTATTTATGCGAAGATTGTGCCAAATCTTGGTATGGAAATGCTTAGATTTGGCAAAATCTTCGCATTAACATGCGAAGATTTGGCACAATATAGGCATGTTAATGCGAAGATTTGGCACAATCTAAGCATTTTCATGCGAATATTGGGTTTGTCTTGGTTTTGCATGTCCTTTTTGGTTGAATATTGGGTTTGTCTTTATTCTTTGACTTGTAAATACATGTTTGTGTTTGTGTAGGAACCGGAGGAAGCACCATGTAACATGGCGGATTATAGTCAAATATTTAGGACGGATAATTTCTATACCAAGGCGGAATTGATCGAATGGGTTGATAAATAGAGCAAGAGTATAGGATTTATTGTCGTGGTAGATAAAGATGACGATGGTAGTAAAAACGGTAAAACACCGCGGTTATATTTCAAGTGCGAGAGGCACGGTGTTTACAAGTCGAGGCCTAAACCGGGGATTGTGAAGAAACGACGAGATTGTTCATCCAAAAAATGCGGATGTCCGTTCATGATTAAGGGCAATCCGGTGTTAGAAGCACCCGAGTGGAAATTGGTAGTTATAATTGGAGAATACAACCACCAACCCTTCTTGCATTTGGATGGTCATTCACGGGCCGCGAGGTTAAAAGCGGAAGAGGAGGAGTATGTTCGTAAACTCACAACAATCGGTTCTCGGCCAAGAGATATATACTGTGGATTGAAGTTAAGAGATCCGGAAAATGCATCTAGTATGCGTACCATCTACAACATGCGGCACAAGCACCAATTGGTTGATAAAGCGGGCAAATCCCAAATGCAATACTTGTTTGGTAAGTTAAAGGAGCACGAGTACTATGTTTGGGAGCGCACAAACAAAGAGACTGACGAAATCCTAGAATTGCTTATAATGGATAGCACGTACAAGACTACAAGGTATAAATTGCCTTTGCTAGAAATAGTTGGCCAAACTTCGACGAAAAAGACCTTTTGTATAACTTTTGTTTTTATGAGCTCGGAGAAAGAAGAGAACTACACGTGGGCAATGAGCGTTCTAAGGAGAGTGATGGTGAACAACATGTGCGCATTACCAAATATTATCGTCACGGATAGGGAGTTGGATTTAATGAACGCTATCGATGAGGTATTCCCGGATGCAACTCATATGTTATGCACTTGGCATATAAATAGGAACATTAGCTCATACTCTAAGAAAGTTTTGCCCAAAGCGGACATGGGGGAGGAGTTCTTAGAATTTTATGTTGCGGTTCAACATTCGGCGACAATCGAAGAGTATAAAAAAAACCTCTCCGACTTGCACCAAGCCTACGCATATTGTCCCAAGGTTCTCGAGTACTTGATGAAACAATGGATAGACCCTTACAGACACAAATTCCTTAATGTCTACACTAACAAGATTAAACATTTGGGCAACCACACTAGCAACTGGTGAGTTATATTATCATATGTATACATTACTATATTTAATTAGTTGTTAGACTTGTAACAAATTTAAGTTTATGGTTTAGGGCGGAGAGTGCTCACTCTAGTCTAAAACGGGCAATCGGCACAAGCCTATGCACGTTTGAGCAATTTTGGGATAAAGTTCATGCGTTGCTTTGCATTCAACACTCTACCATCTTCGAAACGTTCGAACGAAGTTTGTTTCGTCCTAGACAAGCATCTAGGGGAGCTATCTTTCGCGACATCAAAGGTAAACTTTCATGTACGGCCATTCAAATATTAGAAGAAACTATTAAAAAGGCCGGGGATTTGTGGTTCACTCCCGCAAAGTGTGGTTGTGTAATTAGGACAACACACAATTTTCCTTGTGCGTGTGAGTGTGCTATGATCGCGAAAGAAGGATGATGCAAATCCTAGATCCCGCTAGAAGCCATGTTTTGGAACCTAAGGAACCGGTTGTCACAAAAGGTCGGAAAAAAGCCGGTCCCGACAAGTCAACTAAGCGGAACCCATGCGAGTGGGAATACGATAGTTTAGGCGCTATTACTGCCAGCACGATAGGTAGCACGGCCGCATCGGCGGTTAAGGCATTTTTAGT
This sequence comes from Limnanthes douglasii subsp. nivea, assembly GCA_036936605.1. Lineage (NCBI taxonomy): Eukaryota > Viridiplantae > Streptophyta > Magnoliopsida > Brassicales > Limnanthaceae > Limnanthes > Limnanthes douglasii. The sequence goes on along the minus strand of JAUPFV010000002.1, from coordinate 107,101,587 downwards.
ACGCAAATCCAAGTCCAAAGATAAAGCGCCACCAAAAAAGGAGAAAATGAATCGATCTAGAAGATCGAATAAAGAAAAAGGATTGAGCGCCTACGAGAGTTGTTTTCCCGAGTACTTGCACAACTACATAAGTAGCGTTGAAGACGTTGCTCCGGACGGTAATTGTGGATTTAGGGCAGTAGCTTTGACGATTAAAAGCAATGCGGACGCATGGGAGGCAGTGAGAAGGGATTTGATGTATGAACTTTCAAGTCAACGTGATCTTTGGGAAAGGGTTTTTGATGGTGCACAACGTGTTGACAATCTATTGCGGAGATTGGATTGTTTCAAAATGTACAAGAGCGGAACTAGGCACTGGATGACATTACCCGACTTTGGGTTGGTGATAGCCACCCAGTATCAATGTATAGTATACCATGTCTCTCTCCAACTATCATACACCGTATCTTCCTTTGCGTGGTGTGCCTCCAAGATCATGCCCTATTGTCGAAGTTGGAATTGGTTTCGTACACGGTAAATATTTCGTGAAAGTAAGTAAACTAGTATATTCTTGATACTTAGTTTTCATTTTATCAAAAAATACGCGACGTATTTAATGTTTCTATATAATTGAAATTTTCAGATTGTATTAGACGGACCGTTGCCGCATATATACCCAACGTGGTTTGCGTTCCGCACTTGCGCTGAAGTTACAAATTGGGCCATACCAATAAGCGAACGTCTCAATAAGTATCCCCAAATTAAACCAGCACAACCTCCAACATTACATGATGGGGATGATGATTTCTACGATTTGACCGGGGATGCATAATGCGATGTTGTATTTTTATATTTTGTGTTACTTGTTTTTTTAATCCTTTCGAAACACATTTCGCTACCTCCGACTACTATTGTTTTGGTTGATATTAATTACGACTTTTATTTATTTTTTATGTGTATTTTGTTTTATCCAAAGTATGTTCTGAAGATGTGCAAATTTATTTATGTTTTTTGAATGGACGTATTTTATTTTCAAAATAGAACCTTTCTCAAATACAGGCCTTAATAGGTACCCATTTGCTATGAATTTTGCTTGAAGGTCATTTTTTTGGATACACGACCTCAAATGTTGTTAAAACTATGTTTTAAGACCATCAGTAACTATCTACGCGCGAAAAAAAAATCAAAACTAACCTGAAACCCCTTTTTTCGAACCAGAACGTTTTTCGGCACTAGAAAACATGTTCCTGTACAAATACACGCATAGTAGTGCGTGTATTTGTATAGGCACACGTTTTCTAGTGCTGAAAAACGTTCTGTTCGGAAAAAAAGGGTTTTAAGGCATTTTTAAAAAGAAAATCGAGCATTTGTAGTCACCAATGGTCTTAAAACATAGTTTTAAGACTATTTGAGGTCGAAAATCCAAAAAAAAAATTGACCTTCAACCAAAATTCATGGCAAATGGGTACCTTATAAGGCCTTTATTTGTGGGAAATTTTTTGTGGACTTCTAAACAAACTGAAGCCGTAAAGGCTAACCAATTAAAAAATAAAACAACAAATACGAGCATTGGTCGTTTGAACAAAAAAAGAACAAACTCAACATTAACTTATGCAAAAAAAGAAACATGAAATCGAGAAATCATATACTGCCAAACATATAATGCCAAAAAACATTGGAGGTCTCGTTATAGCGAGACACCTAATAATAGAAGTTAGGCTATAATGAGACCCATACTGTTGCCCGCCCACCAAAATTGACTCGTCCCCTATAAAATATGACATAAAATCAAGAAATCATAATATACTTGCCAAACATTTAGCATTCAACATAAATATAAAACTCGTTAACGTTTACACATGGAGTTTACGGCGGACGAAGACTACCATATGCTTTAAGCTGTGAAGATTGCCTGCCAGATACTGGGGGAGGATACCAGCGACCAGTTTTTCGAGCGTGTCCTATGTACGATGTACATAGGCTACGGTCGTTTGGGTACAAGAGGTATCGTTGTGCGTACTCGTGAGCAAATCAAACACATATACCTTTTTTGCCAGCCAATACAGCATTTGTGCTTCTTGCCATCGTTAATTAAGCAAGAAGCAGCTACCGTCTGGAACCTGAGCTCGATAGACTACATCACGAGGGATATGGTAGCATTTCTGGAGGATAAGATTATTGCAAGGGGGGGAGTTGATGATGTTGAATACAAACTGCGATACGAATAAGCCTTCCACTGATGTTATTTCAAGTTTTTATTTTCGTATCGGTTGTTATTTGAAGTTGTTATTTTTCATTCCAGGTTTTTTTGTTTATGATGGATTTCGTCAGTTGTTGTTATTTGAAGTTGTGATTGAATGAATGTAAACTTTCGATGTTTTAATTTCGAATGTTAAAAACAATAACAACTAAAACTTCAAAATATGTCGATTGCATAAAAACATTACAATTTAATCAAAAGCATTGCATAATTAGAAATACAAAAGCAAATAACTGAAAACATATGATAGATAAGCTAACCCTGAGTTAGCATTTCACACTTAGTTTTATGGAGTCGGGTAGTTCATTCCATACTCGTCTGAATCACTACTTCCCTCGAGAGTTGAGTAAGTTTTGACGGCGCTGGCTATTGCGTCGGCTATTTCTTGCTCAATTTGCTGCATCGCATGTGACACCATCTCCTGCGTAATTGTACCTTGGGATCCCATGTTGAATACTTTTCGGACGTTGTCTTGGACTTCGTCAGCCAGTGACTCAATCTGTATAGTCACTGTTCTAAGATAAGCTAGCCTATCGAACACTTCTTCGCGTCCGCGTGGTCGGGGCATTAAGCATCCTGGACACGATACCTCCCTACCGTAGTTGAAGAACATTCTGCACAAAACCGCATCGATGAAACCAGGAATCTCTTCTTGCATCGTACCTCTGACGAAGTCAAATGCGACTAGGAGGTTTGCATCTTCGTACACATTCCACCCTGAATCACTCATTGTTGTAACTTAAGATGTTTTGTTTTATAGTAAGATTCTAGTATTTATAGACTCGAAGTCGGTGTGCCAATTCTTAAATAATTCGCGGGAAATAGGTTATTTCTTCCCGCGTAAAATAATTAGCGGGAAACAAGGTTTTTATTCCCGCTCTACAATGCTGCCATGTCAGTTGATCTGTTAAATCATAATAAATGACATTAAAAAAATCTATTATAATAATATTATTATAATTAAATTTAAAGAATATTATGTATTTTGAGGAGTCATAAACATCCAGTTATATGCTCCTGGATGTTTGGGCGGGAAAGTTTTAAAGCCGGGTGTGTTTGGCGGCAATTTTTGCAGGTGTCTCGTTATAGCGAGACGTCTAATAATGGAAGTTACACTATAATGAGACCCCTACTATTGCACTGCTACATTTGAGTACTGATGTAAATATTAGATGTCGCGAAGGAAAAATTATCTGAAACATAAAATGATACATTGCCCACATAAAAATGGGAACAAAATAAAACGGGCATTCAAATAAGAAACACTAGTACATGGTAAATGTAAAATACAACAAGTTCACACATTAACTTAAACAAACAGTACAGAAACTCCGAGATGCAAACAATTAAAAACATAACGTAATGCCCATTAGTCGAAGTCATATCCCAAGTTATCGTCAGAGTGAGTCACCTCTTCCCTTTCAGTAATCCTATTCTGAAGATACATTACCATATCCCTAGTGATGTAGTCTACCACCGTCATGTTCCATACGGCGGCTGCTTCTTGCTTAATTTTAAATGGTAGAAACAAGTAAAAGATCCATTGGTTTGCAAAAAATGTACCTTCGCTTGATTTGTTCACGGTTACGCACAACAAAACCTTCCGTTCCTAAACGGCCGTAGTTATAGTACATCTTACACAAGACTAGGTCGAAAAACGCATCGCCACTATCTTCACCCAACTCACGCAGGGCAAGTTTCACTGCCTCAAGCAAATGGTAGTCTTCATGAGGGGTAAACTCCATTATTGCACTGTTTATGTTTGAGGAGTGCCAAGCATCATGTTATATGCTAGTGGATGTTTGGGCGGGAAATGCATTAAACACGGGTGTTTGTGGTGGCAATTTTTGTAGGTGTCTCGTTATAGCGAGACATCGGATAATGGAAAGTAAACAACAGATATAAAGTCAACACAAAAGAAATAAATGATAATCAATCTCTGTACTCGTGATCTATACGGTATATCTCCTCCAAAGGGTCCCGAAGGTCCTCCACACTAATGTCGGGGTGGCTACGGTCGTACGTCTGTATATCCAGTATGCGCAAAGTCAGCTCGTGCAGTGTGGTGGCATGTGTGTGTGGTGAAGGGTTCACCCCTATCTGTGCATCATCTCGGTGAGCCTCTGGATCAGATATGATGTACCACAAGTTCTTCGTAACCCATGAAGAGTAGATCAAAGTGGTACCATCCTCCTGACCAGGAATAAACTCCGCACCCTTCAGACTCGGGTGAATACAGTGTGACTGCCAGTTGTCCCAAGTGAATGCATCCCAGAGGTAGAGGGTGTTCGCACGACGAACCCTACTAGAACCGGTAAGAACAGGATGCAATGAACCAGGAACTTGTATTTAAAAAAAATTCTAAACTATGTAGGACACATGCGCAATACAAACAATATTAATATTTCGAGTAGCAAAATATTACCTGCTGGATGCGACCCAACTGTCTAGCCACCCGGAGCGGATAGTACGTCTCGGCAATGTCCGACACCTTCAGCGTCGCATCTATCCAAGCTATATCAGCGTGACCTCGAGCATCCCGCATGGTCGTATACGGCATGAATGATACCTGCAAAATATTAACAAACCATTTATCATTAGCAACTTATATTATGGTATACAATAATTGAAATGAAACTGATTATAACTTACATCGTGCTCGGTGGAGGTAGCTAGGTGATCTCGAACACCGTCTCAAGCCTCTTGGCTTTTTCGAAACTTCGGCGGCGCATGCAGGCACAAAGTAGGATCCACGATACTATACCTCGGGTACTGATGAACTGAAAACGACTGGAAATGGTCGTAAATCCACGTCTCTAACAAGGCCAAAAATCCAGAAATACCCGAAGTAACGTGTAGGCAACCTCTGCCTAGCTGGTAGTAGATCTGCGCGAGTATCATCTGTCCCCAGTTATACCTCCCCGAGCTACTATAATCATGTATGAACGGTAAGTAGTCGAGGCTAATGTTGTTGCCCGACTTGTTGGCCAAAATGGTACAGCCAAAGAAGTGCAACAAGTATCCCCTAGTAACTCGGCGGGCATCCTGCTCAGTGATATCATCCTCGTAATACTGATCAGTGCAGAATCTCCTCTTCAGCCACGCAAGGCGAACATGCATCTTACCACCACACTTGTTCTCCTTAATCTCCGCCTCAAGCTCCCTAACGCTGCACCCAAGTAAGCGAGCGTATGCCGCACTACGCTCATCAGCAGTAGGGTACTCGTATATCTCACAGTTGACACCCACAACTGAGAGCCCTGTGATCATATGGACATCATCTAGGGTGACGGTCATCTCCCCGAAAGAGAAATGGAATGTGTTCGTCTCGGGATGCCATCTCTCCAAAAATTCCTCAATCAAATGGACATTAGTAGACCACTTACCTAAGGCGTCAAAAATGGGCCCGAAACACGTGGTCATAACCTGCTCACGTATCCGTTTCTGGCGGACTCTCAAGTCCCAGGCACGGTGGGTATGGTACATGGCATAACAGCGCAACTGTACCCGGGGCTGCATTAAAAACATACAATATATATAAACATATATGCAATCTAACATTTAAGATAAACCAATAACCAACATGTTCAATATATATGCAGTATAACAACTAAGATAAACCAATAACCAATAATTTAAATCAAAGGTATAACATATAAGATACACCTACAGCGAATAAATAGAATAATGAATAAAACATCTAAGATAAACCAATAACGAATAAATTTAATAACATATAAATTCATTCTAACCTAAACTAATAAATTTTCTAAGAAATATAATTTATAACACAAACCAATAACAAATCCAATGCAGTAGACAGTGTTAAAACCAAACGGATAACCAATCGAATGCAATAGACAATAAATAAACCTATAACTGTAGCACATACCAAATTGCCTCTAATAATAATAACTTTAAAAAGTAAATTAAAACTAAAAAACTTACATCGCCTTTGAAGATGCTATATGCCTCATGCTCTTTGTAGGCATGGAAAGTAGAGTGTAGGTCTACGACGTGAGAATTATATCTACGGAAGTGTTGGTCCGTAGATATGCGACGCTGGACAAGGCGGCCGGCGACCTGTAAGGTCCCTCTAACACGGACGCGGACGCTCCGAGACGTCTCAGCACGTGCGAGCTCCTCCGTCTCGTGAGCCGAGTCATAATCTGTATCAGTAACGGGAGGACGTGGACGCGGAGGCATCCTACACAATACAAAAATGAGTAATTAGACGAATTGAAAATAAAAAAAAAATGGAAAAGGGACATTTAATCGTGGATTTGGGCATTTCCACGCATATTCTTGCGTGGAAATGCCCAACAGCCGAATTCATCCCCTCGAACCTAAATCTGCCCAAATCAACCCCAAAACAAACACCCCTAAATGATCCTAATCTCATAACTAACAATATACATGCAATTAAAATCGAACAAAACAACTCCAAATACATAAAAATTAGATTTTTCTACCCGAATGTTAAACTCTAAATATCTCTAAAAAAACCATGGAAAATGAATTTTTTTTGCATGAACAAGTATAGAATCCTTACTTTAACAGCTTCCTGGCGTTGGATTTGAAAAAAAAAGCGCTTAAAAAACGTGAGTTTTAGGAGAGGCTAGAGAGAGTTAGGGTTTGAAGAGGGGAAAGAGGAACAAATTTTTTGTTTTTGGTATTTATATGAATGTCAATTTTGTAAATAATGGGGCTCTCGTTATAGCCAAGTCGGGTCTCACTATAACCGGATCTCACTATAACCGGGTCTCACTATAAAGAAAACGGGTCTCATTTTAGCCTAGCCCATTATAAATAGTTCTGTAAATGCTAGAAGTTAGAATGATCAATAAACATCCTAGCAAAAATAGATTTGATACAAATAAATTCACAATACAAATAAAAAATATTGAAAAAAATATATAGATTAAGGAGTTAAATTATTTTCTTTATATATTAAAGATAATTGACGTAAGTTTTATTTTATATTTTAAATTTTTTGAAAAAACATATATGTTACTGTTTATTTTTCTATCAAAAAATATGACCAGTTCAATTCATGAATTTTATGTGTTTTTGATATAATATTGGTTTTCCAAGTTAAAAACAAAATCTAATTGAGTTGGTAGGGGTATATTTTTTCACAATTTTTAGAAGTATTGAGACAAAAAAAAATATTTTATTTAATAAAATTATTAAAACAAATTCGTTTTTAGATGTTTAAAAAAATTGAACTATAATATTTCACTAGATGTATTAATAATAGATGAATAATATGTAGAAAAAGACAAGGAAGAAAGACAACTAGGATTTTATTATTAGCGTATCACATCAATGAGTATTTATAGATAAAACATATAAACTAATAGGTGTGGGCTTAATATCTCTAACCCTCTTTTTCAAACTCGTAATGCCTATTAGTGTCGGTTTATTACCCATAATAAAAATCAAAATTGGATCTAAAACCAAGCACCAAACTCAAAAACCATAATAAAAACAAAACGCAAAATCAAAATCAAAATCTTCGATCTATACACAAATTCCAAATTCCAAATTCCAAACTCCAAACTCCAATCTAAATCCAAATCCAAATCCAAATCCAAATCCAAACGACAAACAAAATCCAAACACCAAATTAATCCAAACTAATCAAAATGACAAACATCAGTCTAAGCAAACGTTAGACATGATCTAAACGTCAAACAAAATCTATACCAAATCCAAATCCAAACAAAATCTATACCAAATCTAAATCCAAATCCAAATCTAAAACTAAATTCAATAACCATCAAAATGAGTAAAACAAAATCTAAACCAAATCGGAAACTAAATCCAACAACCATCAAACGAATCCAAACAAAATCTATACCAAATCCAAAACTAATTTCAACCACCATCAAACGAATCCAAACAAAATCTATACCAAATCCAAAATATAAATTTATACCGAATTTATAATTTTACCAACAAAAATATTGCACTGTTCCAATAATGATTTCTTCTGAACCATAATATCAAGTCACAATCCAACCAGTCAGATTCAAGGATTAGATGTTCCAAACACACTGTTCGAAATTCAGACAACCCATCATCGTTTGCCTCTCGATCAGGTCTGTTGATTGTGGCTGCACGCAACGGAATAAAAAATCTGAACTTTTCACCAAGAAAACGAATATCAATCAATTTTTTTCTTTCTTCAAGTGGAAAACTAAAACAACTTCCCGCGAGCACAGCGGAAGATACGAAAACATAAAACCTACGCTCTAATAACATGTAGAAAAAGATAAACACATAATGACAACTATAGTTTTATTATTTAGAAAGCGTATCAATTATAATCAGTATAGGATCTTATTTATAGATAAACATATAACTTAATGGGCTTGGGTAATGAAGATTAGGAATTTTTAAAAACTATCATTACAGTGAGTGATGTTTTTATAAAAGAATATTCTTGTGACCAAAGGTCATGAGTTCGAGTCCCTCTACATACGCTTTCTCGGCTGAGTCTGTCACCTTGTGTGGTTTACCTTATGGCGTTGGTTTACAGGCTATCGCGTCAGAATGAGGGTTTACCTTGTGCGCACTCATTGCACTCTGAGTAGCGGCTGCAGATTCCCTCCGAAAAAAGAAATCTATACGATATATAAAGGGTTCGAATAAATTATAGCCAAGAATTTGTATGACTACATAGTAGTCTTTAGTACACACAAACTTTAGTGGAAACGAGAAAAAAAATATACTTATTGTAAAAAAATTACAATTTATGTTTTAAGTTGTAAATTTAAAGATTTAAAAATAAAGTCAAAACACGGTCAATGTTTGGGTATCATTACTTTCTATCTATAATTTTGATGTTTGTTATGCACTTAGTTGTAAGTTAAACATTTAATTGATATTAACAATTTGAAATTGAATGATATATATTTAGTTATAAATTAAACATTTACCCGTATATATATTTAGTTGCTAAATTATATAATAAGCTAAATATTTATCCATTAAGGTCTAAGTTAAATATTTAGCTAACCAATTAAATGATAAGTATTTTAATTATAACTTAAACGTTTAACTTTCATGTGTGTTTAAAAGCACTTACATACGTACTTACATGACATTTACATGAACTGTAAATATTTAGTTGACTTTAGTTAACTAGGTAAATTTGTATATTCAAATATAATTTAAACATTTAAATTTGTTTATTTTGTTGTCGAAGTAAACACGGTAGAAGCGTACTATAAAAATCTAGCATCATTGTGTGAATTATTCGCTCGTTAGCCTAAATGAATTGAATAGATTATGTCGTTATGAAGATCAAAATACGACCACGAATTTCTTAATCATCAAACCAACTAGATCAAACAATACGGAAGTAGAACAACCAATCGGTAAGCCCGTATTCGTTATCAATATTTCTTTTTTATCACAATAATCAATGTCGTAATTATTCTTTTACTTTGTAGCTCCTAGAGTCCTCACGCAACCTTTAAAAAATACATTGGTACTAACCAATGCAATTTTGAACTTTTTGGAGAATATGTTCACAAGCTCCTAAAGAAGAAGAATTTTGGGATTCCCAAATCTTTCGAGCTAAGTAAGTTTTGTACTGAACCAGATAATACGAGTCTGTTGAACTCGTAACTAGTCAGTCATGTAGCCCATGTGGGCCTAAAATAATTTTCCTACGTTATTATAGATTCTTGAATATATTCATAAAACGAGTAACAAGTGATGGATGCCTTTTTAGGTAAACACACAGTTTACCTTGCACATGTGAAATAACGACAATAGCAAGAGAACGTAGATACATTCATAAGGAATACGTCGATATATATTGGAGAAGACTAGATATTGTTCATAGATTTGGCACTTCATATTGAGATGTTATTCTAAAAAAAATCTTATGATAGATAATCCCATACATAATAACGAATATGAAAAACAAGATCATGTTATCAATAGGGTTATGCAGCTCTTAAATACCAAAACTAGTTATGCCCAAGAGCCTAAAGAACCGATTAGAGCTAAAGGTAGGCAAAAGGCCGACCGAATAAACGGAACCCTAGTTCTTGGGAATATGGCATTAAACAACCCACGAATACTAATACACCCATAAACACGTTAGGTAGCACACTCATGAACATGTAAGGTAGCACACTCATGAACATGGCTGTGGTCGTTCGTATCTGACAACGCATCATCTGAATGTGACCCATCTGATGGTTCACACGCTCAAGATAGTATAACATGACTATGTCGAATGATTTCAAAGTATGGTTGATTAAACTGACCTTAAACGGCTGCATACCTCGTATAAAAACGTTTTGGAAGAAAGGTGACCTGGATAAGTATTCAAAAGTTAGTATATATTAAAATTAGTATATATAAATGAAAATTAGTATAAACTAATAAAACATAATAAGACTTACATCTAGTATAACAGACATAGCGTGTGTGTGTCTCATATCGACTCGAATAATCTGAGAGACGCTGACTTTTTGTGGAGCATAGAGGCTGATGTGCGTTGAGGCTATAGAAAAAACACTGTATAATAAAACACTAAACGACCTAAAATGTTTAAAAATATAAGCCTCGATTAGTCAAGTAATTCGGAATACCAAAAACTGGTATAGACTTTCCCAAACCAACTGACCCGGTTACACATCTCCATCGTCTTGTACTGGTTTACAAACTGTAAGTAATCAAGAAAAATACCATTATCAGTTTTGTTGGTGCATATAATAGCTCATAACAAGTACAATATATAAGCTCGGGTAGCATGATTGCATAGCTGATCGGTGGCCTACCATAATCATATCGTCTATGAGATAATATATCCCGCAACCACTCCAAAGCAAGACTATTCTCACCCCTAAGGTACCTACCCAGCTCAACAAACCGTAGACCAAACATCCTACCATACTCTCTTAATTTATCTGTCTCATTTGCAAAAGAAAGAACGATGAAAGTATTACCTACAACGAGAAATCCAGTAAGAACATAGACGTCGTCGAGCATGAGAGTAATCTCGCTGAAAGAGAAATGTAAAAAAGATGTCTTATCATGTTAATGCTCGAAAAAACACGTTAAACAGATGATACTATACGGTCCGATAATAATACATATGACCCTTTCGCGTACTGTTAGTCTGAGTACGACTTTAGCCTACACATTTATCAAAGTAAATTATACAAAACAATTTGTTTAATTTTCATGTCACGTTAAAAGTGGTCGCTAAGTAAAAAAAAGAAAATGGGTTGGGTTGTTAAACCCTAACCCTAATAAATCAAGAAAATTAAACATTCCTCCCAAAAGAAAACCCCTAGACTCCACACTCCACAAACCAAAGCCTTACAATATGGTTCAACAATTATGTGGACAAAACAAGTATTTTCTCCCCGGACTCGGTGATGGCCGAGTTGGCTCGGGGCGGCGACTTTGTCTAATCAGTTCACGTATTCTTTACAATGCGTAAGCTCTTTCTCAGTCCAAACCGTTCCACTTCCCCTTGCGCCATTATACCTTGCTCTGCTTTGCACGATCTTCGATTCAGAAATCAAACCCACCAAGAAAATCTTATTTTTGGGTATGAATCAGACTCTTTCGTGTCCTCTGCTTTGATCGATATGCACACGAAATGTGGTCAGTTAGGGGATGCACTGACGCTGTTTGATAAAATTCCTCCGAGAAATAGAGTGTCGTGGACGTGTATGGTTACCGGTTATGTTCAGAATGGGAACCCACATGAAGCGTTCTCGGGTTTTAAAGAGTTTTTGGTAGAAGAAAACGATGGTGGGAGATGTGATGAGGTATTTGTTGATCCAGTCGATATGGCTTCAGTTCTTTCTTCTTATTCTCGTTTGTGTTCCAGAAAAATGTGTTACGGGACTCGTTAGGCACGATAAATCCAAACTAGAAACCAGACGAAAGGTTCAAATAATGGTAGAATAAGGACTATGAGATAATGTTATAAGTAAGATGATTACCTCTAAGAACACAAATTCTCTTAGGTGGGTATTTGAATAGACAATGGAGAGAAGTAAAATAACTTGAAATTATGATTATCCCTTTTGAGTTTCCAATTTCCTTACATATAGATTTAGAGACATAAATAAGGAGAACCAAACAGACATCAGTTTAGGATTTAAAAGTAACGTATAGATGTAGCAAGAGACCAATAGGATCTTTGTAATATCCCCCTTCTTCGGAATATCCTTGTCCTCAAAGATTGAAATTTGGGTACTTGGCGACAAATTTTTGGTAAAACTCCCAAGTAGTAGCCGATGGTGGATAACACTTTCATTGAACGAGAACTTTGGTGACAGCGGCGTTACGGTGCTTGATTGTTTTTTGGTCCAAGATTGCTTCGGGTTCTTTAGAATTTCCCAAGTTGACGAGGTATGGAGGCAAAGCAGATATTGTTGACAGCGGGTTAGGGAAAAGATTTAGTTAGCTCACATGAAAAACTTCGTGAATGGCTGCGGTGGCCGGAAGCTCCAGCTTGTAGGCGACGCTCCTAATTTTATCTATAATACGAAATTGACCATAATATTTCGGAGCAACCTTATTCGGTACCTTATTTGTTTTCAATGAATTCTGTCGGTATGGTCGGAGCTTGAGGTACACGTCATTACGTAGGTTGGATGCGTGGTAGGAGCGGTATAAATTTATAGTTTGCTTCATTCGTTGGGAACTATTCAAATGAAACTTTTACATTCGGAGGATATCTTCCCGTTTTTGCAGAGTCTTATCGATAGTTGGTGACTTTCTTTTGTCGGGTAGGTAAGGCAGGTGGGTTGGAGGCGGGTATCCGTAGATGGCTTCGAAAGGCGTTATGTGTGTAGCGGTGTGCTAGGTGGTATTATACCACCAATCGGCTAAGGGAAGCCATTTGGACCAAGTTGTTGCAACTTTTTTTCTTCTCAAAATAACTTGCTTTTATTTATATTGAAAAAATATTACAAGCTTGGTTTGAAGTATGTATTGATACAACTATGAGTTTTATTTTTACAAAGTTTGTTGCTCTGATTAGCAACCCATCTTTTGACTTTTATTCTCTATCTTTGTTTCATTGCTTCTGTGCTTCTTCACCTTGTTAATCCTCTATATTTTTTCACTTGTTGCACATGGTGTGGGCTTCAGTGCTCCAAGTCCTGATTCTTCATTCTACTACTTCTTTATTATTTGGTCCATCTCCTGAGTCTTCATGTTTTGTACCTGCAAAAAGAAGCAAATTAATTGGTCAGGTGGATACCTGCCTGAAAGGGATTAGTATGTTAGTCTAAGAGTCTAAAGTAGCCCAAATTCAAGCTTTCTAGCAAAAAAATAGCATTGAGTGGGCTAGGACAGTTCATTCCATTGAATGAACAATCCTGCTTCTCTTCCAAAGCAAACTTTGCAATCCAATCTGCAGCACCATTTTCTTCTCTAAAAATATGTTTTAAAACCATCTTTGAAGTTATCAGCTTTTTGCAACATGATAATACTTTAGATAGATACCATGGGTATTTATTATCTGCTAACATGTTGAATAATTGTAGGGAGTCAATCTCAATATCAATCTCTGTCAGTTTATTCTTTAGACAGTGTCTTAGACCATATAATAAAGCTAATGATTCAGCAACTAAAGGTGAGCTTAGACCAATCAGAATACATTGTCCTTCAATTAAATCACCACTAGAGTTTCTTAAGATGAAGCCATTGCTAGATTCCCCATTATACAATGAAGAGCCATCACAGTTGAGCTTAAGCCTATTAATAGAAGGTGGGTGTCATTTAATGTATAGACATGATTTACTATCAGGAATATGGTTAAAGCATTCTAGTTCCTTAGCTATTTGAGGATCATTTCTCCAATCTTTGTTTTTTTATTAAGGGTGGTCTATCTAAGGTATATAAAATATACTTGACTTGTTTTATTATTGATATATCAGAACTAATTCTTCCCTCATGTTTTATTTTGTTCCTAGCTATCCAAGTTGACCAGAGTATCAACGATGGTATTATTTTTGTATTCTAGAATGTGTAGAGGAGAACCATTTATTAACAATATGATTTATTGTCATATGTTTTCCAACTATAATTTTGAAGATATTTGAGAAATAGGACCAAACATTCCATAGAATGGGACAAGAGACAAACAAATAGTTAAGTGATTCACAATCTGCACAGAATTGATATTTTGAGACTAGACTAATTCCTCTATGTTGGATGTTAGTATCTACCGAAATAAGACTATTTATAGCTCTCCATAATGTTATAGAGCACTTTGTTGGTGTAATATTGTTCCAGATTTGACTTTTAAAGAAGGATTGGACATATTTGATTCTTATACTATCAACAGTAAGTTTTAGATTGAATTTTCCATCTGGAGATTGTTTCCAGATGATAAAATCATCATTATTTTGGTTCATTTTAATATTAACTATCTAGTTAATAACTGAATCAAAAATGACATCATTTTTTAGTTTTATCATGTTCCAAGAGTAATTAGTCCAATATTCATTCACCTTAGTTTTTGTGTACCAAGTGTTTGATAAATTTGGAGTTAATTGAATTATTGCAATACTATCAAACCATTTGTATAATAAAAAATCTACATTCCATTTCCCAATTTCCTAGAATATATTTTCTTCTGCTTTAGTTCTAACTTTTATCATCCTTTTTTCATGTTCTAGAATCAGATTTCTTAGGTATGACTTGTAGTGGATGTAGTTTAATGCAATATATATTGTTTAGTAAGTTTGCCCATAGAGTTTTATTAGCCCTAAAATTGAACCGCAATTTATAAGATAAAGCATCTTGAACTGTAGAGAGGTCTCTAAGGTTTAAGCCATTCTCACTAAAAGGTTTACATAAACTAAACCAGTCTGTCCATATAATGTTTTTTTTGTTTTCAGTGTAACCCCATAAAAAATTATTAAGGAGCTTATTGATTCTATTAATGATAGATTTAGGTATTGTGATACACTGCATATAGTACAATGGGTAAGCTAACATAACTGATTTGATCAAAATCAGTCTGCCTCCAAAGGATAAAGACTTAGAGTTCCAATGTTCTATATTATTTCTGATCTTGCTAATGATTTCATCATAGTATGAAGTTTTATTCTTTAGAAATATTGGAATTCCTAGATGTTTAAAGGGTAATATACTATGATTAAAACCAAGTAAGATTTCAAGAGTTCTAATTCTTTGTCTCGTCAAGTTTGATGGAGCAACAAAGGTAGTTTTCTGTAAATTTATTTGTTGGCCTAATAAAATTTGATAAGTTTTCATAAAATTGCTTATCTTTTTTAGATTCCTAAGTGATCCATTTAAAAATAATAGTACATCATCTGCAAAGGCTAGGCAATTTATAGTTATAGAGCTTCTGGTTTTAAAGATTAGGTTAGGATCTAATGTTATACTCTTATTCACTCCTCTAATTAGAAATTCCTCACCTAATATGAAAAAGTGAGGGGGATAAAGGATCCTCCTGCCTAATACCATTTGAAGATTTAAAATATCCATATGTTATACCATTGATAATCACAGAGTATTGGATATGTTCTATGCTTTTTTTAATTAAGTTGATTACTTGATTATTAAAACCAAAAGATTTTATAACTTGGTAAATGAAGTTAAAGTTCAGTTTGTCAAAAGATTTTTTCATATCCAAGTTAATTATAATATTACTACCCCTCTGTTTTTTATTTAGATCATGAACTAACTCTTGTGTAATCAGAATGTTTTCCTGTATAGTTCTATGAGGGACATAAGCCCCTTGTTCTTTAGAGATTAGATTGAGCAATATTAAAATTAGTCTGTTATTTATAAGTTTTGATATAATTCTATTAAAAACAGAGCACAGACTGATTGGTCTGAAGTCAGACCAGGTTTTAACAGGATTTTTCTTTGGTATTAGGCATATGGAAGTGGCAAACATTCCTTTTGGAAAACTAACTTTATTAAAATAGTCAGATATAGCTTTAACCGGTTCTTCTTTAATTATGTGCCAGCATTCAATATAGAATCTAGAGTTGAAACCATCAACTCCAGATACACTAAAACTATTGAGGCTTTTAATGGCTCTATGTGTCTCTTCTGTTGTTGGCTCAACTAAGAGTGATAGATTGTCTAGGTCATTGACTAATTTTGGTATAATGTCAGGTGGGAAATCAGAGATAGGTTCATCAGTTTTGGTATTTAATAGTTCTTGGAAATAGTTTACAGCTGATTCACATATCTATTTTTTATCATCTAAAATGTTATTATTGTCAATGATCTCATCTATCCTATTTCTAGACCTTATTTT
This sequence comes from Limnanthes douglasii subsp. nivea, assembly GCA_036936605.1. Lineage (NCBI taxonomy): Eukaryota > Viridiplantae > Streptophyta > Magnoliopsida > Brassicales > Limnanthaceae > Limnanthes > Limnanthes douglasii. The sequence goes on along the minus strand of JAUPFV010000002.1, from coordinate 107,085,055 downwards.
TTAACATAATTATGAAATGTTTTAATGTTTTTATCTCCATATTTTAATCATTTGGAGGCACTCTTTTGGAGCCAGAAAGTTTCTTCCCTAGCCAATAGAACTAGATGTCTAGACTTTAATTCAGATAGTTTTCTATTGTTTTCTATGGAATAAGAAGACTCTAATATCCTTTCTAATATACTAATTTCCTCTTCAATTTTCTCAATAAAGTAAAAAATATTACCAAATATGTCTTTATTCCAGGTTTTTAAATGATTTTTTAATCTTCTAAGCTTGAACCAGAATAAGTGAATGAAAGAATTGGTATGAAGTGATGTGTCTAGTGGATTATTCCAATTACTTTCAACTGTTGGTAAGAAGTTTGGGTGACTTAACCACATGTTTTGAAACCTAAAGGGTGATTTATGATCAGTTGACACTGATGATACTGAAATTATTAAGGGTGAGTGATCTGACCCTGTAGGTTTGACAGGTTACACAGATTTAACAGATAAACAGGTCCAGATTGTTAAATTGAGGAAATTAAAATAGAGGTAATTTTAAAGGAACGAACATACATGTTTTGGTAGTATCATATTAGAATTAAAATATATTCATTAAAATTATGTTTACTATTTATTTGGATTCTCTTCTATTTAGGTATAAAAGAATTTTGGTCTAATTATACGGACTAGTAAGCTTTCAATAATAATATTTGACAATAAGATATATCTATATGTATCATACTAAGTTTTCCGCTTTCTTTTGCTTCTACGAATTGTTGAACATTTCCGACTCAATTTAATTTTCTTGCAGATTTGAAGAAACTTGATCATTAAGGCTGTCTTCCTAATTCAGGATGTGTTTTATAATAAGATCTAATTAATTAATTAGTATTTTATAAATTATTCGTTATCATATTTTGAACGTAAAAATCTCAACATGGAAAAAAAAGGTAAGGATGTCTTCCGAATTATTTTAATACCTCTCACCATTAGAATCTTATAAAAAAGTTAATTATTACTGGAAAGTTTAATATTAAATACTAGCTGGTACAGATGGACAAAAGGTAGCAAAACCTTTAAATAAATAGTAGTTGTATGATAATATATTGTTTTCTCTTAAAAAAATAAAAGACGTGTGTAAATTCGGTGAAAAATATAGCTGAATCAGAAATAAAATTTACCTTTATTTCCATATTTCTAAGGAGTATGAAAGTTAAATGGTGACAAACAGATCAATCCATGACCCGTCAGACCCTTTTAATAATTTTAAACAGGTTACAGATATAACAGTTTGTAGGTTTGACAGGTTACACAGATTTAACAGATAAACAGGTCCAGATTGCAGGTATGACGGGTCAGGTTTACAGGTCTGACACCCAAACAGATAAAATCTATACATATAGAAAAACACTACTAACATTTTATTTTTAAATTAAAATTTATTTTAATTAAAAGAAAACTTATTTATTACAAAACTCATTTTTTGACTATTTAAATTAAAACTGGATTTTTAACTGTTTAACGTCTTATTCATTTCTAATCAAATAATAATGGTCCTAATCTGATTGGACAACTAAATTATTTGAAAAGACTCCACTAATGTAATAACAGGGTCATATTATAGTACTATAAAACAAAAGAAACACAGTGGACTGGAGTACTCATCTCTCTTAACTCGAGCTAAGTGTAGGTGAGTGTCAAAAGAAATTTCTCTCTTATTCTTTCCTTTTCAAGACCGGAAGAAAATCGATTAGGTTCATTTGTCTTAGCTGGGATCACCTGCTCCGGTTTTAAGATTGCAGCTCCATCTTATGAGGTATCCTACCATTTTCAAACTCTTCCAGAAAGTGATGAAACCCAATTCTTAAAAGCTCATCGTTCTTATGGACACACAATTTTGATTTTCCAGCCTGTTTTCGCAAAAGCGCGATTTGTTCCTTTATATCTTTGCTCAAACCAAGCTCGTTTACCCGTAATACATGTCTAACAGCATGGATATCTCCTGATTGACGTCAATCAAGCAGGACTTTTGACCGGTAGAGAAGCAGGTAGAACTCTTTGAAACACATAGAAGCCCACTGCGGAAGAGAAAAACAAGATCATGATGCAGAATCCATCACGTAGTGCAAAAGTATGAAAACTTAGAGCTTTCAGATCAAAGAGCGAGCCTTCTTGTAGTGGAAGGAGAAAAATATATCACTGAAAGACGACACGAACTTTGAGGAAATTAAAGCTGACGTCTGAACCAGTGTGTTAAATTGACGGGAGCTAATTTTAAAGGAGACATCAGAGGTACCAACATACTCCCTCCGTCCCAAAATACTTGTCGTTCTAGGAAATATTTTTTGTCCCACAATACATGTCGTTCTCATTTACCAATGCAAATTTTAATATTATTTATAATCATCTACCAATTAACTCTTTCTTTTTTCTACTTTTTATGAAAAAGAGGTGTAATTATGACCTTCCTTAAAACCCGTGCATAACCTTAAAACGACATGTATTTTGGGACAGAGGGAGTACATGTTTTGGTAGTATCATATTAGAATTAAAATATATTCATTAAAATTATGTTTACTATTTATTTGGATTCACTTCTATTTAGGTATAAAAGAATTTTGGTCTAATTATACGGACTAGTAAGCTTTCTATAATAATATTTGACAATAAGATATATCTATATGTATCATACTAAGTTTTCCGCTTTCTTTTGTTTATACGAATTGTTGAACATTTCCGACTCTATTTAATTTTCTTGCAGATTTGAAGAAACTTGATCATTAAGGTTATCTTCCGAATTCAGGGTGTGTTTTATAATAAGATCTAATTAATTAATATTTTATAAATTATTCGTTATCTTATTTTGAACGTAAAAATCTCAACATGGAACAAAAGAAAAAAAAAGGTAATGATGTCTTCCGAATTATTTTAATACCTCTCACCATTAGAATCTTATAAAAAAGTTGATTATTAGCAGAAAGTTCAATATTAAATACTTGCTGGTATGAATGGACAAAAGTTAGCAAAACCCTTATGTTAGGGTGGCGACCAAAGTCCCACATCCCACATTGGTTAAACATGGGAAGGATCAGCTGTATATAAGTAAGAACATACCTCAACTAGTATGAGGTATTTTGGTAGTGGACCAAATGCAAAGCCGTGGAAATGCAAACCCCATATTCCCAACACCTTAAATAAATAATAGTAGTCTCTTAAAAAAGTAAAAGATGTGCGTATATGCGGACTGGGGGTTTTCTCTTAAAAAAGTAAAAGACGTGTGAAAAATATAGCTGAATCAGAAATGAAATTTACTTTTATTTCCTTATTTCTAAGTTAGACCCTTTTAATAATTTTAAACAGATTCCCTTATTTCTAAGTCAGACCCTTTTAATAATTTTAAACAGGTTACAGATATAACAGGCTGTAGGTTACACAGATTTAACAGATAAACAGGTCCAGATTGCAGGTATGACGGGTCAGGTTTAAATGTTTGACACCCAAACAAATAAAATCTATACCTATAGAAAAACACTACTAACATTTTATTTTCAAATTAAAATTTATTTTAATTAAAAGAAAACTTATTTATTAGAAAACTCATTTTTGACTATTTAAATTAAAATTGAATTTTTAACTATTTAACATCTTATTCATTTCTAATCAAATAATAATGGGCCTAATCTGATTGGACAACTAAATTATTAGAAAAGACTCCACTAAAATAAAAGGAGTAATAACATGGTCATAGGATAGTACTAGAAAATAAAAGAAACACAGTGGACTGGAGTACTCATTTCTCTTAACTCGAGCTAAGTGCAGGTGAGTGTCAAAAGAAATATCATCTTTGGTTTGGTTTAACACAAAAATAGAATTTTGTTAGTACTTCTATTTGGTACCAAAAAAGGTTGTGAAGAAATCATCTATAAATCTTGGTAGTGTTTTCTTTAGATTATGATCCTAAATTTTATAAGGAAGTAATATCATCCAAAGATTATGCATTGTTGGCAAGAGGTCATAAATGATAGGATTGATTCAATAATATCAAATCACACTTGGTAGTTGGTCTATTAGTCTTCGCGGTCAAGGCCAATTCACTACTAGTCTGTATTTAGGAAAAAATGTCACATGATGATGCCATTCAAACATATTACGAAAGATTGGTAACTAAGGGTGTTCGACAAAAAGAAAGAATATATTATTTTGATACTTATATTATGTTTTCAAGAATCACATGCATTAGGAAGCTCTTTGCAATTGCATCGATATACGATATTAAAATTCACAAAATGGATGTCAAAACGACTATCTTAAATTGAAATCTTGATGATGAGGGTTTTGTACTTCTAAGGAATGAGTTTAAGCTGTGTAAGCTTGTTAAGTCATTATACAGTCTTAAGAAAGCGTTTCAAAAGTGGCATAATAAGTTTAATCATGCAATTGTATCTCAATGGTTTAGACATAATACGACGGAAATATATTTTTACACTAAAGTTCGTGATGATGTAATAGTCATTGTATATCTATATATAGATGACTTTCTTATACTAAGTAATTATATAAAAGAGATTGTTAAAAAAAGTTTATATCCTCTACTTTTAAGATATGATCTTAATATAGTATACACTATTTTAGAAATTAAAGTATTAAAAATAGTATTGTTATTGCCTAAGTCAATTTCATTATATTGATGAGGTACTTTATAAATTCAAGCATCTGAATTTAAATAAGTCATTATAGTTTAAAACTTAGAAAGCATGTAGGAAGTGTAGTAACTCAATTAGAATATATTAGTGCAATATAAAGTTTAATGTATGCAATTTTGTGCACTATAACTGATATATTCTTTTGGGTAAGTAAATTAAGTCAATTTACAAGTAATCAAAGTAAAAAATATTAGATTGCAATTGGAAGGGTCTTGGGGTACTTGAAAAAGACTAAAGACATGCGTCCTCAGTATTATGTTATCAAATCCTAGTCACAAAATGTGGTATTCTTCTTCTAAGAAAATATAAGTTGCCTTATATAACAATAAGATGTGTCTTTTAGCCTCTTAAGCCCTTTGACGTAATAAATAGTCCATTTGAAATTAATACTTTTATTAATTTACTAAGTAAAAATATCTTTACTCATTATTTACAAAAAATACTCTCGATGTTACATATTTATTGAGCTTATATTACAAAATAAATATTGGTTACATATTTCACCCGTCGGATTTACGGGTCGAATAAATCCTACTCTCATAAATAACCATACATTGTCAAATTTGAATTCAAAATTCTTATTAATTGTATTTGAATTCATATAATTATATCCGAAAGTAACTTATTTCAAAAATCAAACGATACAATGATCAAAATATATTTTTTTAAATGTAATTTTATTGCTTTCAAATTTTACTATTGTTCTTAGCAATTCATGAACTTTATACTTCATTCCCCTGCTATTGTGAAGTGTGAGCCATGAGTTGCGGTTTTCTATATTTCTTTTAATAATATCTATTTATACATCTAAATATTAGAGTACAATAAGTTGATACCGAATAGAGTGTCTTCCACAAATCACGAATATTAATGATTGAACGCATATGCATTGTATGACATATCAATCTCTGATAGTTTGCAGTGTATAAAATGGGACTTCCACAAATCAAAAGTATTACTGTATGATTAAAATATCCATATGCATTGCGCATATCAGTGATATAATATCACTATCAGTCTTAATAGTTGATACTGAATACTGAATAAAGTGTGACTTGCACAAATAACGAATATCAGTGATATGATATCACACTATCAATCTTAATAATTGAACTAGCCATGTACATTGAATATATCGTAAAACACTAGGATTGAATTATCACTATCAGTCTTAATAGTTGATACTGAATACTGAGTAAAGTGTGACTTGTACAAATAACGAATATCAGTGATATGATGTCACTATCAATCTTAATAATTGCAAGAATCACATGCATTCGGTGAAAAATATAGCTGAATCATAAATGAAATTTACCTTAATTTCCTTATTTCTAAGGACTAAGGAGTATGAATGTTAAGTGGTGGCAAACAGGTCATTCCATGACTCGTCAGACCCTTTTAATAATTTTAAACAGGTTACAGATATAACATGTTGTAGGTTTGACAGGTTACACAGATTTAACAGATAAACAGATCCAGATTGCAGGTTTGACGGGTCTGGTTTACAGGTCTGACACCCAAACAGATAAAATCTATACGTATAGAAAAACACTACTAACATTTTATTTTTAAATTAAAATTTATTTTAATTAAAAGAAAACTTATTTATTACAAAACTCATTTTTTTGACTATTTAAATTAAAACTGGATTTTTAACTGTTTAATGTCTTATTCATTTCTAATCAAATAATAATGGTCCTAATCTGATTGGACAACTAAATTATTAGAAAAGACTCCACTAAAGTATAAGGAATAATAACATGGTCATATTATAGTATTATAAAACAAAAGAAACACAAGGGACTGGAGAACTCATCTCTCTTAACTCGAGCTAAGTGCAGGTGAGTGTCAAAAGAAATTTCTCTCTTATTCTTTCCTTTTCCAGACCGGAAGAAAATTGTATGGTCGATTAGGTTCATTTGTCTTAGCTGGAATCACCTGCTCCGGTTTTAAGATTGCAACTCCATCTTATCAGGTATCCTACCATTTTCAAACTCTTCAAGAAAGTGATGAAACCCAATTCTTAAAAGCTCATCGTTCTTATGGACACACAATTTTGATTTCCCAGCCGGTTTTCGCAAAAGCGCGATTTGTTCCTTTATATCTTTGCTCAAACCAAGCTCGTTTACCCGTAATACATGTCTAACAGCATGGATATCTCCTGATTGACGTCAATCAAGTAGGACTTTTGACCGGTAGAGAAGCAGGTAGAACTCTTTGAAACACATAGAAGCCCATTGCGAAAGAGAAAAACAAGATCATGATGCAGAATCCATCACGTAGTGCAAAAGTATGAAAACTTAGAGCTTTCGGATCAAAGAGCGAGCCTTCTTGTAGTGGAAGGAGAAAGATATGTCACTGAAAGACGAAACGAACTTTGAGGAAATTAAAGCTAACGTCTGAACCAGTGTGTTAAATTGACGGGAGCTAATTTTAAAGGAGACAACAGAGGTACCAACATACATGTTTTGGTAGTATCATATTAGAATTGAAATATATTCATTAAAATTATGTTTACTATTTATTTGGATTATCTTCTATCTAGGTATAAAAGAATTTGGTCTAATTATACGGACTAGTAAGCTTTCTATAATAATATTTGACAATAAGATATATCTATATGTATCATACTAAGTTTTCCGCTTTCTTTTGCTTCTACGAATTGTTGAACATTTCCGACTCTATTTAATTTTCTTGCAGATTTGAAGAAACTTGATCATTAAGCCTGTCTTCCTAATTCAGGATGTGTTTTATAATAAGATCTAACTAATTAATTAGTATTTTATAAATTATTTTATAAATTATTCGTTATCATATTTTGAACGTAAAAATCTCAAGATGGAACAAAAAAAAAGGTAAGGATGTCTTCCGAATTATTTTAATACCTCTCACCATTAGAATCTTATAAAAAAGTTGATTATTAGCGGAAAGTTCAATATTAAATACTTGCTGGTACGGATGGGCAAAAGTTAGCCAAACCCTTAAATAAATAATAATAGTATGATAATATGTTGTTTTCTCTTAAAAAAGTAAAAGACGTGTGTAAATTCGGTGAAAAATAGAGCTGAATGAGAAATGAAATTTACCTTCATTTCCTTATTTCTAAGGAGTATGAAGGTTAAGTGGTGGCAAACAGGTCAATCCACGACTCGTGAGACCCTTTTAATAATTTTAAACAGGTTATGGATATAACAGGAGGCTGTAGGTTTGACAAGTTACACACATTTAACAGATAAACAGGTCCAGATTGCAGGTATGACGGGTTAGGTTTACAGGTCTGACATCCAAGCAGATAAAATCTATACCTATAGAAAAACACTACTAACATTTTATTTTCAAATTAAAATTTATTTTAATTGAAAGAAAACTTATTTATTACAAAACTCATTTTTTTACTATTTATTAAAACTTATTTAAAACTTATTTATGATTTTGGTAGTGTTTGATTATATTTAGATATTTAAAATATTTCATTTAATATTAGGTAGGGTTAAAAACACCACAAGTCCTCCATGTTTGTCACTTGTAACACATTAGTCCATATTCTTTGTCTTTGTAATAAACCGGTCCCCAATGTTTTAAAAATATAACAAACAGATCATTTTCTAAAAATTTGAAAGACCTGTTTATTAAAAATTGAAAACGTGAGGGACCTGTTTATTATAAACATGAATGAACTATTTATTAAAAAAAGGATTTTTTTGTTATATTTTTAAAACATAGAGGACCGATTTATTACAGAGACAAAGAATAGGGACTGATGTGTTACAAGTGACAAGCATGAAGGACCTATGGTGTTTTTTACCTATATTAGGTAGATATTAAATAATATATACACATCTAAATGTATTTTAATTATAAATTATTATATTATTGAAAATATTTTTACGATTATAAAATTAATAAGTTGATTGTCTAGTAGATATCTTGTAAACAAGATAATTCTAATATGATTTTGATATTGTTTGATTATATTTAGATATTTAAGATATTTTATTTAATGTTAGGTAGATATTAAATAATAGTTCTTCTTTCGGAATAGTTCGGGTTTTTTCCACGCAAATTATTTCTATTTAATAAAAACACTTAAATAACATTATGATAACATTATAATAGCTCAATTAAAACTTCGTATAATTTATGCAGTTATTTAATTGTTGTAGTTATTTAAATTAGTTCTTTTAATTTTAATTTTATTTGCGATATTAGTTGTAAATAGTTGTTATTAATTTAAATTTAGTTTTTATTATTTGCGATATTAGTTTCGATTAGTATTTTATTGCATAATTAAAAAAATGTTGTTTTAAGTTTTAAAATGCCTCTAAAACGTAGAAATACTAATACTCACCCGCCCGCTAATGTAGATTTCAATACCGATGATGATTTTCCTAGAGACTCCCCTCACATTGACAACGAAAGTGGTGGTGAAAGTACTAGTGGTAGGTCGAAGTCTCGTAATAAAACATCTTGGATTTGGAAAAATTATTTAGCTTTTATTATAATAACAACAATTGTACTATGAAATAATCATAAGATATGATTTTGGTTTAAAAAATAATAACAAACACTGCAATATTTATAACCAAATCACAATAATAATCAAAATGTAATAATAAAATGACAACTATATGACTTGTAATATTTTACCATCATAAAATATGATTTTGGTTTAAAAAATAATAACAACACTACTCTTATTTATATGTAATTCATAATAATAATATTCAAAATGTAAACAATAAAACTGGTAATATTTTAACAAGATATGGTTTTGGTTTATAACATAATAATGACATAGTTTCACCGCTGGCTGTTAGGTGTATGTGGATATACCAATGCCTCTAATTTTATATGGGTTGGGTTCGAAGACTTAACATTGCCGTGGGCGTAGCATCTGCAATATCTCACATGCACAACCTGCCCGAAAATGGAATTATCCACAAGGATATTAAATCAGTAAACATATTGTTAACAAATGATTTCATAGCAAAAGTTGCTGATTTTGGCCTTGCAAAATGTATCCGTCACAGCGACAGCAGAGTTGACACCGAAATGAAAGGAACCCACGGGTACATCGATCCAGAATACGCTCGTTCGAAGGAGTTGACCAAAAAAAGCGATGTGTATAGTTTTGGGGTCATTCTCATTGAACTTTTAACGAGTGAAAAAGCTTGTAGGACACGCCAGGCAAATCAAAAACTTGTAGATCATTTTCTGCAAGAAGCACAAAAGTATTATGAAGAAAGAGAAAATAATTCTGCAGAATCGTATTCAGCACCAAATTTCTTAGATATATCACTTAAGTTTGCTTGCAGCAAAACCGATCAAGATGCAATAATAGCCCTAGCCTGCGAGTGTGTTAGTAAAAGTGGAGTGGATAGGAAGACATGTATAATCGACTCAAATGTATATCAATGACCTACCAATAATTTGTCAATATTTATAAATAAATTCAGGAAGACATGTATAATCCACTCAAATGTATATCCATGGCCTACTAATAATTTGTCAATATTTATAAATAAATTCAGTCGTCTTTTAATAGTATGAGGCTTGACGTTTTCATGTTAGCCTTTTGATTGTTTTTTCAGTGATTTGGGCTTTTTTTGGTCAATGAAGTATATAAGAAAGCATCACTTGGTAAGTTTTGTTTTTTATATTATAGAGATTTTTTTGTAAACTAGTGAAGCATCATGGTAATTGTGCCCTTATCAGGGGAGGAGGACTTGTCCTTGTGGAAAGAGAGTGCATGAGGGACTGCCTTGTGATGTTCAGGTGCCCTTATGTGGTGCATCTTGTGAGAAAACTTTGCAACTCCATCTTATCAGGTATCCTTAAATTGTAGCTTTTTGTTCTTAAATTGAAATGAGATCTCTCTTCACAGGTGAGTGTCATTCCTTTTCAAGACTGATTAGGTTCATTTCTCTTAGCTGGGATCACCGAGAAATCAATTATTGACCACTGCTCCGGTTTTAAGATTGCAACTCCATCTTATCAGGTATCCTAACATTTTCAAACTCTTCAAGAAAGTGATGAAACCCAATTCTTAAAAGCTCATCGTTCTTATGGACACACAATTTTGATTTCCGAGCCTGTTTTCGCAAAAACTCGATTTGTTCCTTCATATCTTCGCTCATTATTTTTTATTTACTAGGTGCTTTTTACTAATCATTAGCAATATTGTATGGCCAGTAGTATTAAAGACGAGGTGATATTTATTTACATGGACATAAATAACATTTGTTTACTAAAAATCTGAAGAAGACGATGGAATATCATATTTTATCAACCACAATAATATTCAAAATCTATACTTATACAAAACACTACTAACATTTTATTTTCAAATTAAAATTTATTTTAATTAAAAGAAAACTTATTTATTACAAAACTCATTTTTTTACTATTTAAATTCTAGATTTTTAACTGTTTAAATTAAAACTGATTTAATTAAAAATCAGAGTTTTAGTATCTATTTTTTAAACAATATATAAAAAACTAAAAATTATTTAAAATTTTTCTTTTTCAATTTGTATTTCAGAAATTCTATCTAAAACTAACTTAAAACTTATAAAATATGTTTTTAAGATTCTATTTATAAATTCAGAATCAAAACAATATTTTTAAAAGATGAAATCTATAAAATCAAATTTTTTTAATAATTTAAAATGATCTAAAACAAAATAATAATATGATATGAAAATAAAATAATATATTTAAAAGATAAAATATATAATAATTTAAAGTTATCCAAAATAAATAAAAATATAATATTACAATCTTTATTATTATTACAAACTAATTTAATATAATCAAAATTTAATAGATAATATATTAGTAATAAAAAAGTAATATTCAACAAAGGTAATTTACGTCCATATAAAACAATATAGCCGTATGATTAATGGTTATGGTACAATTATACTCATGATTAATTAAAAACAGCTAATAAATGCTCTCACATCGGTTAAATTTTTTAATAAAAATTATACGATGTCCAATATCGACTGCTAAATGTCTTATTCATTCACTTCAAAGGCTACACTAATATCGACCGCTAACTGTCCTATTCATTGACTTTGGAGGCTCCACTAAAATAAAGTACTCATCTCTCTTCACAGGTGCCAAATTCCCTCGCATGCATAAAGTTCGAATCTTTGGCATCAATGCAGATAAGTGAGTTTCTTCATAGGCCTCCTTTGATCTGATAGCAGATATCAAGGTAGGATGTGTTCTGCATATCGACGCAAGAGCAGCCGAGGATGAGGATTTGTATGGTAACGTGTGTGCTGCTGTGCTATTCTACTTATTCATTCATCTATGAATTTCAGGCGAACAATCTTAGATTTATTCTTGTACAGGCAACAAAGAAAGAGAACAATTGTAGCTTTTTGTTCTTAAATTGAAATGAGATCTCTCTTCACAGGTGAGTGTCATTCCTTTTCAAGACTGATTAGGTTCATTTTTTTTAGCTGGGATCACCGAGAAATCAATTATTGGCCACTGCTCCGGTTTTAAGATTGCAACTCCATCTTATCAGGTATCCTAACATTTTCAAACTCTTCAAGAAAGTGATGAAACCCAATTCTTAAAAGCTCATCGTTCTTATGGACACACAATTTTGATTTCCGAGCTTGTTTTCGCAAAAACTCGATTTGTTCCTTCATATCTTCGCTCATCATTTTTTTATTTACTAGGTGCTTTTTACTAATCATTAGCAATGTTGTATGTCCAGTAGTACTAAAGACGAGGTGATATTTATTTACATGGACATAAATAACATTTGTTTAATAAAAATCTGAAGAAGACGATGGAATATCATATTTTATCAACCACAATAATATTCAAAATCTATACTTATACAAAACACTACTAAAATTTTATTTTCAAATTAAAATTTATTTTAATTAAAAGAAAACTTATTTATTGCAAAACTCATTTTTTACTATTTAAATTAAAACTGGATTTTTAATTGTTTAAATTAAAACTGATTTAATTATAAACCAGAGTTTTAGTATCTATTTTTTAAACAATATATAAAAAACTAAAAATTATTTAGAATTTTTCTTTTTCAATTTGTATTTAGAAATTCTATCTAAAACTAACTTAAAACTTATAAAATATGTTTTTAAGATTCTATTTATAAATTCAGAATCAAAACAATATTTTTAAAAGATGAAATCTATAAAATCAAATTTTTTTAATAATTTAAAATTATCTAAAACAAAATAATAATATGATATGAAAATAAAATAATATATTTAAAATATAAAATATATAATAATTTAAAGTTATCCAAAATAAATAAAAATATAATATTACAATCTTTATTATTATTACAAACTAATTTAATATAATCAAAATTTAATAGATAATATATTAGTAATAAAAAAGTAATATTCAACAAAGGTAATTTACGTCCATATAAAACAATATAGCCGTATCATTAATGGTTATGGTACAATTATACTCATGATTAATTCAGCTAATAAATGCTCTCACATCGGTTAAATTTTTTAATAAAAATTATACGATGTCCAATATCGACGCTAAATGTCTTATTCATTCACTTCAAAGGCTTCACTAATATCGACAGCTAACTGTCCTATTCATTGACTTTGGAGGCTCCACTAAAATAAAGTACTCATCTCTCTTCACAGGTGCCAAATTCCCTCACATGCATAAAGTTCGAATCTTGGCATCAATGCAGATAAGTGAGTTTCTTCATAGGTCTCCTTTGATCTGATAGTAGATATCAAGGTAGGATGTGTTCTGCATATCGACGCAAGAGCAGCCGAGGATGAGGATTTGTACGGTAACGTTTGTGCTGCTATGCTATTCTACTTATTCATTCATCTATGAATTTCAGGCGAACAATCTTAGATTTATTCTTGTACAGGCAACAAAGAAAGAGAACAATTGTAGCTTTTTGTTCTTAAATTGAAATGAGATCTCTCTTCACAGGTGAGTGTCATTCCTTTTTCAAGACCGATTAGGTTCATTTCTCTTAGCTGGGATCACCGAGAAATCAATTATTGGCCACTGCTCCGGTTTTAAGATTGCAACTCCATCTTATCAGGTATCCTAACATTTTCAAACTCTTCAAGAAAGTGATGAAACTCAATTCTTAAAAGCTCATAGTTCTTATGGACACACAATTTTGATTTCCGAACCTGTTTTCGCAAAAACTCGATTTGTTCCTTCATATCTTCGCTCAAACCGAGCTCGTTTCCTGATTGTCAGGGTTTGCAGTTGCTGTATTTGTAAGTATTGTTGCTTTAAGTTGGTGTCGAACCCATGAAGCTGAGGCCAGAGATGAAGCTGAGGTCTGAACCAGTGCGGGAGCTAATTTTAAAGGAGACACCAGAGGTACCTACATACATGTTTTGTTGGTAGTATCATATTAGAAGCAAAATATATTCATTAGAATTATGTTTACAGTTTATTTGGATTCCCTTCTATTTAGGTATACAAGAATTTTGGTCTAGTTATAAGGACTAGTAAGCTTTTTATAATAATACTTGACAATTGATAATAAGATATATCTATATATATCATACTAAGTTTTCCGCATCCCACTCTATTTAATTTTCTTGCAGATTTGAAAAAACTTATCATCAAGGCTGTCTTCCTAGTTCAGGATGAGTTTTATTTTCGTAATCATTTTGATTCTAGGTGGTTTCCCCGTAACATTGTTTTATTTTCGTAATCATTTTGATTCTAGGTGGCTTCCCCGTAGGGATGGCAATTTAAACCGAAACCGTGGGTACCCGAACCGAACCGAACCGACGGGGTGGGTTACCCGAAAAAGAAAAAAATAAACGGGGCGGGTTATGGTTTTTATTTTTACTATCCGTTCGGGTTCGGGTTCGGTTTCGGTTTTGAATATTAAACCACGGGTAACTGCCCGCCCCGTAAAAATACCTTCCATCTCTGTATATATAAATATTATTTACTGATTTTATTTTTAGCCCGTTATAAAGATTAAATATTCAACTTTAATAATATTATTATTAATTATAGCCCGTTATAAATATTATTTATTACCGTCTCTAATCTCTATGTAATCTAGCCCAATAATATTCCAAACCCTAAAAGAAAAAAAACCTTTCAATATCTAATCTGTCTCATTTTCACTATCACTTCTCTCGTTTTTATCTCCTCACATAGAACCATCACTATTGTACCGACCGCCACGATTTGTTGCTCCGTTCTTTGGTTTTTTGTTGCTCCGTTCTTTGGTTTTCAGTTGTCACTCGCTTCCTTCCTAATATTCAGGTTTCTTTCTTTATTTCGATGATTTTTTTTTCTTTTTTTTTCTATGTTTTTGAGACTAATCGGTTCTTTTTATTTTTTCTCTCTAAAAATCGTTCATGTTATCTAAAAAATGATTTTACAATAACTTATTTCTCTTTGTCTAATTTATATATATATATATATATATATATATATATATATATAAACTGTTTATGCATAGATTTGATACTGAATATGCATAGATCTGATACTGAATACTAAAATTCAATTTTTTTTATCATATAAAATATTTAATTCTGAATATATATAAAAATATTCTATATATTTATTTATTCTATATTCAATTTTATATTTTTTTAGATATATCTATATATTCTATATAGATTTTAAAATTTATTTTCGAATATATTCATATAAAATATTTAATTCTGAATATATATATATAAAAATTTCTATATATTTATTTATTCTATATTCAATTTTATATTTTTTAGATATATCTATATATTCTATATAGATTTTAAAATTTATTTTAGAATATATTCTATATATTTTATACAGAATTTATTTGTTTTTAACATATATATATAGATTTCAATTTTTATATATCTTATATATTTTTAATTTCTAAATATATATACAAATTTGATATAGATTTTTTATGTAATATTTATTTTTTACTAAATACATCGATTTGTTATATGATTTTTTAATTTCGGAATATTTTTTTTTCTTTTTTTTCTATGATTTCTCGAGAAATAGTGTTTCTCTATTTTTTTAATTATATATATGCAGTATAACTATATAATATATTAGTAACTTGTAAGAAAATAATAAATAAAATACATTAGTTTAAACCTGCAAATAAATATATATTTTTTTACTTTTATTAGTATATTTATTTGTTATCATTATAATTAATATTTTTTTTATTTTTTATTTTTTATTGAAGGTTCAAATGTCTTCGGTGAATGAAGTTGATTCTCACGCACCCATCAACAACAATATCGTTACTGGTTCTGAGGGTGCTACCGAATCTCCTATGCTAAATGTTAATTCTCCGACACCATCCATACCCGCTACTATAGGAACAAGTAGTAATATTCCGGTTGATATTGAAGAAGAAAATCATGATGCTTCCAAAAAAGGTCTTAAGAGTGAAGCTTGGAAACACTATAAGCGAGAGTCACGCAATGGAATTTGGAAGGCTATTTGTATATATTGTGATGCTGTTCTCGGTGGTGAAACAAGAAATGGAACATCTCATTTGAAGAACCATTACAACAAATGTAAAAGAAGACCAAGAGAGACATTGAAGCAAAATGCTTTGATTAATAGTTTTGTGAGAGCGGATGGAAAAAGAAAACTAGAAAGTTATACTTTTACGCAAGAACGAGGGAGGGAATTATTAGCGGAGATGATCATATTACACGAGTATCCTCTATCTATTGTTGAACATAGAGGCTTTAGAAGATACTCAACGGGACTTCAACCAGCTTTTAAAATGGTATCTCGAAATACGATTAAGAATGATATTATCAAAATATATGATAATGAGAGGGTCAAGACGATGAAGCTCATAGAAGATAATTCGAGCAGGATTGCAATCACCACTGACATGTGGACTTCAAGCAACCAAAAAAAAGGGTTTATGGCGATAACAGCACATTTCATTGATGATTCATGGACCTTACAGAGTCGTATATTGAGGTATGACTAAATTTCATAATTAAATTTTATAATATCGTTCGAGGTTATATGTTTAATATTTTCTCAACATCTGATTTTGATATATTACTTTATTTTAATTTAGGTTTGTTTATGTTCCATGCCCGCACACAAGATTTGTTCTATGTGACGTACTGTATGACACTTTGATTGATTGGAATATAGACCGAAAAATTTCTGCTATTACAGTAGATAATTGCTCAACCAATGATGCCATGATAGTTTTGTTGCTAGAGAAGTTAGATTCTTCTTCACTTTTGTTAGGTGGAAGTGTATTGCATATGCGATGTTGTGCGCATATTTTGAATTTGATTGTCAAAGATGGTTTAGATGTAATAAGGAGCGCAATAGAAAGAATTCGAGATAGTGTCCAATTTTGGTCGGCTACACCTAAGAGGGAAGAGAGTTTTAGAAGTGCTGCAAAACAGTTGAATATAACAGTTTCGAAAAAATTAGGCCTTGATTGTCCAACTAGGTGGAATTCAACATATTTGATGTTAGAAACTGCTTTGCTCTATAAAGATGTGTTTGCTCGTGCAAAACAAAGAGGTGAACCAAACTATAATACTTTACCAAGTTCTAGTGATTGGGAGTTTGCACATGAAGTGTGTTCTAAGTTTAAATTATTTTATGATATAACAAAAATATTTTCCGGTTCTAAATTTCCAACAACAAACTTATTTTTTGGTAAAGTGTGGAGGATGAAGAATGCATTGTCTGATTGGTCTAAATCTCCCAATATAATAGTTAGAGAAATGACATCAAAAATGATGGAAAAGTTTGACAAATATTGGGATATTATTCATAGAATTTTGGGGGTTGCGGCAGTGCTAGATCCTCGATATAAGCTAACTTTGTTAGAATTTTCATTTCCCGCCGTTTATGGATCTGATGCTTCAAATGAAATAGACAAAATCAAGAAATGTTGTTATGAGTTGCTTAGCGAATACCAACGTAGGAATAAAGATAATTCTTATGATTTCGGTTATGATTCGAGTATCGGGGAGGTTGGTGGTTCTGTTTTTGATCCGCTATCAGATTATGATGCTTTTGTGTGTCAAAGAAAGAGAAGTAAATTGACACCAAGTAAATCCGAGTTAGATCTTTATTTGGAGGAAGATGTTTTACCCAACAAACTTGATTTTGATATCCTTGGTTGGTGGAAGTCAAATGGATTAAAGTATCCAACTTTGCAAGCAATTGCAAAAGATATTTTAGCAATTCCCGTATCTACGGTAGCATCAGAGTCGGCTTTTAGTACTAGTGGTCGTTTGGTGAGTCCACATCGCAGTAGACTTCATGAAAATACATTGGAGGCGTTGATGTGTGCACAAAGTTGGTTATGGGCAACAGAAATGAAAGTAGACGGTAATATATTTTCCTCCTTTAAATATATTGATATATTTATTTGAATATTGTTTATAAATAATACTTTATTTTATTTTATTTTTTATTAGATGGTTCGATTATGCATTCGGACGGCTATTCAACTATTTATGATGATGTCGATGATGACGGTTTGGACCGTTCGGTCTTCGCGGTAAGTAATGTACTTACTATATAAACTTGTTGGATTTACGGTGCATTATTTAATCTTATGTTTAATAAAATTTATTTTTAAATAGGAATAATTGAAGCTTTTGCAATGGATGGTCGATTGTTGGTGCTTTAAGGACGGAAGCTAACGAAGACATTTATTTTTTACTTTAAAATATTTAAATGTTAAAAAAATTATTTAAATGTTTATTTTAATTTTATACGTTTGTTTTATTTAGAATATCAAGTCGATGAAGATTATAATTTATGGTAGTATTTTGTTAAATTTATTGTTAGATTTTTACTTTTATATTTTATTTTTTACATATTTTGTTTATGTTCGGTTCGGGTTCGGTTCGGGTATCTACAACGGGTTTCTTCCGCGGGTAGTTCGCGGGTACCCGTGTGGGTAACCCGAACCCACGGATTCGGATTTGGTATGAAAAAAAAAATACCCGTCGGATTTCGGGGCGGGTTCGGGTATCAGTTATTTACTGCGGGGCGGGTTGTGGATATATAGGTACCCGCCCCCGATCCGCCCCGTTGCCATCCCTACCCCGTAACATTTCCTTCCACGCTTCTAAATTGTCCGGAAACGTGTGGCAACCTTAGTATATCCTATCCATTTGGAACCCGTCTAGATTGTTATTACGCTGACCGATTTTTCATTAATTGTACCAACAACCTACCCGTCCTCCGAAACCAAATTCCTATTCTAAATATATCCATATCCACAGGAGAGTTTACTTCTACCTTTAGAGGAAGTATGACATGTGTTAAGAATGGTAAGCAGACATGGGATCTCAACAATTATTTCGGTAATTCACTTTCAAATAGAAATATCTTTGTTGTTGTCGGTTGTCAAGCTGGGGCAAGTATTAGAGACCCGTATGTTGCTGAGTTCTATCTCCCTTGTGCTACAACTTGTCCTGCGGATAATTTTAGATCATCTAATGGGTCTTGCAACGGTAGAGGATGCTGCCAGATTAAAATCCCTTCAAATAACACTGGAATCTATATTGAATTAGATAGTGTTGACCCATATAGATTTCGTCCGCACTACCAAAAGTGTATTTATGCATTTTTGGTCGAAGAAGGAAAATACAATTTTTCATATAAAGATCTCTCATGATCGGGGATACATAACTTACAACAAAGTAAGTTTCCAGTTATACTGGATTGGCACATTGGAAACACTAGCTACAAAGTAGCGAAGTCGAACACTGCTTCTTATGCGTGCAAGAGCTCTATGAGTGAATGCGTTGACGATTTGAGACATAGCGGCGGTTATTTATGCAAATGCAGACATGGATCTCAAGGAAATGCCTATCTTCAAAATGGATGCCGAGGTAGTTAATCATATATTTAATTTAATAAACATATTTCTCTTTTATTTTTAAATTTTGTATTTATTTTTATATTATTGCAGAGAGAAAAGAAAGCTGGATTAAATTCACGACATTAAATTTTGGTGAGTTTGAATTAAAAAACTATGTTTGAGTTAGTGATAATAAAAAATGTCTCATTCTTTTCTTTCTAAGTTCTCTATAAGCAAGATATAAGATAATTCTCTATTTAAGTTATATATAAATCATTGATTATTCAGGGTTTGCTGTTGCTGTATTTGTATTTAAGTTATATATAAATCATTGATTATTCAGGGTTTGCTGTTGCTGTATTTGTAAGTATTGTTGCTTTATATTGGTGTCGAACCCCTGAAGCTGAGGCCAGAGGTGAAGTTGAAGAAGCCAGAGGTGAAGTTGAAGAAGACAGAGAGTCCTCACCTGACAAAGTAAACAGTATCAAAAATTTCCAAGAGCTTGAGATTGTAAAAGCAACGCAATGTTACAAGTCAGTTCTGGGAAAAGGCGGATTTGGAACAGTATACAGAGGAAGTTTAGAGGATGGCACGTGTTGTTGCCGTGAAGGTTCCGAAACTCCATAGCACCAGGGAGGACATCTTGCTGGAAATTGACATAGTTTCACAGCTCCAGCACGAGAACGTCGTGAAGTTGTTAGGGTATGTGGATATACCAAAGCCTCAAATTGTATATGGGTACATTGAAAACGGAACGCTATCAGAAAATCTTGAAGGAGACATTCGACCACTGGAATTGGGTTGGGTTCGAAGACTTAACATTGCCGTGGGCGTAGCATCTGCAATATCTCACATGCACAACCTGCCCGAAAATGGAATTATCCACATGGATATTAAATCAACAAACATATTATTAACAAATGATTTCATAGCAAAAGTTGTTGATTTTGGCCTCGCAAAGCATATCTGTCAGAGCGACAGCAGAGTTGACACCTAAATGAAAGGTAGCAAAAGTTGTTGATTTTGGCCTCGCAAAGCATATCTGTCAGAGCGACAGCAGAGTTGACACCTAAATGAAAAGAACCCATGGGTACATCGATCCAGAATACACTTGTTCGAAGGAGTTGACCAAAAAAAGCGATGTGTATAGTTTCGGGGTCGTTCTTATTGAACTTTTAACAAGTGAAAAAGATTGTACGACACGCCACGCAAAACAAGAACTTGTAGATCATTTTCTCCAAGAAGCACAAAAGTATTATGAAGAAAGAGAAAATAATTCTGCAGAATCGTATTCGGCATCAAATTTCTTAGATACATCACTTAAGCTTGCTTGCAGCAAAACCAATCAAGATGCAATAATAGCCCTAGCCCGCGAGTGTGTTAGTAAAAGTGGAGTCGATAGGCCCGAGATGGAAGATGTGTATAATCGACTCAAATGTATATCCATGACCTACCAATAATTTGTAAATATTTATAAATAAATTCAGTCATCTTTTAATAGTATGATGCTTAACGTTTTCATGTTAGCTTTTTGTTTGTTTTTTCAGTGATTTGGGCTTTTTTTTGTCAATGAAGTATATAAAAAAGCATCACTTTAAGTTTTGTTTTTTTATTATAGAGATTTTTTTGTAAACTAGTGAAGCATCATGGTAATTGTACCCTTATCGGGGAGGAGGACTTGTCTTTGAGAAAGAGAGTGCATGAGGGATACTGTTTCATACCAACTTCTCCCACGATTAAACTATAATTTTACGCTCCTATTATTGTTTAAAATTCTTCAAAAATCTTAATCATGTTTACTTCGTTCCATAACGAAGAGAACAAGATCAAGATTTTTGAAGAACTTGAAATAATAATAGCAAAAGCAAAATTATAGTTCACATTTGGAGAAAGTGGGTATGTAATAATAATATACAAAGTAAGATCGGAGGTTGACACACTTGTAGCTGTGAAAATTCCAAAACACAAAGTCACGAAGACCATCATACATGGAATTTATATAATATTAAAGATCTAGCATGATAATATAATCCAATTATTATGATATATTGATTCAATCATTCTTCTAATTGTATATGAACTCATTGAGAACATCATACTATTTATAAATCTTACTAAAAACAATATAGCGCTAGAATTGAATTTGTATCGGAAGACTGAAACATGTCAAATGCACAACCTCTACTATATGTCAAATGCACAACCTGCGGACAAATTAAATATCCACAGAGGTTAAAAAACGCTGACTAATTAAATATCCACACAGCTTAAAAAAGGCTGACTATTTTCTTTTACATGTACCCACTAACCTATGTAAGAACTATCTACCCTGTTATTATTCTTTGGACCATCCGAAAATACAGAAATGCCTCTAAGCTAAATAACAAGATTCACAACACTAAATCTGCTATCAGGGATATTAATAATATTATTTTAAGTCTTGACAGCTCTAACTGTATAAATTCTAAGCATCGGAAACAAGCAGAAACGTAGCTAGAGATCTTGGATGCAAAAACTCAGGAAAGTAAAAGATTACATACCTAAAGTGGATCCACCCGAAACCAAATTTCTTAAAGCTGAATACTGATGCTTCTTGCTTAAGTAGGAGGGGGTATCCAAGTTGCAAATAGATGGATCCCTACCTGTATTATTTATGTTGTCGAGCCAAAGTCTATTGTTGCATCTCTTTCGAAGCTATTCGAAGTATCAACCAGGGCTTCTACTCAGCAACTTATGCTCTTAGGATTTGCTAGAAGCTCACTTGCAAAATGGGCAGATCTCTCCTCTGAAGTTCTTTCATATCCTTTTTCTTTTTAATGTCTGTGATGATACTCTGCAATCATTAATCAATGTGGTCACTAACAACCAAGCAGGATTTTTCCCTGACTTCAGATTTACTTGCAGAATATATGGTGTCTCTCACCTTTTCGATTGCAAAAAGGCTCTGCCCCTGGATTTGAGGACTCTCAGCTCAATTCCAGACCCTTTAAAGGAAGGGTCACAAGATGTACAGAGCTGCCTCTTCAGATTGAATGTTTTAAATTGTATCTACCACCAAATAAATTTCTTCTGGAAGGCATTCAAGCACTGCCACAATACTGCTTCGCATTTTACACTGCTGTTCCTATTTTTTGAGTGAGTCGAGCCCTGCCTGCACAGATAACAAAATCATAATACTTACTTTAGCTGCAACTCTTAAGATTCAAAATGCTAAGGAAGAATGGCTACCTCTTTGTTAGAGGAAAGTTATAAGCAGTCATGCCTTGCGGTTGCTTCCTTTGTATGTTGGGAGCCGTGAGGAACAGATCTGCTGGCCATAGCATGCCTACTTGCCATTGTTTGAGAAGATTGAATATTTTTGACTGGGAACCAATGAATTGCGTCCTGGAAGAGGTTCAAGCTGGAAGATTAGACCTGCTGAAAGCACTTAAATTAGTCCCTTATGATGGCATAATCTCGATTCCTCAATCTCAAGTTCGATGGCCTTTGTCTGGATCTTCTTTCAGATTTCTCAACTCGCTGGTCCAACGGGGGAGCTTCTCCTCAATCGTGGAGGGGACTACTGAAATTGGGTTTCCTGAAATTGATGGCCAATGCTCTAGTCTGGACTTATTTATCTCCCCAAATCCAGTTGATGCCTCGTGTATAGGTAGATTGTTGGTAGTTCGTCAATTTCCTCTGGGTTTATTTATCTCGATTCCTGTACGATCACAAGCAACTATCAGTGCTCTCTCAAACCGGTTTACCCTCCAGATCATCAATCTTCATCTCTAAACTGAAGTCTTGACTCTGCAACAGAGAACTGAGGTAATCACTGCTATAATTCTTTTGAAACTGATGATAAACAATGAGCACTGTGGCTTTGTGGAGCTGGTGTTTTAGTCGTCTCAGATCAGATGTTAGGAAAGTTAGATTGGATGAGCCGCGTCGCTAGAGTTTCAAGTCTAAAAATAGACTATATATGTTGGGTCGGACTTTTCTTCTTCTGGCCCAATTGTGTTTTATTTTTTAGACCTATTATTCGTTGGATCCAATTTGCGTTAGGAGATATCAAGTAGCCTTTTGTCGCTTGATATTTCTTCAAATGCAAAATTTGTTTTGTATCTTGATATACTATAATGTTATCAATAAATGGTATTTGAATTAAAAAAAATAAAATATATATATATAAACCTATGTAAATACTAAAATATAATGAAGAAACTAAATGCCAAACTCATTAAAATCCCATTAAAAAACAATATACCATGAAAGGTAAAAATAATATTAAAAACTAAGGAACCTTTTCCGTGGCTGTGACTGTGAGCAAACTTGTCCGAGAATCTCTATTGTCCACTTTCAATTTTTGTTGGTCTTACTTTAAGAGGTTAGACCGTATCACGGTCCGTATTTCTCAATAGACAAGCTCGTATTTCTCAATAGACAAGCCAACATCTTACATCTCTATGCAGATCCTGGTATATGCTTCTACGACCTATCGATATTAACCGAAATCTTGGTATACAAACAAACATCATAGAGATCCTGATATGCTTCTACGAACTATAGATATTAAGTGGTCTTCATATACAAACTAGAGAATGTAAATCAACAAGCTAGAAAATTATTCAAAATCATTAAGTAGGTCAACAAGATACATACACAACAGAAGAAAGAGAAAAACAAAAATAGAGAACACAACTTAATAAGAGTTCAAAAATAGAGGCATGAATAAAGTAATTTAAAGTTGGATTGAGGTCTACACAAGAATCACTTACTAAATTTTAGACCTTTGCATACTACTATTGTTAACACAAGAGTTCGCTTGCCGGTTGATGAGTAAACTCCCTTTGATGAAGCCCTAAATTTTGGGAAAGTGAAGACAACAACGGCCTTTCCCTCTCTTATAGTTACAGCCGACTGAAGAGCAAAAAGATCTGAAAATCGAATATAAATTTTTGAAGAAAAAGTACTTTATTTCTCCACTAACTTTAACTTTACTTTATTTCTCCACTAACTTCAGCCACCCCTATCATTACAACTATAACTATGACATTATCGATGACATGAACTTCCGACGTAACACACGTAACCGCTTACCCCGACGGGTGAAACAGCTTTTTCGTCGGATGGGAGGGTCTCAACCAGCGATCGAGAAATGTTCAACCGCCGAAGTAAAGGTAAAATTGTAAAATTTAAAAAATATTTGTCCTCGGACTGGTTAACATATTTTGGGTCCGAATTTAACCGAACCAATACTTTATTTCTCCACTAACTTTAACTTTACCGTCCAATTGATTCTCACTTTACCGTCTAACTTTATACGTTCATATGATTATGTTTAATCAAATTTTTAAATATTTAACCATTATAATATTATAATTAAATTATTGAATTTTCCAACTATATAAGATAACTATATAAGAAGGATTTGTTGTATGCAATTTAATCATGTAGACATAATGGGAGCCCATAATTAGTTAAGACTCTATTGTTAATGAATTTGCTTTCCCTTGTAGAGGTCAATGTGCTCCTTGCCCGATAATGGTGACCATATCCTGTCATTGTGGCCAGACAAGGTTTGATCGTAAGATTATCTTGAAATCCTTCCAACTTTTTAAGAAGAAAATAGATTTAGAATATATCGTTTAGTTTTATCATTTAGAATCAGTTTACATATTTTCTCTTCCCCTTTTCATATTTGAGCTCGTGCGCTTGCTAGTTTGTTTGACTTTTATAAATTATTATCTATGTGAGAACATCAGTTGGATTTTTCTTACAGGTACCATGAGGCACGGAGAAGATTCAAAAGCCTCCTAGATGCCGCAAATTATGTTTAATACCTGGATTGTGTAGACATAGCTCAACCTGCAAGGTAATAGTTAGCTGGTTGTACATTATCTCTAGGGGAAAATAATACGTTCAATACATATTATAACCTGATTCGGCTTGTCCTACTCGAGTGTATTGAAACCAATGACACATAAATATTTTGTTCCAGCCACACAGGTGGCATTACGGAGTTTGCCCCCTATGTCGGCTAGCTTGTGAGAAGAATACCCATGTGGGCATAATCTCTCACCATTAGAATCTTATAAAAAAGTTGATTATTAGCAGAAAGTTCAATATTAAATACTTGCTGGTATGAATGGACAAAAGTTAGCAAAACCCTTATGTTAGGGTGGCGACCAAAGTCCCACATCCCACATTGGTTAAACATGGGAAGGATCAGCTGTATATAAGTAAGAACATACCTCAACTAGTATGAGGTATTTTGGTAGTGGACCAAATGCAAAGCCGTATTAAAAAAGTAAAAGACGTGTGAAAAATATAGCTGAATCAGAAATGAAATTTACTTTTATTTCCTTATTTCTAAGTTAGACCCTTTTAATAATTTTAAACAGATTCCCTTATTTCTAAGTCAGACCCTTTTAATAATTTTAAACAGGTTACAGATATAACAGGCTGTAGGTTACACAGATTTAACAGATAAACAGGTCCAGATTGCAGGTATGACGGGTCAGGTTTAAATGTTTGACACCCAAACAAATAAAATCTATACCTATAGAAAAACACTACTAACATTTTATTTTCAAATTAAAATTTATTTTAATTAAAAGAAAACTTATTTATTAGAAAACTCATTTTTGACTATTTAAATTAAAATTGAATTTTTAACTATTTAACATCTTATTCATTTCTAATCAAATAATAATGGGCCTAATCTGATTGGACAACTAAATTATTAGAAAAGACTCCACTAAAATAAAAGGAGTAATAACATGGTCATAGGATAGTACTAGAAAATAAAAGAAACACAGTGGACTGGAGTACTCATTTCTCTTAACTCGAGCTAAGTGCAGGTGAGTGTCAAAAGAAATATCATCTTTGGTTTGGTTTAACACAAAAATAGAATTTTGTTAGTACTTCTATTTGGTACCAAAAAAGGTTGTGAAGAAATCATCTATAAATCTTGGTAGTGTTTTCTTTAGATTATGATCCTAAATTTTATAAGGAAGTAATATCATCCAAAGATTATGCATTGTTGGCAAGAGGTCATAAATGATAGGATTGATTCAATAATATCAAATCACACTTGGTAGTTGGTCTATTAGTCTTCGCGGTCAAGGCCAATTCACTACTAGTCTGTATTTAGGAAAAAATGTCACATGATGATGCCATTCAAACATATTACGAAAGATTGGTAACTAAGGGTGTTCGACAAAAAGAAAGAATATATTATTTTGATACTTATATTATGTTTTCAAGAATCACATGCATTAGGAAGCTCTTTGCAATTGCATCGATATACGATATTAAAATTCACAAAATGGATGTCAAAACGACTATCTTAAATTGAAATCTTGATGATGAGGGTTTTGTACTTCTAAGGAATGAGTTTAAGCTGTGTAAGCTTGTTAAGTCATTATACAGTCTTAAGAAAGCGTTTCAAAAGTGGCATAATAAGTTTAATCATGCAATTGTATCTCAATGGTTTAGACATAATACGACGGAAATATATTTTTACACTAAAGTTCGTGATGATGTAATAGTCATTGTATATCTATATATAGATGACTTTCTTATACTAAGTAATTATATAAAAGAGATTGTTAAAAAAAGTTTATATCCTCTACTTTTAAGATATGATCTTAATATAGTATACACTATTTTAGAAATTAAAGTATTAAAAATAGTATTGTTATTGCCTAAGTCAATTTCATTATATTGATGAGGTACTTTATAAATTCAAGCATCTGAATTTAAATAAGTCATTATAGTTTAAAACTTAGAAAGCATGTAGGAAGTGTAGTAACTCAATTAGAATATATTAGTGCAATATAAAGTTTAATGTATGCAATTTTGTGCACTATAACTGATATATTCTTTTGGGTAAGTAAATTAAGTCAATTTACAAGTAATCAAAGTAAAAAATATTAGATTGCAATTGGAAGGGTCTTGGGGTACTTGAAAAAGACTAAAGACATGCGTCCTCAGTATTATGTTATCAAATCCTAGTCACAAAATGTGGTATTCTTCTTCTAAGAAAATATAAGTTGCCTTATATAACAATAAGATGTGTCTTTTAGCCTCTTAAGCCCTTTGACGTAATAAATAGTCCATTTGAAATTAATACTTTTATTAATTTACTAAGTAAAAATATCTTTACTCATTATTTACAAAAAATACTCTCGATGTTACATATTTATTGAGCTTATATTACAAAATAAATATTGGTTACATATTTCACCCGTCGGATTTACGGGTCGAATAAATCCTACTCTCATAAATAACCATACATTGTCAAATTTGAATTCAAAATTCTTATTAATTGTATTTGAATTCATATAATTATATCCGAAAGTAACTTATTTCAAAAATCAAACGATACAATGATCAAAATATATTTTTTTAAATGTAATTTTATTGCTTTCAAATTTTACTATTGTTCTTAGCAATTCATGAACTTTATACTTCATTCCCCTGCTATTGTGAAGTGTGAGCCATGAGTTGCGGTTTTCTATATTTCTTTTAATAATATCTATTTATACATCTAAATATTAGAGTACAATAAGTTGATACCGAATAGAGTGTCTTCCACAAATCACGAATATTAATGATTGAACGCATATGCATTGTATGACATATCAATCTCTGATAGTTTGCAGTGTATAAAATGGGACTTCCACAAATCAAAAGTATTACTGTATGATTAAAATATCCATATGCATTGCGCATATCAGTGATATAATATCACTATCAGTCTTAATAGTTGATACTGAATACTGAATAAAGTGTGACTTGCACAAATAACGAATATCAGTGATATGATATCACACTATCAATCTTAATAATTGAACTAGCCATGTACATTGAACATATCGTAAAACACTAGGATTGAATTATCACTATCAGTCTTAATAGTTGATACTGAATACTGAGTAAAGTGTGACTTGTACAAATAACGAATATCAGTGATATGATGTCACTATCAATCTTAATAATTGCAAGAATCACATGCATTCGGTGAAAAATATAGCTGAATCATAAATGAAATTTACCTTAATTTCCTTATTTCTAAGGACTAAGGAGTATGAATGTTAAGTGGTGGCAAACAGGTCATTCCATGACTCGTCAGACCCTTTTAATAATTTTAAACAGGTTACAGATATAACATGTTGTAGGTTTGACAGGTTACACAGATTTAACAGATAAACAGATCCAGATTGCAGGTTTGACGGGTCTGGTTTACAGGTCTGACACCCAAACAGATAAAATCTATACGTATAGAAAAACACTACTAACATTTTATTTTTAAATTAAAATTTATTTTAATTAAAAGAAAACTTATTTATTACAAAACTCATTTTTTTGACTATTTAAATTAAAACTGGATTTTTAACTGTTTAATGTCTTATTCATTTCTAATCAAATAATAATGGTCCTAATCTGATTGGACAACTAAATTATTAGAAAAGACTCCACTAAAGTATAAGGAATAATAACATGGTCATATTATAGTATTATAAAACAAAAGAAACACAAGGGACTGGAGAACTCATCTCTCTTAACTCGAGCTAAGTGCAGGTGAGTGTCAAAAGAAATTTCTCTCTTATTCTTTCCTTTTCCAGACCGGAAGAAAATTGTATGGTCTATTAGGTTCATTTGTCTTAGCTGGAATCACCTGCTCCGGTTTTAAGATTGCAACTCCATCTTATCAGGTATCCTACCATTTTCAAACTCTTCAAGAAAGTGATGAAACCCAATTCTTAAAAGCTCATCGTTCTTATGGACACACAATTTTGATTTCCCAGCCGGTTTTCGCAAAAGCGCGATTTGTTCCTTTATATCTTTGCTCAAACCAAGCTCGTTTACCCGTAATACATGTCTAACAGCATGGATATCTCCTGATTGACGTCAATCAAGTAGGACTTTTGACCGGTAGAGAAGCAGGTAGAACTCTTTGAAACACATAGAAGCCCATTGCGAAAGAGAAAAACAAGATCATGATGCAGAATCCATCACGTAGTGCAAAAGTATGAAAACTTAGAGCTTTCGGATCAAAGAGCGAGCCTTCTTGTAGTGGAAGGAGAAAGATATGTCACTGAAAGACGAAACGAACTTTGAGGAAATTAAAGCTAACGTCTGAACCAGTGTGTTAAATTGACGGGAGCTAATTTTAAAGGAGACAACAGAGGTACCAACATACATGTTTTGGTAGTATCATATTAGAATTGAAATATATTCATTAAAATTATGTTTACTATTTATTTGGATTATCTTCTATCTAGGTATAAAAGAATTTGGTCTAATTATACGGACTAGTAAGCTTTCTATAATAATATTTGACAATAAGATATATCTATATGTATCATACTAAGTTTTCCGCTTTCTTTTGCTTCTACGAATTGTTGAACATTTCCGACTCTATTTAATTTTCTTGCAGATTTGAAGAAACTTGATCATTAAGCCTGTCTTCCTAATTCAGGATGTGTTTTATAATAAGATCTAACTAATTAATTAGTATTTTATAAATTATTTTATAAATTATTCGTTATCATATTTTGAACGTAAAAATCTCAAGATGGAACAAAAAAAAAGGTAAGGATGTCTTCCGAATTATTTTAATACCTCTCACCATTAGAATCTTATAAAAAAGTTGATTATTAGCGGAAAGTTCAATATTAAATACTTGCTGGTACGGATGGGCAAAAGTTAGCCAAACCCTTAAATAAATAATAATAGTATGATAATATGTTGTTTTCTCTTAAAAAAGTAAAAGACGTGTGTAAATTCGGTGAAAAATAGAGCTGAATGAGAAATGAAATTTACCTTCATTTCCTTATTTCTAAGGAGTATGAAGGTTAAGTGGTGGCAAACAGGTCAATCCACGACTCGTGAGACCCTTTTAATAATTTTAAACAGGTTATGGATATAACAGGAGGCTGTAGGTTTGACAAGTTACACACATTTAACAGATAAACAGGTCCAGATTGCAGGTATGACGGGTTAGGTTTACAGGTCTGACATCCAAGCAGATAAAATCTATACCTATAGAAAAACACTACTAACATTTTATTTTCAAATTAAAATTTATTTTAATTGAAAGAAAACTTATTTATTACAAAACTCATTTTTTTACTATTTATTAAAACTTATTTAAAACTTATTTATGATTTTGGTAGTGTTTGATTATATTTAGATATTTAAAATATTTTATTTAATATTAGGTAGGGTTAAAAACACCACAAGTCCTCCATGTTTGTCACTTGTAACACATTAGTCCATATTCTTTGTCTTTGTAATAAACCGGTCCCCAATGTTTTAAAAATATAACAAACAGATCATTTTCTAAAAATTTGAAAGACCTGTTTATTAAAAATTGAAAACGTGAGGGACCTGTTTATTATAAACATGAATGAACTATTTATTAAAAAAAGGATTTTTTTGTTATATTTTTAAAACATAGAGGACCGATTTATTACAGAGACAAAGAATAGGGACTGATGTGTTACAAGTGACAAGCATGAAGGACCTATGGTGTTTTTTACCTATATTAGGTAGATATTAAATAATATATACACATCTAAATGTATTTTAATTATAAATTATTATATTATTGAAAATATTTTTACGATTATAAAATTAATAAGTTGATTGTCTAGTAGATATCTTGTAAACAAGATAATTCTAATATGATTTTGATATTGTTTGATTATATTTAGATATTTAAGATATTTTATTTAATGTTAGGTAGATATTAAATAATAGTTCTTCTTTCGGAATAGTTCGGGTTTTTTCCACGCAAATTATTTCTATTTAATAAAAACACTTAAATAACATTATGATAACATTATAATAGCTCAATTAAAACTTCGTATAATTTATGCAGTTATTTAATTGTTGTAGTTATTTAAATTAGTTCTTTTAATTTTAATTTTATTTGCCATATTAGTTGTAAATAGTTGTTATTAATTTAAATTTAGTTTTTATTATTTGCGATATTAGTTTCGATTAGTATTTTATTGAATAATTAAAAAAATGTTGTTTTAAGTTTTAAAATGCCTCTAAAACGTAGAAATACTAATACTCACCCGCCCGCTAATGTAGATTTCAATACCGATGATGATTTTCCTAGAGACTTCCCTCACATTGACAACGAAAGTGGTGGTGAAAGTACTAGTGGTAGGTCGAAGTCTCGTAAGAAAACATCTTGGATTTGGAAAAATTATTTAGCTTTTATTATAATAACAACAATTGTACTATGAAATAATCATAAGATATGATTTTGGTTTAAAAAATAATAACAAACACTGCAATATTTATAACCAAATCACAATAATAATCAAAATGTAATAATAAAATGACAACTATATGACTTGTAATATTTTACCATCATAAAATATGATTTTGGTTTAAAAAATAATAACAACACTACTCTTATTTATATGTAATTCATAATAATAATATTCAAAATGTAAACAATAAAACTGGTAATATTTTAACAAGATATGGTTTTGGTTTATAACATAATAATGACATAGTTTCACCGCTGGCTGTTAGGTGTATGTGGATATACCAATGCCTCTAATTTTATATGGGTTGGGTTCGAAGACTTAACATTGCCGTGGGCGTAGCATCTGCAATATCTCACATGCACAACCTGCCCGAAAATGGAATTATCCACAAGGATATTAAATCAGTAAACATATTGTTAACAAATGATTTCATAGCAAAAGTTGCTGATTTTGGCCTTGCAAAATGTATCCGTCAGAGCGACAGCAGAGTTGACACCGAAATGAAAGGAACCCACGGGTACATCGATCCAGAATACGCTCGTTCGAAGGAGTTGACCAAAAAAAGCGACGTGTATAGTTTTGGGGTCATTCTCATTGAACTTTTAACGAGTGAAAAAGCTTGTAGGACACGCCAGGCAAATCAAAAACTTGTAGATCATTTTCTGCAAGAAGCACAAAAGTATTATGAAGAAAGAGAAAATAATTCTGCAGAATCGTATTCAGCACCAAATTTCTTAGATATATCACTTAAGTTTGCTTGCAGCAAAACCGATCAAGATGCAATAATAGCCCTAGCCTGCGAGTGTGTTAGTAAAAGTGGAGTGGATAGGAAGACATGTATAATCGACTCAAATGTATATCAATGACCTACCAATAATTTGTCAATATTTATAAATAAATTCAGGAAGACATGTATAATCCACTCAAATGTATATCCATGGCCTACCAATAATTTGTCAATATTTATAAATAAATTCAGTCGTCTTTTAATAGTATGAGGCTTGACGTTTTCATGTTAGCCTTTTGTTTGTTTTTTAAGTGATTTGGGCTTTTTTTGGTCAATGAAGTATATAAGAAAGCATCACTTGGTAAGTTTTGTTTTTTATATTATAGAGATTTTTTTGTAAACTAGTGAAGCATCATGGTAATTGTGCCCTTATCAGGGGAGGAGGACTTGTCCTTGTGGAAAGAGAGTGCATGAGGGACTGCCTTGTGATGTTCAGGTGCCCTTATGTGGTGCATCTTGTGAGAAAACTTTGCAACTCCATCTTATCAGGTATCCTTAAATTGTAGCTTTTTGTTCTTAAATTGAAATGAGATCTCTCTTCACAGGTGAGTTATTGAAATGAGATCTCTCTTCACAGGTGAGTGTCATTCCTTTTCAAGACTGATTAGGTTCATTTCTCTTAGCTGGGATCACCGAGAAATCAATTATTGACCACTGCTCCGGTTTTAAGATTGCAACTCCATCTTATCAGGTATCCTAACATTTTCAAACTCTTCAAGAAAGTGATGAAACCCAATTCTTAAAAGCTCATCGTTCTTATGGACACACAATTTTGATTTCCGAGCCTGTTTTCGCAAAAACTCGATTTGTTCCTTCATATCTTCGCTCATTATTTTTTATTTACTAGGTGCTTTTTACTAATCATTAGCAATATTGTATGGCCAGTGGTATTAAAGACGAGGTGATATTTATTTACATGGACATAAATAACATTTGTTTACTAAAAATCTGAAGAAGACGATGGAATATCATATTTTATCAACCACAATAATATTCAAAATCTATACTTATACAAAACACTACTAACATTTTATTTTCAAATTAAAATTTATTTTAATTAAAAGAAAACTTATTTATTACAAAACTCATTTTTTTACTATTTAAATTCTAGATTTTTAACTGTTTAAATTAAAACTGATTTAATTAAAAATCAGAGTTTTAGTATCTATTTTTTAAACAATATATAAAAAACTAAAAATTATTTAGAATTTTTCTTTTTCAATTTGTATTTCAGAAATTCTATCTAAAACTAACTTAAAACTTATAAAATATGTTTTTAAGATTCTATTTATAAATTCAGAATCAAAACAATATTTTTAAAAGATGAAATCTATAAAATCAAATTTTTTTAATAATTTAAAATGATCTAAAACAAAATAATAATATGATATGAAAATAAAATAATATATTTAAAAGATAAAATATATAATAATTTAAAGTTATCCAAAATAAATAAAAATATAATATTACAATCTTTATTATTATTACAAACTAATTTAATATAATCAAAATTTAATAGATAATATATTAGTAATAAAAAAGTAATATTCAACAAAGGTAATTTACGTCCATATAAAACAATATAGCCGTATGATTAATGGTTATGGTACAATTATACTCATGATTAATTAAAAACAGCTAATAAATGCTCTCACATCGGTTAAATTTTTTAATAAAAATTATACGATGTCCAATATCGACTGCTAAATGTCTTATTCATTCACTTCAAAGGCTACACTAATATCGACCGCTAACTGTCCTATTCATTGACTTTGGAGGCTCCACTAAAATAAAGTACTCATCTCTCTTCACAGGTGCCAAATTCCCTCGCATGCATAAAGTTCGAATCTTTGGCATCAATGCAGATAAGTGAGTTTCTTCATAGGCCTCCTTTGATCTGATAGCAGATATCAAGGTAGGATGTGTTCTGCATATCGACGCAAGAGCAGCCGAGGATGAGGATTTGTATGGTAACGTTTGTGCTGCTGTGCTATTCTACTTATTCATTCATCTATGAATTTCAGGCGAACAATCTTAGATTTATTCTTGTACAGGCAACAAAGAAAGAGAACAATTGTAGCTTTTTGTTCTTAAATTGAAATGAGATCTCTCTTCACAGGTGAGTGTCATTCCTTTTCAAGACTGATTAGGTTCATTTTTTTTAGCTGGGATCACCGAGAAATCAATTATTGGCCACTGCTCCGGTTTTAAGATTGCAACTCCATCTTATCAGGTATCCTAACATTTTCAAACTCTTCAAGAAAGTGATGAAACCCAATTCTTAAAAGCTCATCGTTCTTATGGACACACAATTTTGATTTCCGAGCTTGTTTTCGCAAAAACTCGATTTGTTCCTTCATATCTTCGCTCATCATTTTTTTATTTACTAGGTGCTTTTTACTAATCATTAGCAATGTTGTATGTCCAGTAGTACTAAAGACGAGGTGATATTTATTTACATGGACATAAATAACATTTGTTTAATAAAAATCTGAAGAAGACGATGGAATATCATATTTTATCAACCACAATAATATTCAAAATCTATACTTATACAAAACACTACTAAAATTTTATTTTCAAATTAAAATTTATTTTAATTAAAAGAAAACTTATTTATTGCAAAACTCATTTTTTACTATTTAAATTAAAACTGGATTTTTAATTGTTTAAATTAAAACTGATTTAATTATAAACCAGAGTTTTAGTATCTATTTTTTAAACAATATATAAAAAACTAAAAATTATTTAGAATTTTTCTTTTTCAATTTGTATTTAGAAATTCTATCTAAAACTAACTTAAAGCTTATAAAATATGTTTTTAAGATTCTATTTATAAATTCAGAATCAAAACAATATTTTTAAAAGATGAAATCTATAAAATCAAATTTTTTTAATAATTTAAAATGATCTAAAACAAAATAATAATATGATATGAAAATAAAATAATATATTTAAAATATAAAATATATAATAATTTAAAGTTATCCAAAATAAATAAAAATATAATATTACAATCTTTATTATTATTACAAACTAATTTAATATAATCAAAATTTAATAGATAATATATTAGTAATAAAAAAGTAATATTCAACAAAGGTAATTTACGTCCATATAAAACAATATAGCCGTATCATTAATGGTTATGGTACAATTATATTCATGATTAATTAAAAACAGTTAATAAATGCTCTCACATCGGTTAAATTTTTTAATAAAAATTATACGATGTCCAATATCGACCGCTAAATGTCTTATTCATTCGCTCCACTAATATCGACCGCTAACTGTCCTATTCATTGACTTTGGAGGCTCCACTAAAATAAAGTACTCATCTCTCTTCACAGGTGCCAAATTCCCTCACATGCATAAAGTTCGAATCTTTGGCATCAATGCAGATAAGTGAGTTTCTTCATAGGCCTCCTTTGATCTGATAGCAGATATCAAGGTAGGATGTGTTCTGCATATCGACGCAAGAGCAGCTGAGGATGAGGATTTGTACGGTAACGTTTGTGCTGCTATGCTATTCATTCAACTTACTTTTAACCTGAGTAAGTTGGCTTTATATATTGGTGCTCTCAAATTTGTTCTTAAGGTTGATCTTAAGTAGAAGTACTGGAAGAGTTTTACTGTCAAACTGCTTATTGTATATAATGAGCTAATGTTTAGATTACCAGTTACAGTGACATATGGTTGTTTATAATAATGCAGAAAGTTACCGAATTGTACTCACTTGTGCCCTGAGACATGCCATCCAGGTCAATGTCCATCTCCTGAAAAGTGTTGCCAAAAGGTATATATCTTGAAGAATCCAGCTATGCATAGTACAGTTATAGTCAGTTTGGAAACAGAAACAAAATAAGTAGTGCAGTTATTATAGTCAGTCTGGATACAGAAGCAAAATAAATAAAAATAGGTCCAAGTAATTTTGATTGGAGAAGTTCAAAATCTTCGAAAATAACAAACTGATAAATTAATAAACTCATTCTTTGTTTCGATCTGAAACTCGTTTCTTCGATTCGGTCTACCTCAAGTACAAAAACCATAGTAAAAAGCCTATAATTCTGTCTCAAGGTCACGGTTCCATGCAAATGCCAAACATTGAAGAAAGAAGGGCTATGTCGTGATGTTCGAGCAGCTTATCATGATATGGATCAAGATCCAAAAGAAGTATCCAAGAATCAGGTTGGACAAGGTCTCCTGCAGTGCAATTAGTAAAGTAGCAGTTGGACAAGGATGTTGACGTAAGCTCTGTTTTTTTAATAATAAACCATTATATAAACTTGTTGATACTATAAAGTGGCGGCTTCTACTTGTCGTTCTGGTGGCTGGTTTAATTGCAGTAACATATTTTGGTTTCAAAGGTATCTTGTGGTTGTCGAATTGGATGAATAAAATTGAAGAACACCGGAAATCAAAGAGGTATCAGCGGATTTGAGTAATTCAAGTTTTTTTTATAACAGTTTTTTGTCACCCCTAAATTATAAACCGTGTGGGTGTATAACTTTTTATCTTAATGTTTCCTTTAATATTACATGGAAAGACATTGAAGCTGAATTTTTGGATTAGAAAACATAATGGACTATTAAGAAAGTCAAAATCATGTATGCTTTACTACTTCTTTTGTTGTGGACCGGGGTTTGACTGCCTCTTGCACATTACTAGTGGTTCTTAGGGTTGTTATCGGTCCGGTTCGGTCCGGGTTTTGAAAGAACCGGACCGGACCGCTAAGCTTATCGGTTCGGACCGGACCGAACCGCTAAGCTTTCGGTTCTAATTTTTGGGACCGGATTGAACCGGTCCGGTCCGGTCCGGTTCCGGTTCCGGTTTCGGTTCGGTCCGAGTTGAGTTCGGTTCGGTTTCGGTCCGGTTCGGTCCGGTTTCGATCCGGTTCGGTCCGCTTAAAAAAATAAAATCAATTAAAATTTGATTTTTAATTATTTTTTTATTAAAATAAATAATATAAAAACTAAAATTTATAATTTAATCTTTCATTTTTTTTTAAAATTGGTAATTAACTATTAATTTTGGTACTATAATTTATAAAAGAATATATAATAATAATAAATAATCGGTTTTAACGGTTTTATTGGTCCGATTTCTTATCGTTTCTACCGATTTATCGGTTTCATCGGTTCGATTCTGTATCGGTTCCTTCGGTCCTATCGGTTTTATCGGTTCGGTTCTATATCGGTTCTATCGGTTTATCGGTTCTATCAGTTCGGTTCCTAACCGGTTTTTTTGTTTCGATTCCTTATCGATTTTCGGTTTTTAAAATGGAACCACGAACCGGACCGTTAAGATTCGGTCCCGGTCCTTATCGGTTCGGTCCCGGTCCGGTTCTCGGTTCCGAAGAACCGTTGACAGCCCTAGTGATTCTAGTGGAAAAATAAAGTTAATATAAAAAGATGGAATGAAAGAAGGTAAAGACAAAATATTTGTAGTTGTTCGAGAATATGTCTACATTTACGTTGAATAACAATATTGTTATTCTTTTATATTAAACAATTACAATAATATACAAGAGAGATTCTAACGAGGATCAATGTTTACAGAAAACTCCAAATTCGAGAGTTCATATAATATTTTTCCAAAATAATTCTATGTTTTTCCGAAAAAAAAATCTACTAAGTTTCTCCTCTTTCTTAATCTCTGTTGTCTACTCATAAAATCTCATCATCCTCTTCGAAGTCCCAAATGATATATTTATAATGGGAATTACTAAAAAGATAGGTCGAAATTACTATGTGAAGTCGCCTGTTTTAGTTTTTTTGGTTTTTTTGCCTAGTTTCAATTGAAAAATAAAAACAGACGACTTCACGGAGTAATTTTGGCTTTATTTTTAGCAAATCCCATTTATAATAGATGGTGTCAATCTCTCTCCAAAACATAATGTAACAAACTCCTAATATGAATAGTCATTTATGTTGTAACGAGAAGGACCTACTTTTTTTCTAACATAAAATATATCTAACCACCATAACTGAAATTTTATACCAATAGTCACACCCACACAACCTAAGTCCAGGCTGATAGCCTCTTGGCATGTGTAGACTTTGTCTCATCTAATATCATTCAGGCCAAAGCAGCTTTTGCCTCGTCTGTAGGCCCTTAGGCCGATAACCTCGCTCGGCTTAACCAACGTTTTCCTAACGAAACAACCAATGTCTTTGTTGATGGATGCCCGATGGCTTCCTGAAATACGGTCTTGCTTGATTTAACCAATTTCTTACTAATCAAAGAAACCACTATATCGAATGATAGGATTCTGGTTGATGCAGTTGCTTGACTCTACAAAATACTTCATGGTCGATACAGCCAATACCTTAACGAAGCAATCGATGCATCAAAAAACACTAGGCCGATACAGTTGATGCCTCACCGATGCCTAGGCTGATACAATCAATGTCTATGCCGATACAATCGATGCATTTAAAAAACAAATCTTCAATCACTTATGGGTTAACCACCATACTATTAGAATTTTTCACCTTGGTTTTGTCTTCAAAAAAACATTAGATACAACTGTTGCAGCTCTTCGTGCCTCCTGCAAGGGCTTGAGATACTTTAAATATGAACCAAGTTCAAGCAACTCTTGAACGTATTCTTTGTCAACGGTTTATTAAATATATTTCCTGAGTTGTCATTCATATATATATTCTCTAATATAATCTATATATTCTCAAGAATACTTCTTACAATGTGAAGCTTAACATCATTCTACTTATTCCGCTCATAAAACATGTGATTCTTTGACAAATGTATTGCACTTTTGTTATCACAATGCATCATAAAACTTTTTGTTGAACCCAAATTCACTTACCATTTAACAATATAGCTTTATATATTGCTTCAATAACAAGAATATATTTACCTTTTGTAAAAGATAATGCTACTATGGGATGAATATTTGATTTTTAACTTACAACACTACCAAACAACACAACACATATCTAGTCAAATATTTTTAATTTACATATAATAACCGTAATTAGAATCAACAAAACCCTCAGCACCTTCCAGTCCCAACCCAACCTCTTCATACCTCAGTATCAGACTAGTAGATCCCTTAATATACCTCCGAACACACTAAAAAACTTGCCGATGTTCCTTGGATGGCCTTGACATAATGCTCATCAAGCTTAAATCATAAGTTAAATCAGGTCTACTAGAAACCATGGCATACATAATACTTCCCATAATATTGGAATAAAAAATATCTTCTATTTTTCAAATCTCCACATCTTCGGCATCAATCTTTAAATATATTAATTTAAAGTGTCGAGAAATGAGATAAGTAACTAGTTTTACCCATGTTATACCAAACTTGTCAAGCACATTCCTAGGATAACCTTTCAGTAGCAGAAACAAAGTTTTCATTTGTTTATCTCTAGTTATCTCAATCCCAAGAATCTTCTTGGATGAGCCCATGTCTTTCATATCCAACCTGCTCCTTAACATTTCTTTTAACGACTTAATTTATGCCTTGTATTTGCTAGTAATCAACGTATCATATACATATAATAATACATATATATTTGCAGAACTGAGTTTATTTCACATACACACTACTGTCATAATTGCTTATTTCATAATGTATACCATTGTTAAGGAGATTGCTTCAGATCATATTGATGGGGGAGAATAAAAGACATGGTAAAATTACAAAGAAGAAGTTTGTTAGGAGAGAATTGCAAAGAAGAAGTTTGTTAGGAGAGAATTGTAAAGAAGAAATTATATTATGGGAGAATTGTATAAACTATAGAAGAGATAGCTATTATAAGAAGGTGAAAATATATAGGGACCAAAGATGTAATAAACGGGAATTAAAGCGTGTGGGACCCGCAATTGTACTATAAAAGGACCACACACGCTTCACAGATCCCGAGATGAATATAATACTACTTTCTCTGTCTACTTAAGCTGGTAGTTACTTTATCTCTCTAAAAAGATTCCTTAACTAAGTTCTTAAGTCTATTTTGACACTAAAAGATCTTCGTAACAAAAAAACACCCTTCAGCACTCTTAAAACTCTTCAGTGGCGCCGTCTGTGGGAAACGAAGATTGTTCTGACGACAGTCGCTTCATGGAAATAATTCCTAATCTGAGGGAAATTATGGAGGAGCAAGAGGATGATTTTGTTAACAATTGCGAGGAGAATCTAGTGGGTGACGACTATCGGAATGACATGGAATACGAGGCTCATGGGGGCCAGCGCGTTGGAGACGCTTTTGATGACTCAGACTTGTTGGATCGAAGGAACGAATTGTTGCTGGAGATCGAGAGATTGAAGGCGGAAAAGGAAACTGTTCAGGCGAATCTTTGCTCGGAGGTGAGAAGGGAGCCAGACAGTGGAAAAGAGGAGCGCGAAGTCGATTTTCGTCCTAAAACCAGGGATGATAGATATAAGGGATATGAACGACCATCTTCAAAAAGGAAAGAAAAGTGACGTCTGGAGTCACCTGACTCAAGAGATTATTCCCGTTACAGCTTGTCGGAATCATCTCCTATAAAAAATCACAGAAGGAAAAAACATGGTCGAGGACACGCAGATCACCGGAGGGGAAGAAGATCGGAGAGGAAATCTCCGAGGGAAAAGAGTTATCATACTCGAGTAAATGAGCGGGGTTATGGCCAAACGAATTTTCCCGTTGGAAACCAAAACGTTGGCCCGCGAAATTCGGAGTGGCAGCATCAATATACTTTACCATCCGAGGAGGGATTGTATTTTCCGAGCAATGAAAACTTGAGATCTAATATTTATCGGACGGGTCATAATTGGAGTGCTTCTCCTTTGTCCCCAGAAATATTGGTGGGAAATCTCCCAAAGCATTTCGATATCTCGAAGTTAGAAAAGTTTGATGGGACACAAGACCCTGATAGCCACATCGAGCAATTCAAAAACTTCATGATTAATTTCGATGACGATGATAAATTGTTGTGTCGAGCATTTTCTCAGACCTTCAAGGGGTAGCTTCCAAGTGGTATAATAGGCTTCCGCAGGGCTCGATAAAGAATTTCGACATGTTCTTGTATATCTTCAGACAACACTTTGTGGGGAGCAAAAAGTTTAGATCTAACGGAGATACGATAATCTATTGTAGAGAAAAAGTTGGGAAAGCTTGAAGAATTATACCAATCGTTTCGTCAAAACGAAAACTGACATAGAGTATTATAAAGACTCAGTGGCACTTGCAGCTTTCAGGATGGGCCTACTCCCCGGACTATTAAAGGATACGGTGGCGGAGAGTCAGGCCATGACCTTCGAAGCA
Organism: Limnanthes douglasii subsp. nivea; assembly: GCA_036936605.1. Lineage (NCBI taxonomy): Eukaryota > Viridiplantae > Streptophyta > Magnoliopsida > Brassicales > Limnanthaceae > Limnanthes > Limnanthes douglasii. The sequence goes on along the minus strand of JAUPFV010000002.1, from coordinate 107,043,189 downwards.
TTGCTGGATCAGGTTGAGAAGAGAATTCTGGTGGAAGAGACTCAGGCATCTGAGAAAGGATCCGGTGATCAATTGGATCAGAACCAGTTTCAGAGATCTGATTCCAGTAACCAAGGGCCTCGTGCCAATGTTCAAGCTAAAAGTATGGGTCAGTATCCGCCGAGGCAGAAAACAAACTCACAATATTATGGCAACCAGCAAAATTACAATCAAGGGGCTAAACCAATTTCGAACAAGTGGGTTCGACTGGACTACTTCGCGGAGTTAACGGAAAATGTCGCCACGATATTTAATAAGGCAAGATCAACAGTGCCGTTGAGGAAGCCTTTTTCCTATTCAAACTCCGAGGGAAAGCAAAAGTGTTAGCAAGTATTGTAAGTATTACGAGGATATCGGGCACGATACAAAGGACTGCATTGCTTTGAAAAAAAAAAGTGCAAGCTTTGATTGAGAATGGAATGTTGCTAGAGTTTGTGAAAAAACATTCTCAGAAAAATGCGGCGGTAAAGGCTGTTCCAAAAATCGATGACACAAATATGGTGATTTCCGAGGAAGTTTATGTTTTCGATATTGAGCAAGAGTATCTGGATCCCAAGGAGGGAAGGAACAACGTAAATATGGTGGAGGAAATTATTCTGAGGGGGAAAGTAAACGACCTTTGTGCTTTCTTTGAGTCACTGCAAATCTTTGGAGGGGATACCATCGCAGGAAATTCTAATAGCTCGCGAAAAAGGCATATGGTCAATCTGACTACCCAGATTGAAGCACGAGTGTCGGCACAAATGCACCGATTACCCTCCCCCATCATATGTTTTGATGATGACGATATACGAAATATCGCGGGCCCGCATGAAGATGCGGTGGTGATTGCCGTGGGTATTGCTGGTGATCAAGTTTAGAAGATACTTGTTAATACAGGAAGTTCAGCGAACATCTTGTTTATGAGCACTTACAGAAGAATTTCTGACCCACCGGTTATACGACGATCAGACATAACCATAGTAGGATTTACCAGCGCCACAACAGTGGTTGTGGGAGAATTTAAGTGTTTGGTCTAATTAGGTCGTGGGCCGTTCAAGAAGGAGGTAGAAGTATTGTTCATTGTTGTCGACGCACCAACTCCGTATAATTCAATTTTGGGTCGCTCTTGGCTGTCCGGAATGCATGGTGTGATTTCGACGGTGCATCAGTGTCTGAAATATGTGGTAGGAAACAACATCGGGGCAATCAGGAGCAGCCAGAAGATGGCCCGCGAATGTTACCAGATCGCTTTATCTTCGAAGGGAGTTCGGGGAGAAATATCAAACAAGGCATAACAATTAAAGGGGCCTTCCTCTGAAATCATTCCATGTGATGATCCGAGGGAGACCCCCGGATTTCTGGTCCTAGAAGAGGATACAGAGGAATATAAATTTGGAGAGGGCAAATTTTTGAAGATCGGAGTAAAACTTTCTTTTTAGTTCAGAGAAAGATTAATTGCGTTTTTTTAACAAACTCGATATGTTTGCTTGTTGTGCACATGATGTTACGGGAGTACCATCAGAGATAATATGTCATAAACTTGCGGTACGACTTGATGTTCGACCCATTGTCCAGAAAAGGAGACCAGTTTCTCAAGAGAAGGCGGCAACTATTCTTTTGGAAGGGGAAAGGCTGTTAAGCATTGGCCACATTCGCGAGTCGCATTATCCCGTATGGGCCTCGAATCCAGTCTTCGTCAAGAAAACGAATGGCAAGTGGAGAATGTGCATGGACTTTATAGACTTAAACAGATCTTCTCCTAAGGATCCATTTCCGGTGCCCCGCATTGATCAGTTAGTGGATTCGACTTCGGGCAATCGATTATTGTCTTTCATGGACGCGTATTCAGTGTATAATCAAATCTGGTTGGATGCACAAGATGAAGAGAACACGTCCTTTATTACCGGGAGAGGGTTATATTGTTACAAAGTTATGCCATTTGGCCTAAACAATACAGGGGCAACTTATCAGCGCTTGGTCAACAAAACCTTTGAGGTACAAATTGGTTGGAATGTCGAAGCGTATATCGATGATATGCTAGTCAAGAGTTTGCGGGACGAAGATCATTTTGCAGACCTGGATGAGACTTTTAATAATTTGAGTAAGGTCAATTTGAAACTGAACCCGGAAAAGTGTGTTTTTAGGGTACGATCGGGCAAGTTCCTTGGATATATGATAAGTGAAAAAGGCATCGAGGCTAACCCAGACCAGATAAAAGCTTTAATCACCATGACTCAACCTCGAAATATCAAGGAAGTCCAGATCTTGACAGGAAGATTGACAACGCTGAATAGATTCATTTCTCGATCCTCAGACAAATGTGCACCTTTCTTTAAGGTATTACGCAACGCGAAACAATTTAATTGGACTGATGAGTGTTCAGCAACTTTTCGCCAAATTCAGGAAAATTTGACATTCCCTGATATACTGTCTAAACTATTGGCGGGGGAAAGATTAATTATCTATGTAGCAGTTTCAGATTTTGCGGTCAGTGCTGTTTTACTCCGAGAAGAGGACTCTTTTTTGAAACCTATCTACTATGTCAGTAAGAGTTTGTTGGATGCAGAGAAACGATATCTCAAGTTGGAGAAGGTAGCTTTGGCTTTGGTGACAGTTGCCCGAAAGATGAGACCTTACTTCCAGGCACATCCTATAGTTGTTTGAACGGCATTCCCCCTAAAAGGTTTGTTACAAAGGCCCGATATCTCTGGGAGGATGACTAAATGGTCAGTAGAACTGTGAGATTTTGACATAGCATTTAAGCCTTGAACGGTGATAAATGCCCAGGTTTTGGCTGATCTTTTGGTTGAATTCCACTCAGAGAGAGAAAGGACATGGAGATCATTGACCATTTTGATGACACAGAATGGTTGGTACGAATGGATGGAGGGTCGAATAACTCTGGAAGTGGTGCGGGTGTCCAATTAATTTCTCCAAAAGAGTTAGCTATGTTTCAAGCTATTCAATTTGGTTTCAATGCAACTAACAATGAAGCGGAGTATGAGGCAGGATTGGTGGGTTTGCGTTTAGCTCGGATATGTGGGGCCAAAAAGATTAAACTAATCAGTGACTCATAGTTGGTGATCAACCAAGCGTTGGGGGAATCTGAGGCCAGAAAACATAAGCTGATACAATATCTGAAAGCATTAAAAGATTTGGTTTCTGAGTTTGATGGGGTCAGATATGAACATGTTCAAAGAGAGGCAAATGTTATCCTAGATTCTTTGGCCACAGCCTCGCGGACGGAGGGATACCCATGGGTTTTGATTCAGGAGCATCCTTCGGTCATGATCGATGCAGAGCATTCAATGAACATTAAAGAGGTAAGCAATGTGATCACAAATGATTGGAGGTCATAAATTATTGACTTCTTGGAAAACGATACTTTACCTGCTGGAAAGTATGAGGCTAGGAAGATCAGGTTCAAGTCTCACGGGTATATCATGTTTGGAGGCGTTTTGTATAAGAAATCTTTGAGCCGACCATTACTAAGGTGTCTGGACAAGGATGAGTCGCAATTTGTCTTGCCCGAATTGCAGGACGGGGAAGGCTCAGCCTATTGTAGGTATAAGGCGTTAATTCGACGGGTGTTTCTGGCTGGTTATTATTGGCCGACTATTTCTTCGGATGCGAAAGACTTGGTAAAACGATGTGACACGTGTCAGCGCTATACAAACGTAATCCACAAGCCTGGGGTGTTATTGGAGAGTATTTCAGAGGCGGTCCCAGTTGACAGGTGGGGTGTTGATTTAGTTGGGCCCGTACCAATGGTGTCTGGAGGCAGACAGACTATAATCGTAGCGGTGGATTATTTCTCTAAGTGGGTGGAAGCGGAACCCCTAGCAGGGACGAATGCCAAAGATGTTATCAAATTCGTCGTTTTAAACATTTGTTGTCGCTTTGGGGTACCATTGCAGCTCACAACTGATAATGGACCTCAGTTCGATAACAAGGAGTTTAAAAGCTTTTGCCTTTCCAGAGGTATACGACAATGTTTTTCTGCCCCATTTCACCCCCAAGCTAACGGACAGGTGGAAGTGAGTAATCGAACAATTCTCGATGGGTTGAAAAATAATTTGGAAGGAAAGACAGGAAGATGGCCTAATTATTTACAAGAAGTGTCGTGGGCTTATAGGACAACGCGTCGAACTGCCACTGCTGCATCTCCGTTTGCATTAGTATATGGTATGGATGCCATTGTCCCTTTGGAGATTGTCTTCCCATCATATCGTGTGGCAACTTATACAGCAGACTTGAACGATCAAAGCAGAGCCTTGGAATTAGATTTGGTTGAAGAGAAAAGACAACGCGCACAGTTGAAGTCTTTGTATTATCAAACTCTAATGAGGAGTCGATATGCTTCTAAAGTAAAGCACATAGATTTTAAGGTGGGGGACAAAGTGTTACGCAAAGTCTTTCTACACATTAAAGAGAAGAGTCTTGGAAAATTGGGACCAAATTGGGAGGGCCCTTATGAAGTAACAGAGAAAGTAAAACAGGGCACGTATCGATTAAAAAACAAAAAAGGGCGATATTTACGGCTTCCATGGAACATTGAACACTTAAAATTGTATCTTGAATAAGGAACTAGTTAGAACGTCATATTTGTCATTTTCTGTATCTCCCGGTTACAAAACATAGCGAGGGCATACTATTTCCTACCCTGATAGACACAGGAAGGTTTTAACGAGGTGTCACTATGAGCTGCTTAATACAACGTATTTTTTGCCTTAAACTATTATTTGGGTCACAATATTTTGTGCCTCAAATTTTTTAATACTTCGAATTATTATTTGGGTCACAATAATTTGTGCCTCGAAATTGTTTAATCCCTTACACTATTATTTGGGTCACAATATTTTGTGCCTCAAATTACTTGATGCCTCGAACTATTACTTGGGTCACAATATTTTGTGCCTCGAATTACTTGATGCCTCGAACTATTACTTGGGTCACAATTATTTGTGCCTCGAAGTTTTTGATGCCTCGAATTATCATTTGGGTCACAATATTTTGTGCCTCAAATTTCTTGATGCTTCGAACTATTATTTGGGTCATAATATTTTGTGCCTCAAATTTCTGGATGCCATAGTTCATCTGATGCCTTAACCTATTTCCCCTAAGCTAATCTTAGCATAGTTCATAATGCATACTACGACGCAAGTCAGCATAGATTAATAATTCAATAAATATTACGATGAGAGTTGGCAAATACTTAGGATAGTATGAGAATTAATAAATTACACGATTAACATTCCAAGTTGTGGCATACACAAAAATCCGAGGAATACATCTCCTCGCATAAAGTAAGAGGGGCTACAAAAATCGCCTTAAAAGGTCTTATACACAAAAACTACAAACTGTGCTACCATTGTTTCCTAACCACTTAGATTTACCCGGGGAATGACTTTTCTCGGAGTCTGATGACTCACTCTCCCTCACGAAAATATGAGGAGGACGGAGATCTGGGGACACGAGCTTCCAAAAGCTGTCTAAGTTATATTCGGGGTGCTCTGCATGAATTTGAGTTATCAGGCTTGCTCGGACTGTTGCATCTCGAATAGCAAGGTTATTTGTACACTTAGCCGCATAGGCATTCACGGCCTTTTCTTTCTCCTCCTCCACCTGCCGAGGAAAATCTTCGATTCGCTTCACCAATTTATCTTTGTCCTTAAAAATATTTTCATAGTCATCACAGAAATTGCTAAATCCCTTGCGTGCCATTTCATGAGCCTTTTGGTATTCGATAAGGAGTTTCTCTTGAGCCCCCGTCTTCTTTTGGTAGAGGTACATTTCTTCATGGCAGCATCTTTCGAGCATGATGACATAAGTCTCAGAAGCAGATAGTTTTTCATACAGTGCATCTGCTTGGCTCTCCACAATGGCATATTGTTTCTTGGCCTCTTCAAGTTACGAAGCAATCAGAGATGCTTTGAACTTATTGTGTTTTTTTCGATCCTCTAGATGTTGCATCTTCCTTCCCTTAATGACAGAGCTATGTAGCAACCTTCGAAGACTTAATGAAAACTCATCATCAAGAGGAACTTCGAAGGAGTTGGTGGGTGAGCCTAGCCCTGTGGGATCGTAATCTGAAGTCTCCATCTGTAAAATGTTAACGTCGATATTCTGAGGAGGGTTACTTCGAGGAATGGGGAGTAGGGCCAATACAAGGGAATTTTTATGAGAGCAGGCCTTGAAGCTTGAGTTTGGGGAGAGTTTGGTATCTGGTTAGAGTTTTCCTTGGGAGAATTCTCTCTAACTTCCTTTTCGGGCTCACTCGGTATTTCTTGGAGCTCGTGCCCTGAGCGTTTTCTTGAATATCATCTTGTGTTTTGCCATCCTCGGGTATTTCTTGGATGGGCTCCAGAACAGCTTTATTTTTCTTTTCTCTTGCTTTGGTGTTTTTCTTCTTCGGTGGATGGATAGATTTGGTTGGAGGGGAATTGGAGTCGGGTATCTCAATGATGGAAGAGGGAGGTGGTTCTTGATTGGTTACTATTCCTTCGTTATCTGACTGACGATCCTTCGTGGAAACCTCTTCGTCGGATTCACCAAGGTGACTCTTGGCACGGGAACACTTTGGGAGGTATAGGACTATGTCTTTTTTCGTCACACGGTGTAAGACTTCTTGTTGTGGGGGAGGGGTCATGAGTTCTTTCAGGGTCAATCGGTCAAGAGGATTCAACCTCTACAACCGGCCCATGGCTAAATTGTTGTTGACGAAGCACATGCGAAATCTATTTTCCCAGTGTTCCTTGGCCCACTCGCTCAAATTGGTGAAGACAGTAGTAGCACTCTCTACATAATCCGAGTAGGTCTTTGAAATACCTGTCATAGCTACAAGAATTTTCAAGTCAACATGTTATTATCTGAGGAGAAAAGATTACAAAAGATAGTCAACTTACATTTATTGGTCCACATGAGGGATAGCCTGTGAGGATTCGAAGGCGTCGATTCTGACCCTGTTTCCCATTGACCAGAGAAGAAGATAAATTTTTGCCTCCATTTTTTATCCGTCTCCAGCAAGTCTTTTAACACTTTTTGTCGTCGGCTAAAGGTTAGTGAGTGAAAGGGAAAAATGGATTCCTTGCTAAGCTAGAAAGTCCGATCAGCTCTTCTAAGGAGAATTCGATGCCTGAAATCCTTGAAGCGATGATGATTTCCATAAGTGTGAACCACATGTTTGGACCAGCTTGTGAGGGGCAGAGACTAATCTTGGAAAAGTACTCAATAAAGAATGGGTCCAAAGGAAACCTTAACCCCCAGTTCATAATTTCGGTATATCTAATCAGTTCATCATCCCTCACAGATAGAGGAGACTCACCTTCCGAAGGAAACCTTATGTTAATGTACGAAGGAATGTACCACCGGGTTCTCAGCATGGGCTCTTCCGATGGAGTACTTATATTGTATGCTGTGTAATGCAACCAAGTGTTTGTTCTTGATCCCTCAGATATTGTTGCCTACAATGGCATCAAGTTCTAAGGGAAGCGTAATATCTTCCTCAGACTTAGGTGCAATCCGACGAGATAGCTCCTCAGACATTACTAGATGCCTAGTAGCCGCTTGACTAGACGATTCTTGAGGCAAGCTGGTGGTCTTATTTTGCTCTTCAGGGGATGCCGGTTGAATTTCTGGCTCAGGGATATCCGAGGCGATTCTTTTTCCTTTAGCAGCCAGCACTTTGTTTCGCATGTCTCGAAGATCTTCTTCGGTTAAGGTATCCTTTCCTGGAGAAAATCGAGGGCTCCCGGTCGCTGTGATGGAAGGAGTGACTGGAAGACTTGATCCTGAGTTGTCATTTTTTGGAAGGGGGTTTTCAGCGATCAGAGCCAACGGGGAGTTCGAAGTCTCCGAGGGCGTTTTTTTAGCGCGTTTGCGCTCCTCATATTTTCTCTTATGATGATTTTTCATTTTCCCGGACGAGTGCTTATGTTGTTTATCTTTACCCATGAGGTCGACTTTGCTTTGATTGGAAATTAGGCTCTGTCGTGAAACTTTGAGGGGTATGATAGCAGTGGAATCTTCTGGTGGAGGCCACGAGCCGTAAAATGTAGTGACAGCATGTTGGGGTTGGGGCTCAATGTATTCACCAGCAGCAACCTTCTCTTTGATTTTTTTACTAATAAGCAGCCACTCTGGAATCCGACGAGGTTTATAAGCCAGCTTTCTCTCTCTAGAAATTTTAGGATGTAAAGTTTGCAATGCTAAGGAGGGAGATTAGTATTTATAAGAGGATAATGGGCTTTTCGGGTCAGTCAGGCCTGGGGACATTTTCTCTTGTTTTGCCTAGGGGCATTATGGGTACCATAGGTGCAAAATTGTTGACATAAAAAACACAGGAATTGCATAGGCATAATCCAGTCTAAGGAATGTGAAACGATCTATAAAAAGATGCGCTGACAAGAAAGTACGACTACTAACGTCATATCTTTTTGATTCAATCATTGCAATGTCTTAGCATAGTATTGGTGGCTATGATATGGTGATACAGCGAATTCCGACAAGCGATATTACCAAGGTCTGAGTCAATCATTGCTAAGACATTGCAAGGATTGGGGGGCTACTGGTTAATATGATGTAAAAAGAAGTCTATATTCGAAGGATGCATTTGTTTGGGAGATATTTTTTCGAAGGGACATGTAGCACTTAAAGCGTTGTTCAAAAGCATGTTCGAGGGAGCGGATTTTCGACGAGAAATTTAGCAGTTAAAAAAGAGTTATCCGAGGAGAAGATGTTCGAGGGAATGGATCTTCGAGGAGGATTGAAATGAGCCACAGAGATTTCTTTGCAGTCCCAGCGAAAATATTTTCACTAGGACTGGGGGGTTACTAATGAGGGAGAATAAAAGACATGGTAAAATTACAAAGAAGAAGTTTGTTATGAGAGAATTGCAAATAAGAAGTTTGTTAGGAGAAAATTGTAAAGAAAAAGTTTGTTGGGAGAGAATTGTAAAGAAGAAATTATATTAGGGGAGAATTGTATAAACTATAGAAGATTATAAGAAGGTGAAAAGATATAGGGACCAAAGATGTAATAAACGGGAATTAAAGCGTATGGGACCCGCAATTGTACTATAAAAGGACCACACGCGCTTCAGAGATCCCGAGATGTATATAATACTACTTTCTCTCTCTACTTAAGCTGGTACTTACTTTCTCTCTCTAAAAAGATTCCTTAACTAAGTTCTTAAGTCTATTTTGACACTAAAAGATCTTCGTAACACAAAATCACCCCTGAACACTCTTAAAACTCTTCACATATAATGATCCATTCAATAAACATACTAGATCACTCATTCCTTTGTTTAGAAAACCTTCACGATTTTTCATATAAATGATTTCCTCAATATTCATGTGTAACAAAATTGTATTGACGTCAATCTAGTCCAAGTCCATGTCAAACTTGGCAATCATTACAAGTAGGATCATGATTGAAATATGTTGCACTACATGAGATAATATCTCATTATAATCCACACCTTCATGCTGATTGAAGCCTATAATAGCCAACCTAAACTTGTAAATAGCCTATTCAACCCCATGAATTTTTTCTTTCTTTTATAAATATACTAAAAAACAACGAACCTCTAACCTTCGGGTTTGTCTACCATATCCCATATGTTGTTCTTGTGAAGTAAATTCATTTCCTATTTCATTGCAATGAGAAACTCGACTTTATCCTCACTTTGTATTTCATGCATGAAGTTCTCAGACTCGGAGTGAATGACCTCAAATATCACAACCAATGCAAAAACTGTCAGTTTAATACATCTCAACCTTTCAGGAGCTTAGATGACACGTGTAGTCATGTCACGTGCTATTTGGTAACCATGATGAGCCTGGCTACCTTCCTGGTCAACACAATATTTTTCTCTCGGTATATTAGATGAATCAGACCTTATTGAGCCATAAGCTTGTTCTGATCCAAAGTAGAATACTAATTGTAATTGAATATTACATCTCTTTTTATCATACACTTCTTATAACCTTCTTCGAGGCAACATAACTTTCAACCCGTGACACATTCCAGATACCCATTGAATAATCACTTCATAACTTTTGGTTGCAACTTATCATGTATGATGTGTACATATATAACACAACTAATTACACATAGATTTGAGTAGTCCAAAAGAATTCTTATACCATATTTCTTGTGGAGTCTTCAGGTCAATGTAGTAGATGAACATATTCTTATAAGATAACATGTAGTCATTAATAATTCTACCCAAAAGTGTCTCAAGAGCTTAGCAATCACTAATATGCACATCATCATCTCATGAATGGGTATGCTCATGCTTTCTGCTAGGCTATTCTGTTGTGAAGTATCTCGTACAGTTCTACAACTTGGGAATAATTAATAAATTTATTTGTAGATAATTAAAGACCATTATCTGTCATGAACTTCTTTACTTCTCTGCCAATTTATTTTTCAACCATAATCATATATTGCTTGAATTTTTCGAAAGCCTTTCCTTTTAAATTTAACAGATTTATCCATAGCTTCATTAAGTAATCATCAATAATCGACAAAAATCATATGTTCCCTCCACAAAATTTAACCCTTAAACCCCCTTAGAGATCAACATGAACGTAGTCAACATTTCCCTTTGTTTTGTGTTCAGATCTTACAAACTCGAATATGTTACTTGTGTCATACACACATGATTGACAACATTCCAAACGAGTCAGCTTATATTTTCCGAACAGTCCTTGCTTAGGAAAATTTAACAATTCCTTCTTAGTTACATGCACCAACTTTTTATGTCATAGGGTTGTACCATCTACTGGTCCCTATGAAAAACTAGGAAATGTACATATCTCAGTATCCATGATCAAGAAATAAAGGTCATTTGATAGTTTTTCCTTAATTATAGTCATGACACCTCTAATAATTTTCATGTAACTATATTGAAATTTGATTAAACAAACTAAAAATTGTCTAACTGTGCTAAGTAAAATTAGATTTTTTTTCTCAAATTGTGAAGATACCTCACATAAGTCAGAATTTTGATCACACCTATCAAATATTTGAATCTTTACATATCCAATTCCATCTATCTTGCAAGCCTTGTTATTACCAGGTAACATAGTGCGTGCATTTTTCTCTTCAAATTAGTGAAATTAGTCCATACGTAGACTCATGTAGAAGGAACATTGAGAATCAAGAATTCACTCTCTTTGACCTTCGTTTGAAGAGTGCACCAAAACCTCTGTAGAGTCATATAGTTAAAAATCCACAAAAGTACCCCCCGATTTGATACACGACCAGCTTGCTTCCTCAACCATTCGTGATATTCTCTTCTGAAATGACCCAAGTTATTTCAATAATGGCATATACTCTTAGTGTTCAAATCATATAAGCGACGATTATATGATCTTCTAACTGTAATTGATCAATATTACTAATGAAAATTGTTTGATCAGAGATCATACCTCTTTTGTTTATTAAAAGAAAAAAACCTAAAAACAGAAAAATATAAAAATGCGTGACTATGTTAAAAAGGCAAACAAAATCCAAAAATGCAAGTAAATTTCTCATTTTAAATCTTCATTTTATGTATGAAATGAAGTGCTTAAGGTATTCTTTCATTTGATCCGGTTAATTGAATTTATCTGATCTAAAAAACTATTGTATATAGAGATTAATTTTATGTTTAAAATCCAAGATCTGAGCTCATATATTTGTATGATTTAGTTTTGCATACTGATAATATTAACGAAAAAATTAAATTAAGATTTATATAAAAACTTGAAAAAATAGTTTTAAATATAAAGCATATCTAACATTTTAAAATAGCACAAAAATGACATTTTATAACACAGATCTTGAGTGCATTGTTCTACTTGCTTGTGTAGGAACTCTGATCCTTTGTGTATGAACTGTGCTCCCTTTTCAAAATCTATGAGGAGGAGTTATTATGCATTTACACAAAATGACTGATAGGGTTATGAAACATTTACGTAGCAATTGTGCATTTGTTTTCTCAAAATCTAGCACATGTTCGTGATATGATTTGTTTTGTTTAGTGGAGGATGCAGATGCAGTTATGGATAACTTACATTTGGGCGTTGGACGACCATGCTATTTTAGTTTATCCAAAGGCTCTAAAAAAATATGTTTCCAGATGGACTATGGTAAACCATTTCTTGTACACATCTTTTATGCGTATTGCATCCTTGGTTTCCATGACAACAAGTAAGAATTTGTCTAGTTTTTATTTCAATTCCTCGATCATCGATAGATCGGTACAAATTATTATATCTAACATCTGTCAATGATTTTGAGAAGAGTTTAAAAGTACCTATAAGTATTTACTTATAAATTTGAAGATGTTGGGCGAATAAAGTATATCATGCATAGTTCGTATTGCACAAACACAAGGTATATTGTACACAACTGTTACCATTTGGGAAGATTTTACTTCTAAGAATTTATTTTTTAGTTTGTCGTACACATTTTTAAAGAATTTATGTAAAGATAACACTCGACGTTTTTCAAATGAGGCTTTACTTTTCGAGTGTTACAATTCGACCGAAATATGCACTTTCAAGAAAAATAACTCGAAATTACCTTTTCTCGTACGAAGGAAATGCTTGAGGGTGGCTTGAGCGTTATCCATACGGTTAGACAACAAAAATTCTTCTAAAAATGATTTTTATTCATCTCATTCTCTTTCGATCTCTAAAACATTCATCCCAAAACAAAACTTAAACTCTCAATCTTAACCTTACTTTTCAGATTTTCTATAGATCAAAATCTTAAACCGACCATATTTCTTTGGCTGCACCTCTCTAAGTCTCTAAATAAATCGAACTAAACCAAACAATTACGAAAAAATAAAACCCAAAACAGTAGCTATGGATTAAAACCGAAAAAAATCCGAAATTAAATATGTTAAAACTTTTCTCACTAGTTTCAATACTTTGGTTAGATCTTAAAAAAATTCAAAAACAAAACTAGTAAAAAAAATAATGCGCAAATGTCATTCTGATTTAAAGAAATGGAGAATCAATACAATTCGGATGTCACAGTGATATCCATGAAAATGATGTATATCACCTCTAAATTATTACCACCTGCCTCTCCAAATTAGGGGTGAGCAAAAACCGAAAAAAAACCGAACCGACTGACCAAACCAAACCGAAATTTATCGGTTTGGTCGGTCAAAAATAATAATATTCGGTTTCGGTTTTAAAATTTCAAACCGAAATAAATTCGGTTGGTTTTCGATTATTCGGAAAAGGGAACCAAATATAACCGAAACCGACCGAAGTTATATATAATTTTATACCAATTCTACAAATAATTAATCCTTTGTCCTAGTGGTCCTGTATCTAAACTACTTGTGGCATGCTACCGTATGGGTTCGAACCCGACCAGTGTCTTTTTAAGTCTATAATTTCCTTTTTATTTGTATTTTTTACTTCCCCTCTTTTTATTTGTATTTCTTTACTTCCCCTCTTTTTATTTGTATTTCTTTATGTCATTTAACTTTTTAAGTTATTTAACTTCCCATTTTTAAGTCTATAATTTCTATAATTTCCTTTTTATTTGTATTTTTTACTTCCCCTCTTTTTATTTGTATTTCTTTATGTCATTTAACTTTTTAAGTTATTTAACTTCCCATGGATTCTATTTAACTTCCCATTTGTATTTTTTTATTATTTAACTTCCCATGGATTCTATTTAACTTTCCCTCTTTTTATTTGTATTTCTTTATGTCATTTAACTTTTTAAGTTATTTAACTTCCCATGGATTCTATTTAACTTCCCCTCTTTTTATTTGTATTTCTTTATGTCATTTAACTTCTTAAGTCTATAATTTCCTTTTTATTTGTTTTTCTTTATTATTTAACTTCCCATGGGTTTTATTTAACTTCCTCATAGATACTGTAAGTCCACTTTTATTATTTAACTCGAAAGTTTTCGACTATCATTCTGTTTCCTTCTTTTTATTTGTATTTCTCCCATGGATTTTATTTAACTTCCCCTCTTTTTATTTGTATTTCTTTATGTCATTTAACTTTTTAAGTCTATAATTTCCTTTTTATTTGTTTTTCTTTATTATTTAACTTTCCATGGGTTTTATTTAACTTTCTCATAGATACTGTAAGTCCACTTTCATTATTTAACTCGAAAGTTTTCGACTATCATTCTGTTTCCTTCTTTTTATTTGTATTTCTTTATGTCATTTAACTCGAAAGTCGTATCATTCCGTTTCTTTTTTATTTGTATTTCTTTATGCCATATATTTTTTTATTTGTTACACTTAAATAGCAATATTATTATAGTATTTATTATATTAAAATTATAACTATAAATTTATTATTATAAATATAAAAAATTAATAATTAGTTAACATTATAATTTTTTTTGCAATTTTCTTTTTAAATTCTTCAACTAAAAAAATAACTCGAAAAAAACCGGATCGAACCGAACCGAACCGACCGAACCGCACCAAACCGCACCGAACCGCACCGATCAAACGGACCGAACCGCACTTTTGTTAGAACCGAAAAACCGACCGAAACCGACCAAAACCGAAAGAACCGAAACCGAAAAAAACCGATTTTTTAATTACTAAATCGGTTTAATAATATACAAACCAAATTATTTCCGTTCGGTTTAAAAATTTATAAAAAAACCGACCGAACCGACCGAATCTCACCCCTATTCCAAATTAAAATCGAAAAATATTAAGATTCGTCCTCGAACAAGATTTTATATATATATATATATATATATATATATATATATATATATGATATACACATACAATATAATAAAATAGGTGTAAAATTTTCGAATACAATAAATAAATAAACATCAATAAATAATATATATATATATATATATATATATATATATATTAGTTAATGTTTTTTAATCAGCAAATTCCCAAGTCTAGGCAATATTTCCACATGTGCAGGAAGAATTGCATGAACCATCAAGAAAACTTTTATTCGCTTATAAAGTTATAATCTTATAAGCTAAATAAAAGTTTTAAAATAAATTACTATAAAAATACGAAAGCTCATATCTTTGTGTACACTAATAAAATAAAATGTAGATGGTAGTGGACCAACGTTCCAAAAATAAGGTGAACCGTTGGATGTCCAAACTTGATCTCACAATTATCTTACAATTCTCGATTTTTTTTTAAAAATTCATCCAATTTTTCGAGCATTGCATTGGTTAGAAAAATATATTTTATAAATGAATATTTTTATTAGAAAGCAAAATAAAAGTTACTATATAAGACATTGTTAAAAACTAAATAGAAAATCTATAAAAATCATCAGCTTTAACATAAATTACGTAAATTATAAACTTTGAAATAGTCTTTATCTTCATAATATATTACTATAATTTCTTTGTCTTTTGGATCTTTGGCCACCTAAGATAAATTCAAGCACTAAATGTATTTTGTATAAACAAATTATAAATCTTTTAAAGATCAATATTCAATTAGAAATACAAGGTTTAACTTTTAAATAGAAACATCAAAATCTAGTTGGATCTCATGTTGAGCTATAAGGTTTGATATCTAGATTTTTTATATAAGGGTTTTTTATCTCATTTTTTCATTTTTATCAGTGTTTTGTATTTCATTTTATTATTTGGGGCGAGGCAGCGTCCAACTTTTTTTTATATATGATTCACCGGCATAGATCATTTTATAAAATATATGTGGGTTGTCAATACATTTTCATAAAATGAAAGCAACATAAATTTACATCCTCTAAAAAAACAACAAAATATATATATACATCAAATCTAAAATAATTATATATATTGCAGAATTATGGTATGCATGATGCTTAAATAAGTCTAACATGACACGATGTTGATCTGAAATTTCAAAATATGGCACAGTCTTGTCACGTTATACCTCATGAATGAAACTCCCTCTGTTTCAAGAGAAATTTTTTATTTCATAATATAAGTCATTCTCATTTTCCAATGCAGCATTCATTACACAGATTCCACTTTCCACCAATAAAATAGTTAACCTTCTGCACAAGTTATCAACTCCATCAATCAAATTTATTCTTTTCTATTATTTCAAAGTCATTATTACTTTCCTTAATATCCGTGAAAAAACCTTAAACGGCCTATATTATGAAACGGATGGAGTATTATGTTTTATCATAACTGTGCATTGTTGGGAGCCACATGCGCGCCGCATCAAGACACATGAGCACCACGATGACTCAAAATATTTCAAAATAAAAAATCACGTTTCCATGTATAAATTAGGGATTATATTTTAAAATTTTGTTTTAACTTCTATTAATCATGATCTACTTAATCAACTCAATCTTGACACTTCTTCCTTCAGCCAGAGAGTGAGTTTCAACCTCTTCAATTGGTATTAAAAAACCACGGGTCTCTCTGGGGTCATCAATTTCACCCTCTCCCCTAGATGGCCCCTCCAACTGCTAATCTTCACTGATCCAAACTGTCCCCAAATTTCTAGGGGCAAGTGTCGTTGCATAACATTCCCTTGCTATCTTCTGACTACTCCAGAAACTCTCATTTGTCCTTGCACAGCGTACTTTAAACATTTGTGAACTGTAGAAGCCACAACATGCATCCTGGAGAGCCAAGACCTTCCCAAAATGGCATTGTAGCATGTGGGACAATCTACCACAACAAAAAGTACCCTAACCATTTTCTTGAAAGGGCCCTTGCCCAACAAAACCTCCTCCTCGAACTCCCTAACTACGTTTGCAGAGCTTCCAGTGAAACCCACAATAGACCTGTTCGATCGTTGAATTACTGTTCGATTCTTTATTTGTTTGTAGGAAGTCAGAAAGAGAATATTGGCTGAGCTGCCAGTGTCCACCAAAATTCGTCTAATGTCATTACCCCCAATGGATGTTCCTATCATCACAACATCTTCATGGGGACCAGCTATGTCCCTCAAATCATCTTCATCAAAAACAATGAAGGGAAAAGGAATTTGCGATTGATAGGAGGTCATGCCTCCTTCCAACTGAGTAGCCAGGGTGTGAACATGCCTCTGCCTTGAAGACGTAGGTGGTGCAGTCATGGTGTCCCCCCCAAATATGGTAAGTGACTAAAAAACGTTTATGAGCCCGGACACCGTCTTGGTGTGTTTTGTGATAACACCCACTTTATTCCGGGCTGGATCAGGATCCAAATATTCTGACTCCATATCGAATCTTTCAATAATTACCATGGCCATGTCTGGAGCCGACGTCCCTCCATTGTTTGTTGGGCCAGTCCGATGAGCATTATCAGGCCTATTCCCACTTCTTATTTTAACATAAGCACCCAATTTTCCTCTTCTAATTAAATTTTGCACCTCTTGTTTTAAAACAATGCAATCCTCTGTGTTATGACCAATATCATGATGATATCGAAAAAAATAAGCATTACGACTTTTCCTGGGAGATTGAAGCGCTGCCGGCTTCCTAAAATGCACTTCGTCTTTTGTTTTGTCATAGATGGTTGCCACATTTTCTTTCAATTCGGCAAACCACTCCGGTTGGACCCACGACCCTCGCTTATTTCTGGACTTCTTGCTCTGAGCTGGTGCTGGGTGAGATTGAGCCTTGGCTCTGTTGGGACCCTGTCCGGTTTCCTTTGCCTTGTACCTGGATTGATTCTGGTTCTGGTTTGGTGCAGCTGGGGCCGATCTCACTTGCATGTGCATCCTAATCTTCTTCGTTTCATCTACATTGATTTGCTTTCCCACCTGATTCAGTAAACCACCCCACGTCATGGCCTTTTTCCTGGTTACCGAATAGGCCAAATTGTCAGGGTTCAAACCCTGCCTTAGAGAAGCTATTGCTACTTGTTCAAAGCAATCAGCTAATCCATTCTTGGTGTTCACAAAGTGACTTATATACTCGTTCAATGATTCATTTGGTTCTTGGGCACAATGGATAATAGTGTCTCCATTGCCCTTCACCTCCTTACTTCAAACGAATTGCCTCCGGAAGGCCACCCAAAAGGTATCAAAATTTATGATGCAGCCTTGTGGCAGGCTATTATACCACTTCAGAGCACTCCCCGTAAAAGATTGAGAGAATGCTCTACAAAGCAACTTATCATCATCGTCAAAGTTCATCATAAAGTTTTTAAACTGCTCCAAATGATTATCTGGATCTTTACTCCCATCGTATTTTTCCATTTTAGTACTGTTAAACCTCTTAGGAAGGTTTCCGGACAATATCTTGGAAGACAATGGATATTGTCTCCAATTCCGGCCACGACTAAACACACTATCTTCATTGGGAGTTGCAAAGATACTTGGTTAATCATGGAAAACAAAAAGATCCATCAACAGCTAGTCTATATGTCTCCGGCCATGGCTGTGGCTATGAGATGACCCTTTACCTAAATGTTTTTTCAACCTTCCATGCTTGTCCTTCTTTCGTGAATATTTTTTTACCAACTTTTTCTTCTTTTTAGACCTCCATTCATCACTGCTAGAAGACAAGGACTCCTCAACTCCATCTTCATTCGAGGAGCTACTAGAGGATTCTGAATCTGAGCTCTCCACTGGTTTAGACCTGTAAGATTTCTTTGAGCTAACATGAGTCTTTTTAGCACTCTGGTGGGTCTTTGCTGATGGGTCATGCTCCCTTGGATTTTCAGTGTGGTGAGCAGCTGACACTTTTGATTTTTCTTTTAAGCTCATCTCCACATTTTTAGCAGCCCTCAAGGCTTCTATCTCAGCTTTCAACCTGTCTCGCTCTTCGATCGTATATTCATTATTTTCTTCCACCACTTCTACCAAAGTTGGTGGCACTTCCTGTTCGTCCGGATTCATCCGAACTGGTTTTTCTTGCTGGTTATGAATGCTAGATTCAGGCACCTTCTTCTCCCACTTTGGTCACCAATTTGGTGAGGATTATTTTGGACTGGGGGTAATTTGGTCAGATGTTTTGTG
The DNA here is from genome assembly GCA_036936605.1 of Limnanthes douglasii subsp. nivea. Lineage (NCBI taxonomy): Eukaryota > Viridiplantae > Streptophyta > Magnoliopsida > Brassicales > Limnanthaceae > Limnanthes > Limnanthes douglasii. Next base: position 107,024,237 of record JAUPFV010000002.1, on the reverse strand, counting down.
GTGTTTCAAGGGTATTAAATGTTTAAGTGTTTTGTAGTGAGAGATTTAAGCTGCCTGGCTGTATTAAATGTTTAAGTGTTTTGTAGTGAGAGATTTAAGCTGCCTGGTTGTATTAAATATTCATTACCCGCATTAATGAAAGTGGTTGGGTATTTATACCTTTAATTATGAGCCATATGGGCTTTTGGGTCAAACTTATGAGATCGGGTCGAGTTCAAAAACTCATTAGTTTATTAAGCAGATTAGTAACTAGCTTAGTCAAAATGTGTTTAATGTTTTAATACTTTTGTCCTGTCTGGATGGTTCAGTGGGTGATTATTGTCCGGATTTCCCCTGTCTGGTTTCTACATTGAGTGGAGAATATTTCCGGACTCATCATAGATGATAACGGGTTACTAAGATTTAGGTCTAGTTATGGGATTCTTGAGGATGTGATAGTGAGGGTTCCATCAGTCGATGAATATCCTTATTAGGCACAGGATCATGAGACCTGTTTATTCACTACCGTTTTTTATTTGGGGCTTCGATTGCCCTTCCCCTCATTAATTTAGGATTTATTTAGCGTAATAGGTATATTTCGAACATAATTAGTTGGGAATGGGTGGAGGATGCTTTTTAGTATAGTTTTGAGCTTGCGTTTGTTAGGACCTCAAGTCCGTTTGGTAGATTTACTCTTAGACATTGATGTAGCTTTACTTGCTAAGTCTCATTTCTTCTACATCCAGTTGACCAGAATGAGGAAGATTTTTGAACTCATTTCATCTTATAAAAACTGGAAAAATTTATTTGTCTTTGTGCGAGTAATTAGGAGCATGAAAAACCCATTATGAATCTCTTGTTCGACAATAAGTGGAAAATGAAGTGTAAGCGTCACGAATAAGTTTTATCTGGTTTGCTAACCGATCCCGATATTAATTATTTATGAATCATTTGTGCAGGTGAAGGAACCCAATAAGATTGTGCAAGAAAGGTGTATTGAAGGAATACATGAACCCTATGGTTCAAGTAGGTAACCTATCGAGCTTGATTTGGTTTCAGGAACCAACTCTTCTATTTACCCAGGTGAACTATTTGAAATATCATTCCCAGTGCCAGAGATGAACATTTAAAAAAAAAAGAGGTGACCATGGCAGATGGTGGTGAAGTTGCATCGGTAGAGCGCATACGGGCGTTGATGGAAAAGAGGTACCAAAAATAAAATAGTATGAGGGTTTAGATATGAGTACTTTAGGCCCGAAAATCAAAAGAGGCAGAAGGTTCTTCGTCAGTGCCTTGTCAGAATGAAGAGGGAGGGGAGATACTGGCTATTCAAGTGACTGATGAAGTGAATCAGCAGAAAAATCAAAACTCCCCGGTTGGAAATAACATAGTGCAGACCCAGCCCCCAAGGGGTAGCCGAGTTGGTTGAGTATGGCATTCTTATGACCAAAAGGTCATGAATTCGATCCCCTCTTCATACGCTTTCTCGGCTGAGCCTGTCACCTTGTGTGGTTTACCTTCTGGCGTTGGCTTGCAGGTTATCGCGTCAGACTGAGGGTTTACCCTGTGCGCACTCATTGCACTATGAGTAGCGGCTGCGGGTTCCCTCCGAAAAAAAAAATAGTGCAGACCCGAGTGCGAAGCGCTCGAGAAGATAAAGAAGATCCAGATGATAAAATGATACCCCTTCAAAAGAAGTCTCGGGTAATAGTTGATGTTGTACCTCTTGCAACAAGGAAGTTAGGAAAGTAGAGATGGTGTTGTGATGTTAAAGAAGCCGGACAATTAGTTGGTGCCTATAATGACTGACTAGGACTGGAGGAAAGCTCCTGATATGGTCATTCTTGATAGAAATTAAGAGGATTACACGACGACTTAGGTAAAGGACAGTGATGATGAAAAATAAGGTCGAAATAAGGGAATTCCCTAGGAGATAGCACAAAGAATGAAAGAGATTGTGAACTCATCAAACGTTCGTCCTTCAGTCTCATATATTCATGGGGTCGACACTGGACTCTCCTTTGTCAATATTGCTAGACCGGAGCAAATACCAACTGGTAACACAGAAGATGGGTCGAGTAGAAGTGAACTACGCATGGAGGAGTTGCCGTTGACCAGAGTTGTTATGCCTCGTCTTTCAATGCTGATGTTCGAGCAACTCAAACGTTATCCCAAACTGTCATACTATAGTGGCATGTCTATGAGTGAAATCGTACAATGGCAAGTGGAGATGGAGACCGAGGTAAGGTGGATTATAGTTAATTATAAAATCGAAAATACGATCAGAAACTAATCTGATGTGATATGTAGATGCATTACAACTCGATCGTGTTATCGTATCGCCATATGTTCAATGTTAATGTGAAGGTCATAGAGAAGTGGAAACCGGAGCCTATGTTATTCGGATCAACAAATAGTTTGACCGTCGATCTTGTTCAATGTCTACTGGTAATGTTGTCTTTTTTGCACAGAACAACAATTTGATCAAGAGAAATAATGAGCTGATATCACGAAGTGTTGGTCTCCTCGCATAGAATGTGGCACAGGCGCAAAGAGTGGAAGATCAAGCTGAGCGTTTTGATGCTTTGATGTTAGAGAATGAAGACCTGAAGAGTTATGCTGAGAATACGAAGAAAGAGATGGATTTCGAGCGTGGTTAGTGGAAGAAGAAACTAGTAGTCGCTCTAGATGAGATGGTGAAGCAAGTGATGGGGGTTACAATGGATATGATAACGAATAACCAAAAGGATACCATGGCGGAACTGTTGGCATTGAATCAAGGTATGAAGCTAAGATCGTTAAGTCATTTGTTAAAAGAATTTTCCCTCCAAGCATCGGTGGCTCTCCGATTATTGACCTTATTTATATGGAGCAAGGATCCGACAAGACGTCGGTGGTGGAAGTTGAGGGGGTTGGGACACAGCCGACATGTGTGGTTCCTGTCGAGGTTATTCTAGGAGATCCCCCAAGTGCTACAAGCTCTTAAAGTACTCACCCCTACTCCAATTGCGTTAATAACTAAACATTTGTGTTTTTTAAATTTGAAGTTGTTGACTTGGATTTATATTTTATGGTGTAATTGACTGCGTTCGAGCGTACTCCTATTGTTATGCAAACAAGTACTCCGTTTCTTGTTTGTATGGTGGGTTGTAGTTATATCAGTTTGTAATTATTGTGCGCATGTTATTGGTAGAACTTCTCGTACTACACTTGGTTGTTGTTAGTATACCAGCGAAAAAAAGCGTTGGTTAAGAGATGTGTTTACTAGTTACATTAGCCATTTGGGTGGATCCTTATAAGGTCGAGCTCAACAAGGCTCATTGCATAGCTAGAAAATGACATATCATTTTAGCTTAGTCGCAGTAAGGTTATAAAACACTATTATGTGGCCTCATATAGGCTTGATTTTTAACCACTTCGATTTTATACCATGTATAAAGTATCAGGCTCAGTGTGGCCTTTACATAGCCCGTAGATGTGGCCAATTAGCCCGGTCGTGCTTATGGACACTTGGTCTGGACTCAGTATGGTCCCTTGCGTAACCCATAGTCATGTTATGGACCCGCTCCTTGGAATATCTTCTTCATTACCATGTCGTGTTCTTGATCGCACGTTTCTTTTATAAGGTCAATGCTTTCCGCTCGGCTGGCGAGGTTGGTGTCTTCTTCATAGCTCGTAATCCTATGGTTTGGCACATGCGGTATTCCAAACCTAACAAGTATTTGATTGTGGATAAATTCACATACCTCATGGGATCAGGTTTGTAATAGGGCTTTGGCTTCTACCCATTTCGTAAAGTAGTCCATCGTGACAATTAAAAGCTTCATTTTGCCAGTCGTCATATGGAGCGTCCCTACGAGGTCAATGCCACACTTATCAAAAGGGAAAAGAATATAGACAGCTTGGCTCGCTCGGTAGATGCCCTGTATTAGAAAACTATTTCCATTAATGAAATTTCTGAACCAGTCGTTCCGCATCGAACGCTAATTCTGGCCAATACAATTTGGTCAATTGGAAAATGTTGAATGAGGAATTTATACCCATAGTACGCCCCTTCTTCTCTTGCATGTAAGTTTTGCAAACTGAGGTAGCTTTTTCTTGGTCAAGGCAGCGTAGTAGAGGTCGATTAGTATTTTTTTTATATAAGACGTTGTCCAACACACAATATTTTATCACTCGTTGATGGAGCATTCGAGCAACGTTCTTTTCAGTTGGTAGAACAACGAAGTTCAAGTATAGTAGGTAAGGTTGCCTCCAATTATTGGAGCTGTTAATTTAATGGATAGTTTCGATTCTATTGATGAGTTATGTTGTTGGTAGTTGATGGGTGACAACCAGGGGATTCTCCTCCACAACAACAATCTTTACTAGTGTGTCTCCCGCAGAATTTTCCAATCAGGGAACTTGCTCGTACGATACCTATAAAAATATAAATTTACACTCCTTGAGTATTTCTAAGTAGCTCCGTATCCCCTTTTTGTGCATCAGAAGTGCCCTTGGCCTCGTTGATGACCAATTGAGAGTCTAAGCAGATGCGTAGTACACGAGCCATAAATGACTACCTCATATTCTGTTATATTGTTTGTAACTGGGAAATTGAATCTGATGTCTTGTTTGATTTCCTCACCCGTAGGTACATATAGTACGACCATTACACCACCACTAGACGTGCTTGAAGCCCCATAGGTTTTAGCCATCCATTTCATGTTCTTGTTTCTGGAAGCCTCCCCGTCAAGACGAGACATTTCTCTAGTCGAGGAGAATTCCGCTATGAAATATGCTATGACTTGTCCTTTAATACCAATTTGTGGTTCGAACTGTATATCGTACTCTTCGAGCTAAATACTCTACTTGGTTAGTTGACTCGGTGCGTCACGCTTTTGCAGCATTGTTTTATAGGGGGAGGTTGTTCATACATAGATCGTATATCCTTGAAAGTAATGGCGAATTTTTCGAGTGATTGCGACTAATCTTAACGCGAGTTTTCCGAGGTTGAGGTACCTTGTTTCGGCATCAACATGGGTCTTGCTCGAGTAGTAAATATGTCGTTATATTCTTTTTGGTTCGCGTACTAGGACTGCACTAACCAAAAAGGGAGAAACTGATAAGTATAAAAATAAAGGCTCATGGGTCAAGGGTTTAGATAGGATTTCTAGAAAAGTAAGGTAATTTTTTTAACTCAGTGAATGCCTTCTCGCATTCCTACGTCCAGTCAAATTTCATTGGCGTGCGCGATAGTGCGTACGCCAACGTAATGGCGTACAACACCATCACCATGCCATTTGTTGGCGTGGACACCTTTTAGCCGCCACACGTGTGGCATGGGGAGGGTGTTCTATGCCATCATGTGGCGTGGTGATGGTGTTGTACGCCATTACATTGGCGAAATTTCCTAAACTAATTATGAATGCCGGTTTACTCGGTTCATCTACTTCTTACATATTGCAGGAGGTGACCCAACACGATATTGCGCTTGTTTTGGACTACGCTCACCATTCCACCACTCACGATGATTATAGCTTATACTCGATGACCGAGTGGGTAAAAAGTATGGGGAAGTCGCTAGGTTTTTCGATTAACATAGCATCTAAGAAGGTTTGGAAAAGAAGGAGAACACCGAGAGTAGATTATCGGTGGGAGTGATCCGGAATTTTTTAGTCGGGCGTTAAAGAGTGTGACCGTAAGCGTAAGGCTGCCGGTAGCAAAACAATAAATTGCCCTTTCATTTGGTAGGAAATCCGGTAAAAGGAGACGATAAGTGGGCTCTTAGTGTCCTTTCTGGGATACACAACCATAATCCGTTAAAAAGAGACGATAAGAGTCGCTTTTAGCGGGAGTAGATATTGGGTCCTTGTCGAATTTAATCAGTTATGCAACTTAACGGAGTAATTTATGCATTTGTCCATTTTCCTTATCGTATGTTATCATTACTTTACATGTGTCACGTTTAGATTGGTCTATCTAGATTACGTCATCTAAAGAAGAAAATATCATTAAATAGACGTTCTATTCCCATTAAAGGATAGACTAAAGATATTTTAGGGAAAAAGTGTTTATGGACTGAGTTGGAAGATGAATATCTGATGAAAACATCAATCAAAGTTGGTACAACAAACCAGGAAGAGTGCGGTAAAGGATACTGCAAGTAATGTTATGCCAAATGTATTTCATTAGGGCAGGTATAGCGTCCAGCCGCCTAGAATTTCAAGGCGTTTGGATGAGGTGAAAACTAGGTGGTTAGTCCTAGTAAAATTTTGTGTACATCTAGTTTAAGACCTCGACGACTTGGAACGGCATGTTGCGTTTAACTGGTTCAACTTCCAGGTCACAGATACTTTAATAGAGGATCAACTGGATCAAGTCCATTCTGACATTATTACTCTCAAGGAAGAGGAAATGCGTGACTACCAGCTTGAGAAAGAAGAAAGGAAGTTGATGAAATAGAACTGGCCTGATAAACAAATTATGATAAGTAAAAGTAATTGCTTTTGTTTCAGTTCATGTTTCACTTTATGTTTGAGTTTATGTTTGAGTTTATGTTTGAGTTTATGCTTGAGTTTATGTTTCACTTTATTTTAAGTTTATGCTCGAGTTGTTGTTTGTATTGATGTTTATTTTTGTCCATGTTGTAGTTCACGTTTTCCTTGAATGTTGTTTTAATTTTACTGAGTTATGCTCCATTTTTTATTAGCCTTAAGTACTATTAAGTTGTTATTAGACCTAGTTTTAAGCAAAAAAAAATACAAAAGTTATAAAACAACCAAACCCTCCAAGTAACTACGAAAATACGAAAATATCAACTTCAAAATATTTAACGACATAAAAAATCTATCAAAAAATAGACAACCCATCAAAATAACTAACAACAGTTATAAAGTATCATACAACCCAAAAATACAACGTAGTGCCTAAGCAAGTCTCGTGGCAGTAGACACAACATCCTCGTAAGCCACTGCCAGACGATCAAAATCATAGTCAAACTCACCAACTCCGAGAAACAACGAGATCCTACGCATACCAGCACGCAAATGTCGGATGATAGCTCTCTCCCGCTCCTCGTGAATATAGTCATCGAGCAAGTAGATTGCAATGTTGATGAGGTTAAACCAACTAATCCTATGATGAAGCAGACGGTACTCATCAATCAAAGTTGGTACAACAAACCAGGAAGAGTGCGGTAAAGGATACTGCAAGTAATGTTATGCCAAATGTATTTCATTAGGGCAGGTATAGCGTCCAGCCGCCTAGAATTTCAAGGCGTTTGGATGAGGTGAAAACTAGGTGGTTAGTCCTAGTAAAATTTTGTGTACATCTAGTTTAAGACCTCGACGACTTGGAACGGCATGTTGCGTTTAACTGGTTCAACTTCCAGGTCACAGATACTTTAATAGAGGATCAACTGGATCAAGTCCATTCTGACATTATTACTCTCAAGGAAGAGGAAATGCGTGACTACCAGCTTGAGAAAGAAGAAAGGAAGTTGATGAAATAGAACTGGCCTGATAAACAAATTATGATAAGTAAAAGTAATTGCTTTTGTTTCAGTTCATGTTTCACTTTATGTTTGAGTTTATGTTTGAGTTTATGTTTGAGTTTATGCTTGAGTTTATGTTTCACTTTATTTTAAGTTTATGCTCGAGTTGTTGTTTGTATTGATGTTTATTTTTGTCCATGTTGTAGTTCACGTTTTCCTTGAATGTTGTTTTAATTTTACTGAGTTATGCTCCATTTTTTATTAGCCTTAAGTACTATTAAGTTGTTATTAGACCTAGTTTTAAGCAAAAAAAAATACAAAAGTTATAAAACAACCAAACCCTCCAAGTAACTACGAAAATACCAAAATATCAACTTCAAAATATTTAACGACATAAAAAATCTATCAAAAAATAGACAACCCATCAAAATAACTAACAACAGTTATAAAGTATCATACAACCCAAAAATACAACGTAGTGCCTAAGCAAGTCTCGTGGCAGTAGACACAACATCCTCGTAAGCCACTGCCAGACGATCAAAATCATAGTCAAACTCACCAACTCCGAGAAACAACGAGATCCTACGCATACCAGCACGCAAATGTCGGATGATAGCTCCCTCCCGCTCCTCGTGAATATAGTCATCGAGCAAGTAGATTGCAATGTTGATGAGGTTAAACCAACTAATCCTATGATGAAGCAGACGGTACTCATGAGCACAAAACTAATCCATCTCGTCTCTCATCAACACTCCCCTAAAAACCTGATCCAATGTGTTGCTCGGCCAGTTCACCTACCTATCCTCATCGAATGCATATACCATCATCTTCGGTTTTCTTCTTGACTTAGACTGCATATCCACCAAAGGTTGCGGGATAAGCCTTTGGACACGTCCAAACTGCTCGCTCTAGATAGTATCCCTGCGAGTGTTCTACATCGCATATGATATCTCGAAACCATGCTATAGGTTCGAACGAAAAATGATCGCGTATTGTACGATAAGGATCAAACAATATCTACAAAACAAACCAATATGTACATAAACAAATATAAAACAGTTTTGGCATTACTAAATAATAAGACTTAAATCGGTCTCCTGCCGGTTGTTGACGGATATACGAAGGTTCAGTTTCATCCGGGAGTCAGATATTGCGGCAACTGTATTCCATCTCGCAATAGTGGGCTTGGACTCAGTGTAGGTGGAACAAGTAACATGACGGAGCATGAAGAATTGATCCCGTATCCACGTGTCCAACAAACCGATACATCCGGCCATAGTCCTCGTGTCGTGAAAGGAGACCTCACCCAGTTGGTGGTACAAGTAACCAAGCACAACATTACCCCATGGGTAACGACCAACGACCTCCTCAGTCAGATCGCGCAACAGAAACAAATAGTTGAAATTAGTGTACATGTTACTGTTGTCGGAGAATAGAATGATGCCCAACATATATAATATATAGGCGCGGGAAGCCGCATGTACCATTAAATCATTGAGACCACGGCTGTCATCGTAGAACTCTGGCCCACTAAACCTACTTTGGAGCCATTTGAACTCCAAAACCGACGCCTTAGCATTTCTCAACCTGCATCACAAAGGATACCTCATCCACCAAAAGAAGTTCAGTGCATTGGTGCATGGCCATAGTCTTGTCAGACATAACCGGAAACATAGCAAGCTCACCCTGAACTGGAGTCCCAAAATGGTGTGGACTTCGTCGAGAGTGATCGTCATATCTCCGAACGAGAAATGTAAACTATTAGTCTTCATATGTCACCGCTCCAGAAAAACCTCTGTCATGTTGGAGTGTGTGTGCATGTAATAGAACGGCTTGATGAATCTACCAAAAGGAGTGTCGTCTACTACAATGCTCACCCTACTCTGTGTGGCCAAACTCCGACCTCTATGGCTGGGATAATGGGCATATAGCCGCATTTCACGCTCTCGAAAACATTAGTTAAATATTAGTATACATTAAAATTAAACCAAAGTAAAATGTCATATCCGAATGTAAATATTACCTCTGCCATCCAAAGGTGGTATGTAGTGTGGGAGATGAACGCCTCGCCGGATAGCAGTGGCAATCTGGAGGGAGTAGGAGCTCTAGGTTGCCCTCTAGGTGAGGGAAGATGACGTCATCCGCGGAAAGCGGAAGCTGAACTGGATTCGGAAGCATGCGGTCCAGAAACTATAGGCAGCTCCTCCATCGAAACTGCTGAATCGGCAACTAAAACGGGCTGAGCAGCTTCCCGTACCCTACTCCGCTTATTTATCCTCTTCGTCCGTGGGCCATCCGCACACTGTGGGGCGTCACAATGATCCATTACCTGAAATAAAAAATGTACGAAATGTCAAGGTTGGTTTGAAACACAAATTGTCAATCAGGAAGCATTTTTAGAGAAATAATAGCAAAAATGCGGTAAATACACACCAAACAACAAGAATAAACCGATCACGAGTGATTCCGGTGACCGGAGCGGCCAACGCCATCACTGTAGCGTGAGTATAAGGGTTTACACCACAGAGAAGGCATAAACCAATATATCCACGCCACAGTGATGGCGTGGGCGATACAGAAGTGTACTCTCATAATCCTACTCCATCGCTATGGCGTGGAAAATCAACCCACACCACACGATTGGCGTAGGTGGCTGTTCTTCGACCCCGTGTTGCGATGAACACTAAACAGCCATGCTCTTGAAAAACAGCATTTCGAACTTTAAAACCTAAGCTACCACCCTTAAACTACCAATCAAACCCATTTAAGACTAATCTTAATCCCTAATTTTAATTTGTTATGTTTACCGTCCGTCGAGTTGACCCGACTTGCTCGATCTACTCTTTTCTCAAATTCTTGCTAGCTTCAGTTCGCCAGAGTCGTGGTTATCGGACGACGGTGGGAGGTGTGTGGTGTTGTGGTTGCCGGACGACGGTTAGAGGTGGGTGGCTGTGGGTTCGTGAGGCATGCGGGTGGATGGTGCTGGTGGGTATTTTATTTTAGGGCTTTTAGTTAATAGCTTATGTTTAGTTTTACTTTAGGTTAGGTTTAGTTTACTTTAGTTTTAGTTTTGCTTTTAGTTAGATATGTATTTAAGTAAAGGGAAATTATACCAAAGGTACGTACTCAACTATTTCATTGTCATCTAGTACCCAAGGTTTGATCAATTGTCACTTAATACCCAACTCAACTACCTAATTGTCACATATTACCTAACTTTATTTTAATACCCTAACTACCCTCACCATTCATGAAATCCACGTAACCAAAATTTCTCTTTCCTTCTCTTTCCTACTTTTCCTCTAATTTTATTTGTAAAAGATCTGTATCTTTCGAACCGGAGCTCGAAAAAAATAAATGAAAGTACCATCACTTTTGTTTTATAAAAATGAACAAAACTAGATCCATTGATGATATTTTTTGATTTTTTTAAAAATAAAATTTCACCAGTTGCAAGAATCGTTTAGAAATTGCAAGCAATTCGTATCTTGAGAACTGTACCTGTTTTTTTTTAATCGTTCAGAAATCCTGAGAGTTGCAAGCAATTCGCATCTTATCATGAGAATCGTTCAGAATTTTGCAAGCAATTCACATCTTATCATGAGAATCGTTTAGAATTTGGAAGCAATTCGCATCTTATCATGAGAATCGTTGAGAAATTGCAAGCAATTCGCATCTTATCATGAGAATCATTCAGAAATTGCAAGCAATTCGCATCCTCAGAATTTGCAAGCAATTCGCATCCTGAGAATTTGCAAGCAATTCGCATCTTGAGAATTGTACCAGTTTTTTTTTTAATTTATTTATAATCGTTCGGAAATCCTGAGAGTTGCAAGCAATTCGCATCTTATCATGAGAATCGTTCAGAAATTTGCAAGCAATTCGCATCTTATCATGAGAATCGTTCAGAAATTGCAAGCAATTCGCATCTTATCATGAGAATCGTTCAGAAATTGCAAGCAATTCGCATCTTATCATGAGAATCGTTCAGAAATTGCAAACAATTCGCATCTTGAGAATTGTACCAGTTTTTTTTTTCATACCAGTTTTTTTTTCCAGCGCGCGCTTATATTTGGTCGGGGATATTTTTGTCCAAATTTCAGTTCGAGGTACCAAGTGACACTATCCAAAAAACGGGTACCGCCGGGTAATAACATAGTTGAGAATGTATTTACCGGTACTTTTCTCTTAAGTAAATTTTAGTTAAATAAATTTTAATTTAGCTATATATATATATATATATATATATATATAAGTAGGTATGCATGATTAGATTAGGGTTTTTTAAATTTGGAGGTTTTTTTAAAGAGAAGCTAGAGAAAAATAGGAAAAAATCCAAAATCATGGTAATTTCGCGGAGTAATTTTTTCTATTTAAATGTTTTGCGAAAGACAAAATTATCAAAAGAATAAACTACAGAGAATAATTTAAAAAGAAAATACGTGACTTCACGGAGTAATTTTGACCGATTTTTTAATTTTTTTTTTCTTTAATAATATATATTTATACATCTAAATATTAGTATTTTTTAGGTTTGTGTCATTGTCATTTTCTCTCGCAAGCAAGAGAAAACATGCAATTTAGTATCTAAAGTAAATTTAAGAATGCCAAAAATACTGGTAACTTTTTATCATAATTTTAACTGTTTTTTTAAATTGATACTATTAAATAAAGTAGAATGATTTGAAAACATGAAAGACATTATTTGAATAAAAAAGAATTTTGAAGGATTGCACCGACTAAATTCCAAACTTATTTTAATGCAATTTTTGTCACCTTTCATAGCTTGACTTCAGAGACGATGATGATGGCGAATCAATGAACCCTAAGATATTAGCACTCACTCACTCGCAATCTCTGCTAAATAGCTATATTGAGTTTTGGATTTCCGTACCAAGTTGGATTTAGGATAATTTACTTATTTTTTAAAGTTCCAGCCAAATAGAATTAAAAAACGACCGGAAAAGTAGAATATTCTCTCATATACTCCTATGCTATGCTGTCTAAAAGTTTAGACCATGGACTAGTAGGGCTTTTAAGGGTGCTGGATGGGGTAAAAACTAAAATTTCAACTCGATAATTTGGTTTTTGGTTTTATTTCATAAAATTGATTTGGAATTCGTAAATCTGATAAATTGACATATTCGGGATTGATCCGATAAAATTGTCGGTAATGTTTTTTTTAATAAATTTATTTTTTATACATTATACCGCCAATATTAACCTTTCAATTTTATTTTTTATATTATTTAGTTCAATAAAAATAAAATACAATATTAACATCTTAACTTAAATTTTTATATTATTTATTTAAATAAAAATACAATAAACAATTAATTATAATTTATAAGAAAATTAATAAAACAAAATAAAATAAAATTGAGATTAGAAAACTAAAAACTGTCCGAACAGATAAATTTAATTAGTACGATTCAAATCAAAACTAAAAAAAAACCTATAACTGTCCTAAAAATGACCATAAAACTAAAAATTATCCATCGAAAATATATATATATATATATATAATAACTGAACGACTGGCGTCCTAGTTGATTACACAAAATAACATATATTTAACAATATTTCAACATCGATATTTATAATCATCGAGCCGTATTGTTGTATCTGAAAATATGTTAGAAGAATAAAATAAATTTTGTCATTATTTACAAATTGTAAGGAGAGGCGGTGGAATAAGTAATAATTGAAGTTTTATGAAGAGGAGGAATCAAAAAGGAAAGCGGGTTTAGAATTGTACTCAATTCTAGTGATTTACGACATGTGCAATGGACAAGCAATGGACATGGTGGCTAGTTCAATTATTATAATATTCTTGACTCCCTCTGTCTCATAATATGTGTCTTTCTAGAAGAGATTTTTTGTCTCATAATATATGTCGTTCTCGTTTTCCAATGTAGCATTATTACATGTATTCCATTTTCAAACAATAAAATAGTTAACTTTCTGCATAAGTTATTAACTCCACCAATCAAATTTATTTTCTTTTTTTCTTTCAAAGTCATAATTACTTTTCTCAATATTGGTGAAGAAACCTTAAACGACTAATATTATGAGACGGAGGGAGTACTTGGCAAGTCCCACTTTATTCACCTACTCAATGTCAACTATTGAGACTCAGTGATATCATATCACTAATAGGTCAGGTGCAATGTATATTGACTCGTGATTTGTGCAAGTCCCACTTTATACACTACAACTGTCAGAGACTGATTTGTCATACTCATACAACGCATATGCCGATATGCGTTCAAACATTTTAAGATGTACTAATTGAATCTAGAATAAAAGAGATACATCTCCTCTCTAGAGAGAGCCGGTGTAGATTAAAGTTGTCTAACATGTTTTGGGTAGATTATAATGTAAACTAGAAATGTTAGTATATCTATGTACTGTACCTTTTTCATTGTCATTGCTAAACTCTAGATTCAAATGAAAATATATTTTACCATTTAATTTAATATAGTTTTTTAGTTCAAAATCTATAAGATCTAATAAAAATCTGACTTTATTTTGAAAGGTCCTTCATATAATTTCAATATCAATTTATTATTTAATAAATAATCCATTAATATTTACAAATATATATTATAATAATATAAATAACTAATTAATATAATTAATTAAATTATTAAAATAATTAAACTATACACAAATTATAAATTAACACTCACACAAGCATATTTTATTAGTTATATTTAACCAACTAAAATCAATTAAGGGCACATGATTGTGCCTCACATATTATAGTCTGTTTTGAGTCATAATGTTCGCAAGGTTTTGCTTTTGGTACACTTTCAAAAGACTTCTTACTAGTTGAGAGAGGGTTCACATTTATATACATTCTATTGTTTTCAATGTTTAGCAATGTGGGATTTTAGACCAAGTATGGGATGAAGTTTACTCTCCAACATCCCCCTTAAACTTGATCCCATTAATCGTGGAAATAAACCCCGTCGGGTGGAATGAACGTCCCCCAATCACAGCGGAAACACAAAATTGGTCACAAAATTGGCCCCTGATGAAATTTACGGTTCAGTCTACTCCTCGAGGTACTTCTTTGTTTTTCCCACGTTATTCTTAGTATTTTTGTACTTATTGTCACAAAATTGGTCATGAAGAATCCAATTTTTACGCCAAACATGGCTATCCTGCAAGCTTGGTAAAACGTCCGAGAGCTACACCACCTTACGGTCGTGAAAAAGGGGGTCCGCCTGAACCGCCAGACGCCGGCAGCGCTCCAAGGTCGCGCAGCAGGACGGTAAAGACAGCCATTGTGGGTCCGTCGGCTACGACTATTACCAAGTTACCTGCTGACGAGGCTTCTCATCTTTCTGGTCAGTTGCAGCAGTTGTTTTCCCTTCTTTCAGCAAACAAAGTTTATGAGACTTATGAGCTTCTGAGTAGTGAGTTGTTCAGTATCCCTTGGATTATTGATATTATGGTTTCTAATCACATGACAGGTGATATCTGTGTTTTGCAAAATGTTACTGTTATGCCAGCCTATGTAGTATAGTTGCCCGATGGTTCCAGGTTACTGCTACACATTGAGAATGTGGTAATGTGCGCTTGTCTTGTCAGTTGTCTTTGCAGAATGTATTTTTGGTTCCCAAGCGTACCTGTAATCTGGTTTTCAGTATCCGACTTGACTGATGATATCGACTGTATTATTTGTTGTGTTAAGTTTGGTTGTATTATTCAGGTCCGACCATCAAGGACTGTGATTGGACTAGGTGAGCGGAGAGCTGGAATGTACTACTTCAACAGTGTTGACAAAACAAAAGTTTGTAGTGTTGGAGTGGTTGATAATGATGCTGAGTTGTGGCACCGTAGGTTGGGACATCCTTTAGTTAAAATAGTTCAGTCTTTACCTTTTTTTTAGCAATGGTGATAGGAGTGTAGCTCAACCGTGTGATGTTTGTTTTCGCGCTAAACAGACTCGTGAGTGTTTTTCTGTTAGCGATTCTAAAGCGACTGCTTGCTTTGAATTAACTCATTGTGATTCATTGTTGATGATTACTCCAGTGTTGTATGAATTTATTTGTTGGCTGAGAAAAGAGAAGTAACTTCAATGTTTTTATATTTTCTCGCAATGGCTAAGAAATAATTTAATGGAGTTGTTAAGACAGTTCGCAGCGGCATTCGCACTAAATTTTTCTATGTGTGCCGTATTTTTGATGAGTTGGGTATTGTTTTTCAATCTTCATGTGTGGGTACTCCTTAGTAGAATGGTAGGGTCGAACAGAACTATAGACATATTTTGAATGTTGCTCGTGCTCTCAGGTTTGAGGGTAACTTACCAGTTAAATTTTAGAGGGAGTGTATTTTGACTGTCGAGTATTTGATTAATAGAACTCCTTCTCAATTTTTAGGTTCCAAGACTCCATTTTAGATGTTTTTTGGTGTGATTTCCATTTTCTCTAAGATTCGTGTGTTTTGGTCTCTGTGTTATGTGCATGATGAGAGGTCTAAATGTGACAAGTTTAGAGTCATAGTCGTCGGTGTGTTTTTCTAGGCTACCCGTATGGCAAAAAAGGCTGGAAAGTATATGATTTGGAGAGTCAATATTATTTTGTTTCCCTTGATGTGAATTTTTTGGAACATAAATTTCCATTTACATCTGTTACTATACACTCTGAGTTGGCTTGTCTTGAGACTGGGGTCACTGCACCTCTTTGCTGAGAAACATTCAACCGGTGCTCAACCTGGAGAGGCAAGTGCGAAGCCAATCTACCCTTATCAACACACTCAACGCAGATAAAGAAAGCTTATCTAATGACCTCATTAACGCCAATCAGAGTGTTGAAGCATTGACGAAGGAGATTTAAGAGTTGAAAAAGGGGGGAGAATACTTGGCCACCAAGCTGGCCGCTTCAGAGAAGGTTAACAGAGAACTCCAAACCAAGTGTTCTGGCTTGGAGAAGGGTCTCTCCACTTCAAAGGAGGAGGTGAAGTCCAAGGATAACATTATCCAAACCCTGTCCGGTGACAAGACTTCTCTTGAAGATGCTATGTCCAAAGTCACCAAGGAGAAAAAGGATCTAATAAAGGAGCATGAGAAGACAATCCAGGCCAAGATCGATGCGTACACCAACAAGGTGATAGATTCCTAAGAAGAGAGGTATGCTGAAGTCAAATCTGACATGGTCTTGCTTTTTCATCGAACATTCCCGAAGAGGACGCTTGGTACTCTATGGCAGTATGTGGAATACGAAGATCTCCCATTTCATACTATGGTAGAAGGTGATAGGCACAACTATTCCAGTGGTTATGATGATACCATCGATAAAGAATAAGGGACCGGAGAGAGCCTCAATGATGAACCCAAAGACCCAAAAAAGAAACAAGACGAAGCAGGAACATCTAAGGAAGTCCAATCCTAAAATTTTATCTATTTTCTGTTTTTCTTTTATTCTTATGTCAGACTAAAGTCCTTGGATGGCCAAGGCATTTTTGTACTCGTATCCGACTTGTGCCCGGATAGGCCTTTTCTTTTTAAACTTTAAAGTCCTTGGATGGCCAAGGCATTCTTATATGTTTTAATATCATTCCTCGGTGCTAACCAGACAGTTTTACAATTCTTGCCTTGTTTTATGTTTGCCCAATCTTGATGGCTAATGTTTAATTAGCCCTTACTTATTTTACAAGTGTTTTAAAGTGAGAGTGTTTAAATTCTCCGATGACAAATGTTTAAATGGTCATCCTTCCACCAGATCAATCCGATCTGTCAATGATACTTAGAAAGCTTAAAGAAACTACCAATCAAACCACTCCGAATTTTTTAAGAAGGCATCAAATTTTATTAAAAAGTCCACACACCTTATTAAAACCTCCCCGCGCCACCAGGGTAGGAAAGAGTATGCCCCCTAATATTTACATGGACTTTAAACAAGTAAATATTTACATAACTTTCATTCTAGATACAACCGGAGGTGTTCAATGTTCCAAGGGTGATTTAAGATTCTTTCATCTTTATCTTGAAGCCTGTATGTCCCAGGCTTAAGCTTTTCAATGACCACATAGGGTCCTTCGCAATTTGGAGCTAGCTTGCCGAACTGCTTCTCTTTAGTATGTAGGAATACTTTTCTCAACACTTTATCCCCTGGTTAAAAAACCATTCTTCTGACTCTGAAAGCAAACCTGCTTCTCATCAATCCCTGATAATGGGTGGCTCTAAGATGAGTCTTAACTCTTTTCTCTTCTATTAAGTCGAGTTGACTCTTGATTCCTACTTCATTAGCCTGTTCGGAAAAATTGTGGACTCTGTATGATGGAAGAGTTTCCTATATATGAGCAGTTGCATCCATACCATATACCAAGGCAAATGGGTATCCTGCGTAGTAGCTCCAAGAGTAGTCTGTTAGGCCCATAACACTTCTTGTAGATAGCTTGGCCACTTTCCAGCAGCCCCTTTTAAATTCTTTGTAAGACCGGACATAATGATCCAGTTTGCCACTTCAACCTGACCATTCGCCTGTGGGTGAAAAGGAGAAGAGAAGAAATGTTGAATGCCTCAAGAGGCACAGAAATTCTCCATATCACTGTTATCGAATTGTGACCCATTGTCTGTGGTTATTTTCTGTGGAACCCCAAATATACAGCAAATATTAGATAAAATAAATTTTATAACGGATTTTGAAGTAGTTCCCGCCAAGGGGGCAACTTCTATCCACTTTGAAAAATAATCAATGGCTACAATGATAGTTCTGCACCCTCCGAATGCTATAGGTAGAGGTCCTACTAGATCCAACCCCCAACGAGCAAAAGGCACTGGCTCAGAAATCGATTCCAAAGGGACATGTGAGATATGAATTTAATTACCATATCTTTGGCATGGATCACACTTCTTTACCAATTCCTTGGCATCTTCCATTATAGAGGGCCAGCAGTATCCGGCCAACAAGACTCTTCGGGTTAAAGCTCTATAACCATGGTGTGTTGACCCTTCACCATCATGCAGTCCGGACAACACTATTTGGGACTCTTCGATCCCCAAACATCGCAAGAGAGGCCTACTTAAAGACTTCTTATAAATGATGTATCTTATGATTAAGAAACCACAAGCCCTATACTTCATTTTTCTTGCTACTATTTATCCGGAGGCAAAATGCCATGTGAAATGTATCGAAGAAGAGGATACCTCTAGTCTTTAAGTTGACCCACTTGGATATTTAAACTTTCCTCCTCTTCTTTGCTCTGATTAAGTTGAATGGATGAGAACTCCTACACATGAATCCATGGGTAGGACTCAGAGTATGCTATGGTTGCCAAGGAGTCTGCTAGTGTATTCTCTGTTCTGGGTATGTGCTCATAGGTGATGTCTTTGAAGTTAACTGCCACCTCTTTAAGAATGAACAAATATTTAATCAACTGCTCCTTCTTGGCCTCAGATTGACCTTGGGCATGATGGATAAAAAACTGATAATCGCTCATTAACCTGACCCTTTTGGCTCCACAAATCAGGGCTAACTTCAAACCAGCTATAGCAGCTTCATATTCGGACTCATTATTAGAGGCCCTGAAAGCAAAACATATAGCCTGATATAGCTTGTCGCCGTACAGAGAGGTTAAACATATCCCAACACCACAACCTATGGTACTTGATCCACCATCAGTCCAAACAACCCATATGTTCTTAGTCTTTTCACCTGTAGCTTGTTTAGTACTTCTGTCTGAATGAGACTCAACTAGGAAATCAGCAACAGACTCAGCCTCGATTGCAATTCGAGGGGCAAAATCAATGTCATAGTCTCCCAATTCTACTGACCATTTGGTCTTTCTGCTTGATATGTCGGCCTTTTGAAGAATATTTTTCAAGGGAAAAGATGTCCGGACAACAATAGAATGAGACTGAAAGTAGGGCCTCATCTTTCTAGCAGCAATTACTAATGCCAGTGGTAGCTTTTCAAGTTTTAAATACATTTTTTCAGCATCCATCAGGATTTTGCTGATGTAGTACACCGGACGAGGATAATTCTCAACCTCTCTTACTAGCACCGCACTTATGGCACATTCGGAGGTTGCTAAATATATATACAACGTTTCTCCATCAACAGGTTTAAACAGAGTCTTGGGGGAGGATAAATGCTTTTTTATTTCATCAAAGGCCTGGTCGCACTGTGGAGACCAGTTGAATTCTTTGGCACCCTTTAAAGTTTGGAAAAACGGGGCATGCCTATCCAAAGACCTTGAGATAAAACGGTTTAGAGCAGCTAACCTCCCTGTCAATCTTAATACTTCTTTAATATTTCGAGGAGGATCCATCTGTAGTAAAGCATTAAGTTGGTCCGGATCAGGCTGTATCCCTTTCTCACTTATCACATACCCCAAAAACTTCCCGGACTGCACTCCGAAAACACATTTTTCTGGATTCAACTTTAAATTAACTTTTGCCAAGTTGGCAAAAGTATCTTGCAGATCTGCCAAGTGTAACTCTTCTTCCACACTCTTTAGCATCATGTCATCAATGTAGACTTCCATATTTCTCCCAATCTGATCAACAAATGCTTTGTTCACCAACCTCTGATAAGTAGCCCCAACATTCTTTAACCCAAAATGCATCACCTTGTAACAATGAAGGCCCCTATCAGTAACAAAATTAGTGTGTTCTTGGTCCTTCGGATCCACTTGAATCTGATTATACCCGGAGAAGGCATCTATGAATGACAACAACTTGTTCCCAGAGTGTGGAATCCACTAACTGATCAATCTGGGGGACTGGATATAGGTATTTTGGGCAAGCCCTATTAAGGTCAGTAAAATCAATGCACATACGCCACTTTCCGTTTTTCTTTTTTACTAATACTGGATTGGATGTCCATAAAGGGTACTGAGATTCCTTTATGTGGCCCATCTTAGTAAGTCGGTCAACTTCTTGAACTATGACATCAGCTTTCTCCTTAGAAAAAGCTCTTCTATTCTGTACAACAGGTGCTACATCTTTTCGGATGGATAGCTGGTGTGATATAACATCTACTGGCACTCCGGTTACATCAGCATTGCACCAAGAAAAAACATGTTGATGGTCTGTTAAAAAAGATATCACTTTGCTTTTTAGTTCTGATGTCATCTTAGATCCGATCTTGACACTTCTTCCTTCAACCAGAAAGTGAGTTTCAACCTCTTCAATTGGTATTAAAAAACCACGGGTCTCTCTGGGGTCATCAATTTCACCCTCTCCCCTAGATGGACCCTCCAACTGCTAATCTTCACTATCCGAACTGTCCCCAAATTTCTAGGGCCAGTGTCGTTGCATAACATTCCCTTGCTATCTTCTGACTACTCCAGAAACTCTCATTTGTCCTTGCACGGCGTACTTTAAACATTTGTGAACTGTAAAAGCCACAGCATGCATCCTAGAGAGCCAAGACCTTCCCAAAATGGCATTTTAGCATGTGGGACAATCTACCACAACAAAAAGTACCCTAACCATTTTCTTGAAAGGGCCCTTTCCCAACAAAACCTCCTCTTCGAACTCCGTAACTACGTCTGCAGAGCTTCCAGTGAAACCCACAATAGACCTGTTCGATCGTTGAATTACTGTTCGATTCTTCATTTGTTTGTAGGAAGTTAGAAAGAGAATATTTGTTGAGCTGCCAGTGTCCATCAAAATTCGTCTAATGTCATTACCCCCAATGGATGCTCCTATCATCACAACATCTTCATGGGGACCAGCTATGTCCCTCAAATCATCTTCATCAAAAACAATGAAGGGAAAAGGAATTTGCGATTGATAAGAGGTCATGCCTCCTTCCAACTGAGTAGCCAGGGTGTGAACATGCCTCTTCCTTGAAGACGTAGTTGGTGCAGTCATGGTGTCCCCCCCTAAATATAGTAAGTGACTCAAAATAGTTTATGAGCCCGGACACCGTCTTGGTGTATTTGGTGATAACACCCACTTTATTCTGGGCTGGATCAGGATCCAAATATTCTGACTCCACATCGAATCTTTCAATAATTACCATGGCCATGTCTGGAGCCGACGTCCCTCCATTGTTTGTTGGGCCGGTCCGATGAGCATTATCAGGCCTATTCCCACTTCTTATTTTAACATAAGCACCCAATTTTCCTCTTTCAATTAAATTTTGCACCTCTTGTTTTAAAACAATGCAATCCTCTGTGTTATGACCAATATCATGATGATATCGACAAAAACAAGCATTATGACTTTTCCTGGGAGATTGAAGCGCCGTCGGCTTACTAAAATGCACTTCGTCTTTTGTTTTGTCATAGATGGTTGCCATATTTTCTTTCAATTCGGTAAACCACTCCGGTTGGACCCACGGCCCTCGCTTATTTCTGGACTGCTGGCTCTGAGCTGGTGTTGGGTGAGATTGAGCCTTGGCCCTGTTGGGACCCTGTCCGGTTTCCTTTGCCTTGTACCTAGATTGATTCTAGTTCTGGTTTGGTGCAGCTGGGGCCACTCTCACTTGCATGTGCATCCTAATCTTCTTCGTTTCATCTACATTGATTTACTTTCCCACCTGATTCAGTAAACCACCCCACGTCATGGCCTTTGTCCTGGTTACCGAATATGCCAAATTGTCAGGGTTCAAACCCTGTCTTAAAGAAGCTATTGCTACTTGTTCAAAGCAATCAGCTAATCCATTCTTGGTGTTCACAAAGTGACTTATATAATCCTTCAATGATTCATTTGGTTCTTGGGCACAATGGATAATAGTGTCTCCATTGCCCTTCACCTCCTTACTTCAAACGAACTGCCTCCGGAAGGCCACCCAAAAGGTATCAAAATTTATGATGCAGCCTTGTGGCAGGCTATTATACCACTTGAGAGCACTCCCCGTAAAAGATTGAGAGAATGATCTACAAAGCAACTTATCATCATCGTCAAAGTTCATCATAAAGTTTTTAAACTACTCCAAATGATTATCTGGATCTTTACTCCCATCGTATTTTTCCATTTTAGTACTGTTAAACCTCTTAGGAAGGTTTCCGGACAGTATCTTGGAAGACAATGGATATTGTCTCCAATTCCGGCCACGACTAAACACAGTATCTTCATTGGGAGTTGCAAAGATACTTGGTTAATCATGGAAAGCGAAAGGATCCATCAACACATGGTCTATATGTCTCCGACCATGGCTGTGGCTATGAGATGACCCTTTACCTAAATGTTTTTTTAACCTTCCATGCCTGTCCCTTTTTCGTGAATATTTTTTGACCAACTTTTTCTTCTTTTTAGACCTCCCTTCATCACTGCTAGAAGACAAGGACTCCTCAACTCCATCTTCATTCGAGCAGCTACTAGAGGATTCTGAATCTGAGCTCTCCACTAGTTTAGACCGGTGAGATTTCTTTGAGCTAACATGAGTCTTTTTAGCACTCTGGTGGGTCTTTGCTGATGGGTCATGCTCCCTTGGATTTTCAGTGTGGTGAGCAGCTGACACTTTTGATTTTTCTTTCAAGCCCATCTCCACATTTTTAGCAGCCCTCAAGGCTTCTATCTCAGCTTTCAACCTGTCTCGCTCTTCGATCGTATATTCATCATTTTCTCCCATCACTTCTACCAAAGTTGGTGGCACTTCCTGTTCGTCCAGATTCATCCGAACTGGTTTTTCTTGCTGGTTATGAATGCTAGATTCAGGCACTTTCTTCTCCCACTGTGGTCGCCAATTTGGTGAGGATTATTTTCAACTAAGGGTAATTTGGTCAGATGTTTTGTGGTGTTTCAAGGGTATTAAATGTTTAAGTGTTTTGTAGTGAGAGATTTAAGCTGCCTGGTTGTATTAAATGTTCATTACCCTCATTAATGAAAGTGGTTGGGTATTTATACCTTTATTTATGGGCCATATGGGCTTTCGGGTCAAACTTATGAAATCGGGTCGAGTTCAAAAAGTCATTAGTTTATTAAGCAGATTAGTAACTAGCTTAGTCAAAATGTGTTTAATGTTTTAATACTTTTGTCCTGTCTGGATGGTTCAGTGGGTGATTATTGTCCGGATTGCCCCTGTCCGGTTTCTACATTGAGTGGCGAATATTTCCGGACTCATCATAGATGATAACGGGTTACTAAGCTTTAGGTCTAGTTATGGGATTCCCGAGGATGTGATAGTGAGGGTTCCATCAGTCGATGAATATCCTTATTAGGCACAGGATCATGAGACCTGTTTATTCACTACTGTTTTTTCTTTGGGGCTTCGATTGCCCTTCCCCTCATTAATTTAGGATTTCTTTAGCGTAATAGGTATATGTCGAACATAATTAGTTGGGAATGGGTGCAGGATGCTTTTTAGTATAGTTTTGAGCTCGCGTTTGTTAGGACCTAAAGTCTGTTTGGCAGATTTACTCTTAGACATTGATGTAGCTTTACTTGCTAAGTCTCATTTCTTCTACATCCAGTTGACCAGAATGAGGAAGATTATTGAACTCATTTCATCTTATAAAAACTGGAAAAATTTATTTGTCTTTGTGCCAGTAATTAGGAGCATGAAAAACCCATTATGAATCTCTTGTTAGACAATAAGTGGAAAATGAAGTGTAAGCATCACTAATAAGTTTTATCTGGTTTGCTAACCGATCCCGATATTAATTATTTATGAATCATTTGTGCAGGTGAAGGAACCCAATAAGATTGTGCAAGAAAGGTGTATTGAAGGAATACAAGAACCCTCTAGTTCAAGTAGGTAACCTATCGAGCTTGATTTGGTTTCAGGAACCAACTCTTCTATTTACCCAAGTGAAATATTTGAAAGATCATTGCCAGTGCCAGAGATGAACATTTTAAAAAAAAAAGGGACCATGGCAGATGGTGGTGAAGTTGCATCGGTAGAGCGCATACGGGCGTTGATGGAAAAGAGGTACCAAAAACAAAATAGTACGAGGGTTTGGATATGAGTACTTTAGGCCCGAAAATCAAAAGAGGCAGAAGGTTCTTTGTTAGTGCCTTGTCAGATGAAGAAGGAGGGGAGATACTGGTTATTCAAGTGACTGATGAAGTGAATCAGCAGAAAAATCAAAACTCCCCGGTTGGAAATAACATAGTGCAGACCCAGCCCCCGAGGGGGTAGCCGAGTTGGTTGAGTATGGCATTCTTATGACCAAAAGGTCATGAGTTCGAGCCCCTCTACATACACTTTCTCGGCTGAGCTTGTCACCTTGTGTGGTTTACCTTCTGGCGTTGGTTTGCAGTCTATCGCGTCAGACTGAGGGTTTACCCTGTGCGCACTCATTGCACTATGAGTAGCGGCTGCGGGTTCCCTCCGGGAAAAAAAATAGTGCAGACCCGAGTGCGAAGCGCTCGAGAAGATGAAGAAGATCAAGATGATAAAATGATACCCCTTCAAAAGAAGTCTCGGGTAATAGTTGATGTTGTACCTCTTGCAACAAGGAAGTTACAACTGGTGGATGAGGACAGTAGAGATGGTGTTGCGATGTTAAAGAAGCCGGACAATTAGTTGGTGCCTATAATGACTGACTAGGACTGGAGGAAAGCTCCCGATATGGCCATTCTTGATAGAAACCAAGAGGATTACACGACGACTTAGGTAAATGATAGTGCCTATAATGACTGACTAGGACTGGAGGAAAGAGTTTGTGAACTCATCAAACGTTCGTCCTTCAGTCTCATATGTTCATGGGGTCGAACCTGGACTCTCCTTTGTCAATATGCTAGACTGGAGCAAATACCAACTAGTAACACAGAATATGGGTCGAGTAGAAGTGAACTACGCATGGAGGAGCTACCGTTGACCAGAGTTGTTATGCCTCGTCCTTCAATGCTGATGTTCGAGCAACTCAAACGTTGTCCCAAACTGTCATACTATAGTGGCATGCCTATGAGTGACATCGTACAATGGCAAGTGGAGATGGAGACTGAGGTAAGGTGGATTATAGTTAATTATAAAATCGAAAATACGATCAGAAACTAATCTGATGTGATATGTAGATGCATTACAACTCGGTCGTGTTATCGTATCGCCACATGTTCAATGTTAATTTGGAGGTCATAAAGAAGTGGAAACCGGAGCCTATGTTATTCGGATCAACAAATAGTTTGACCATCGAGCTTGGTTGGTGTTAACACGCTTATAGGTCTGCCAAAGCATTAAATGATAAGGCGAACGAAGCGAATGAGGGGCTTCAGGAAGAGATTACTGCTTTGAAATCTCACTATCATAGAATAAAGAGAGATGTAAGGATCTGTCTACTGGTAATGTTGTCCTTTTTTCACAGAACAACAATTTGATCAAGAGAAATAATGAGCTGATATCACGAAGTGTTGGTCTGCTCGCATAGAATGTGGCACAGGCGGAAAGAGTGGAAGATCAAGCTGAGCGTTTTGATGCTTTGATGTTAGAGAATGAAGGCCTGAAGAGTTATGTTGAGAATACGAAGAAAGAGATGGATTTCGAGCGTGGTTAGTGGAAGAAGAAACTAGTAGTCGCTCTAGATGAGAGGGAGAAGCAAGTGATGGGGGTTACAATGGATATGATAGCGAATAACCAAAAGGATACCATGGCGGAACTGCTGGCATTGAATCCAGGTATGAAGCTAAGATCGCTAAGTCATTTGTTAAAAGATTTTTTCCCTCCAAGCATCGGTGGCTCTCCGATCATTGACCTTATTTATATGGAGAAAGGATCCGGCAAGACGTCGGTGGTGGAAGCTGAGGGGGTTGGGACACAACCGACATGTGTGGTTCCTGTCGAGGTTATTCTAGGAGATCCCCCCAGGTGCTACAAGCTCTTAAAGTACTCACCCCTACTCCAATTGCGTTAATAACTAAACATTTGTGTTTTTTAAATTTGAAGTTATTGACTTGGATATATATTGTGTGGTGTAATTGACTGCATTCGAGCGTACTCCTATTGTTATGCAAACAAGTACTCATTTTCTTGTTTGTGATGACGCGGCGGAAATAGAAGAAGAAGCAACGATAGATGAAACCCTAATTCAAGGGTAACATGATGCAACCCTAATCTAAGGGTAACAAAGAGTGAAAATTTCACTTATAAAAATATATTATTCTCAAGACTTCAAATAACTTAAGGCATAAGAGGCTTTATATAATAGCTTCTCAAAACCCTAAATTAGAATACAAGGAAATAAAATAAATATTCTAAAATAAAATCAAATAAAATCAAATAAAATCAAATAAAATCTTAATATAATTAGATTTGATTTAAATACATAAGATATTTGAATAAAATAAAATAAAATAAAAAGGCTTTTGTTTGGACTTTCTGGGCTACATCATCCTCTCCTGGTTGACAAGAATTCGTCCTCGAATTCACAGCACCATCACCATCAAGAATCTAAAAATATTTATTTTATTTTATTCAATAGTTACATTGGGAATTATAATTGTTGACCTTATCGGAATAAGATAAATTCTTCTCGAGTGTTCCTTATTCAAAGTAACATTGAAGCCATCCGGTTGATGAAAAAAAAATCAAAAACCTTTTCATAGCCTGAAGACAACATCTCTATGTCTAGTTGATGAAAAAAAGATGGTTTTGATTTTTTTTTCATAGCATGAGATAGCATCTCGATAAGAAATTTTTACCTTGATTTGACGATTGGTAGCCAATTTAAACTCCTTCAGTAACCTGTTAATACGATCGTCATTGAAACGGTTGGTATGCCCCCTCATACTCAAACGATTTTCCCGGTCTTATTGACCATGTGTGTTGTTCTCTTTCTTAAACCTTTAATCAAATGATATCAGGATTCAGAAACATGCTTGGCCCGTAGCAGGAACTTCGACTCTGATACCAAACTGATGACGCGGCGGAAACAGAAGAAGAAGCAACGATAGATGAAACCCTAATTCAAGGGTAACATGATGCAACCCTAATCTAAGGGTAACAAAGAGTGAAAATTTCACTTATAAAAATATATTATTCTCAAGACTTCAAATAATTTAAGGCATAAGAGGCTTTATATAATAGTTTCTCAAAACCCTAAATTAGAATACAAGGAAATAAAATAAATATTCTAAAATAAAATAAAATAAAATCAAATCAAATAAAATCAAATCTTAATATAATTAGATTTGATTTAAATACATAAGATATTTGAATAAAATAAAATAAAATAAAAAGGCTTTTGTTTGGACTTTCTGGGCTACATCAGTTTGTATGGTGGGTTGTAGTTATATGAGTTTGTACTTATTGTGCGCATATTGTTGGTAGAGCTTCTCGTACTACACTTGGTTGTTGTTAGTATACCAGTGAAAAAAGCGTTGGTTAAGAGATGTGTTTACTAGTTACATTAGCCATTTGGGTGGATCCTTATAAGGTCGAGCTCAACAAGGCTCATTGCATAGCTAGAAAATGACATATCATTTTAGCTTAGTCGCCGTAAGGTTATAAAACACTATTGTGTGGCCTCATATAGGCTTGATTTTTAACCACTTCGATTTTATACCATGTATAAAGTATCAGGCTCAGTGTAGCCTTTACATAGCCCGTAGATGTGGCCAATTAGCCCGGTCGTGCTTATGAACACTTGGTCTGGACTCAGTATGGTCCCTCGCGTAACACATAGTTATGTTATGGACCCGCTCCTTGGAATATCTTCTTCATTACCATGTCGTCGACCTTGAAACGACGCAGTTTTAGCCGAGCATTGACTTGTCGTGTGCTTGATCGCACGTTTCTTTTATGAGGTCAATGCTTTCCTCTCGGCTGGCGAGGTCGGTGTATTCTTCATAGCTCGTAATCCTATGGTTTGGCACTATTATCTATGTTGGGACCACAACTTCACTTCCGTAAACGAGGATGAAGGGGGTGTCTGTAGTTATAGCTCGAGGAGTAGTTCCATATGTTATCAGGACCTCCGCCAATTTGTTAGGCCATTTACCTTTGACTCATTCAAGCTTCTTTTTTTTATCCCTTCAACAATTGTTCTGTTGGTGACTTTGACTTGTCCATTTTCCTAGGAAAATATGGAGAAATGTTGTTCGATCTCATACCGCTTTCAAAAAGTAGTTACCCCTGAATTTTGGAATTGAGGGCCATTATATATCATCAAAACATACGGTATTCCAAACCTAACAAGTATTTGATTGTGGATAAATTCACATACCTCATGGGATCAGGTTTGTAATAGGGCTTTGGCTTCTACCCATTTCGTAAAGTAGTCCATCGTGACAATTAAAAACTTCATTTTGTCAGTCGTCATAGGAAGCGGCCCTACGAGGTCAATGCCACACTTGTCAAAAAGGAAAGGAATATAGACAGCTTGCATGGACTCGCTCGGTAGATGCCCTGTATTGGAAAACTATATCCATTAATGAAATTTCTGAACTAGTCGTTCCGCATCGAACGCTAATTCTGGCCAATACAATTTGGTCAATTGGAATATGTTGAATGAGGAATTTATACCCATAGTACGCCCCTTCTTCTCTTGCATGTAAGTTGTGCAAACTGAGGTAGCTTTTTCTTGGTCAAGGCAACGTAGTAGAGGTAGAGTAGTATTTTTTTATATAAGATGTTGTCCAACACACAATATTTTATCACTCGTTGATGGAGCATTCGAGCAACGTTCTTTTCAGTTGGTAGAACAACGAAGTTCAAGTATAGTAGGTAAGGTTGCCTCCAATTGTTGGAGCTGTTAATTTCATGGATAGTTTCGATTCTATTGATGAGTTATGTTGTTGGTAGTTGATGGGTGACAACCAGGGGATTCTCCTCCACAACAGCAACCTTTACTAGTGTGTCTCCCGTAGAATTTTCCAATCGGGGAACTTGCTCATACGATACCTATAAAAATATAAATTTACACTCCTTGAGTATTTCTAAGTAGCTCTGTATCCTCTTTTTTTTCATCAGAAGTACCCTTGGCCTCGTTGATGACCAATTGAGCGTCTAAACAGATGCGTAGTACACGAGCCATAAATGACTACCTCATATTCTGCTATATTGTTTGTAATTGGGAAAGTGAATCTGATGTCTTGTTTGATTTCCTCACCCGTAGGTTCATATAGTACGACCATTGCACCACCACTAGACGTGCTTAAAGCCCCATAGGTTTTAGCCATCCATTTCATGTGCTTGTTTCTGGAAGCCTCCTCGTTAGGACGAGACATTTCTCTAGACGAGGAGAATTCCGCTATGAAATATGCTATGACTTGTCCTTTAATACCAATTCGTGGTTCGAACTGTATATCGTACTCTTCGAGCTAAATACTCTACTTGGTTAGTTAACTCGGTGCGTCACGCTTTTGCAGCATTGTTTTATAGGGGGAGGTTGTTCATACATAGATCGTATATCCTTGAAAGTAATGGCGAATTTTTCGAGTGATTGTGACTAATCTTAACGCGAGTTTTTCGAGGTTGAGGTACCTTGTTTTGGCATCAACATGGGTCTTGCTTAAGTAGTAAATAGGTCGTTATATTCTGTCTGGTTCGCGTACTAGGAC
This sequence comes from Limnanthes douglasii subsp. nivea, assembly GCA_036936605.1. NCBI lineage: Eukaryota > Viridiplantae > Streptophyta > Magnoliopsida > Brassicales > Limnanthaceae > Limnanthes > Limnanthes douglasii. The sequence goes on along the minus strand of JAUPFV010000002.1, from coordinate 106,994,382 downwards.
TGCACTAACCAAAAAGGGAGAAACTGATAAGTATAAAAATAAAGGCTCATGGGTCAAGGGTTTAGATAGGATTTCTAGAAAGGTAAGGTAATTTTTTTAACTCAGTGAATGCCTTCTCGCATTCCTACGTCCAGTCAAATTTCATTGGCGTGCGCGATAGTGCGTACGCCAACGTAATGGCGTACAACACCATCACCATGCCATTTGTTGGCGTGGACACCTTTTAGCCGCCACACGTGTGGCATGGGGAGGGTGTTCAATGCCATCAGGTGGCATTGTGATGGTGTTGTACGCCATTACATTGGCGAAATTTCCTAAACTAATTCTGAATGACGGTTTAATTGGTTTATCTACTTCTTACATATTGCAGGAGGTGACCCAACGCGATATTGCGCTTGTTTTGGACTACGCTCACCATTTAACCACTCACGACGAGTATAGCTTAGACTCGATGACCGAGTGGGTAAAAAGTATGGGGAAGTCGCTAGGTTTTTCGATTAACATAGCATCTAAGAAGCTTGGGAAAAGAAGGAGAACACCGAGAGTAGATTATCGGTGGGAGTGGTCCGGAATTTTTAAGTCGGGCGTTAAAGAGTGTGACCGTAAGCGTAAGGCTACCGGTAGCAAGAAAACAAATTTCCCTTTCATTTGGTAGGAAATCCGGTAAAAGGAGACGATAAGTGGGCTCTTAGTGTCCTTTTTGGGATGCACAACCATAATCCGTTAAAAGGAGACGATAAGAGCCGCTTTTAGGGGGAGTAGATATTGGGTCCTTGTCGAATTTAATCAGTTATGCAACTTAACGGAGTAATTTATGCATTTGTCCCTTTTCATTATCGTATGTTATCATTACTTTACATGTGTCACGTTTAGATTGGTCTATCTGGATTACGTCATCTAAAGAAGAAAATATCATTAAATAGACGTTATATTCCCATTAAAGGATAGACTAAAAATAATTTGGGGAAAAAGTGTTTATGGACTGAGTTGGAAGATGAATATCTGATGAAAACATCAATCGAAGTTGGTAAAACAAACCAGGAAGAGTTTGGTAAACGATACTGCAAGTAATGTTATGCCAAATATATTTCATTAGGGCAGGGATGGCGTCCAGCCGCCTAGAACTTCAAGGCGTTTGGATGAGGTGAAAGCTAGGTGGTTAGTCCTAGTAAAATTTTGTGTACATCTAGTTTCAGACCTCGACGACTTGGAACGTCATGTTGCGTTTAACTGGTTCAACTTCCAGGTCACGGATACTTTAATAGAGGATCAACTGGATCAAGTCCGTTCTGACATTATTACCATCAAGGAAGAGGAAATGCGTGACTACCAGCTTGAGAAAGAAGAAAGGAAGTTGATGAAATAGAACTGGCCTGATAAACAAATTATGATTAGTAAAAGTAATTGCTTTTGTTTCAGTTCATGTTTCACTTTATGTTTTAGTTTATGCTTGAGTTTATGTTTCACTTTATTTTACGTTTATGCTCGAGTTGTTGTTTGTATTGATGTTTATTTTAGTCCATGTTGTAGTTCACGTTTTCCTTGAATGTTGTTTTAATTTTACTGAGTTATACTCCATTTTTTATTAGCCTTAAGTACTATTAAGTTGTTATTAGACCTAGTTTTAAGGGAAAAAAATACAAAAGTTATAAAACAACCAAACCCTCCAAGTAACTATGAAAATACCAAAATATCAACTTCAAAATATCTAACTACATAGAAAATCTATCAAAAAAGAGACAACCCATCAAAATAACTAACAACGGTTATAAAGTATCATACAACCCAAAAATACAACATAGTGTCTAAGCAAGTCTCGTGGCAGTAGACACAACATCCTCGTAAGCCACTGCCAGACGATCAAATCATAGTCAAACTCACCAACTCTGAGAAACAACGAGATCCTACGCATACCGGCACGCAAATGTCGGATGATAGCTCCCTTCCGCTCCTCGTGAATATAGTCATCGAGCAAGTAGATTGCGATGTTGATGAGGTTAAACCAGCTAATCCTATGATGAAGCAGACGATACTCATGAGCACAAAAATAATCCATCTCGTCTCTCATCAACACTCCCCTAAAAACCTGAACCAATGTGTTGCTCGGCCAGTTCACCTACCTATCCTCATCGAATGCATATACCATCATCTTCGGTTTTCTTCTTGACTTAGACTGCATATCCACCAAAGGTTGCGGGATAAGCCTCTGGACACGTCCAAACTGCTCGCTCTAGATAGTATCCCTGCGAGTATTCTATACCGCATATGATATCTCGAAACCACGCTATAGGTTCGAACGGAAAATGATCGCGTATTGCACGATAAGGATCAAACAATATCTGCAAAACAAACCAATATGTACATAAACAAATATAAAACAGTTTTGGCATTACTAAATAATAAGACTTACATCGGTCTCCTACCGGTTGTTGACGGAGATACGAAGGTTCACTTTCGTTCGGGAGTCAGATACTGCGGCAACTGTATTCCATCTCGCAATAGTGGGCTTGGACTCAGTGTAGGTGGAACAAGTAATATGACGGAGCATGAAGAAATTATCCCGTATCTACGTATCCAACAAACCGATACATCCGGCCATAGTCCTCGTGTCGTGAAAGGAGACCTCACCCAGTTGGTGGTACAAGTAACCAACCATAACATTACCCCATGAATAACGACCAACGACCTCCTCAGTCAGATCGCGCAACGGAAACACATACTTGAAATTAACGTACATGTTACTGTTGTCGGAGAATAGAATGGTGCCCAACATATGTAATATATAGGCGCGGGAAGCCGCATGTACCATTAAATCATTGAGACCACGACTGTCATCGTAGAACTCTGGCCCACTAAACCTACTTTGGAGCCATTTGAACTCTTAAACTGACGCCTTTGCATTTCTCAACCTGCATCACAAAGGATACCTCATCCACCAAAAGCAGTTCAGTGCACTGGTGCATGGCCATAGTCTTGTCAGACATAACCGGAAACATAGCAACCTCACCCTGAACTGGAGTCCTAAAATTGTGTGGACTTCGTCGAGAGTGATCGTCATATCTCCGAACGAGAAATGTAAACTATTAGTCTTCATATGTCACCGCTCCAGAAAAACCTCTCTCATGTTGGAGTGTGTGTGCATGTAATAGAACGGCTTGATGAATCTACCAAAAGGAGTGTCGTCTACTACAATGCTCACCCTACTCTGTGCAGCCAAACTCCGACCTCTATGGCTGGGATAATGGGCATATAGCCGCATTTTACGCTCCCGAAAACATTAGTTAAATATTAGTATACATTAAAATTAAACCAAAGTAAAATGTCATATCCAAATGTAAATATTACCTCTCCCATCCAAAGGTGGTATGTAGTGTGGGAGATGAACGCCTCGCCGGATAGCGGTGTCAATCTGGAGGGAGGAGGAGCTCTAGGTTGCCCTCTAGGTGAGGGAAGATGACGTCCTCCGCAGAAAGAGAAAGTTGAACTGGATTCGGAAGCATGCGGTCCAGAAACTATAGGCAGCTCCTCCATCGAAACTGCTGAATCGGCAACTAAAACGGGCTGAGCAGCTTCCCGTACCCTACTCCGCTTCTTTATCCTCTTCGTCCGTGAGCCATCCGCAGACTGTGGGGCGTCACAATGATCCATTACCTGAAATAAAAAATGTAGGAAATGTCAAGGTTGGTTTGAAACACAAATTGTCAATCACGAAGCATTTTTAGAGAAATAATAGCAAAAATACGGTAAATACACACCAAACAACAAGAATAAACCGATCACGAGTGATTCCGGTGACCGGAGCGGCCAACGCCATCACTGTAGCGTGAGTATAAGGGTTTACGCCACAGAGAAGGCATAAACCAATATATCCACGCCACAGTGATGGCGTGGGCGATACAAAAGTGTACTCTCATAATCCCACTCCATCGCTATGGCGTGGAAAATCAACCCACACCACACGATTGGCGTAGGTGGTTGTTCTTCGACCCCGTGTCGCGATGAACACTAAACAGTCAGGCTCTTGAAAAACAGTATTTCGAACTTTAAAACCTAAACTACCACCCTTAAACTACCAATCAAACCCATTTAAGACTAATCCTAATCCCTAATTTTAATTTGTTATGTTTACCGTACGTCGAGTTGACCCGACTTGCTCGATCTACTCTTTTCTCAAATTCTTGCTCGCTTCAGTTCGCCGGAGTCGTGGTTATCAAACGAAGGTGGGAGGTGTGTGGTGTTGTGGTTGCCGGACGACGGTTGGAGGTGGGTGGTTGTGGGTTCGTGAGGCGTGAGGGTGGATGGTGGTGGTGGGTATTTTATTTTAGGGCTTTTAGTTAATAGCTTAGGTTTAGTTTTACTTTAGGTTAGGTTTAGTTTACTTTAGTTTTAATTTTGCTTTTAGTTAGATATGTATTTAAGTAAATTTTAGTTAAATAAATTTTAATTTAGCTATATATATATATTTATTTAAGTAGGTATACATGATTAGATTAGGGTTTTTAAAGAGAAATTGCTTGGAAAAAAGAAAAGCTCCTTCAAGAAATGAAAGACTTCTCCAAGAAATGAAAGTGTTTCTTAACCTCTAAGAAAGCTCCTTTCCGGCTTCTTCCTTGCTGGCTTCCTCCTTGTTAGTAGTGGCTTCGTTTTAGTCTATTGTTTTTAAGAGTGGTTTTGTAGTCTTGTTGTCCGTCGTCCGGGTTGGAGCAGAGCTTCTCCTTGAGAGCCTGGGCCTTCTCAAGCTCTGGCTGTTGCTCTGTTCTTTAGTTCATATTGATGGCTATTAATTCTCTGAGTGTGGGTGATTTTCCACCCTTGAATAACAAGAAGGTGATGAGTCTCCCGCTTCAAGGCTCCAATGAGGCTCCTTCTGAATTCAAGATGTTGTATACTGATGTTTTGAAAAAAGGGGCTGAAAATGTTGAGTTTCGCCCGAAACGTGTTGCGTCTTATGAAGATCATAATGTGATTCAATTCACATTACAAAGTAAAGCTGATCTCTTGACTCAATCTAGAACTACAATCATATCCAAATTTAGTCAAGGTATCCCCAAGCGATCGACATTTCAAGCCTTTCTTGATTCTTTCAAGTTCAAGGGGATGTTCACGTATGTTACGATTGATTCGAGAAAAATTCTTGTTTAATTCACTCTGATGGAAGACGTTAACAGGATATGGTCAAAATACTTTTGGACTGTGGACGGTAAGGTCATGCGAATTATCAAATGGTGTTCCCTAAGCAGTAAGAATTATGAGTTTCCTGTTGCCTTACTTTGGGTAAGGTTTGAAAAGTTGCCTGAGTTTTTGTATAACAGATCTGTTATACACGAACTGGCTGCTTCCTTAGGTATTGTTCATCAAGTGGTGGTGCCTGAGATCAATAGGGCCAAAGTGAATGCATGTTTTGCATTGGTTGAAATTGATGTTTCAAAGCTGTTGAAAAGGAAACTGTGAGTTGGATTTGGTGATCTTGATGGTTGCTGGTTAGGAGTTAGTTATAAGAATGCACCTTGCTATTGCCAAACTTGTCATCATTTAGGGCATGATTCTGGGAAATGTAAAAAGAATTTAGAGAAGGATTCTAAGGATGTTCAGCAAAGCTCAAATATTATTGCCAAAGATGTAGTCCAATCTGATTCTTTACAAGATAAGATTACATTGGATCAAGTTCCTAAATCTACAAAAGTTAAAACTTTCACTCAAGTATACACAAGAAAGCTAAAATCTATTATAACAGCTAAGGACATGCCTTTTGTTTCTTGTCTCTCAACAAGTCTTGCAAGTCCTGTTAAAGAGAATACTGTCTCCAATAATGATACTGATCTTGATCATGATCTCATTAGTGCGCGTCAAAATCTTGAGGAGGGTGCAAACTCTTTAAGTCAAAATAATCAACAGGCTTCTCCTCGTGGTGACAATATTGGTAGCTATAATCCTTCTCCAAGGGCTAGCTCCAATGATCCTGATCCTGATTTCGACTCTGTCATTTCTAGTAAGATCAAATCTGCAAATAAGAACAGTAATTCAAAAAGGTTATCTATTAACTCTTTGAGAAAAAGAGAAAAGCTTCATAATAGATCTGTATCTGATAATGTTTAAGTCCATTAGTTGGAATGCTCGTGGAATTCATAATAACCCTACCATTGCTAGGCTAAAATTTATTATAAAGAATGAAAATGTTAAGATGATTGCAATTCAAGAACCTATGGGTTGATATGACAAAATTGAGTTGATTGCTAGGAGGCTTGGTTTTTCTAACTTTACTGCTAATGCTTCTAATAAAGTTTGGATTTTCTGGCCTAATGATATTAGTGTTACTGTTATTCTTAACCATGATCAGTTTTTGCATCTAGAAATCAATTATGCTACTTTTACTTGTTTCTTCACTTCTGTTTATGCTAAGAATCAGAGAGTGCAGCGCAAGTTTCTTTGGAGTCAGCTTTGTAATCTAACCTGTGAAGAGAAGCCCTGGATTATTGCTGGCGACTTCAACACAATAAGTTGTCCTGAAGATCAATTGGGCCCTTCTTCTTTCGATGATGGTAGTGCTGAGGACTTCAATAGTTTTATCAGACTGTGAAACCTTGAAGAGCCAGGTTACAGTGACTCTAGATACACCTGGAGCAACAATAGAATTTGGAAAAGATTAGATAGGCTGTTAGTAAATCAGAAATCAATTGCTAGATGGCACATTCAGGTTTTCCACATGGTCAGAACATGTTCTGACCATGTCCCTCTGTTAATTTCTATCTCCAATAGTCTTAACAGAACAAACAATAAAGGTTGCTTTAAGTTTATAAATGCTTGGTCTAATCATCCTAATTTTCTTAGTTGTGTTAAGCAGAACTGGGACAAGCACTGTAACGGGGATGTTAATGCTATTTTATGGTATAAGCTTAAGAGACTCAGGACTTGCCTTAAAGCTTGGGATTTCACTACTTTGGTAACATTTTTAGTAAAGTCAAAGAAGCTACCATTGAGGTCAATAACTGTGAAATAATTCATCAGCAGGTTAACAGTTCTATATCTAAGGCTAACCTTTCTAAGGCCAATATTATTCTTATTCTGGCTCTTAAGGATGAAGAGTGCTATTGGAGGTAAAAGTGTTACAATTCTTGGCTAAATGATAGTGATGGTAACTCTAAGCTTTATCATAACTATGTTAACAAAAAGAGGAAAAGAACTATATTCATGGTATCAAGGATAATGGAAATTGGCTCACTGATCAAAATGATATTGCTAGCTCAGCTGTTTCTTTTTTCAAGGATATTCTTTCTAACTGCTCTAATGATAGTTATTCTAGTATCCCTAATGATTCTATTCTCAACAATATCCCTAAGATTGTTTCTGACAAGGACAATGAAGATATTCTTAGGCAGACTAATAGAGATGAAGTCTGGAGTATAGTGAAGGCCATGAAGAATGATAGCGCTCCCGGGATTGACGGATTCAATTGCTATTTTCTTAAAGTCTGTTGGGAGATTATTAGTATTGATCTGTGCAATGCTCTTAACTCTTATATTAAGAGTGATTGCATTCCCAGTGGGGTGTTTGCCACTGGGATCTGTTTGATCCGTAAGGGTCCCAATCATATCTCTTGGAGTAACTACAGGCCCATCAGTCTGTGTTCTATTTTTAACAGAATTATTTCTGGTCTTGTGAATAATAGAATATCTTGTATTCTTCCTAGCTTAATTTCTATAGGTCAAAGTGCCTTTGTTAAGAATAGGGCCATTCATGACAATATTCTGACCATTAAGGAAATGTTACATAATATTAAGAGAATGCCTTCTAAAGGCAATATCATCTTGCAGATTCACATGACAAAAGCTTTTGACAGAATGTCTCACACTTTTGTCATGAACACTCTGAGATGTTTTGGTTTTTCTGAGGATATTGTGGCTCTCATTCATAGATTGGTTTCTAAGGTTATGATCTATGTTTTGATCAATGGGGCTAGTGCTGGTTATTTTCCCCAAAAGTGTGGGTTAAGGCAAGGAGATCCTTTGTCTCCTTGCATGTTCATTGTTGCTGAGGAAGCCCTCCTCAGGGGCCTGTCTAATCTCTATAACTCTAATAATAACATGAGATATTACTTGAAATCAGGATTTGTATTACCTTGTTTAGCTTTTGCTGACGATATTGTTATTTTTTCAAATAGCTTTTCTTCTTCTATCAGCTGCCTGGGTCACCTGCTTGACAAATATTAGAATGAGTCGGGACAGTTAATAAACAAAGCAAAGACCAAGATTATTACCTATTTAAGTTGCTCTTATGCCACTGCTACAAGAATTAAGTCTGCTACTAGCTTCAATATTGAGCTTCCCCCTTTCAACTACCTGGGTGTGACTATTTCTGCAAACAATAAAGGAAATAATTATCTCCCTCTGCTAACTAAAATTTACAATAAGATTCATGATTGGGATTTGAAGAATCCGTCGTTTGGGGGCAGGCTGTCTCTAATTAAGAGTGTTCTTTATCCTATCATTTATTTTTGGATGCAGAACAGCCTGATCCCTAAAAACATTATTAATAAGCTGAAACTCTGTTTCAATAAGTTCATTTGGAGATCTAAATTCTATGAGCCTGCTATTCATTGGTCTGCTTGGAGCAGCCTTTGTAAGCCTTATGATGAGGGTGGGTTGAACATCAAGCAATTGCTTGACATTCAACTCACATTTTCTTTTAAATTGTGGTTTCTCTTTAGAAAAGGTGAGTCGCTGTGGTCTGACCTCATGCTTGGAAACTATTGTGTTAATACTCATCCTATTATATCTAAATGCAAGGTGACTGACTCAATTGTTTGGAAAAGGTTATTTTATGTGAAGGATCTTGTTGATCAATATGTTAGTTGGAGTTTAGGCAATGGTGAAATCGATTTTTGGAGAGACTCTTGGCATGGGATGGGTCCTATTGCTAATGATTCTAACTCTAATAGTTGGTTTTTGCCTGTTAAGGTGAAGTCCTTTTGGAAAATTAATGCCTGGGATACTGACAATATGTCTGCCTTTCTTTCTCAAGACAGAATTGCTAGAATCTCTTGTGTTAACATAAACCAAGGTAAAGATGATAAAATTGAATGGAGATTTTCTAAAAACAATGATTTTCATACTAAAACTACGTGGGATTACATTAGATCTAAAAACACAAAATTTTCAATCTACAAGAAAATCTGGCATAATTTCATCCCCTCTAAGTTTTCATTTCTAACATGGAAATTATTAAAGAATTTGGCCCATATTGATCAAATTCTATCCAAAAGGCACCTTGTTCTAGTCTCGAAATGTCAGTTTTGCTTCAATTGTGAAGACAAAAATCATTTGTTTGTAAATTGTAGGTTTGCTTGGTCCCTGTGAAATTATTATGGTCTTATGTTTAGAGTCCCTGTGAGACAGTTTATGTCCTTGAGTCACATGCTTTATTGTTGGTTCTGGTCCTCTTGCAGTAACTTCCATATAACTCACATTGTCCCTCAGATCATCTGTTGGGCAGTGTGGTTAAATAGAAATCATTGCAAGTTTAAAAATTCAGTTGACTCTTTTTCTAGTGCTGTTTTTCGTATAAATAAAGTCATCTTAGCTATCGATTCTAAGTGTTCTCGCAAGCCTAAGCATTGGTCTGGTGTGGTAGATGCAGGTGCTTCTATTGGGTGCCTATCTATTAATAGAGTCAAAACAAAATACCTTGCTTGGTGTGCTCCTATTGCTGGAAGACTCAAGCTCAATGTGGATGGGGTCAGTAGCTTTGTGGGCGAGGCTTCTGGTGGCTTGCTCGTTAGAAATGACTTGGGTAACATTGTCGCTGGTGCTGGTTTCTTATTTGGGAAGCTCAACCCGCTTCAGGCTGAGACGAAAGCTCTTCTGGAGGCTTTGATTCTTTGTAAAAGGAGGGGTTGGCATGTTGTTGATATAGAGTCAGATTGTTTGACTCTTATCAACAACATGGCTTCTGGTACTTCTTCTGGTAACCCTATGGTTGCTGTTTGAAGACGTCTGATCCACCCAGCTATGTGTCTTCGCCATATCTCTCGTACTCAAAACGTCGCTGCTGACTGGATCTCCAAATGGATTCTCCTCGAGCGTTCGAATCGATCTTTTACTAACATTGATGCCCCAAATCATCTGTTAGCTATAGTCACCCTGGAGAGTCTTGGGGTAGGCTATATAGACCCGGGTTAAAGCTTTGTTTATGGGTTTTTGAAAGGAGCTCGTAGTTTTGGCTTTCTCGATTCAGATTCTAGGGTTTGTGGAATCTGAAAATTTGGGGAATGTGTTGTCTTGGTTGAAGCTGATCCTGGGTTTTCGGGTGGGTTTTGTTGAAGCTGTGCCGATTTAGCTAGGTCTGAAGGCTCGGTGGGGCTGCTGGTTTTAAATTTTTGATTCGTGATTTGGTGATGTTGAAGACTGCTTCAAATCGGCTGATTCCTTGGTGCACATCACTCAGTTCTTAACCAATCTCTACAAGTCTGTAGAGAAAGGGTCCTGAAAGTGAGCGTCGACCTTGAACCAGTCGATTTGAAGGTCTGTGTTTTTGGGAGTGGCTATGGTGAAGCTTTGAAGAAGATGATGACGGTGGCTGTGAAGTCGCAGAGGGTGGTTGTGTCGGTTGCAGTAGAAGAGTCTTTCTGAATTAGGGTTCTCTAATTTGGGAAAGTCTTTTATTTTGTTTATTTACTCTTTTAGGCTCTGTTTAGTCTTGGTTTTCAATTCAGTCCTTAAAGTTTGTAAAACCTTTTGATTTAGTTATAGATTGATATTTTCTTAAAAAAAAATTAGGATTTTTTAAATTTGGAGGTTTTTTTAAAGAGAAGCTAGAGAAAAATATGGAAAAATCCAAAATCATGGTAATTTCGCGGAGTAAATTTTTCTATTTAAATGTTTTACGAAAGACAAAATTATCAAAAGAATAAACTACACTGAATAATTTAAAAAGAAAATACGTGACTTCACGGAATAATTTTGACCGATTTTTTAGTTTTTTTTTCTTTAATAATATATATTTATACATCTAAATATTAGTATTTTTTAGGTTTGTGTCATTGTCATTTTCTCTCGCAAGGGAAAACGTGCAATTTAGTATCTAAAATAAATTTAAGAATGCAAAAATACTGGTAACTTTTTATCTGTTTCTTTAAATTGATACTATTAAATAAAGTAGAATGATTTGAAAACATGAAAGACATTATTTGAATAAAAAAGAATTTTGAAGGATTGCACCGACTAAATTCCAAACTTATTTTAATGCAATTTTTGTCACCTTTCATAGCTTGACTTCAGAGACGATGATGATGGCGAATCAATGAACCCTAAGATATTAGCACTCACTCACTCGCAATCTCTGCTAAATAGCTATATTGAGTTTTGGATTTCCGTACCAAGTTGGATTTAGGATAATTTACTTATTTTTTAAAGTTCCAGCCAAATAGAATTAAAAAACGACCGGAAAAGTAGAATATTCTCTCATATACTCCTATGCTATGCTGTCTAAAAGTTTAGACCATGGACTAGTAGGGCTTTTAAGGGTGCTGGATGGGGTAAAAACTAAAATTTCAACTCGATAATTTGGTTTTTGGTTTTATTTCATAAAATTGATTTGGAATTCGTAAATCTGATAAATTGACATATTCGGGATTGATCCGATAAAATTGTCGGTAATGGTTTTTTTAATAAATTTATTTTTTATACATTATACCGCCAATATTAACCTTTCAATTTTATTTTTTATATTATTTAGTTCAATAAAAATAAAATACAATATTAACATCTTAACTTAAATTTTTATATTATTTATTTAAATAAAAATACAATAAACAATTAATTATAATTTATAAGAAAATTAATAAAACAAAATAAAATAAAATTGAGATTAGAAAACTAAAAACTGTCCGAACAGATAAATTTAATTAGTACGATTCAAATCAAAACTAAAAAAAAAACTATAACTGTCCTAAAAATGACCATAAAACTGAAAATTATCCATCGAAAATATATATATATATATATATATATATATATATATATATATATATATATATATATAATAACTGAACGAATGGTGTCCTAGTTGATTACACAAAATAACATATATTTAACAATATTTCAACATCGATATTTATAATCATCGAGCCGTATTGTTGTATCTGAAAATATGTTAGAAGAATAAAATAAATTTTGTCATTATTTACAAATTGCAAGGAGAGGCGGTGGAATAAGTAATAATTGAAGTTTTATGAAGAGGAGGAATCAAAAAGGAAAGCGGGTTTAGAATTGTACTCAATTCTAGTGATTTACGACATGTGCAATGGACAAGCAATGGACATGGTGGCTAGTTCAATTATTATAATATTCGTTACTTCCTCTGTCTTATAATATGTGTCTTTCTAGAAGAGATTTTTTGTCTCATAATATATGTCGTTCTCGTTTTCCAATGTAGCATTATTACATGTATTCCATTTTCAACCAATAAAATAGTTAACTTTCTGCATAAGTTATTAACTCCACCAATCAAATTTATTTTCTTTTTTTCTTTCAAAGTCATAATTACTTTTCTCAATATTGGTGAAGAAACCTTAAACGACTAATATTATGAGACGGAGGGAGTACTTGGCAAGTCCCACTTTATTCACCTACTCAATGTCAACTATTGAGATTCAGTGATATCATATCACTGATAGGTCAGGTGCAATGTATATGGACCCGTGATTTGTGCAAGTCCCACTTTATACACTGCAACTGTCAAAGACTGATTTGTCATACTCATACAACGCATATGCCGATATGCGTTCAAACATTTTAAGATGTACTAATTGAATCTAGAATAAAAGAGATACATCTCCTCTCTAGAGAGAGTCGGTGTAGATTAAAGTTGTCTAACATATTTTGGGTAGATAATAATGTAAACAAGTAATAAAAAAATGTTAGTACTCTATATACTATACCTTTTTTCATTGTCATTGCTAAATTCTAGATTCAAATGAAAATATATTTTACCATTTAATTTAATATAGTTTTTTAGTTCAAAATCTATAAGATCTAATAAAAATCCGACTTTATTTTGAAAGGTCCTTCATATAATTTTAATATCAATTTATTATTTAATAAATAATCCATTAATATTTACAAATATATATTATAATAATATAAATAACTAATTAATATAATTAATTAACTTATTAAAATAATTAAACTATATGCAAATTATAAATTAACACTCACACGAGCATATTTTATTAGTTAAATTTAACCAACTAAAATCAATTAAGTGTACATGATTGTTCATCCTGTATAATTTGAAGATTTTAAAGAGTTTAATTAGCTAAAACCAATCGAAATAGTAATAAATTTGAACTTTGGAATCTCTTGAAAAACAATTGTTGGAAATTATATTTTCTATTTATTTCCATGACGTTAGACTTCAATCAATGTTAAAAAAGAAGTGTGCCTCACATATTATAGTCTGTTTTGAGTCATAATGTTCGCAAGGTTTTGCTTTTGGTACACTTTTAAAAGACTTCTTACTAGTCGAGAGAGGGTTCACATTTATATACATTCTATTTTTTTCAATGTTTAGCAATGTGGGATTTTAGACCAAGTATGGGATGAAGTTTACTCTCCAACATCCCCCTTAAACTTGATCCCATTAATCGTGGAAATAAACCTCGTCTGGCGGTATGAACGTCCCCCAATCACAGCGGAAACACAAAATTTGTCACAAAATTGGCCCCTGATGACATTTACGGTTTAGTCTACTCCTCGAGGTACTTCTTTGTTTTCCCCACGTTATTCTTAGTGTTTTTGTACTTATTGTCACAAAATTGGTCATGAAGAATCCAATTTTTACGCCAAACATGGGTATCTTGCAAGCTGGGTAAAACGTCCGAGAGCTACACCACCTTACGGTCGTGAAAAAGGGGGTCCGCCCGAACCGCCAGACGTCGGCGGCGCTCCAAGGTCTTGCAGCAGGACGGCAAAGACATCCATTGTGGGTCCGTCGGCTGCGACTATTACCAAGTTACCTGCTGACGAGGTTTCTCGTCTTTCTGGTCAGTTGCAGCAGTTGTTTTCCCTTCTTTCAGCAAACAGAGTTTATGAGACTTATGAGCTTCTGAGTAGTGAGTTGTTCAGTACCCCTTGGATTATTGATATTATGGTTTCTAATCACATGACAGGTGATATCTATGTTTTGCAAAATGTTACTGTTATGCCAGCCTGTGTAGTATATTTGCCCGATGGTTCCAGGTTACTACTACACATTGACAATGTGGTAATGTGTGCTTGTCTTGTCAGTTGTCTTTGCAGAATATATTTTTGGTTCCCAAGCGTACCTGTAATCTGTTTTCAGTATCCAACTTGACTTATGATCTCGACTGTATTATTTGTTGTGTTAAGTTTGGTTGTATTATTTAGGTCCGACAATCAGGGACTGTGATTGGACTAGGTGAGCGGAGAGCTGGAATGTACTACTTCAACAGTGTTGACAAAACCAAAGTTTGTAGTGTTTGAGTGGTTGATAGTGATGCTGAGTTGTGGCATTGTAGGTTGTGACATCCTTTAGTTAAGATAGTTCAGTCTTTACCTTTTTTTAGCAATGGTGATAGGAGTGTAGCTCAACCGTGTGATGTTTGTTTTAGTGCCAAACAGACTCGTGAGTCTTTTTATGTTAGTGATTCTAAAGCGATTGCTTTCTTTGAATTAACTCATTGTGATTCATTGTTGATGATAACTCCATTGTTGTATGAATTTATTTGTTGACTGAGAAAATAGAAGTAACTTCAATGTTTTTATATTTTCTCGCAATGGCTAAGAAATAATTTAATGGAGTTGTTAAGACAGTTCGCAGCGGCAATCGCACTAATTTTTTCTATGTGTGCCGTATTTTTGATGACTTGAGTGTTGTTTTTCAATCTTCATGTGTGGGTACTCCTCAGTAGAATGGTAGGGTCGAACGGAACTATAGACATATTTGGAATGTTGCTCGTGCTCTCAGGTTTCAGGGTAACTTACATGTTAAATTTTAGAGGGAGTGTATTTTGAATGTCGAGTATTTGATTAATAGAAATCCTTCTCAATTTTTGGGTTCCAAGACTCCATTTTAGATGCTTTATGGTGTGCTTTATATTTTCTCTAAGATTCGTGTGTTTGGGTCTCTGTGTTATGTGTATGATGAGAGGTCTAAAGGTGACAAGTTTGCGAGTCGCAGTCGTCGGTTGTTTTTCTGGGCTACACGTATGGCAAAAAAAGGCTGGAAAGTGCATGATTTGGAGAGTTAATATTATTTTGTTTCCCTTGATGTGAATGTTTTTAACATAAATTTCCATTTACATCTGCTACTATACATTCTGAGTTAGCTTGTCTTGAGACTGGGGTCACTGCACCTCTTACTACTACTTCGGAGTTTTGGGAGGAAGTTCAGAAGGCCTCGTCTATTAAAGAGGGGGATTCGCAACATGAAGGCGTCCCTATGGTAGCGCCACTCGTGGAGGTTGTCGAGGTTGGCAAATTTCATATCTGCCAGTAGTTTTGGATATTGTTTCAGATACTCAAAACATTTCTTCAGATCTTGGACGAGGCAAGCGTATTAAAATTCCTTCTACTCGTTTGAAGGATTTTGTAATGCCATATGTTCCTCATTCTCCTGATTCTGGTTCATCTATAGATCACGGGATCCATTATCCTCTCACTCATTATATAGAAAATTATCGTTTCTCGTTGGCACACCGTTCTTTTCTTGCATCTATTACCTCTAGGGATGAGCCTAAGTCATTTAGAGAGGTTATGTGGCACCCTGGTTGAAGAAAGGCAATGCAACAGGAAATTCAGGCACTAGAGGATAATCATACTTGGACCTTGGTGTATCTACCTCCAGGGAAGAAAGCTTTGGGGAGTTAGTGGATTTATAAAATTAAATATTATGTTGATGGGAGAGTAGAGTGTCTCAAATCTCGTTTCGTGGTGTTTGGTAATCACCAATTAGAAGGGGTTGATTTGTACAGAGACCTTTGCTCATGTTGCTAAGATGGTTACTGTACGTATTTTCTTGGCGGTTGCAGCCGCTCAGATTGGGAGTTACATCATATGGATGTATATAATGTATTTATGAATGGTGATCTAGATGAGGAGGTTTACATGAAAATTCCTCCACATTTGGAAAGAAGGCGCGAAGGACAAGTTTGTCGCCTTTACAAATTGTTATCTGTAAGGGAGCCCGGGTCAGGAAATTCTTCTGTCGAGTAGTTCTAATCACACTTTTTCAGGATGGTGTGATTCTGATTAAGCCGGATGTCCTAAGAGTCGACGCAGAGTGAATGGTTGGATGGTGTTATTGGGTGATTTCTCTGTTTCTTGGAAGACTAAGAGACAAGGTGTTGTTGCATTGTCTTCCGCTGAAGCAGAGTATCGGTCTATGACATGATTGACTTGTGAGTTGAAGTGGTTGCATAGTTTGCTCAAAACAATTAAGGTCTCACACTCAGGGGTTATGAAAGTTTTCTGAGATAACCATTCGACTTTACATTTTTCCCACAATCATGTGTTCCATGAGCATTCAAAGCATATTGAAGTAGATTTTCATTTTCTACGGGATGCCATACTTGATGGGGTTATTTGCGCATCTCACGTGCCCACTCAGTCTCAGCATGCAGACATCTTTACCAAAGCACTAGGCAAGCAGCAGTTTGAGTTTTTGCTTGGCAAGTTGGGCATTCATAATCTTCATACTCCAACTTGAGGGGGTGTTTAAGTGTCAAGATTATAATAAAATGTATATGGCCTGATGAGTCCGAATTCTGCATGCTCCCCGGACAAGGACAGATTGGTCCAAGCTCTCCGGACCGGACATATCACTTCGAACACTTAGCCCTTAGGACTATTCGAACTATGACAAAAGTACTAAAAAACCTAAACACTACTTGACTAAGCTACCTGCTCTCCTACTTAGAGCTCATGGGTCTTTGAACATGACCCGGGTCCATTAAACATGACCTGAAAGCCCATAAGGGCCCAAATATTAGGGTATAAATACCCAACCACCTGCATTCAGTGCAGGTAATGAGAATTAACTGCAACCAGCCAGCTTAATTATCTCTCTACTCTTTACACTAAATACATAATACCCACATACTACTATTAAACACCAAACAAATTACAAGCCTACCCTCAGGCGATAATTATCCTCACCAAATTGGCGACCACGGTGGGAGAAGAAGGTGCCTGAATCAAGCATTCAAAACCAGCTAAGAAAATCTGTCCGAATGAATCCGGATAATCCGTAAGTACCACCAGCTCTGCTCGAAGTGGTGGGAGAGAATGATGAGTACACTATTGAAGAGCGTGATAGGCTAAAGGGTGAAATAGAAGCTCTGAGGGCCGAAAAGGCTAAGATGGGCATGAAAGAAAAGTCTAAAGCAACAATTGCTCATCACACCGACAACCCCAGGGAGCATGAGTCTTCAAAGACTCATGTGAGCACCAAAACGACTCATGCCAGCTCCAAAATGTCTCACCGGTCTAAGCCAGTGCAGAGTTCTGACTCAAGCTCAGAATCTTCTGATAGCTCTTCGGGACAGTGAGGGAGTTGAAAAATCTTTATCCTCTAGCAGCGATGAGGTTCGAACTAGAAAGAAGCAAAAGCAGATCAAAAAATATTCAAGAAAAAGGGATAGACATGGAAAGATGAAGAGGCATATTGGTAAAGGATCATCTCCTAGCCGGAGGCATGTGGACCGGATGCTGATGGATCCCTTCGCTTTTCACGATGAACCAGGTATCTTTGCAACTCCCAATGAGGATACTGTGTTCAGTCGTGGAAGAAATTGGAGGCAATCTCCAATGTCTTCTAAAATTCTGTCCGGAAACCTCCCTAAGAGGTTTGACAGTACCAAAATAGAAAAGTACGATGGCAGTACTGATCCGGACAACCATTTGGAACAATTTAAAAACTTCATGATGAACTTTGACGACGATGTTAAACTACTTTTTAGGGCATTCTCCCAATCATTTACGGGGAGTGCTCTAAAATGGTACAACAGCCTGCCTCAGGGTTGTATTAAAGATTTCTATACTTTTTGGGTAGCCTTTCGAAGGCAGTTTGTAGGGAGTAAAGAGCTAAAGGGCAATGGAGACACAATAATCCATTGTGCCCAAGAACCAAATGATTCCTTGAAAGAATATATAAGCCGTTTTGTGAACACCAAGAATGGGTTGGCTGATTGCTTCGAACAGGTAGCAATAGCATCCCTAAGACAGGGCTTGAACCCTGACAAATTGGCTGACTCAGTGACCAGAAAGAAGGCCATGAATTGGGGAGGGTTTCTGAATCAAGTTGGAAAAAAAATTAATGTTGATGAAACGAAGAAAATCAGGGTGCACAGGCAAGTGAGGTCTACCCCGGTGGCACCAAATCCCAATCAGAATCAATCCGGGAACAAAGCAAGAGAGACCGGACAGGGGCATGGTAGGGCAAAAGCTGAGTCTCAGCCAGCTGCTCCTGCTCAGAGTCAGCAATCGAGAAACAAGAGAGGGTCATGGGTCCAACCGGAGTGGTTCGCAGAATTAAAAGAAAGTGTGGCCACCATTTTTGATAAAACAAAGGACGAGGTGCATTATCGGAGACCAACCACATTGCAGTCTCCCAGAGAGCATCGCAATAACTCTTTTTGCCAATATCACAATGATATTGGCCATACCACTGATAACTGCATAGCGTTGAAACAAGAAGTTCAAAACTTGATTGAGAAGGGAAAGCTAAGGGATTACGTCAAAAGAAGAGGAGGTAACAGGCCTGACAACACTTACCGCGTTGGTCCAAGTAATGCTGCTCCGGAGGGAGCCATGGTTATAATTGAAAGGTTTGATGTGGAATCTGAGTACTTGGATCCTGATCCAACTCGAAACAGAGGGGGTACAATTGAGTAATGTTCTAGGTCAGTCTCCGGACTCATTAAGTTTTTCGAGTCACTTACAATTTTCGGAGGGGACACTATGACAGCTCCTACTGCTTCTTTGAGAAAGAGGCACGTGCATACTTTAGCCACCCAGCTAGAAGGAGGCATGACTTCCTATCAGTCACAAAAATCATTCCCCTTCATTGTTTTTTATGAAGATGATTTAAGAGATATTGCTGGCCCTCATGAGGATGCTGTTGTCATATGAGCATCTATTGGGGGAAACGACATAAGACGAATTCTGGTGGATACTGGAAGCTCAGCCAATATCTTTTTCTTAACCATATACAAGAGAATGAAAAATCCAGCTGTAATTCAGAGTTCGGACAGATCAATTGTAGGCTTTACAGATAGCTCAGCAGATGTGATCAGAGAGTTCGAAGAGGAAGTTCTATTGGGCAAGGGCCCTTTCAAGAAAATGGTGAGAATACTCTTTATTGTGAAGGATTTTCCCACTTGCTATAATGCTATTCTAGGGAGGTCTTGGCTCTCTAGGATGCATGCAGTGGCTTCAACAGTCCACCAGTACTTGAAATATGCTGTTCAGGGATAGGTTGGAGTCGTCCGGAGCAGTCAAAAGATTGCAAAGGAATGTTATGCTACTACTCTGGCTCCCCGAACACTGGGGGCAGTTCGCACCAACAAGCAATATCAGTTTGTGGGGCTTTCTGGGGGTTAGGGTGAAATTGATGACCCCAGAGAGACCCCTGGAGTGTTGATACCGTTCGAAGAGGTAGAGACACACTGTTTGGAAGAAGGAAGAAGTGTTAAGATAGGCTCCAAAATGCCACCCGATATGAAAAATGAAATGTTAAAGTTTTTGAAGAATCATCAGCACGTTTTTGCTTGGTGCAATGCTGATGTTACTGGGGTCCCAGCAGAAGTGATATCACATCACCTATCTGTCCAGAGAGACGTATCACCAGTGGTTCAAAAGAGAAGAGCTTTTTCTAAGGAAAAGGCTGATGTCATTGTGCAAGAGGTTGACCGGCTCAAAAAGATGGGGCACATCAAGGAGTCTCAGTATCCTTTGTGGACTGCCGATCCGGTTCTAGTAAAGAAGAAAAATGGCAAGTGGTGCATGTGCATTGACTTCACAGATCTCAATAGGGCTTGCCCAAAAGATTTGTATCCGGTCCCCCGGATTGATCAGTTAGTAGATTCCACCTCTGGGAACAAGCTGCTGTCCTTTATGGACGCCTTCTCCGGATATAATCAGATTCAAGTGGATCCGAAGGATCAAGAGCATACCACATTTGTCACTGACAGAGGTCTCCATTGCTATAAGGTAATGCCGTTTGGACTGAAAAATTCCGGGGCTACTTATCAGAGATTAGTAAACAAAGCTTTCGCTGATCAGATTGGAAGAAATATGGAAGTGTACATTGATGACATGATGGTGAAGAGTGTGGATGAGCAATTGCACTTGTCCGATCTCCAAGAAACTTTTTCCAACTTGGTAAAAGTGAATTTGAAATTAAACCCAGAAAAATGTGTGTTCGGAGTGCAGTCCGGGAAGTTTCTAGGCTATATTATAAGTGAGCATGGAATACAGGCCGATCTGGACCAGCTCAATGCTCTATTCCAAATGGAGCCCCTTCGAAACGTTAAAGAAGTACAGCGGTTAACGGGGAGATTGGCTGCCTTAAACAGATTTATCTCAAGGTCTTCGGACAGGTGTGCCCCTTTATTTCAAACCTTGAAGGGTGCAAAGGGATTCGATTGGACCCCACAATGTGATGATGCTTTCAATGAAATCAAGAAGCACCTGTCCTCCCCTAAAACTTTGTTTAAACCAGTTGATGGGGAGACACTCTTCGTATATTTGGCAATTTCAAGTTGTGTCATCAGTGCTGTATTGGTAAGGGAGGTCGATGATCATCCCCATCCAGTGTACTACATCAGCAAAAGTTTGATAGATGCAGAAATGCGTTACTTGAAACTCGAAAAAATAGCATTAGCCCTGGTGATAGCTGCCAGGAAGATGAGGCCTTATTTCCAAGCTTATCCCATCATCGTCCGGACTTCTTTTCCCCTGAAGAATATCCTTCAAAAGGCAGACATTTCAACCAGGATGACTAAGTGGTGAGTAGAGTTGGGGGACTTCGACATAGACTTTGCTCCTCGAACAGCAGTCAAGGCCCAAGCTGTGGCTGACTTTTTGGTTGAATTTCACTTCGACAGGGATTCAGAGCAAACTACTGATATAAAAGATAAAAAGGTATGGGTCGTCCGAACAGATGGTGGATCTAGCACTATGGGATGTGGTGCAGGGGTGTGTTTAACTTCTCCATATGGAGACAAAATGTACCAGGCTATTTGTTTTGCTTTCAGGGCATCTAATAATGAGTCCGAATACGAAGCAGCTATAGTTGGTTTAAAGTTAGCCTACATTTGTGGGGCTAAGAGGGTCAAGCTACTAAGTGATTCCGAGCTTCTGGTCCACCATGCCCAAGGCCAATCTGAGGCTAAAAAGGAGCAGCTTGTGAAATATTTACTCCTCCTTAAGAATGAAGCACTCAAGTTTAAAGGTGTTATTTATGAGCACATTCCCCGGGCATAAAATGAGCTAGCAGACTCATTAGCAACCATAGCATATACGGAGTCATATCCATGGATCCATGTGCTGGAAAGCCCCTCCATTCAACCTAGTAAGGGTAAACTGAGGAAATTTTTAAAGTGCAAGTGAAACAACCTCAAGACTGGAGGTTTCCTCTCATGCAATATCTCTCCGATGGTGTCGTGCCTCCAGATAAGTCACTAGCCAGAACATTAAAACACAAGGCTCGTGGTTTCATCATATTGAGAGAAGTGTTGTATAAAAAATCTTACAGTAAACCTCTCCTGCGATGTTTGGGGGATGAGGAGTCTCAAGTAGTCCTCTCCGAATTGCATGATGGTGATGGATCAGCCCATTGTGGATTTAGAGCTTTAACAAGAAGAGTTTTACTGTCCGGTTACTATTGGCAATCTATCATGAAAGATGCGAAGGAATTGGTAAGAAGGTGTGACCCATGCCAGAGGTACAGCAATGAAATTCATGTCCCAGCCATTCCTTTAGAGTCAATTTCTGAGCCTATTCCTTTTGCTCGATGGGGATTGGATTTAGTAGGGCCTCTCCCTGTGGCGTCTGGAGGACGCAAAACTATAATTGTGGCCATAGACTACTTTTCAAAGTGGATAGAAGCAGCCCTTCTAGCAGGAACCACATCAAAAGCTGTTATAAAATTCATTTTAACCAACATCTGTTGCAGATTTGGTGTCCCGCAAAAGATAACAACAGACAACGGGCCACAGTTCGACAATAGGGAAATTGAGAGCTTTTGTGCCTCAAGGGGTATACAACATTGTTTCTATTCACCTTTCCACCCACAAGAAAATGGGCAAGTTGAAGTAGTTAATAGAACTATACTGTCCGGTTTAAAGAAGAATTTGGAAGGGGCTGCTGGGAAGTGGCCTAGTTATTTACAAGAGGTCTTGTGGGCCTACCGGACAACACCTGGGGCTGCAACACAAGAGTTACCCTTTGCTTTGGTCTATGGGATGGATGCAGTAGCTCCCATAGAAGCAACTCTCCCTTCATTTCGTGTTCACAACTTCTCCGAACACGCTAACGAGGTGGCAATCAGAGGTCAACTTGATTTGATAGAAGAAAGACGAGTTAAAGCTCACCTTAGAGTTGCACACTATCAGGGTTTGATGAGAAGCACGTTTGCTTCCAAAGTTAAAAAAAGAGATTTCCAACCAGGGGACAAGGTATTAACGAAAGTCTTCTTACACACTAAAGAAAAGCTGTTCGGAAAGCTGGCCCCAACTTGGGAAGGACCGTATATGGTTGTTGAAAAAATTAAACCTGGAACATATTGGTTGGAGGACAAAGATGGAAGAGTTTTGACTCATCCTTGGCATATCGAGCATCTCCGGATGTACTTGGAGTAGAATTTGTAAAATATATACTTGTTTAAACATCCATGTAAATATTTGGGGGCATACTCTTTCCTCCATGGTGGCACGGGGAGGTTTTAATGAGGTGTCCGGGATTTTGAATAAAATTTGATGCCTTCTTAAAAATTTCCAAGTGTTTTAGGTTTTGTTCTTTGTCACACTATCCGGATTGAAATAACTAAGGGCTATTTAAACTCTAGCCGGAGAACTTAAACACTCTCACTATGAAATAACTAAAGGCTATTTAAACTCTAGCCAACAAAATTGGAACAGACTATGAAAGAAGATGAGAATTGCATGAAACAAAGATATTCATTAAAATAACTTAAAGTGCCTTGGCCTTCCAAGGACTTTTCAAATTGTCAAAAACAGAACAGAAAACCTATCCGGTCAGTTGCCGGACACGGTTACAAAAAAGAATGCCTTTGCCTTCCAAGGACTTTAGTTTGGATAACTAAGTAAAAAACTGAATCATGAATTAAGGCTGAGCCTTAGAAGATGGCTCACCTTCATCTGTTTTTTCCTTCCCTTTGAGATCACTCTTCCCTTCGCCAGGTTTCTCCCTGGTGTGTTCTTCGTCATCTGAGGAATCACTAGAGTAGCCATACCTGTCGCCTTCAGCCATCGTATGATACGGGAGGTCTTCAGGCTCAACATAAAGCCATAAATCCCCCAGGTTCTTCTTCGGAAACTTCTCGTGGAAGAGTAGGACCATGTCAGACTTCACCTTGGCATACATCTCCTCTTGAGTGTTGATCACATTATTGGCACAAGCATCGATCTTGGCTTGAATTTAGGCCTCCTGCTCCTTTAGCAAAGTTGCTTTATCCTCGGCAGCCTTAGACACTGTATTCTCAAGAGCGATTTTATCATTGGTCAGGTTAGTGATGATTTGATCCTTAGCTTTGGATTCTCCCTTTGAGGTGGTAAGGTCTTTCTCCAGACCGGACATCTTCTCCCGGAGTTCTCTAATGGTGTCCTCTAAAGTGGAGACTTTTGTGGTGCTTACCTCTTGCTTTCTCTTCAACTCCTCGGTTTCTTCCTTTAAAATGGCAGCATTGGAAGTGGCAGTGCGAAGGTCATCGGACAGCCTCTCTTTGTCGGACTTGAGATCTTTGATAATATCGGCCTGGTTTTGGACTTGTTTCTCCAACACAAGTACAGGCTGAACGTTGCTTAACAAAGAGTGGGCTATGGGATCCCTTTCACTAGAAATGATAAAGGTCTTACCATTAAAAGTGACCGTGTTGGAGGTGCTTGGAGGAAGGTAAGGCCCGACAAAGTCATCTCTAGGAAGATTGAAGAAGTATTCACCAAGCTCAACAAGACCGGTGATGTCTACTCCATCAATATTGATATCTCCCCCCTCAACCTCATCAGTATGAAAGTCACCCGGAATCTCCTCAGCATGCGTTGGGTCAGTAGGATCAGCTTGGAGAGAAGGCTCCGGAGCCCAGAGAGAAAGCTCGTCTCCCTTGGAAGTCTTTTTCTTCTTGACCTCCCGGTCTGTGCTTTCGCTCCCCTGTTTACGATTTCTCTTGGAAGCCCTTGGAGGTTTTGGGAGGTTCGCTTCTTGCTTTTCAGTCTCTTGCTCCACCACTTCCAAGAGAGCAGCATCGATTTGGCTCTGGCTGGCCCCTCCGGGTCTATTGGAGCATCCTTCTCTGCATCAGCAGGGTTAGCACCACCCACCACCTTCTTGCCCTTCTTCTCCTTGCCTTTCATTTTGCTCGGGGCTTTGGCCCGGCCTGGCAGGAAGAGTGTCACATCTGGTTCATGGGTTCTCTTAAGCACAACGTCCGGAGGAGGCTGAGTGGTGAGCTCCTCCCAAGTCAAGTCTCTCCGACCTGTGGTGTTCTACAAGTGAGACCTTGCCAAGTTGCCACTGGTAAAAGCAGCATGGAATCGGTTCCCCCATTTCTCAGCAGCCCAAACATTGATCTTGGAGCAAGTAGCCTGCCCGGCTTTCTGATAGTCACTGAACTCCTTGGGCAGTACTGCCAAGGCAAAAGTGAGACCCATTAGTTCGAACTACTTTAGAAAAGAAAAAAAAAACAAAAGTATAAAATGGAAGACTTACGGTCACTCCTCCACCTGCTTCTGAGGAGGCTTGGGTTCACTCCGGATTTGATCTTCTGTCCGTTCTCCCAAGCACCACTAACAAATAGGAACTGGGTCCTCCAATTCCTCTCCGCCTCCAGCAAATCATCAACAGCCTTGAAGTCATCCCCCATATTGAAATGGTAAAAGGGGATGTTGGGGTTTCTGCACAGACTGGCCACAGAAGCAAACTCCTCCATTGGCAGAGGAATCCCGGAGAGCCTTAAGGCCATGATGCAGGCCATGAGGGTATACTAGGCGTTGGGGCTCAGCTGGCTCGGACAAAGTTTTATTAGATGGAAGTATCTGACAATCTCTGGGTCTAAATGGAATCTGAGTCCCCAGTTGAATAGCTCCGTGAACATGACAACTTCGCTCAGTTTGCAGTCCATAGGAGTCTCTGGGTGAATGGGGATCCTGATCTTCACGTTCTACGGTATTCCCCACTTCGTACGCATCCGGCCCAGCTCAGCTGTGTGGATGAACGCGTATTTGATTTTTTGCAGGTAATTAACGGTGACCTTGTGAAAACAAGGCCCCACTCTTCCCTCGAGGCTCTCCGGCAGATCCGGATGCCTCAAATACAATTTTTCTTTGCCTTTGTACTTCTTGGCAACTATTGCACTACTGGTCTGGCCGGAGGGCTCAGACTCAAATGGAGCCTCTTCAACAGAGTCCTCCATCACTTCCTCCATAATTGTTGAAGGGATTTCTGCAGCAGCATTGAGGGGAGGGTTCAAACTTGACTCACCCTTGTCTCTGGACTGCTGGGCCTCTGTGTTCTTTTGGCTTCTGGCCTCCGGTAGAGTATCCGGAGCAGGTGCTTCTCTTTGGAGACTTGGACTAGTGCCCTCCGCACCGGACAGTCTGTCCTTGGGGGCTCTAATAGGCACCTCTGACCCGGTGCTGCTGTCTTTTGCCCCCGACTTTGAGGGAGTGTTTTTAGACCCTTGGCCTTTAACTAATCGGCTTTTCCTCCTATCGACTAGCTTCTGAGGGGAGTGCTCCATGTCCGACCCCATTGCTATAAAGGGTGAGGGTTTTTTGAGGCTGGTAACTGTTTCTCCTTGCTCAACAGCAGGTTCCGATTCCTGAACTGAGGAACCAGAGACGATGGGGGAGAGGTTAGTTTGAAATATTTTTCTAGGCTTGGTGCCTTTAGAAGAGGAAGAGCCTTGATTTGACTCTGTGGCAGAGGTGATTGGTCTATCAACAGGCGAAGTAGGTAACCCTGCTGCAATTCGTCTTTCTCTTTCGACTTTTTGAGCCTTCTCTAACTCAGAAAGATTGAGCCACCCGCCTTTGACCAGAGCGTTCCTCGCTGTAAACACAAACTATTGAGCAAGTTTTTGCTTTAGAGAGAGAAAGATTTGAGAGATTTTGCAGAGTAAATGTGAAAGAGATGGTGAAACAGTATAAAGTGAGTTTGAATTTATAGTAAATCTGAAAAAAGAAGTTGATTCCTAGGAGAATTCGAAAAGATTGGTAATGATTAAAGACGGCGCTGATGTCACCAACTTTAATTAAGAGGTTGCTTTTCGAAGAAGGTGGGTTCAAAATTCAAGATGAAAAAACGGCTGAAGCAACCAATCAGAGAGCGACACGTGTCCCACGAACTCTGGCAAAAACCATTTTGAATTCGTGAAGCTTTATAAACCCATAGCCCAAATTGACAAACCTGTCCGGATTAAAACTACCCGTGATGTCGGACTGTTTTCAGGTTTTTTACAAGAGTATTTGCACAAACACCTAAAAAAGGGGCTCCTGATGAGTCTGAATTCTGCATGCTCCCCGGACAAGGACAGATCGGTCCAAGCTCTCCGGACCGGACAGATCACTTCGAACACTTAGCCCATAGGACTGTTCGAACTATGACAAAAGTACTAAAAAACCTAAACACTACTTGACTAAGCTACCTGCTCTCCTACTTAGAGCTCATGGGTCTTGTTCAAAGACCCGGGTCCATTAAACATGACCCGAAAGCCCATAAGGGCCCAAACATTATGGTATAAATACCCAACCACCTGCATTAAGTGCAGGTAATGAGAATTAACTGCAACCAGCCAGCTTAATTATCTCTCTACTCTCTATACTAAATACATAATACCCACATACTACTATTAAACACCAAACAAATTACAAGCATACCCTCAGGCGATAATTATCCTCACCATGGCCTATTTAATATTAGTCTGTATATGGGCTAGGGTTTACTTTATGCCATACTATATATATACAATGTAATTGTGATATGCCCCAAGAGATGATTTGGTTTATGTATTGAAAGAGTGAAGATGTGAGAGACACATTCACTCAACGTTTCAAATGTTTTTTTTGTGTTTCCGGATTATTATTCACTGAATAATATTTTCTTGCTCAACATCTTCAAGTATGAGATGAATTTTACTCTCCAACAAATAGAGTGTATATAAGTGTGAACCCTCCCTCAATTAGTAAGAGGCCTTTTGGGAGTGTACCAAAAGCAAAACCGTGCGGCCTTTCGTGGCTAAAGTGGACAATATTGTGCTAGTCTGTGAGGCACGTTTTAGACCTACACATCTATTCTAACACTATTCTTTTCAATGTTTAGCAATGTGGGATTCTGGACCAATTATGGGATGAATTTTACTCTCCAATATCCCTCTAAAACTTGATCCCATTAATCGGCGGAATAAACGTCTCCCAATCACAACGGAGACACATCGTTGGATGCGTTGATGGGCGGAATGAGTCTCCTAATCACAGCAGAAAAAACATCGGTGGATATTCAACATATTAAAATATCCCACATTGGTTCAAACTTTGCTCTGATACCATGTTAGAATAGATATATAGGTGTGAAACGTGCCTCACAGACTAGCGAGATATTATCTGTTTCAGCCCTGAAAGGCCGCACGACTTTGCTTTTGGTACACTCCCGAATTTCCTCTTACTAGTTGAAGAAGGGTTCACACTTATATACACTTTATTATTTTCAATGTTTAGCAATGTGGGATCCTGGACCAAGTATGGGGTGAGATTTACTCTTCAACAATTAGAAACATTATCTCAATTTTTTTGTTTCTATTTTTTGTTAAAATATTTCGCCTCTAAATATATATTTTCGCGTCCAATACCGAAATTCACAAATATTCTCTAATATTATAGTTTTTAATCGTTTGCAAATCTACTCTAATCATATCCACAATTTGTTTGCTAATTTTCTAAAACAATCAAGTTGTTTTTCAAAATCTAATGCTACTTTGAGGTATTCTCAAATCTTTTCCAATTGTATGCTTTCTTTTTTCACATTTAATTGGGTTTTAACAAATTGAAAATATTTGTGTTAGAATTCAAATGAAGGGATGTTTTAGTGTGTATGATGTTATAATAATGATGTTTGAGTTTATGTTATAATAATAATGTTAAAGTTTAATTTGTTTGTCCTATTTTTCATAAATAATTTTGTTTGGTTTATTTATATTGTGTTGTTCAAGTTTTTTATACCTACCTTTAGATTTCTGGAGTCTAATCCATGACTTCTCCATGAGCAAGAGGTAAATGCGTTTACCTTTGGACTAAAAATAGATTTTTATTTTTAGTTGTAATTGAAATATTGGTATGTTTTTACTACATTATATTCATATATTTATTTATTTTTGTTATTTTTTATCTATATTATTTTTGGCATACCTTTAATGTCAATACTACATTCGCTAATGTGAATATTTTAGTTTACGTATATACATACGTAGCACCAAAACTTGGATTCAATAAACATGTTGTAAGTACGATCAAAAGTATTAGAACAAACATGATATTATCGTATGAGGGTGTCCAAGGTTTTTTAAGTTATCCAATAAGAACAATCATTTACCAGTTCAAATCCGAAGCCATTTTGCATTTGCAGATGAAACACAAATTTCCTCTACCAATGGATCACCTCCAAAAAACTACTGTATCGTAAATTAATACATTTACCTATAACCTTTATTCTTATATATTTATATAAATCACAAAATAATCCAAAATGATTTAAACATATCCTGAAGAAAAAAAACGAATAAAAGACAAATAGAGTTTAATAATAAGAACTTTTTATTTTATCAATAGCTTAAGTTACAAATATATAGAATAATAGCCTAATGAGTTAGTATGCCAAAAATCTAATATACTATATTGTTAACATTTTCCATCAAACTCACAATTCAACAATAATAAGCATTGAGAGTTTGTCATACGTAAATCAGAACTGAATTGCCCACTCAGCTTTCATAAATATATCAACAATTTAAAAAAGTTTGATGGAACAAATGGAAACAAGATGGTCTTAAGTTGAAGATTATGACAAGTGAAGTGACAATCAATTTCATTTTTGCTCCGTCTTTTCATGAAAAAAGAAAATATTTTGTAATATGTTGACATGTTTGTTATCACAATATAAGAAAGTGGCTTGAGTAATATTAAGCCATATATATGCAATCTCACATGTAGTCAATGCGCTATCACAATACTCAACCTCAGTAGAAGATCTAGAAGCAATATCTTGTTTCTTTCTTTTCCATGAGATTCATAAATCTTTAAGAAAAATACATAAATGGTCAATTTATGATCATAAAAAATCATCATCCCAATCAATATCACTATAGACACGTAGTTCGAGTGAAAATGTCGAATAAAACAACTAAGTACCACAAATTTATATAAATATACAAAGAACAACTCCTTAGTTGACAAAAGTAAGAGTAGTAACAAAATGAGCTAGACATGTTCGAGTAACTATAAAATAAACCAAACTTCTTGCAAGAATATGATACAAGGTCAGGTATGATAAATTGAAATCATCAGTTGAAAAATATCGAGTATTAGTTTCAAGAGGGGTATATATCATCATTTTATTAGATTTGCGTGCTTGTTCAAATAAATTATATATTAATTTATGAGAGAGAATGCAACCTTTCTGAGACCGAGCCACTTCAATACCCAAAAAAACAACATAGCAAACGCAAGTTCTTCATCGCAACTGATTAGCCAAATCACGGTTTAGTTCCTCAATGTCATCAAAAGCCTCACTTGTAAAAATCATATCATTTATATATATATATATATATATATTCATAGATAAAATTATACGTTATGCACTCCTAAATCTAATAAATAAAGCCAAAACGTGATTATTTGTAAGAAAAACATGTGAAATAATAATTATAGAGAATTTCTGAAGCTAAGCACTAGGAGCTTGTTTGAGACCATATAGAGTTTTCTTAAGCCGAAAAAGTTCACTTAGTTGGTGTACAAAACTCGAGCGAGGAGTCAGGTAAACCTGTTCATGAAGGTCAAAATTTAGAAACACATTTTTTTACATCTAGTTGAAAGATCTTCCACTATGAATGGATGCACTCCTACAATAGGAGTTTTATGTCTCTCATCGTACCCATCATATTTTGTTTTGATTCTAAAACCCCAGCGATAAGTAATTATATGCTCACTAGGTGGATATTCAACCATCTCCCATATATGAGTCTAAAAAAGAGTAATAAGCTCTTCGATTATAGATTCTTTCCAACGAGGACAAAAAAACTTATTTATATAAACTAGTTTCATATAGATCATGTATGTTTGTTATGAAATATGAAAACGAAGCTGAGTAAGAAGAACAAGTAAATTTTGGCAGTTTGGTAGACTTACTTGTTCGAGAGATCTCCTTAGAGATGGAGAATATATAATTATACCAAAAGAAGAAGCGGTCTCAAACATTGATGAAGCAGAAACAATGTCAATTGATATACATGTCTTATAAACTAGTACATCAAGAATAATAGTTGTATCGTTAAAAGAGCAATAATATGAAGATCTATCTTTGTTACGTCATGTGATTTTATTTGAATCAAATAAAACGAAATGTGCCCATGAAATGTGTTATTTCAACACTCGTAAAGAAGATTAATCTTGA
The DNA here is from genome assembly GCA_036936605.1 of Limnanthes douglasii subsp. nivea. Taxonomy (NCBI): domain Eukaryota; kingdom Viridiplantae; phylum Streptophyta; class Magnoliopsida; order Brassicales; family Limnanthaceae; genus Limnanthes; species Limnanthes douglasii. Next base: position 106,963,468 of record JAUPFV010000002.1, on the reverse strand, counting down.
GGTTGTCTATGTAACTTATGAGCATGATACATCTCATGATTTTATATGGTAGGAGTTCGATTAATCATATATAAATAAGTCATAATTTATTATCCCAAAATGGCATTAGAAAATTAAGTACAAGATAACTGATATATGGTACCATCCGACGTAAATAACTTATTGAAATTATTTGAGGTATAATCAATCCATAAGTCACACCTGAAGCACTTTATCACAACATAATATTCGTTTCATAAGACAAACACACATATATAGACTATAATCATCAATAAAATATACATAATATGTTGAACCATATTTTATGGAAACAGTAAATGGACCCCAAACATTAGAATGGGTAACGTCAAAAGAAACAATAGTACAAAAAACACTTTTTACTAAGTGATAAGGCATAACATTTTACAAGTTTACAAGCATTGCAATGAGATATATAACAAGCGTTCAAATGACTTAAAATACATATAAAGATTAAAAACTTTATATGTGACTCATATACATGTTCCAAAGGAGAATGTTAAGGATAGAATTCAGAGGACAAATTACTAAAACGAAACAAAGATAAAGCAGCACCAGATGTGACAATATCAAACACTTTTAGGGATTCCTTAAACATAAAGTCCCTTCATTCTACGGTAGGACCCAATAATCCTATGAGTACGTTGATCTTGTGTATCACAAACATAATCACAAAAGAAGATGCAATAACCAAATTTGTACAATTGACTTACCAACATAAGATTCAAAGTAAGTTTGGGAATGTAGTAAACATCAAAGGGACATGTGTGAGGGATAATAGTAAAGCCCACACCCTCTACTGATATTGTTGTATAAATGACATATAAAAAATATGTGTGAAATAAGGGACAAAAAAAGTATGATACGTAAGGTAACACATGACAAGACACACTAGAATCCAAAATCCACAAGGATGAATGAATACCTGAAGTGGAAGACTATACGAGAATTAAATTATGTGCAGATTTAAACATGGCAAAGCTCTTCTTATTAAAATGGGTACTAATGTGCAATACATAGTCATATTTTCCTGTCATATTTTCAGTAAGAATTCACAATATCTAATTAAAAAAATTAAATAATCGAGAGATACCAAATCCAAATCAAATCCAAATCAAATCAAAATCTAAATCAAAAAACAAAATTAAACCAAAACCAAAAATCATATATAAATATCAACCAAAATGAAAGTAAAATAAAGGAAATAAGAATCAAATTAAATCTAAACTCAAATTGAAATCCAAATTAAATCTAAACTCAAATCAAAATCCAAATGGAAATAAAAATCAAATTGCAGTCCCAATCGTAATCCAAATCACACAATAAAATCAAGTCAAATCTAATATCGAATCAAAATTCAAATCAAAATTCAAATCAAATCCAAATAAAACAAATCAAACAAAATATCAAATCAAACCCCACTATTAGAATATAAATTAACCAATGTTTTAATTAAATATCGTGAATCACATTTATTAAACTAAGGGTAGTCTACCAATAACCACATAGAATCATATATATATATATATATATATATATATATATATATATATATATATGTATATATATATATATATGTATAACATTGTTTGAGATAGTACTCATAATCACATGGTTTTGAAACTAAATTATTGATAACCCCCTGAAATTTTTTAATACTCATCGTACCCCTAGTTTGTTATTACCATCTTTATATGTTTGTTTCCTTTTTTCATTCGATCAATCTGTTTTTGGATTTGATATTAGTTTTTATTTATTCTTTCGATCAAGATCTTATTAAAATTATAGATTGTTTACTTTTTTTCTTTATTATCTGTTTATTGATCGGTTGCACATGTGATTTTATTTTATTTTTTTATTTTATTTGATTTTATAATATTTTGAGTTATTTTGTTATTGTTTTATAATTATATGCTTGTTTTAGTTATGTTGATTATTAATTTTCATATTTTCACATAAATATTTTGACAAATATCTAAAAAGATCAATTTTAGGAAAATATATTTTGTTGTTTTTAGTTTTTCTAGTTTGGTTATGTAAGTATGAACATTATGGTTGCGTAATTAGGTTGTGAAAGTATTGGGTTTCTGAAATTATCTAAAATTTGGCTTTGTAATTAGTAGTGAATTTTGGTGTGAACTTACGTGTACTTAGGTTGCATAATAATTATCTATCTTTTTTATTTAAAGGTGTAAAATTATGTTAAAGTTGGGCGCAAAAATAGTCTAAACTTGTATAATTTTTTATTATTATATTTATTTTGTAGGTTTGTAGTGTTTTCATTGGTTATTTTTTAACAAAATAATCATGTTTTTATTCGTCCACTTAGTACTTTTGAAAGTTATGAAAGCGTGGTTGATTTCGTAATAAGCAAGTAAGATTAGGTAGTTAGGGGTCGTCGTAGTTTCACATATTTATTTAGTGAATATAATAATTATTTTTTATGTTGTGAAGATGATTTTATATCATTGGTTGCATTCGTTGGCCGCTGTAAAGGTGAAGATATTGTTATTGAGATTAGTGAAATTATTGAAACTAGAGATTTATGTACTGATATTGTTGATTTGGATAGTATTAATAGAGTATCATTACATAATATTGGTTTGATAGTTGAAGATAATATACCAATTGAATGATCTAGTTCGGCTGTTCATTTTTTGAACATAAGAAAAAATAGCTTGCTACTAGAAGTTGGGTTGATGGTCTTCAAGATGTATGAAATGTACTTGAATATGGTGTTACATTATTGCATCTTATTTAATCTTGATTTACTATTGAACATGGATTTACTTATAAATTCATTCACAATCAAAGAGAAAAATTAAGTGTTTATTGTTCGATAAAAGAGAGCAAAAAATGTTTATAGAGGTTTTATGATTTAATTAATAGGTTGAATGAATATATGGGTTAAAAAAGTAAGTTGGTGATTATAAGTATTATCATGGTATCTAAACAGAAAATAAAAAGCACTTGACGTCCGATTTGATATCAAACGAGATACGTGATGTTATTAGATCAAGAAGTGATAACACTCCCAAAAACGTTCAAGCCTTTGTTAAATCCGGTTATAGTTTATATATTTCTTATTACATGTCATGGATGGCTTTGAAGAAAGGTAGAAGGAAAGTTTATGGATATAATATCTACTTCTTTCATCTTGTTAAAATGTTATTTTAAGATTTTAACTCTGGACGTAACTAATGATTTTGTATTGGAGTATGATGGGGACAATAGTTTTTTTAAATGATGTTTTATAGCTTATAGAACTTGTCTTCAAGGGTTTTACTATTGTCATCTCATGCTCTTTATCGATGATACATTTTTTAGTTGTATATATCAGGGGTTTTACTATCTGTAATAGTTAAAGATGGTAACAATGGTAAATTTTCTTATAAGAAAACTTATATTTAAATACATAATTATATTTTGGGTGTGTAATTACATGTTAACTGTCTGTGTAATAATGTACAATTTGGTTGTGTGATTAAGTTTTGGTTGTGAAATCAGTATGATATTGTGAAAATACAGGATTGGTTTAGTTGTATAATTACGTGTTAGTCGGTTCTGTAATTAAGTGCAAATAGGATGTCAAATTATATTTTGGTTACAAAATTATAGATTATCTATTTTTTTTTAAATTACTCTATATAGTTGATACTTATCACCCTTTTTTATCTTGTGTATATATTTTTTTCAATAGCATTTGTTGTTGTTGGGTGCGTAAATGGGTATATTTTAGGTTATGAAAAGTGTTTTTTAGTTTTAAAAACAAAACAGAAACTAGATCTGGAAACCTACTACATTTGGTTGCGTAGATACATACAATCCTGTTGTAAAAAAAGTAAATTAATCATCTAAATTTTTTAAACAGATACACAAATAGCTCATAGGTTTATTAGTTTTTTTTTATTGTGTAAAGAGATAAATCATTAAAACCAAATACGAACAATTCTTAGATCAAACATATAATTACAAACATATCAAGTGAAAAATTAACATCAAAACAAAATAATTTTTTTGTAAATACCCGAGTGATATATGTTAAATTGTTAGCATGTGGTTATCAATACACTCTGACAAGATATTGCAAACCACACTTACTAAAAAATAAATAATTTTACTTCGGTCTTTAGCAAACAAGGAACAAAACAGATTGTTTGATATCCATCGTCTTTAGCAAAATATAAAACAATTTTATATTATTCAAAAACTATTGGATTTAACAAGCACGATACAAAGTAGATGATGTTGTTAGTGATACTCGATTTTAGTGTATATAAATCAAACCCTACTGTCAATATATTTGTTTCGATATAAGAAAATATACTAAGATTAATTACATATGAAAGTTTGTGTTTCGCATATCAATTACGTATTGATAGTATAATCGGGCTCAATAGGTTTTCTATCGACGGTATAGTCAGGCTCATATCACTGGTGTAGTCGGTCTCGTGCTATGCTATAATTTAGTCGTCAATAATATATAGTAGTTGACCCTGCTAGTTTGTCGGGATTACATTTTTCGTGTTTTGTCAACAAACTTCTCCTCTATTTTTATGGTTTCGATATTTAATATTTTTTCATTGTATGAGAAGGTTAAGAATTTTGGTTTAATAGGAGCCTGAAGCTTAGGTTATCGAGTATAGTTATTTGTTTACTAAGAAATCCAACTATACGCAAAAATAATTGGTTGATTGGGTTAATATTACCGCAAAGGATAATGAGTCTTTAGTTGAATTAAGACGTCACGACGATGAAAAAAGCAGGAAAAATCCAAGACTAGTGTTTGTATGCTAGAGATCTGGAACGTACATGAAGTTAGTTGAACCATCATATCTTAAGATGAAGTATACCGGAAGTAAAAACCTTTTACGCTTAAACGAAATACGGTAAATAATGATTTATGGTCCTAAGAGATCATATGCGAGGTTCACAATCATGACACTATGAAATTCAGTGAAGGTCATTCATACTTGGGACAATTTTCTAAAGAGAATTACAACTTGTAATTAGTTCTACCAAAATGAGATCGTGTCCTCAAGATATTCTTGGCGTAGTGACAACGTTGAACCTTAAAAATTTGTCGTCTTTGCACACTATATACAATGCTCAACTAAAATAACGAAATATTGAGAAAGGTGGTCGCTCACAGTTCCAATACTTGTTAGGCGAACTAAAAAGGTCAAATTATTACGAACAACATAGATCGTGCGAAGATGGAAGCAATATCATACGTGAAATTTTCTTTGCCCACCTGTCTAGTTTGTATTTGGTATGGACGTTTCCAAATATGCTAATAATGGATAACACACACAAGGTAAAAAGGTACAAGATGTCGTTGTATGAGGTCGTTAGAGCCACTTGTACAAGGAAGAATTTCTACATTGAATTTCTGTGTTTGTCCGGGAAGAAAATTATGAGCTACAAATGAGTATTAGAATGTTTGAAATTTTTTATGGTAACTCACTCCGTCGAACCATCGTCCATTATTTTGACGGATAAATACTTAGTATTGGTGAATTTGGTCGAAGAAGTGTTCCTTAATGCAACGCAAATGTTATGTTGATGACATATTAACATTAAAGTCCTAAAGAAAACAAAAAACATCATCAATATTAAAAAATGTTTGGTTCTTTTTTTAAGAGTGTGGAGTAAAATAATTTTATCAAAAACGTTGAACCTTAATAACTCGGCATCCTTGCACACTGTATACAATGCTCAATTAAAAAAAACGAGAGATCGAGAAAGGCAATCCCTCGTAGTTTCAATACTTGTTAGAAGAACTAAAAATTTAAAATTATTATGAATGCCAAAGATCGTGTGAAGATGGAAACGATATCATAACTGAATGTTTCTTTGCACATACGGTTAGTTTGAATTTGTTATGGACGTTTCGAAATCTGTTAATGATGGATAACACATACAAGGTAATAAAGTACATGATGTCATTTAATGATGTTGTTGGAGTTACTTGTACCAGTAAGACTATATATATATATATATATCATATTTACGTTTATGTCCAAAGATAAAATTAGGAGTTACAAATGGGTATATGAATATTTGAAATCGTTGATGTTAACTCTCTTCATCAAACCATCGTCCATTATTTTGACGGATAGAGACTTAGTGTTGGTGAAGGCGGTTGAAGATGATAAGGTTTGGATTTGCTTAAGTAAATTGCTAGAGAGAAATTCTAGAGAGAGAAAGTTCTTTAGAGTTTTTAGAGTGAGAAAACACAAGTACAAAATGAGTTTCAAGTAAAAAGTGTTCAACCTCTTTATTAGATCTGTCCGGTCCTTTATATAGAGGAGCCAAGACTTAGTTGAATAACTAAATCTGTTACAAAAACAGATTAATTGTTATTCAGTCCTTACAAATTATGTAAAGTCACAATAGCTTCCTAAAACTTACATCATTCATAAATTAAAGATAAAACTTACACTAATTATAATCAAGTCCCTGAATTTACATTGTTATAAATTAATTCCTAAAAGTCATTTCCATATCAGAATCCCCCCTAGTTCTCATGTCAGTAAATGAATGAGAACTAAAAAGTCTTCAAAGCCGTTTATCTTTGAATCATCAACTTGCCATAAATCAAAACAAGCAAACTATTCGAAGCCATTGTCTTCGAATAACAGATCTATGATCATAAAAATAACTATTCGAAGCCGTTAGCCTAAACTAATATTCGAAGCGTATATATGATATCAAAATTATAAACTCTTAAAACCAAACTAATCTTGATGATATACTCGAGGACATAGCCAAATGGCCTTTGAATTATAACCAAAAGATTAGACGAAATCACTTCGAATAATTTCCAAACAAAAATTGCCTTTAACATTTTGCTTAGGTGTTCCCTCTTCGAATATAACGGTTACATGCGTAACGGTTATATTCAATCAATGGAGTAAATCTGACAAGTGTCGAACATCTAACCCACCCAACGATTCGTATTCCAACCTATCACCAAATGGGTATGTCCATCTTCACATGTCTTCACCTACTTTAATATAAATACCATTCATTTCTCATTTTCAATTTTATTTACACACAACCATTCTAGAGAGAAGTCAGAGCCTTTTTGGCTACCTTCAACTGCTCCTCCCCTATTCTCAGAATTCTCACTGCAAAACTCAAATCTTCCGATCAATCTTCATCTTCTCCGATTAATCCATTCCTGGTTTATGAGAAAGAACCGGTAACCAAAAAGTCGAAGGCCATTTTACCCAAAACAACAGAATCTTCTGATACTGATAGCAACATGGTGTTCGGTTGTTATGACTATTTTTGCATAACACAAAGAGTCGAAGAGTATTGAAGAGCAGGGTTAATTTTTGGTGGCCCAGTTGGAACTACAACTGAGATATTTCACTACGGTAACTTCGATCCTACCAAAGTTCCAAAACTTTCTCCTACTCCCAATATCGAAGAAAAATCATCATCTAAAATCTCAGGCCCTAAAACCCCTCGAACATCTTCAACTCAGAACAAAGTGTCTCCTCTGAAACTAAAAACAAATAACCCTTCCTCACAGAAACCTTCTTTGTCCAAACCTAAAAAGACCTTCATCGCAATGGGAGATGAATAAACAAAAATTCAAACTCCATCTCCTTCGAACACCACCAACGATCCTCCTCAAAGAGAAATGACAGAAGAAGTAATTCGAACTACAATTCCTCTATCAGAAGCAAACATTCCTTCATCTCAAGAAGGTACCTCGAAAGCCAATGAAATTGATTCAGAGGCTACCAAATCCAATGCTGAAGCTGAATCCCAAGAGGAAGCTGATGTCTGTTCTATTTCTGATGAGGAAAAAGCAAAAATTGGGAGGAATCTAAGAAACCTCAAGAGCAAATATATTATCGCATTGAAAAAGGTTCGATACATATATTACAAATAAATCCAAGCCTCTTTCCTCAAAAAGAAATGGGGAATGGGAGAGAACATCACCCTTCGACTACAGAATGAAGAAGAAACTCCCTTTGACTGCAAGGATGACGAATTGGTGGTTTACCTAGAAATCATCAATTGGGGTCTTCGATTTCCCTAGTGGAGTCGCCAATTTGATAAGGTTTGGATTTTCTTAAGTAAATTGGTAGAGAGAAATTATAGAAAGAGAAAGTGCTTTAGAGTTTTTAGAGAGAGAAAACACATGTACAAAATGAGTTTCAAGTAAAAAGTGTTCAACCCCTTTATTAGATCTGTATGGTCCTTTATATAGAGGAGCCAAAACTTAGTTGAATAACTGAATCTCTTACAAAAACGGATTAATTGCTATTCAGTCCTTACAAATTATGTGAAGTCACAATAGCTTCCTAAAACTTACATCATCCATAATTAAAGACAAAACTTACACTAATTACAATAAAGTCCCTGAATTTACATTGTTTATAAATTAATTCCTAAAAAGTCATTTCCATATAAGAAGAAGTGTCCCTTACTGTAACCCACATGTTATATTGATAGAACATTAACATCAAAGTCATAGAGAAAACGAAAAAGATCATAAATGATAAAAAAATGACCGATGAATTTTTGAATGTGTAGAGTAAATGATGTTGCCGGATACAAAATTCTCGTTCAATAACTATCGGTCGGAAATATTCCATGACTTCAAATAATATCAAAAAGCAATTGAACACACTGAAACTTGTTTAGAGCGTTACACTAATTAGTTTATCACGTGAAAAACTAACAAGTCATTACATTTCAGTAAGCAAATCATTAAACGTATGGAGATCGCTCATTCCACCCTCAAATGTTTCCTTGTTACAAGAAAAGGTAACTTTGAGTCCTTTTGGTTGAAGGTGTATACTTTGGTTGAAATATAACATGGAGAAATTAAAGCCTCATTAGATAAAATTTGAGTGTTAGCCCTACATAATGTATGACAAGCTAAGAAATAACGTATCTTACTATACTTTAAATTTGTTTCATTGAAAGTATTATATGCCCAAACAATGACAATTTGGTACGGTATGCCTTGTGGTTGTGCAATATGAACTATGCATGATATACCTTGTTGGTATAACATCTTCAAATTTATAAGTAAAGGCTTAAAGATACATTTAGACTCTTACCACGATCATTGGAAGATGTTAGATATAGTTGTCCATACTAATTTAACGATGATCGAGCAATTGAAAAAAAACTAGATAAACCCGTACTTATTTTCATGAAAACCAAAGATGAAGAATGCATATAACATGTGTACAATAAATGGTTTTCCATATTCCATACAGAAACATCTTATTTTTTAACACTTTTGGATCAACTAAAACCGTGTGGTCGTCGAACTTCTAAATGTAAGTTATTTATTACTGCATTTACATCATCCTTTAACGAGACAGATTATATAACAAACATGTGCTATATTTTGAGAAATGAGTGCACCATCGCTAGGAAAATACTTCAAAACTCCACCGGTTATTTTATGTAAGGAATTGAACTCCACATTTTAAATTTTAGAAGAGGAATAGAATTCATACACAAGGCAACGAGGTTCTTACACAAGGAACATAAACAATGCATTATAATGGTTGATTATAAGTTGACGACTATGATGCCGACTAAAGTAATGTTGGTTGATCCAACGGTTATTTAAACCAATTTCTCATCTTTCATGAACCTTTTATAAGGGAGTCTACAACACCTTTATGGATTTTTTGTTTGTGTATGTGAAGTTATTTACTAGCATGAAGGATTTAATAGATATTACGGAACATGTAAAGTGCTTTAACCATGCGACTACTATGGAGTATGGACGAAGATGCTCGAGATGAGAGTCACGATCTCATCAGCATATGACTACATACTCCACTTCGTAGTACAATCGAAGATCATTAATGTTAGATTCAATTTTCTACCATTAAAAGGTGCACCGCCTCTGATGCCAAACCGGTTGGAAACCTAATTTGGTTGGGTAAATATCAATAATTTTATCACATAAGTATTTCATTAAATCAAACATTATAATTTTTGTGTATTTTCTTTTGTATTCTATTACGATTTACTCCCCCTGTTGCCTAAAATTACATTTAGAAAGTTCCAAAGGTTGGGCATTACCGATTCATTCTCATTACAATAGATACGAAGAAATTAAAAGTTGTAGCCTCAAAATAACCAATTTAGCCGCTTTAATTTAAAAAAATTGTCATTGTAATTTGTGTAATATTTCGCACAAAAAAATTTGGTATGTTACGAAGACTATGATAACGATAAATTTGAAATGATAACATTAGATATAAAATAGTTTGCATAGTTACAAAAATTATAAAATTCGTATGTATTACGAAATCGAAATACAAATATATGCAAGCAAAATAGATAAATAGTTTATATAGTTGACACTAAAAGCCCTTATAGTGATGAATAATTCCATCCATGCTCGAATAGTTTTTCAAATAGATATTCCTCATCTTCGCTAGTTCCATTAGAATTTGCGTAAGCGGCTTCGACGCAATTGGATTCCACATCCGTTTTATCTTTAAGTTTTTGCACCATATAATCCAACATATCTTTTGTAATCAAGCTTTGAATTTTCATACTCAAAATATTACGGGTTTATTTATTTATTTTTAATATGAAGTGGCACAACCGGTATACATAAAACCGTTTTCAAATAATCTAACCTAGCAACGAATTTTACACGTCCGCGTTTTAGGGGTATCACATAAGCTTAACAATTTGCTTCGCTACCATGCATAAAGTACATTATGCATAGAAATTCGTTTATAAAACTGGGAATTTATTCCGACATCGTGTGATTCATGGAATCAACGACTTTCAGCAGATGTATATCTTTGTGCATTTTCTAGATTTTATCACCCATGCTACCGTGGTATGTGTTCGCAATTAAATATGGATAAATTATATTGACTAGTTTTATTTATAGAGGATGATTGATGGGAGAGAAATAACATAGTAGGCGAAAACATTTAGTTGCATGAAAACTTTCATTGGCGTGAATCCCAATATATGTTGGCGGGAACCGCCTATCAATTGACAAGTTTTTTTAAAGACTTACTTTATTTTAGAAATAAAATGGCATCCCAAAATGTGAGTAGTTATTACCACCGGTATACGGAGGAAAAAACTAGCAAATGTAATATCTATAACTGAGTATCCCACCGTCGCTGCGGAGAGTTTACACCGTCGGTGGGATATTACGCTGGTGGTGAGGAAGTTTCACACCGACAATGTGAATAATCCATCGTAGGTGCGAGAGTCTACCACCACCAGTGTTCTTAGGAAAAAACTAACAAATATGGTATCAACAACTAGGAATCCCACCAGTGGTGTGGAATTTTCACACCGCCCGTAAGATATTACACTAACAATGGGTAATTTTCACAACGAAAATATGGATAATCTATCGACGGTGCAAGAGGCTACCACTGTCGGTGTTCGCAGGGAAACAAAATCCTTTAATGTTAGAGTAATTAGGTATCCCAACGTCGGTGTATAATGTTTAAACTGGCAGTGGAAAATTATTTTAGCGGTATAGAATTTCCACACCGACACTGTAGATAATCTACCGACAGCGTGCGTGGCTTCCGCTGCCGGTGTACATAGATAAATCAAAAAACAAAGTTAATTTTAAAAAAATTTCCATAAAAATTTATTCAATAACAAAATACAAAACAACAAATATATACAAACACATCCAAAATATTATTATGCAACATATATTTTCAAAACAATTGACAATATTTTGTTATACAACATACATATCCAACAGAAACAACCAATTTTATGTTATACAATTGACAAAAAACAACCAAAACATAGCAAAATAAAGTTATCCAAAACCAACATACATAATAAGTATATGGATTAATAGTGGCTAAACGAACACACATAAGATTCGGATACCTAAGATGAAAATGAGTCATGGAGTTGTGACTTGCACGGCTCACTTTTTAAAATTGACTACCTCTTCCACGCTGTCGTCAAAAGGTTGAATACGGATTATCATATGTATTACCTATATTGTAGCAAGATCATCTAGAATATGTGGAGTGATGTAAAATCACTCGTACTTTGTGACGTACGCTTCATACCAAGCATCATCATCCTATGATTTCCTATCTGTACTCGTGTAAACTTTTCAATGTCAAACAAATACGACCACCACTCATCCTAACGTCGATGTTGAACGCGATAGCGGTAATGTTCTCCTTTCTTGATACACGTCTAGTTGTAATATGATCCAGTGATTTCTAATGGATCCAAACGAATTACCGCATCACTCGATCGTTCCTACGAAAAACCCGAATATAATTGTGATATAAGCCCATCTCCTGATCCATTAACATCTCTCTCATATCCGTACACGACTTGAATATCTCGTGCAAACAAATACGTAACAAAGTAAGAAATAAATCGGGTTAGATAAAATTAACAATACATAAGAATAATTACATATTTTTCCTCGAGATCGGCAAGGACGTCAACATAGTAGGTTTTTTTCCGAATATTTATCCCCGTCAATTGTTTTGGAAACTAGGTTAAGAAATTAGGTTTTGATAAGGTATATCGGTTGTTAAATCGAGGGAAACAATTATGTAAATGGTCGTAATTTCAAAAATCTAACAATTCGGCAAAACCGATAAGACTTTTAAGTGACGCCTTAAAAACCTCTTCCCAAACCGCTATATATCCATGCCAACGAGAAAGTAGCCCATGTTATCTCACCGAGCTGATCCATATGCTCTAGAAAGCTAAGAAAATCTGCTTGTACGGTACTGAAATAATTTATTGTTATCTTTATAACAGAAATTGCGCAACATAATAAATGGTGTTTGATGATGGGCCATAAAATAAATTATATGTTGATGAGATATTAAAAGAATCTATAAACAAACTACTAAAATTATATGAAATCTAGTCAACCACTTTGACTACAGTTGTTTGAACTCACTCATATGCCCCAATGATTATTAGATCCAATAAAATAGATCGTTGTGAGTGTCATGCTAATTAATATAACAATAAAAGAGAACATAAGTCATGCAATTGTACCCATCAATAAATAGTTTAACATCTCATGAGTTGTTTCTTTTTATTTAGTGGGTCTCAAAAAGTGAGTGGAAGAATATATTCGTACATTCATCTTTAAATAGAGAAAATGATTGGAATAATATATTTGTATCTTTATTATGAGAGTTTCTAAGCTGAATAAGTGGTGTCTGATGATGGGTCGTAAGATAATTTATATGTTGATCAGCCATATTAAACGAATCTCTAAATAAATTACCAAAACCATATGAAATCCACTCAACCAGTTAACTAAGTTGTTCAAACTCACTCATGTGCCACGAAGCTTATTAAATCGAATAAATCAGATAGTTGTGAGTGTAACGCTAATTAATATAACTACTACAAGAGAAAATAAGTCATGCGATTGGGTCCAAACAAAAAATAGTTTATAATACAATGAGATGTTTTTTTTTGTTTAATGGGTCTAGAAAAATGGGTGGAAGAATATATCCGTACCTTAATATTTATATAGATAAAGTAATTGAAAAATAAGTATTACAAGAGAAAATAAGTCATGTAATTGGGCTCTAACAATGAGTAGTGTAATATATGATTAGTTATTTCTATTTATTTAGTGGTTTTGGAAAAGTGGGTTGAAAAATATATTCATACCTTAATCTTTATGTATAAAAATGATTAGAATAATATATTTGTATTTTTATGATGGGAGTTACTCAGTTGGATAAATGGTGTTTGATGAAGGGTTGTAAAATAAATTTTATGTTGATCAGCCACGATAAAAGAATCTATAAATAAATTACTAAAACCATATGAAATCCATTATCTCACTTATGTGCCATAAAGATTATTAGATCAAATAAATAGATCGTTGCGAGTGACATACTAGGTAATTTAATAATAAGAGAGAAAATAAATCATGCAATTGTGCCCCAACAAGGAGTAGTTCAACATCTGACGAGTTGTTTATTTTTATTTAATGGGTCTGGAAAAGTGGATAAAAGTATATATTCACATATTAATCTTTATGTAGAGATAATGATTGAAAGAATAAATTCATATCTTCATGATGAGAGTTGCTCAGCATACTAAATGGTGTTTAATGATGGGTCATAAGATAAATTATATGTTGATCATCCACATTAAAAGTATCTATAAATAATTACTAAAACCACATGAAATCTATTCAACCAATCTGACTGTAGTTGTTCGAACTCACTAATGTGTCATAAATCTTATTAGATCCAATAAACCAGATCCTTACAAGTGCCATGCTAATTAATATAACTATTACAAGAGAAAATAAGTCATATATTTGGGGCCAAATAAAGAGTAGTTTAACATGTGATGAGATGTTTATTTTTATTTAGTATGTATAGAAATGTGGGTTGAAGAATATAGTCATACCTTAATCTTTATGTAGAGAAAGTGATTGAAAGAATATATTCGTATCTTTATGATGAGAGTTGGTAGTGTCATGTTAGTTAATATAACTATCACAAGAGAAAATAATTCATTCAATTGGGCAATAACAAGGAGTAGTTTAACATCTAATGAGGTGTTTTTTTATTTAGTGGGTGTTAAAAAATGTGTAGAATAATGTATTTGTACTTTTATCTTTATATAGAGAAAGTAAATGAAAGAATATATTTATATCTTTATAATGAGAGTTTCTCACTAGAATAAATGGTGTTTGATAGTGGTTCGTAAAACAATTTATATGTTGATCAACCACATTAAAGAATCTATAAATTGATTACTAAAAGTATATGAAATTCAGTAAAACAATTTGACTCCAGTTGTTCGAACTCGCTCATGTGTCAAACTACTCCTTGTTAAAGAGTATATTTTTAGAGTATATTTTTAGATTAATCTTTATGTAGAGAAAGTTATTGAAATAATATATTTGTATCTTTATTATGAGATTTTCTCATCTGAATAAATGGTGTCTGGTGATGGGTCGTAAGATAAGTTATATGTTGATCAACCACATTAAAAGAATCTATAAATAAATTACTAAAACCATATGAAATTAATTCAACCAATTTCAAATTTTTTTGAACTCACTCATATGTCACGAAGATTATTAGATCCAATAAATCAGATTATTGTGAGTGCAATGCTAATTAATTTAAGTACTTGAAGAAAAAATAGATCATGCAATTGGGCCAAAACAAAGAGTAGTTTATAATATGATGAGATGTTTCTTTTTGTTTAATAGGTCTAGAAAAGTGGGTAATATATTCGTACCTTAATATTTATATAGATAAATTAATTTAAAAAACAATTAGTATCTTTATGGTTCGAGTTTCTCAGCAAAATAAATAGTGTTTGATGATGGACCGTAAAATAAATTATATGTTGATCAACCACATTTAAAAAAATCTATAAATAAATTACAAAGACCATATGAAATCTAGTCAACAAATTTGACAATAGATGTTGGAACTTACTCATGTGCATCAAAGCTTATTAGATCCAATAAATAAGATTCATGTGAGTGCGACAACAGTTAACATACTTATTACAAGAGAAAATAATTCATGGAAAATGGGCCACATTAAGGAGTAGTTTAACATGTGATGAGTTTGTTTCTATTTAGTGGGTCTGGAAAAAATGGTTGGCAAAATATTTTTATATGCTAATCTCTATGTAGAGAAAGTGATTGATAGAATATATTCGTAACTTTATGATGAGGGTTGCTCATCTGGATAAATGATGTTTGATGATGAGTTGTAAAATAAATTATATGTTGATCTTCCACACTAAAAAATCGATAAATATATTACTAAAATCATACGAGATCTAGTCAACCAATTTTCTTTTAGTTATTTGAACTCACTCATATGTCAAAAAGCTTATTAGATCCAATAAATCTTATCATTGTGAGTGCCTCACAAGTAAATATGATTATTACAAAAGAAAATAGGTCATGCGATTGGGCTCGAATAATAAGTAGTTTAATATCTAATGAGTTATTTGTTTTTATTTAGTGGGTGTGGAAAATTGATGGAAGAATATATATATATATATATATATATATATATATATATATATATATATATATATATATATGTACTTTAAGCTTTATGTTGAAAAATTTATTGAAATGATATATTCGTATCTTTGTGATAGGATTTTTCAGCAAAATAAATAGTGTTTGATGATAGATACTAAAATAAATTATAAGTTGATCAACCATATTAAAATAATCTATAAATAAATTATTGAAACCAAATGACATCCAGTCAACCAATTTGACTAAAGTTGTTCGAACTCAATCATGTGGCACAAAAATTATTTGATCCAATAAACCAAATTCATGTGAGTAAAACACTAGATAATATAATTATTACAAAAGAAAATAACTCATACAAATGGGCCCAACAATGAGTAGTTTAACATCTCATGAGCTGTTTCTTTTTAGTTAGTGGGTCTGGAAAATGGTTTCAAAAAAACTTTATACCTTAATCTTTATGTAGAGAAAGTTATTGAAAGAATATATTCGTATCTTTATGATGGGAGTTGCTCAGCTGGATAAATGATGTTTGATGATTGGTTATAAAATAAATTATAAGTTGATCAACCACTCTAAAAGAATTTATAAATAAACTAATAAAACCATATGAAATCGAGTCAACCAGGTTACCTTCAATTGTTTGAACTCACTCATATGACACAAAGTTTATTAGATCCAATAAATTATATCATTTCTTATACCTTGTTAGTAAATATAATTATTACAAGAGAAAATAAGTCATGCAATTTATCCCGAACAATGAGTAATTTAATATCTTATTGGTTGTTTCTTTTTATCTAGTAGGTCTGGAAAAATAGGTCGGAAAATATATTCGTACTTTAATTTTTATGTAAACAAAATTATTGAAAAAGAATATTTGTATCCTTATGATGGAAGTTGCTTAGCATAATAAATGGTGTTAGATGATGGGTTGTAAAATAAATTATATGTTGATCAACAACATTAAATGAATATATAAAGAAATTAATAAGATCATATGAATACCAGTCAAACAATTAGACTTATGTTGTTCGAACTTAATCATGTGTCACAAAGCTTATTAGATCCAGAAAATCATATCGTTGTGAGTGGTGATGGTAAAAAGTGATCAAAGATGTTTTCGATATGTATTAAAATTTTGAATAGGGTGTAAAGAGAAAAAAGAGGTATTATATTTAATATTTTTAAGAGAGAGAATTAAACCATCCCATTTAATTTTGTTTTAACTCTATTTATAAAATTTTAAAGATTCATGGGCCAACCGGGTCGGATCTTTTATTCGGGTCAATTAAGTAGGCTTGGAAGGCCAAGATAAGGTGAAGCTAGAACTGAGCTTACTCGTTATGACTTTGCTTAAAAGTCTAAAATCTCCTCAAAGAAGAATCCGAACTACTCCCTGTAATTCACTTCCAATGTAATCTAACCCTATCATCTAGCCCCCTTAGCTCTCTTGGAAGTATTTCGGGAGAGCTAACATGATAAACGATTTCCGATCGACCTCCAAAGTGAGTCCCGAGAGCTAACATGTAATCCAAAGTTATTGACTTTACATGGTTAATTTTCCAAGACACGTGTCATGTGGTAACTAAACCTACTTACCGATTTTACCTTTGCTAATTGTATCTAGACTTAAAAAGTAAATTAGATACATTTAATAGCCTTTTTTAATCATTTTCGTTGGTTCATCTTCCCTAGTTAAAATACTCAAGTATGTCTAACTTACATATATAAGGGTAAATTTTTACTGTTTCTATTTCTAAATAGAGAAAAAAACTAACTTTCAAACTACATATTTCTTAAATCGTTCTTCTAATATTCTTCAAAGTTTGTATGTTTACGGCGATGACTGCATTAACGAAAGGAGGTTGACTCAATCAATCTGAATTGAAGAAAGAGGCCACAAGTGACTGCATTAACGAAAGGAGGTTGGCTCAATCATTCTGTAAAACCTAGTGAACCTTCAAAACAGAGGCCACAAGTGATGGAAGAAAAAATGGATGAGATTGGGGAAGACACACCTTTGGAGACATCCGAAAAAAAACGGGGATACTCATAAAGTGGTTCAAGAAACAAAGAAAAAAGATATCTTGCTAGAATCTAAATCACTTCAGGAATGTCTTATTGGGCGAGTTAAAGTCAGTGCCAAATACTTACGGGATTTAAAAAAGATATCACATGTATACACTCATATAGCCAAACTGGATAGGATTTAGAAAAAATAGAGGTTTCCTGAATCAATGAAAGTGAGGATCCACATTCCTAAAGAAACTCCGGTGGACTGCAATGCATGAGAATTAGTGGCATACCGAGACCCATACGGAAAACACCGAGCCATCTATGAAAATGGGATAACCATGAGTTAAACGAAACGACCAGTAACCTAATCAGAGGTCGTGATTCAACGCAAGTACAATCAGGACTTTGCCGAGCAATACTGAGCAGAGATCATACGATGAAGGAGACAAAATGCATGAGACTCACGTTGGTAAGGAACCCGAACAGAGGTCGTGAATCAACACAAGTGCAATCAAGACTTCACCGAGCGGGCCATATCGGCTGGAGGTCATACATCGAGAACAACAAATAACCACGATCATCAGTAACCATGACTTATCAAGCGGGACCATATTGCCCACATTCTGATTGATTACAAGGCATGAGAATTAGTGAGATACCTAGAATTATGGCTAGCATTGGAACCAATCTCTTTCAATTTTTTCTGAAGTTGTCGATGTCATCATTTGTTTTAAGAAGTGACATTATTTTGTTAAATTTGTTATTTCAATGTGCATTTTGTGTTTTAGAAAGTAAAGCCTCTAGATGTCACAAAAATTTGTTTTTATTATGGTTGAGCTTCGACTTTATATTTAACATATTTGTTTTTCATATTCTCTTATTTTTATTTAACATAACAACACATTTAACTTCCTGAATTCCTTTTTACCAACGGATAATTAGTGTATGGTTTGATGGTTACCTTAGACCGCTTCGGCCAATTACGGATTTTAGCTTAATTCATACTTAACATTAGAAGAATATCATTCGAGCTTCATATAGCTTTGACCAACATAAGTCGGAACATTTCCACACTTCGGCAAGATTAGCCAAAATCTTACGTAGGACCTCCAGATAACTGGGAGTGTATACAAAGACGGGTTTGAAAGAAAACGTGGTTGTTGGTACATGTCTTTGAAATGTATTACAAATGTGGACATGCAAAATGGCTAATTTTTTTTTTGAATGTATCGTTGCTGGATACAGAATGCATGATCGAGCTAAGGAAACTCTGAAAGTCTTCTACAAGATAATACGGACCGGGATGAAACTAAATTACATAACTTTCGTATTAGTCCTAGCGGCTTGTAATCATGCTGGTCTTTCGAGTGATTTTTTTTATCGTCTTAACAAAATCTCGAATTAAACACTTAGTGAATCTGTATAAAATTATATTAAATTAGAGGGTTAATACAATACATCAAGATTAGATGATTTTCGATATAAATATAAATTTAATCTGTTCATCCATTTGTATACATATAAAATTTATTAATCATTTAAATCGGTGAATAATTTTAATTTCACTTAATATTTCAAACTTATCGAACTATTACCGACCTAATATTAGAACTCTTCAAATAAATACACAAGCCCATGAAAGTAAGGTTATTACACGTTCATCAATTATTGTTTTTGAAAAACAAAAGAAAACGCTAGCATCCTACTACCACTAGCTTTTCTGGACACTATTATCACTACTACTAACAATAACTTCGCATGATAAGGGTAGAATAGGGTCCAAAAAGCATTTGTTTTGGTGTCAATCAATTCTTTCGGTTAATATGTTTATACTAAATTAATTTATAAAATAAAAAATGTTTTATATTTAATTAATTAATTTACTCATTTAACCATATACATATGTAATCATACCCTCTCATTCCCTCAAACTTTTTTTTGTCAACGAAGATTTTTCACTTAAGCGAAGATCGTTAATTAATAGATCATGTTCTCGTATAAAATTGACATAACTTTTATTTATTTAAAATTTTGACTAAACTTTGGGTTTGTTTTACTGCTAAAAACGACATATCCAAAATTAAATTGACATAATTTTTATTTATTTAAAATTTTGACTAAACTTTGGGTTTGTTTTACTGCACATGCCCAAAATTAAACAAATATTTTTGACAATACAAATTTGTCGCAACAATTTTCAATGTTGTCGCAAAAAATCTGATATCATATAATATTTGCTGTAGAAATTGGCGGCTTTGCTACGATAGGATGGTTAATACTATTGCAAGCAACACCGACCGAATGAAGGTTAATACAATCATGAGCAATATAATATCACTTGTGTAGTGTAATTAAGGGTTTAATTAAAAATAAAAAAACCAACTAAAATGAAGATTTTATCAAATTAAGTTAATTAAATTGGATCAAGAGTGATATTTTCCAAAATTAAGAAACTGCGTGTTTATATGTTTGCCTAAAAGTATCTTATAAGAGATGTATGCTATGTATCAACAAACTAAGAAATGAACTTCGCATTTTGGACAAGTATGATTTTACAAATTGATTCCAAAACTCACGCCTCATATTGAAGCAAGTTCTCTAAAAGATACAAGAATTTGAGGCATGAGAGAGATCAAATAGGTTATGTGTGACCATAATGAGGAAAATAACACCTAAAGCGTTCCGTTAGACTATCACTAGTTTTGTTGAGTTTCTCACTAAGGTCAAATAAAAAAAATCAAAAAATGAGAACGTGGAAATGTAGAGACATATGAAGGAAATCTCAACCATTTATACTAAAAGGGAAACAATACCATCATGGAACACATTTTAGATATTTCAATGATTTTCATTAAGTTAATGGCTATCAAGATTGATATCACTGATGAATGTGTGATTGAGTTCATGTTTCAATCACTTTCTTATAACATATAAGAGTTCTCAAACTACTAATTGCATTCGTGAGAAATTGAAAGTTAATATATTGTTTTTGCATGCTGCATAAGAAGACAAAATACTAAAATTTGAATCTGTTAAGGTATATATGGTGATCTCAAACAATGGGACAAGTCGAAAATAATATAAGAGCTTATGTTTCAGTGAAGAATAAATAAAAGATGTCGAGCGATGTTCAGTGTTTTTATGAAAGAATAAAGAAAATCACACGAAAGACTATGAAAGACTATGAAAAATACAAATTGAAGACATCAAGCCCGAATGATCTATTATTTTCGATACTGAATTCCTCTCACGTTACCGTTCGAGTCATAGATGTTTTATCCAAGTAGTGAGTCTTGTAATAATAAGTGTTGAAACTCTAGCGAGACTAGGGTAGTCATAAGGGTGTCTTGTCCGTAGGAGATTCTTAAAGTTGGTCATTCGGAAATTTGGCAACAATGGAGGGCTTGGTTATAATATATTCTGTATTAATAGAGGTCGGGATAATTTTGCTACGTAAAATACAGGTTTTTATACTGTTGTGAAAGAATTTGTTCTTTATGCCGACGAGTTTGAAGTAATTCTCTATAGTTTTTTCTTTAGGAAAGATTTTTTCGCTCTGTTAAGTAAGATAAAATAAGAGAAAGTATCCATTTATTTTAAGACAATAGTCTGATCGATGGGTCATGAGCGAGAAAAGATTGCACTTGGAATAAGACATTTTGGTCGTTGGTAACCCGATAACTTATATCAATGTATTTTTTTGCGGCTGAGCTTGCTGAGAATGATTTGAAGACGGAAGAGCTTTTGGGAAACCATAATCATATCCTAGGAGTTGATAGTTAGGTTCTAGCTACTAACGATAATTTCTTTTAATTGAGGGTGAGATTGTTACATGTTGAAAAATTTGAAAAGTTTTTTCCTATACTTACGCGGGGTGCCTAGATTTAGGGTGACTGTGGTGTGGTCTGAATAACAGAGAAACCCATAATATACGAAAGATATTAGAAAGTACTCGTCTCACTCATTGTTCACTTGGAGACGATCTGTTTTAGATTGGATTGGTTTAATCAGTTGCTAAATGCATATATTGAATTAAAACAAAAGGAAATGAGAAAATTAAGACTTTTAAATTTATAGTGAATAAATGTAAGAAAGAGGTAACATAAAGATATTTATAACATTAGGGTTCTAGATAATCCAAATCATACATAGAAGGTCATAGGTATGGTTTGTTATGTAATGCCAAAATCTGATTATAGAGTCTAGTTTAAGTAAGTGAACCGTAGTCTCGATAATGATCCTATTGATATATTATTACGCATAAAGAAATGTGGCCATGATTATATGCACCGTCCGATTAAAAGTCAAAGGTATTAAATGTATGTCTAGTATTCAGATGGTAGATAAATTAGTGGTTTAAAAATAATTATATTTGAAAATATATAATATAACACTATCTCAATTGGGATGCTCTTACCTTGGGCCCATATGCCAAATAATAAAATGATTGAAATGGTTGGTCTTTTCTTCGGGTTATCTTTAGTTTAGGTATAAAAAATGGTATATTATTCAATAGCAAATACAGACTACTAAAATTCTTTTTTTTTGTCTAAGATTTCTCTAATAATTTTCTATAAGAAGATATATGTATATATATATATATATATATATATATATATCATACTAAACTTTTACTTTAATTACTTATACGAATTGTTGAACTTTTCCGACCCTGCTTAATTTTCTTGCAGATTTGAAGAAACTTGAAATCTAGCGAGAATTTCCATTGTTGTACAACTTCAATTTAGGTTTTTCCTCGAATCAGCGACCCTATATTTGATTATATAAGATTTTTCCCCAAATTCGGAATGTATTTTATTTTTCTAATCATTTTGATTTTAGGTTGTTTCCCCATAATATTCCCTTCCACGCTTCCGAATTATCCGGAAATGTGTGACAACCTTAGTGTACCCTATCCATTTGGAAGCTGTTTAGGTTGTTATCACGATGACCAATTTTTATTAATTGTACCAACAACTTACCCGTCCTCCAAAAATAAATTTTATTCTAAATATATTCATGTACGCATGAGAGTTTACTTGTACTTTTAGAGGTAGTAGCACATATTTTAGGAATTGTACCCAAACATAGGACCTCAAAAATTATTCTGGTAATTCTCTTTCAAATAAAAATCTATTTGTTGATGTCGGTTGTCAAGTTAGGGAAAGTATTAGAGACCCATATATTGCTGAATTCTATCTCCCTTGTTTTACAACTTGCCCCGCATATAGTTTTAGATCATCTGACGTGTCTTGCAACGATAGAGGATGTTACGAGATTAAAGTCCCTTCGAATAACACTAGAATCTATATTAAAGTAGATAGTGTTGACCCTTATAGATTTCATCTGCACTACCATAAGTGTATATATATTTTTGGTCGAAGAAGGATAATATAAATTTTCATATAAGGATCTCTCCTGGTCGGGGATACAAAACTTACAAAAAAAGTAAGTTCCTAGTTATAATTTATTGGCACATCGGAAACACTAAGTGCAAAGTAGCAAAGTCGAACGCGACTTTTTATGTGTGACTAAGCCGTATGAGTGAATGCGCTAACGATTTGAGACATATTGGAGATTACTTATGCAAATACAAACATGGATTTCAAGGAAATGCATATCTTCGAGATAGATGTCGAGATAGTTAATCACATATATTAATCTAGTAAACATATTTCTCTTTTCTCTCTAAATTTTTTATTTTTTTCATATTATAGGAGAGGAAGAAGAATCTGGATTAAATACACCGCATTAAGTTTTGGTGAGTTTTAATTAAAATAATATATTTGAGATAGTAATAATAAAAAATGTCTAATTCTTTTATTTTTAAGTTATCTATAAGCAAAAAATAAGATAATATATAGGTAAGTTGTTAGCATGCACATGTTCTACGTAGCATCTCAGTTGTTGTCTTTGTTAAAAAACAAAGAGAGAAGTAGCCGCCAGGAAGCGGCTAGAGTTTTGTGTTTATTAGAGAATTTTTTTTTTATTATAATGCAAACCCAAGTAAGGCTCTCAATATATAGAGAACTTAAAAGCCTATACAAGGAAACTTAATATACTGAATATTCTAACAGTAAGTGTTTTTTCTCCTTGCAAAAGTGTGTCTCCTAGTTGCTCCATCAGCTATATATTCTAACACTCCCCCTCAAGTTGTGTACTGGGATCACCAATACCCAACTTGGATAAAACTTATTCAAATGTTCTTGCAGCAACCGCTTTTGTCAGGATGTCTGCCAGTTGGTCTTCAGATCTAACAAACGGAAGTTCGACTGTCCCATCTTCAATCTTTTCTTTTATGAAGTGTCTATCTATTTCAACATGCTTTGTTCTATCGTGTTGTACCGGGTTCTCTGAAATCTTAATCGCAGCTTTATTATCGCACATTAACTGAGTTGGACATTTCAGAGGGGATCCGATTTCTTTCATTATCTTCTTTAACCAAAGTATCTCGGTAATCCCCTTAACGATTCCTCTAAATTCTGATTCAGCACTTGACATTGATACTACTTTTTGTTTCTTACTCCTCCAAGTCACCAAGTTACCTCCAAGAAGAGTAAAGTAGCCAGCAGTTGATCGTTTGCCGTTAGGATTCCCTCTCCAATCAGTATCTGTGAATACTTTAACATCAAGGTGTCCATTTTTCTTAAAAATTATGCCTCTTCCTGGTGTGCCTTTGAGATATCGAATAATCCTCATTATTGCCTCCATATGGTGTTCCTGAGGATGATGCATGAACTGGCTAACTACTCCCACCGCGTATGCAATGTCGGGTCGAGTGTGAGCCAGGTAAATCAATTTCCCCACCAACCTTTGGTACATTTCTTTACTCGCTGGTCTGGCCCCTTCAATTATCTTTAGTTTGTGATTCACAACCATTGAGTGTCATTTGGTTTGCAATCCACCATGCCAACTTCAGCTAATAAATCCAATATATACTTCCGTTGGGAGATATAAATCCCTCCTCTTGACCTAAGAACCTCGATTCCTAGGAAATACTTCAATCCCCAAGGTCTTTCATTTCGAAATCCTTGAAGAGGTTTTTCCTAAGAGAGCTAATTTCTTCTTCGCCATTCCCCGTTATAATCATATCGTCGACATATATTATAAGACAAGTGACTAATTCTCCTCTCTTTTTGTAAAACAAGGTATGATCCCCATTACTCTGTTTGTAGCTATACTGCTTCATTGCCATTGTAAATCTCCCAAACCAAGCACGAGGAGACTGTTTGAGCCCATATAATGCCTTTTTCAGTTTACATACCTCATTTTCTTTAAAACCATCAGAGAACCCTGGTGGGGGTTCCATATATACATCTTCTTCCAAGTCTCTATGTAAGAAATCATTCTTTACATAAAATTGATGAAGAGGCCAATCTTTATTCACGACTATTGAAAGTAAAACTCTAATAGTGTCAATCTTTGTAACCGGAGAGAACGTTTCAGAGTAGTCTATACCATATGTTTGTGTATATCCTTTGGCAACCAATCTTTCCTTGTATCGCTCAATTGTGCCATCAGATTTATATTTTATATTAAACACCCATCTACACCCGACTGCTTTCTTCCCTTGTGGTAACACACAATTCTCTCATGTACCATTCCTTTTTGGAGCTTCCATTTTGGTATTCATTTCCTCATGCCATTCACTCATCTTCTTAGCTTCTTGAGTTGTTTTAGGGATTTGTTCAGAGAGAATAGTAGCTGAA
This sequence comes from Limnanthes douglasii subsp. nivea, assembly GCA_036936605.1. Lineage (NCBI taxonomy): Eukaryota > Viridiplantae > Streptophyta > Magnoliopsida > Brassicales > Limnanthaceae > Limnanthes > Limnanthes douglasii. The sequence continues at coordinate 106,937,698 of JAUPFV010000002.1, read as the reverse complement.
AACACCTTTGCAATCTTTGTCATTCCTTTCCTGTCTGTTTTTACCGGATATGTAGAAGCACGAGGAATGTGTTCCGGTGAATACCGGTCAGGAGGAACCCCTCTATTTTTTCTTGGGGGAAGAACCGAAGTTTGAGTTTCAACAAATGAACTTCCTGAAATGTCATGGTCAATAGCATTTTGTGAATTATGACATTGTAAATTGTTTACCTCTAGATGGACATTTTCTTCGGCTGATTCGCTGGTAGTATCCATTGCATTTATTTTTTGGTGGACATTGTCTTCGAGAGAATCATTGGTGGTAAAAACTGCCTCGTCAGTCTCCTTTATGTTGGAAGAGGCGTGTTCGATGGCGCCATCTACCAATTCTGTCGGCACATCCTCAAAGTAACTTTCATATAGCAACCAGTCGAGTGATTCACTTACTTTCTCCCCCTGAGCACGAGATTGGTGGTCAAAAAAATAATCGGATTCTAAGAAGTCACAGTCCATGGTGACATGGATTCGTCGAGTAACCGGATTGTAACAACGATATCCCATTTGATGAACACCGTATCCAACGAATAAACACTTTTCAGCACAAGGATTAAGTTTGTTTCGACTAGTTTTAGGGATATGAACAAACACTGAACAACCAAAGACACGAGGTGGTAAGGTCATAACAGATGGAATTGTAACTTGGGTGGCAAGCACTTGTAATGGAGTTTTCTTTCCTAGACATCGGGTTCGTAGACGATTTCCAAGATACGTAGCTGAGCAAGAGCTTCTGGCCAAAGAGAATGAGGAACTCTAGATTCAATCATAATAGCACGGGTTTTTTCAAGTAAAGTACAATTTTTTCGTTCTGAAGTACCGTTTTGTTGAGGTGTGTTTGGACAAGTGGTTTGATGGATAAGACCATTTGTTTTGAAAAAATTATGCATTGTTTGGTTGACAAACTCTGTTCCATTATCAGAACAGAGAATCTGTATTTTTTTTCAAATTGAGTCAAAATCATTTTGTAAAAACAAACAAATATTTTTGGTACTTCCGATTTATGTTTTATGAAGTATATCCAAGTCATTCTTGAGAAATCATCCACAAATAAAACAAAGTATCTGATTTGATTGTTAGTGGAATTTGGTGTTGGACCCCAAACATCAGAATGGATTAGCGAAAAAGCATAATCAACTTTAGTATTACTTTGATTAAATGAGACCCTACGATTTTTTGCAAGAATGCAGGTTTCACATTTCTCATGAATGGAATTATTCAGAAAAAGACTAGGAAACAAACTCTCAAGATAGCTAAAAGAAGGATGACCAAGTCGCCGGTGCCATAACCAAAGTTGCCTTTCGGTTGTTCCGTGAGCAAGCATGGCATGTCCCTTATGAACTACCTCATCAACATAATAGAGACCTCCTTGTTCAATACCACGCCCAATGATCTCCTTCGTACGAATGTCCTGTAAAATGCAAAAAAATGGATACAAAAGAACCACACAGTTGAGTTGTTTTGTCACTTGACTAACAGATAATAACTTTAAGGATAGTGAAGGAATGTAGAGGCAGTTTTTAATTTCCATTTTTTCCGAAAAAATAATTGAACCTCCCCCGTTGACTTCACAAATTTCTCCACTAGCAGTCTCAATATGGGATTTCTTTGGAGATGAAATGTCACCAAAGTCTTTAGGATCATAAGACATGGTGTCCGTAGCCCTACAATCAAAGATCCAATTCATTGATTTCTCAAACCCTTTACCTCCAAGTTTTTCATAGGAGTTCGTCGTCATTCCTCCAAAACCAGTACCACTTCCTTGCTCATTTTTAGTCGAATCTTCACCGTCACTTGTAGACGAATCCCCTTTGACATTAGATCTGAAACACTGGTTATTTTTCTCCTTATAACCGTCCTCCCACCATTCTGGATAGCCAACCAGCTGGAACCATGTCTCTTTAGTGTGTCTTCATCCCACAATGAGTGCAATACAACTTGGATTTATCTTATTTCTCTTTAGATCAGAATTTAAACCTCTGTGCAGAATCTTTAGCAGCCAAACCCATTCCAATTTCAATCAAGTCACTATCAGAAGAACTTTATTTTAGTATATTAAGCCTGGCCACTTCCCTTCGTATTGTAGCATATGTTGTTTCCACAGAAGGAAGCGGGTCCTTTTCAGGATATCTCTCTTGACTGGTTCCAGCTTGTCACTAATCGCCATTAGCAATTGATAGAGTCTTTGTTCTTGAGTATTCTTATTGTAGATCTGAATGTCTTCTGGGTCTTTCATATGGTTTGGATCTCGCCTATCTATAGACATCCAGATGTTCTGCAGTTTGTTCCACAAGTCTTCTAGTGTATCAGACCTTTACCTTAATGAATTAGCCCTCTTATGAAGGTCAAACACCTGTAACAAATCTGTACCAGAACTGTATGTGGTGGCTAACCCATCCTAGAGGGATTTTGCAGTGAGATATTGCGAGACATTATTCACCAAGCTAGATTCAAGATTCTGGATAATCCATGTGAAAACACATTGATCATCTTGTTCCCACCTTGGATATGTTTTGTCAGTTTTGGATGAAGGTGTCGGCTCCCCTGTAATGTGAGAACCTCTCCCCCTTCCCCCAATTGCTTTCTTCATCAGGTTTTCCCATAGGGCATAGCTGTCACCACCGAGTTTAATCCATAGAGATAAATTCTTGGGGTTAGTTGTTTGTTGTTGTGTTCCGAGACCATTTCTCATAATGGCAGCAATCTGCATTGTTAATTCATCAGGGATTTGACTGACCACGATTTCAATGCCAGCCATCTTTGTTGAGGATGTTCAGAATTCCCAGAATCACACGTGCTCTGATACCATATTAACATGCACATGTTCTACGTAACATCTCAGTTGTTGTATTTGTTAAAAAAACAAAAAGAGAAGTAGCCGCCAGGAAGCGGCTAGGGTTTTGTGTTTATTAGAAAATCTTTTTTTTATTATAATGCAAACCCAAGTAAGGCTCTCAATATATAGAGAACTTAAAGGCCTATACAAGGAAACTTAATATACTGAATATTCTAACACTAAGTATTTTTTCTCCTTGCAAAAGTGTGTCTCCTAGTTGCTCCATCAGCTATATATTCTAACATAAGTTATATATAAATCATTGTATATACAGGACTTGCAGTTTCTGTATTGGTAAGTATTGTTGTTTTACATCTGTATCGAAGCCCTGAAGCTAAGGCCAGAGATGAGGCTGAAGTTAGAGGTGAAGATGAGGCCAGAGATGAAGATGAGGAAGATAGAGGTGAAATTGAAGAAAAAAGAGATTCCTTACGTAACGAAGTAAATAAGATCAAGATTTTTAAAGAACTTGAGATTAGAAAAACAATGAAAAATTACAAATCGGTTGTGGGAAAAGATGGCTTTGGAATAGTATATAGAAGAAGGTTAGATGATGGCTCTCTTATTGCCGTGAAGGATCTGAACCACGATGACAGGGAGGTCATCATGCACGAAATTGACATAGTTTCACAGCTCCAGCACGAGAACATCATGAAGTTGTTAGGGTATGTGGATATACCAATGCCTCTAACTGTATATGAGTTCATTGAAAACGGAACACTTTCACGAAATCTTGAAGAAAATACTCGAGCACATCAATCGGTATGGGTACGAATACTGAACATTGTTGTGGGCATAGCCTCTATAATATCTAACATCCACAACCGGCGCAACGAGGCAATAATCCACAGAGATATTAAATCAGTAAAATTATTATTAACATATGATTTCATAAAAAAGTGGTTGATTTTGGCCTCGCAAAATTGTATCTGTCAGAGCGACAACGGAGTTGACACCCATAAAAAAATAACCGACGGGTACATCGATCTAGAATACGCTCGTTCGAATGAGTTTACCAAAAAAAAAAGATATGTATAGTTTCAAGGTCGTTCTCATGGAGCTGTGAAAAAGTTTTTACGAGAATACACATAGTAAAACAAAACCTTACACATCATTTTTTAAACGAAGTACACAAATATTATGAAGAAAGACAAATTAATTTTGCAGAGTTGTATTCAACACCAAATATTTTAGATATATCACTTAAGCTTGATTACATCAAAACCGAATAAGATGCAATAATAGCCATAACCTGCGAGTGTATTAGTGAAAGTGGAGTCAATATGCCCGAGATGGAAGACGTGTATAATCGACTCAAATGTATATCCATGACCTACCAATAATTTGTAAGTATTTATAAGTAAAATCAGTCGTCTTTTAATAGTAATATAACAATATTTGATTATAGCTAATATGCTTGTAATGATGATGGGTGGTGTGGATGAAATCTAGTTCTAGAGAGAGATGAAGTAAAAAAGTTGACTTTAGAGAAAGAAAGCTAAGTAAAAGAAGATGGTTTAGCAAAATCAAATGTCACATCCTATTCAATTCAGCCTTAGCCTTTATATATAGGCAAACAAATTTAGAATAACTAAAGTGGTTACAACAATGGGTTAATTGCGCTTTAACCTCCTATCTTTACAAGCAGATCGAATTTTGTCATATATCTTTACAATTATTTATACAAGTATTTTATTATTACATTTTAGTCTTCAAAAGTTTATATCCTTATCAATAGCCCCCCTAGTTCTTATGAAAGTCAATGAATGAGAACTAGTTGTCTTCAGACATCTTTGACAGTAGAAAGCAGTCCCTTTTATTAAAGCCCGATATGCTTTCAGTTAATTAATCTTTGTTTTTTTTTACAACACGGATTGTCCTCGAATCAAAGCAATCCTCAATATTACTTTGAATATAGATATATGTCCTCGAATAAACCTTCAGATTTACTAATTTCAAAATCAATTCAACCTTTTGCCAACGCTTCAAATATTTTCATATGGGAACATAAAAATAATTTCACAATGGCCATAAACGTTCAAAGTGACAGACAAAGACGTGATGATTCACTAAGTACTAGTTCTGCTACTAGGTCTACCATGTGGTAGATGTCAAGCTTTCCTCTTCACGTAATCGTTTAATATTCTATCCAATAGCTTCTTCCACCTCTTCTACTTCTCCAACTTCTCTCTTATTTCTTTCTTCTATAAATACTTATGTGTGTCATAACTTGCTTCATGAACATATTTCTAGAGAAAGTCTGCTTACAAAGGAAGTTTATTGGCTACCTTCATCTGAATATTCCAACTCTAAGCTATTTTCACCTAAAAACTCAAATTCTCCACCCAACTTAAAATTCAGTATATGAGAAAGCATCTGAAAACCAAAAAACCAAGAGCTAGATAACCCATAAAATCAAACTATCCTGATAAATAGAAACCCCATTTTGGTGCTTACGACTACTTCTACATAAGTGAAAGGGTTGAAGAATATAGAACGGCTGGATTAATAAGCAACATTCCTCAGTTCTTTACCAAAATGATATACTACGGTAATTTCGATCTGAATCGAACTCCTCCTGCGTTTTCAAGTTCATCTATTCTAGAAGAAACCCAATCATCAAAAACCCAAACACCAAAGTTGCCTCGAACTTTACCATCACCAGCCAAGTCATCTCCTCGAATTTCCCCTTCAACACGTATCATTCGAAGTCACTGTAAAATAACTCAATATACATATTTTTCAAAAAAAGGGAAAGAAATATCATCTCATCTTAACTCTAAATCACATCGGCAGCTGCACAAGGAGAATCCTCAAGTTTACCCAAAAACTCACCTTCTTCAAAGCCTTCTTAAAAAAACGTTTATATCTCTCGGAGACGATGCTGAACACTTCACATTTTACTGTCCAAAGCATTGCAACAAACCTTACACCATTTTCTCCACCCTGAGGGAAGTTTTTGAGATAATTATAGATCCAATTTAATGTTGTAATACTATGATCCAATTTTGGTTTATTTAGTTAAAATGTTCCATAAGTTGTTGTTAAGAAAAATCATTAGTAATAAGTATTAAAATTAGTACATTTAATATTAAACATAGTGGGATCAAATCAATTCTGAAGAAATTTATACATTTGAGGATGTCGAGTACAAGTGAAGTCATACGGCCTATCATTGCGAACTAGAGTCTGATATGGTAATATTTATCCTTATTTAGCATACATTCCATTATGTAATAGTTCAGTTTTGAAACCCACTATCTAATTCACATTTGAGATAATACATTAATTTTTAAGGATACTTAGTCTGTGAGGGAAGTATTCTAGTAAACAGTCTTGATTTTAGAGGAAGAATCAGAATAATTAATTTACTTTCGAAAGATAAGATATGATCATTCATTACCAAATATTTTCATATTCTCTCTACGAATCAACGTTCAAATTTTCACTCAAGATTAATCAGTTGTAGTTGTTCATGAAAGATAAAATCTACATCCATGAGAAATTATGAGAAGTTAGTATAGTAGCTTACATAGTAATCAAGTCTCAACATTTATAATGTCATAATACTTTCTACAAAATATTAAGATTCTTTATGATAAAATATGAGAATTCAACTCCATTTCTTGAAATGTCATAAAGAGTTCTAATAGAATATTTAGATCTTTTGTGGTGAAATAAAATAATTCATATTAAGCTTTTGTAACAGTATATAGAAATTTTACAAAAACTTTATATGATGTAAAAAAAGAATTCAATTGAAGCTTGCATATTATCATATTCAGATATTCAATGTTTAATTATGGAGTATTGTTACAAAAGTAAAAAATGGATGTAATATAATTTAGTTAAGATATACAAAAGATCGTACATCAAATAAATATCACTCATTGTAAAAAGATTGACATGTAAAGAGAATTTTCATATCATATGACTATATTAAGACAATCATTGCACATCTTGCACACTTTAAAAAATAATCATTAAATGATTATTAAGATCAAGTCTTTCTGAACGGTGACATTAAGAAAACTTGATATACATGTTACAATTGAATAACTCTATTAATTAAGAATGAAAAGTTGCAAAATTTAATTTCATTAACATGAATAAAAGGTTCGTAACAATCATATTAACATCTAACATAGTCAAACGTCTTTATATTCAAGGTCGAACCTAAACACATCCTAAAAAATGTTTCAGTCGAAGCATCCTCTCCATTTTCAGCTCCGATAGTCTAACGGATCATGTTAACAATGCAAGTAAAACTATTAGAAATATACGCATACATATAGAAAGTTTAGAATAGTAATTAGTGAACAGTCTGTTCATTAATATCATACCATTGATAGTCTTAAACCTCTTAAGGTATTTCTCATATTGGATATCCACCTGCTTCAACAAACCGTCAAAGGTTTTCCACCACATCTCAACAAAAACATTCGCATCCTTAGATGCATCTTTCACTATACACCTATCCAGACCTAAGAAATCATTAGTTTGGCTATCCTTCATAACAATATACGAGTCTTGAAAGACCATAACTTTTCCATCTCCACCCTTATACTTAAACCCTTCATCATCTAAACTTCATATAGACATAAGGTTACATTTAAGTTCATGTAGATATCTTATATATGTTAAAACTTTATCCATTCGAATGAAAATCTTGAAATTAATACTTTATACTCCTTTTACAATACATCACTCATCATTCCTTGGTATGATCTTACCACATTTAACACTTTCATGTCTTGAAACCAATGCTTGTAAGAAGTCATATGAAATTATGCTCCACTTTTTTTAACTTACCTTCAAGAAAAGACCACTAAAGCATCAACATATTGATAATCATCAGAGTAATATGGACCTTGGACAATACTTCGACATCAATCTCCTTTGTACCCTCCTCATCAATGGAAGAAAATATTTATCAGAGATTAAAATAATTATTTTGTGTGAACTTATCAAGGTCAAACTTGCGTTTGATTTATTACTGATTACCAAGTCTCGAACTCAATATCGCAAATGATATTTATCCTTCTACCATATCTTTATCAGCAACATAGAATATTATTTACAGATATTCACGCTCACGGCACAAATTATCAGGAAAATTAGTAATATCCAAATAAGTTTCGACCCTCACCTAAGAAGACTTTCCATGGCCGAAACCTAGCCGCAGTCGACCGAAGCAATGACGCAATTGGTGAACGTCCGTCGAGATGCTGCAAGAGGTAATCAAAGTTTCAGATTTTTACCGTTTCAAGCACAAAGTTAACAATAATAATAATAAATTAGATTTAACACACATCAAGATATTTAACATGGTTTGGATCGTGAATAAATTCTACATCCACGAGCAACGAAATCAGATTTTGTCCTACCAAATAAAGAAATGTCTCATGACATACTGACACATATACGATTGTCGCTTATAATGCACTTGTACTATTTGTCTCCTCCTCAAATGAACGCTCCAAATTAATACTCTTAATCAACACATAGATCTTCCATCCAATTCAGAATCTTCTTGTATATCATGTTCATTTCAAGAACATATAAGCACATTTAAAAGTTTTTGGCAAATAAACTACTACAACTCTGATCCAAAAAGAGTTTAACATGCACTTTTGGTTCCAACAATAACTAATAATATGTCTTCGAGTATGCTCAACTCTAAGGTTCCGGTATATTTATCTACACCTAGGTCCGGTTGAGCATCCAACCACATATATGCTCAGCAGTTTCAGCTCTTTAAGTTTCACTTATATATATTATTTTCAATCTAAGTGTTATGGGATATCGAATCAAGTAAGGGATTAAGTTTTTACGCCGCGATTATATTCATGAAATATAGTAAATTGTACAGAGTTAGTAAGACAAAACCTAAAGTAGAAGAAAATATAAATATTGCTCAAATAAAACTTTTATTTGAATTTTTTTTAAAAGCATATAATGTTTTTTTCATTTTGTTTAAGGTCAAGCTATATATACCCAAATGTGGTTTAAGTATACCCAATTTTGAGTTTACCCAAAGGTGGTATAAGTTTACCCAAATTTTGACAAAAATACCCTTTTCTAGGTATATAAGGTTTTTATTTTTTTACTAACCTTATCCACCTCATTTTTTCTCTTACACTCTCTAACTTCTCTATAAAACCTTCAAGTTCTCTCTAATTTATCCGGCGAACTAAAATCCGGCAAACTAAAATATGGAAACTTAGTCTTAGTATCAAAATTAGGGTTATGGTTGAATTAGGTAAAAAAAATCATAATTTTAGGGTGTTTGGAGGCCACTTTTCGGCCGGAATTCGGTCGGAAAATGGTCGGCAGCGAAGGCTGAGCGTACCATAGGTACAGGGGGTGTACCGGCTGGTACACCCCCCCCCCCCCCCCGTACCATCGGTACAGAGGGTCTGTACCGGCCGTACAGACCCTTCGTACCATAGGTTAAGGGGGGGCGATGGTACCCTCCGCCTTCGCTGTCGGCCATTTTTTGGCCGAATTCCGGCCGGAAAATGGCCTCCAAACACCATAAAATTATGATTTTTTTAATAATTAAAATTTTAATTTTTTTAAAAAAAAACTACCCAAAAAACAAGTTTTGATTTTGTGTTTTTATTAGAAGAAGTTTAAAAAAAAATTAAAAAGAGTTTGAATGTTCTTGAGGCAACTTTGAATGTTCAAGAACAATTTGAAGAATTTCACAAAATTGTAGTAATATGGGGTTTGATCTTGTAGAGAGTTGTTTTTTTTCGGTATACATAGCCAAATAGATTGTTTTGTGAATTGGGTGTATCTAGGATATACTTAGTGTTTTTTTTTACTTAGTGACAATTCAGATATTAAATGGAAGTTCAAGTGTTTTTTCGTCCTAAAAAAGTCAAACAAAAATCAACTGGGTGTTTTGGGTATACTTAAACCACATTTGGGTATATATAGCCATACCCTTTTGTTTATTAAAGATTCCACCATAGATTTTGCTTAAATAAAATAAATAAATTTAAAAATGAGATGAATAATGAAAATGAAAAAAACAATAAAATTTAATTTAATTTTTTTTAACATTTTATAAAAAAATATTCAAATTATATATATATATATATATAATTTTTTACATTATTTTATATAAAATATACTTCGGATTTAATTTTGTATACTTAGTCTTTTAATCAGTCAGGTGTAAGTTCAAATTTTTAGATCATCATATAGGTCGATTTTAATATTTTAACTTTTTTAACATAAAATTTATTAATTATCTTGATTATCATTTAAGTGGGATACACATACATATAAGAGCATCCCAACAGATACTCTATTTTTTAGCTAAATATAGATAGTATTTAGGTGATGTAAATTTAAATATTATCTTTTTCTTCCAACAGATAAGGTATATTTAAGTTAGTGGTCAATTAAGAGAAAAACAAGGGAAGTAACAAATAAATTTTAGCTATTGTGTAACTGCTACTACAGATATACCTACCTTAATTTAAGCTAATAAATATAGATAGTCTTTTAGCGTATCTATTGGAAAGAAAAAAATCATATATAATAGTTAAATTTACTTTAAACTGTCAATTAGCGTATCTGTCAGGGATGCTCTAAGTAAGAGCATCCCCAACACATACTCTATTTTTAGGTAAATATAGATAGTATTTAGATAATGTAAATTTAAATATTATCTTTTTTTTCCAACAGATAAGGTATATTTAAGTTAGTTGCCAATCCATAAAATAATAAGAGAAAAATAAGAGAAAACTTTACTTATCGTGTAACTGTATCTTTTGGAAAGAAAAAAATCATATATAATAGTTAAATTTACTTTAAACTGTTAATTAGCGTATCTGTTGGGATGCTCTAAGTGGGATATATATTCCGTCACTTTCGCTGCTAAGATAGTGGAGACACGAGGACTTCTAGGGCTACTTTATAGTATCTTTTACTTTTAAGAAATTAATTTCTATTTTTAATTTTCTCTTATATATATACGATTTATTTTTATAGTTGTTCTTAGTTTGAGTCAAGCGTGTGGCTTTGTTGCTTTGAAAACCAAATTCATGTTTTTTATTTAATTTTGCTATTTCAAAGTTATATTATTATTTTAAAAAATCTCATCCTTTTATTTTCCTAATTGAGACGAAAAAATTAATTAAAATAATATAATCAATAATTGATTTTTATAGTTTTATGTCATTTTATAATTGTAACTTTTTTTATTCACCCACTTATTTTCACATATGGAACAAAGTTATGACCAGATCAAATTAAATTTGTTTACCTTACATTTCAGGTTTGCAAGATACACATATTTTATTTTTAATTTAAGTTTTGATGGTTAGCGATTTTAAATTTTAATATTTTGTTATCCTCCTTTTTAAAATTAAAATCAATATTATTTTTTTCTTCTATTAGATTTAGAATTACCAAGATCCGAAAAAAAAATTAAACATAGGAAGTTAGTAGAGAAATTACATAACAAACATGTAATTTACAAATTGTTTTTAATTAAATATACAATTAAATAAATTAATATTTGGTTTCGAGTATTTATGGAATTCTATATTAAGGATATTAATAATTATTGAATTAACTTACTAATTTTATTTTAGTTATATGATAAATGATATAATTTAAAAATTATTTATATTGTGATATATTGTTTTTTTAGAAATGTAAATATAACATGAATAAATTTATAACAATATCTTCGATATATTATCTCAAAAAGATGAGATTTAGAACACATATTTGGTTTGTTTAAAAATAAATATTAATTTATATTTGTTGGATATATTTTTCGGAATATAAAAAGTTTGAAGCTTCCAATTAAAAATCAAAAATCGCATTTTGACAAGTGAGAAAAATATAGTTTTAGTAATTAGCGAGGATAATTAATTTTTTTATTTTCATCTCTTAACCCATTAATCTATTTATAAGATTTAACAAAACTCTACAAAGATATAACTTACAAAAAAGTATACGAATCTAGAGAAACGAGTTCTTTTCAAACATGTTATTGTTCATCGTGGTCATTTTATCGTAAGTGGATGACATAGATCAATACGTTTCAATAATATATTTTATGGCATTATTAAATATAATTATTTCACTAACGTAAATACACTCAATGACTACCGGTTCAATATAAACCATAATATATAAATATTTTTTGTTCAATTGTGTCTAATGCACATGATACAAATATATGATTAAAATATGTATGGTGTTCCTTAAGTGCTTACTTTAAATTATATAATGATTTATCAGGGCCATATATATTTGATTCATTTTTTGGAATTTCAAAATCTTCGGGTTGTTTCATGTATACCTAATTGTCAAGATCTTCATTCAAGAATATTGTTTTGACATTTATTTAATGGACTTTTAGTTCCTATACAGATGCAATTATAAAAAAATATTCTTATACTCGTGGATCTTGTAATCAGTTGATATATGTTAAAGTTAAATTATTTATTTTTTACGCAAACCCCTTGGCTATTGATCGTATTTTGAAGGGTTGAATGGTACTATACATATGATATATTTTTAGAAATACCCATTGCATCTAATTAATCTTGATACATATGGTAAATTTACTAATCCTCGTCTATGGTTTGATATGATTTAGTATATCTAGTCATTTATGACCTCTTATCAAAATGAAAGATCTTAAGCGAACTATCAGACTCTTTTAGGGTCGTATTTTATCGAAAGCACTATCAGATTTTTCTACGTGAATTTTTCATAATTGTTTTTATTAGTGGAAACAAATAGTTGAGAATCTCTTAGATATTTTCTATTTTTTACTCTTACGAGATTTACGAGATTTCTCCATAACCAAATGTGCCTCTTTTGAAATATTTTCTTTGATTTTTATAACAATTTGAGTCTGTGTATTCCCAAATAACTTGAATTCAAATAATTTTGTTATTTCTAGAATCAAACATAAATTTGGACACCAAAACTAATAGCTTATTGGAGTTTTTTTATTGAATGTGTGACAAAAGAACACACAATTTATGGTTCATAGACATAATTGAACATATCTTCATGAGGTCATATTATTTCCACCCTCATCGGGTTGGACCCTCTAGATGGGTTCCTATTCTGTATTTGTAGGGAAGTCATACTGACGAGAACGAGATTCACGCTTTAAAGGTACATAGAGTTTCAGATAGCTCCATTAGCTAAGTTATAATGAAAATTCCTACATAATGAAAATGAGTTATATATGAGGGTTCTTAATCACAAAACATTTAGGAAATGGTAGATGGATCATGTAGTTAATTCGTTGGATTTAAAAGGTGAAAACAAATTAGAATGGAAAAATGTGTTGCTAAAAGAGGAAAATATAGTTCAACATTAAGATGAAGAGTAGTTTTGGTAAAGTGATCTCATAATTACTTGATCCCCCGAGTGAGGATTTAGTTTTAAAGTTGAAGAAGTTTTGGGCTCTTGTATTTCCACAAAAAGTGTGAGTACTAGTATGACATGCAATAAGTAATAGGCTTTTTACGACATATAATTTAATGATACGAGATGTAACAATGTAGAGTCTTTGTCGTGGCTCTAGAAATGCCTCGAATATGATTATTCACTTGTTACAAGATCATATGAGGCACAAGAATATTTTAGAATAATGGAGTGGTCTTCCGAAATTACATAAGAAGTAAATAAAATTTTATAATTTTGATATTGTTGGCGCTCTGGGAAATGAACGAGCGAATATAAGAGATTGTATATGGTGGAGTGAATTACTGAGCAGTCGTAGAACATCCAAGAGCCTGAAAAGAATAATTTATGGTTGGTTAAAGTATGACATATATTGTTGGATATGCATATATTTTTTAACCTACTGCGAGATAAAAATCTACAACATAAATTTGGGTTATGGTTTGGAACGCGACCAATGATTATATTTGGACTTGGAGAAAAGAGGTCGTTGATGAACTTATAGCTTCGTCAGATAATATACTAGTAAAATGAAGAAGCTAAATATTTTTCTGACTGAATGCCTAAATAATGTAATACTTCAAAGGTGGAGCTGACTCTGTTTGTGGATCCGCTGGAAAGATTAAGGAAGCTTCCGATGAGAATAAGTGTACAAAGGTTACTAATAAAGTTGCAGTGTGCAACCCCACGAGGGTTTAGTCACACTTTTTTACCAATATATAGGCCTCAGATACATTGAGGAAAAATCCAAATTATATAATGAGATTACAAGAGTTTTCTCAAAACAATAGTAAAGACTTACGCATAAACATCAATGGAAATGAATACACATATTTTATAATAAACTCACATATTTGTACCAAATGCAATATATTAACTTTCATCTGCCGAAATAAAAAACTCACTTTCAGATATGATCTTTAATGTGTTAGGAACAATGTGGTAAAATTTAGACACGATCATACTTGATTTGATTATCCAACGGAGGCTCTCAAGTTTATGTTTCATATAGATTTTCTACATTTTAAGCTATATTATTTAAGTACACTTTCCTCACTTTTAAATTGAGACCTACATTATAGATCTCTTCATTTTTGTTGTATCTTTGAGTTTCATAAATCTTTTTATTTTCTTTATCTCTCTCATTTGAAACAAATTCATTTTTTATTTTTTAAAAGTGTATACAATATTGTTTACTATATCTCTCACTATCTCTTTCTCTTATCAACTTCAAAATCTAACACCTTAAAAAATCATATGTCAGGCATCGTGTTTTGGTCAAAACGAATACACAACTTTGTCAAGATATGAATATATATATTTTTAATATATTTTTTGTAGATTTTCTTATCACTAAATTGATAGTTATCCCCATTGTTGTGTTGTAGAAATTTCGTAAACTAGAGTTCTCAAATTATGAATTTATTTTCTTGAATAATTCACTTTTCGGAGTTAACTGCAGTGATATGTGAAAAAACCTAGAGTTTTTTAGTGTTATGTTAAGGATTTAAGATTTATGTAGTATTAGATTTTAGGTTTAAATGGTCCATGTGATTATGTAAATAGAGTTTAAACTTAAAAACAATATAAATATTTAATGTTAATATTTTTTTAAAGTCAAATTATTTATAAAAAATGATGATATTTATAATTTAACCATTTATTTCGTGTGTTTATCTTATTATATTTTTAGTCATCATTTTTGTTGTATGTATGATTTGGGAGGTTTGTCGCGAGGAGATGAAGTCTGCCGTATTTAGTATCGACAACAATATATCCTCTTGTCCTGATAGTTACAATTCTAGTTTTTTTTTAAATCCTCTTGGGATATTGTGGGCAATGAAATTTGCAAAGAAGTTATTGAATTCTTCCATTCAAGATCCATATAACCTTCATGAAACTCTACTTCCATTTCCCCCATCCCCAAGATTTCCTCTCCTACAGTTGACACTGACTTCCGTCCAATTTGCCTTTGCAATGTCGTCTATAAAATAATTTTCAAAATCCTCGCCAATAGAATTAAAGATTATTTTCCTTATCTGATTGATAGTTCCCAATCTGCCTTTGTCGCCGACAGAAAAAATTCTGATAATATCCTTCTCTCCCAAGAGCTTCTTAAGGGTTACCACACCAATAAGAATGGAAAAAGGCTGCTCTTAAAATCCATCTGATGAAAGCCTTTGATTATGTTCGTTGGCACCTCATTCTTGAAATCCTCATTGCCATGAGCTTTTCTGAACATATAATTACATGGATAATCAGCTATATTTTCTCTACTTCCTACTCTGTCATCATCAACGGTGATCTCAATGGTAATTTTCAAGGTAGAAAAGGCCTTAGGCAAGGAGACCATATTTCCCCATTCCTCTTCGTTCTTGTAATCCAAGTCCTTTCTGGCATTATCAGGTAGAAAAGTTCTTATAGGAACTTTCGATTTCACTGTAAATGCCACAAGCTCGAAATCATGAACCTCTACTTTGTGGACGATCTTATGATTTTACATCATGGTGATGTTCATTCTCTTCTTCTCATCAAGGAAGGTCTTGACGACTTCTACACTCTCTCGGGTGTAAAATTCATTCATACTAAAATTCAAATCTTCATCTCTGGAATCAATCCCCTTATCCGAAATGAGCTCATTGGAATTTTGGATTTTATTAAAGGATCTCTTTCAGTTAAATACTTAGGTGTCCCCTTTCTCATCGGTTGCCTCTCTCATACACATTGTCGTACCCTTCTTCACAAAATTACTTCAAGAATTAATTCTTGGACCTCCAAGCATCTCTCTTACGTTGGTAGACTCCAGATCATCAAATCTGTCTTATTTGTCGGCCAAATCTACTGGTCCTCTATCGATATCCTCGCCTATAGAATCCTCAAAGAGTTATATGGCTTTTGCGTCGATTTATTTGGTTTGGCCCTTCTATAAAAATCCATGGTGCCAAATTCTCCTAGACTAAAGTTACCTCTCCCACGAGGGAGGGCGACCTTTGGATTCTTGATTTAAAAATATATAATCATACAGCCGTCCTCAAACATATTTGGTCTATCATTAGTAATAATAACAACTCCATCTGGAGTGACTAGATTCATTCGAAAGTTATTAGAAATAAAATTTTCTCGAATCTTGAGATTGGCTCCTCTCCTTTTTGGATTTGGAGGAAGATTCTTCGTCTTTGTCCAATTGCTTCTAATCTTTACATGATGGCTATTGGAAATGGATCTAAAACCTCATTCTAGTTCGACCCTTGGCTTCTTCGTACCTCTCTGGTTGCTCACTATGGTATTAATATCATCGATGATCCAAGAGTCAGGATCAATCTCAAGGTCTATGATATCATCCTTGATGGTAATTGGAACTGGTCTTCCAATATCCGTTCGGCTAGTGCTCGAAACCGCTCGAATCTCAAAGAGATTAATAATCCTATTCTCTCCTTCCCGTCCCATAACATCAACTCCGTTGATGTCCCCTTCTGGACGGCGCATGCTTGCAATCCTAACTTCACAATCAGGGATACGTACAACGCCATTTGGCTGCCTACCCCAACCGTGGGGTGGGTTAGGTTAGTTTGGAATAAATTTAATATTCCTCATCATTCTTTTATCTTATGGTTGGCTATTCTTGACAAACTCTCCACCAAAGACAAACTTCGGTTTCGGTGTTATACCACCCCTCCCGACTGTATCCTTTGCACCTCTGACTCTGAAACTAGCTCTCATCTCCTTTATGATTGTAGCTTCACCAAGAGTATTTGGACATACTTTAGTTCATTGATGGAATTTCCTTTTAATTCTTGTTGCTGGCCTTCTTGGATTAGTGAGGCGTCTAACTGGTCCCATTCTCATGACCATCGTGTTTGGCGAACTTGGTATGGCACAGTCATTTACAACGTCTGGCGGGAGAGGAACTCCAAATTTTTTGGCTCCCCTTTGCCTATGCTTCCCAGGTTTCTAACCGGATTTTCTCAGACCTTGGGTTCAGATTCCATGGCACCAAGATTAGCTGGCGTTTTTTTTAATATAATTTACTATATATTACTTACTTATCTTTGTATGGCAGATCCTCCTCTTGAGTATGCAGTTTCGTTTTCGCTTCTCATGATGGATGGTCTCCTCGGATCTGCAGCCTTTTGTCCCCCTTTCCACGTTGGGACTAGTTTTTTAGAGATGTTTATGAGACTTTGACTTTGATGTATTATCTATCCCTTTCTCCGACTCTTATCGTTGTTAGTCGGATTTTGGTATTTCCCTCGGGGTATGCCCCAGGTAGCTGTATGGACTCTTATCTTCTAATTTAATGTTTTTCCACACCAAAAAAAACTACTCACCTAATTTATCAATTACCAACTATCACTTATAATTTTTTTCTCAAACAACTAATCTACCAAAAGATAACATAATTACTATTTTTGAACTAAACTTTTTTTTTCTATTTTTTCTAAAAGTTCGTATATTTCAAATTGTAGTTAGGAAGAAGCCTGAAATTCTCATTAATTTAATTTGAGGCGAACAATACGAGATCCATAAATAATTATAATAATTTGATTTTTTTTTGTCGCGAGACCCAATTAGATTAGTCTTGCACTATGTTTTATTTGGTCTCGCATCTTGCACTTCGTTTTATTCATCTTAAAAAATAAAATCGAAGGTATTTAAAAAAAACGAGCTACGATTTAAAAAGTACGGACTTTCGAAAGAAAATAAAAAAAAATAAAAAATGACGTCTAACGTGATAAAAATATGGATATTAAATTTATTATTAAAAAAATTCAATATTAGGTGGTAAGTAATTACTATCAAATTTAGATATTAAATGATTGGAGATCAAATCTTCATCAATTTTTTTTAAAACACAAAAGAATTTTATATAAAACAAAAATTTAATTTATTAATTTTTTTAATAATTCTTTTTTTACGTAGCTATCAAACATGTAGGAGAAAAAAATATATTAACGGTATGTATTGTTATTATCCAAATATTATAATTTTATACCATGATAAAAACTCGGAAAATATATTAAATTTTATATTAAATTTTTGTTACAGAGATCCTATTGGTCTCCTACCGTTACTTTTCATTCATTGACTACCGTTACTTTTCATTCATTGACTACCGTTACTTTTCATTCATTTAAGCCTTAATTGATGTCCGTTTCGTTCTCTTTATTTATGACTCCAAAATCTATATGTAAGAGAGATAGGAACTCCGAAAAGGCATAATCATAATTTCAAGTTATTTTATCTTCCTCTCTATTGTCTAATTCATATACTCATTCAAGAGAATTTGTGTTCTTAGAGGTAATCTTCTTACTTACAGTATTATCTCCTAGTCCTTATTCTACCATTCTTCGAACCTTTCGTCGGGTTTCTAGTTTGGATTTATCGTGCCTAACGAGTCCTGTAACATTGGTATCAGAGCCATCGATCTTCCGGACCCGGATTTTTTTTTTCTACTTCAAAATAAACAGTCATGGAAACTAGGGCACAAACTTTGATCGAGGTTAACAAGCAACTTGAGGAGATGAAGCAAGTTCAGGCCGATCAAGCCAAGCAAAATGAAGAAAATCGTGTGGCTCAACTCAAACAAAACGATCTATTGAGGAATGAGATGACTGCTCGATTCAACGATATTAAGAACATGTTTGCGGAGCTACGCCCTATTACACAGAACCCTGAAAAACGTCCGCTGGTTGACGACGATCCTTCACATTCCGGCGTTTTCACGACGCTTCCCCGAACATTCTCTCCGGAACCACCTGATTCGCTGAACCTTGTCCCCGGTTCGAATCGTGGAACTAATCAGGAGCCTCGTACGACACCAACAAACGGTTTGCTCACCCGCCTTACTAAGGTTGGGTTTCCTATTTTTGATGGATCCGACCTACGCGATTGGGTTTTTAAATGCGAACAATTTTTTGCGCTTGACGGAACGCTAGATGAATCAAAGGTAAGACTCGCTACTATCCATATGACAGGAAAGGCATTGCAATGGCACCACAACTATATTGCAGAACGTTTCAATCGATACCCACCCTGGACAGAATATGTTCTTGCAATTTCTACTCGCTTTGGAGGTTTGTATGTTGATCCATTATCAGAGTTGGTTAGCTTACAACAAGAGACCGATTCGGTCGAGGTGTTTCATGATAAATTTGAGTGTAAACTCACACGGTTATCCCTACCACGCGCCCATGCGTTAAGTATTTTCTTAACTAATCTAAATCCACATTTGCAGCTTCATGTGAGACAGTTCCAGAATGTAAACTCTGTTGCCGAAGCAGCAAAAATAGCTATGATGCATGAATCATATTTACGCCTACTCCCTCACAAACCACAACGACCCTCATTCAAACCCAACACCTATTCTTCTCCAAACGCCTATCAAACACCAAAATATCCGAATCAAAACACCAAGCCACCGCTTTTACCCACTGCCCCTAGCAACACACAAACACATCAGACGCCAAATTTTACCTCAAGAAACAACAACCAAACACCCCGAAAATTTACTTGGCAAGAGATG
Source organism: Limnanthes douglasii subsp. nivea (assembly GCA_036936605.1). Classification (NCBI taxonomy): domain Eukaryota; kingdom Viridiplantae; phylum Streptophyta; class Magnoliopsida; order Brassicales; family Limnanthaceae; genus Limnanthes; species Limnanthes douglasii. The sequence goes on along the minus strand of JAUPFV010000002.1, from coordinate 106,917,852 downwards.
CAAGATCGCAAACAAAAAGGTCTGTGCATGTATTGCGATGAAATCTTCACACCCGGCCATCAACAAACCCATCGCAAGGCTCATATATATGTCATGGAAGGTGATGCAGAATCTGAACTTTCCGATGTAGATGAGGTTCATGACTTCGCCAACACGACGGCTGTTGAGTCAGAGCAAACACAACCGCCTATGATATCGCTACACGCACTGACGGGCAACACAACCTTCAATTGTATGCGTTTGACAGGACAAAGTGGTAAGCGAAAGATCCACATTTTGATTGATCCCGGGAGTACACACAACTTCTTGGACCTAAAGGTTGCTAATGAAATCGGTTGCCCTCTCGAAGCGACTAAACCGATGGTTGTTTCCGCCGCCCTGGGAAGCACAATTGTTACAAAATACAAGTGTAGCAATTTTTCTTGGAAAGTACAAGGCTATGATCTCACCACCGAGGTAAGAACTTTAAACCTTGACTGTTGTGATTTTGTGCTAGGTATTCAATGGTTGCACACCCTCGGTCCAATTCTATGGGATTTTCTCAACCTCCGAATGGAATTCAGCCTTAATGGTTTGAAGCATGTGCTGCGTGGGAATGTAAACAAGGGTTGTAAGGCGATCAACGGAGCAAGTTTGAACAAGTTAATGCTTCAAGAACCTCAGATCGCATTGTTGTTTGGCCATGAGATAACAGATGACGTTTTAGACGACTTAAACCCAAACGCTCTTTTGTCTCATATTTCGGCGACCAAAACAGAATTTTCTACAGACTCTACGCTGCGTGAGTTGATCAGTTCGTACTCTGGAATTTTCATCGAACCCACAACTTTACCGCCTTTTCGTGAAGGGTTTAATCACAAAATTCCTTTGGTAAGCGGTTCTAATCCCGTTAATCTCCGACCCTATCGCTACTCATCCCTTCAAAAGGATGAAATAGACAAGATGATAAAAGATATGCTAAACCAAGGAATAATCGAACATAGTTCTAGTCCGTATGCTTCCCCAATTGTTTTAGTAAAGAAGAAAGATGGTACTTGGAGGTTGTGCGTTGATTATCGCGGGTTAAACAAACAAACCATCAAAGACAAATATCCTATTCCACTGTTAGAAGACCTGTTAGATGAATTGGGTGGGGCTGTATACTTTTCAAAATTGGACCTCCGTGCGGGTTTTCACCAACTACGAATGTCACCCGAAGATATCTATAAAACAGCATTCAAGACTCACTCGGGACACTATGAATATGTTGTTATGCCGTTTGGTCTCACCAATGCACCTTGTACTTTTCAGAGCCTCATGAATCACATTTTTAGTGAAGTTACGCGAAAGTTTGTACTCGTTTTTTTCGACGATATCTTGGTGTATAGCTCTACTTGGGAAGCACATCTCACCCACTTACAAACCGTTTTCGAGATCCTCCGCCAACAACAACTTTACCTCAAAGAAAGCAAATGCATTTTTGGAGCAACCATAATTGAGTATTTGGGACACTTCATTTCAGCAAAGGGAGTTGAAACCGATCCGGGTAAAGTTGACAGTGTTACGCAATGGCCTACACCGACCACGCAAAAACAGTTACGCAGTTTTTTGGGACTTGCTAATTACTATCGGAGGTTTATCAAAGGATATAGCGTGATCGCTAGGCCCATGACCAACTTGTTAAAAAAAGATGGTTTCGAATGGAATGATGAAGCAAACGCGGCTTTTACAGCTTTAAAAAGAGCTTTATCGTCTACTCCTGTTTTAGCCTTACCGGATTTTGCCAAAACTTTTATCGTCGAGACTGATGCTTCTAACGTCGGGATCGGAGCAGTTCTTATGCAAGAGAATCATCCGATATGCTATATTAGTCGAGCTTTGGGACCTCGACACCAACGACTTTCGGTTTATGAAAAGGAGTTACTTGCGGTTGTGTATGCAGTTCAACAATGGCATGCTTACCTTGCTCATGGCTTATTCATCATCAAAACCGATCAAAAGAGTATCAAATATATGATGGAGCAAAAAGTTACTACTCCTTTTCAACACATGTGGCTTTCTAAGTTGATGGGTTACAATTTTGTTATTGAGTACAAACACGGAAAAGAAAACCATGTTGCCGATGCTCTATCACGGGTTTCCGGTTCACAACTCCTTAGTCTTACGTTGTCTACGGTTCATTCGGGTTTTTTTGATTCCATCCGGCTTCTTTGGCAATCTGATCCTTCCCTCAAACAAATCATCGACGATATTGTTGCTGGTACGAATGTTCATCCGCACTATACGTACACCAATAACGAACTGCGCAGGAAAGGAAAGCTAGTTATCGGAAACCACAAAGACACCAAATTATCAATTCTTCAGTGGTTACATGATTCAGCGGTTGGAGGTCACTCGGGTCGTGACTCTACTCTTCATCGTGCTAAAACTCTATTTTATTGGCCGAAAATGAGTACGGAAATACAAAATTATGTACGGAACTGTGCGATATGTCAACGAAACAAATACGACAGGACAAAACGACAGGGTTTGTTACAGCCACTGCCTATACCGGACGGACTTTGGGAATCAGTTAGCCTTGACTTTATCGAAGGACTTCCAAAATCAGCCGGGAAGCATTGTATACTTGTCGTTATCGATCGGTTAAGCAAACAGGCGCACTTCATCGCCATCTCGCATCCATATACCGCTTTTGATATTGCTCACATTTATCTCGATAATGTCTTCAAACACCATGGTATGCCGAAGGAGCTTATTAGCGATCGCGACCCTACTTTTCTAAGCGAAATTTGGCAAGAACTTTTTCGAGTACATGGAGTGGATCTTCGCCATTCTTCCGCCTATCATCCACAAACCGATGGCCAAACAGAGGTCACCAATCGAACACTTGAGACTTATTTACGCTGTATGACAGGTGAAGCTCCAACCACATGGTCCAAATGGCTTTCCTTAGTCGAGTGGTGGTATAATACGACCTACCACACCGCTACACGCATGACGCCGTTCGAAGCCGTCTACGGATACCCGCCTCCAACCCACCTGCCTTACCTACCCGGAGAAAGCAAGTCACCCACTATCGATAAGACTCTACAAAAGCGGGAAGATATCCTCCGGATGTTAAAGTTTCATTTGAATCGTGCCCAACATCGAATGAAGCAAACTGCAGATTTACACCGCTCCCACCGCGCATTCAACCTAGGCGATTATGTGTACCTCAAGCTCCAACCATACCGGCAGAATTCGTTGAAAACAAACAAGGTACCGAATAAGCTTGCTCCGAAATATTATGGTCCTTTTCGTGTTACAGATAAAATTGGGAGCGTTGCCTACAAGCTGGAGCTTCCGGCCACCGCAGCTATTCACGACGTCTTTCATGTGAGCCAACTGAAGTTTTGCCCTAACCCACCGTCAACAATCTCTGCTCTGCCTCCATACCTCGTCGACTTGGGAAATTCTAAAGAACCCGAAGCAATCTTAGAACGCAAAACAGTCAAGCACCGCAACGCCGCTGTCACCAAAGTTCTCGTTCAATGGAAGGGTTATCCGTCATCGGCTGCTACTTGGGAGTTTTACCAAAACTTCGCCGCCAAGTATCCAAATTTCAATCCTTGAGGACAAGGATGTTCCGAAGAATGGGGCAATGTTACAGAGATCCTATTGGTCTCCTACCGTTACTTTTCATTCATTGACTACCGTTACTTTTCATTCATTGACTACCGTTACTTTTCATTCATTTAAGCCTTAATTGATGTCCGTTTCGTTCTCTTTATTTATGACTCCAAAATCTATATGTAAGAGAGATAGGAACTCCGAAAAGGCATAATCATAATTTCAAGTTATTTTATCTTCCTCTCTATTGTCTAATTCATATACTCATTCAAGAGAATTTGTGTTCTTAGAGGTAATCTTCTTACTTACAGTATTATCTCCTAGTCCTTATTCTACCATTCTTCGAACCTTTCGTCGGGTTTCTAGTTTGGATTTATCGTGCCTAACGAGTCCTGTAACAATTTTATATATAGATATATATATATAGACTCAGCTCGAACAATTGTTATGATTCGAAAATCAAATAAGCAACAAACCAACAAGTATTGAAAAATAGGTAAATTATCATTTAAGACCCAATACCGAAACTATTATCCACTTAAGATCTATATTTTCATGTTTTTTTTCGAGAAAGATCCGTTTTACTTAACTATTTACTATTTAAGACCCACTAATACTTTTTATACTCCTACTCACTTATATAAAAACTTTTAACACCCTACCCCACTTGTTCTCTCTCTTCGTTCTTATCCGTTAAATTCTTTTTCCTTTCTATCTCTAACAAAAACAATAACGATAGCAATCTTTGTCGCGACATCTAATTTCTTAACATAATTTAATTCTTCTTTCTTTCTATCTCTAACAAAAACAATAATAATAGCAATCTTTCTCTCTATCTCGACATCTAATTTCCTATCATAATTTAATTCTTCTTCCTTTTCCTTCGCTCTCTTCTTAGTTTCACCACCATTAGTGCTTTTATTTTCTTCGAAACTAAATAAGACCTTAAAATTTCTCGTGTTTGATGATATGTTTCCCTTTCTGAAAAAACCACCCGTTCTAAATCTGCGTTTCCTTTATTTCTGGTAGTATATCTATATTCAGAAGATATATTTATTTGTTCGTTACATATACATTTCAAAGCAAATTCAAGTTTTTGAAATCGTCTCAAAGATCGATAAAGAGTAGATGTGAAACGTTAACACATATAGATTTAAAAAAATATTTAAAAAAAATTCAAAACATATCATGAGTTTTACTAGTTTTGTTCGTCTTAAAAAAACAAAACCAACGGTATTTTCGGATTTTTTTTCCGAGTTACGGTTTAAAAGATACAAACTTTCTAAAAATTTAAATTTAAAAGGTAAACGAAGAAGATGCAAAACTTTATTTATTCTGATAGATGCGAAACGTTCTTTATTATGTTAGATGCTAAACCTTCTTTAATTTGATGGATGCTAAACCTTATTTATTTTGATAGATGCAAAACTTTATTTATTTTGATAGATGTTAAACCTTCTTTATTTTGATAAATGTTAAACCTTCTTTATTTTTTATAAATGTTAAACCTTCTTTATTTTAATAGATGATAAACCTTCTTTATTTTGATAAATGTTAAACCTTCTTTATTTTGATAGGTGTTAAACCTTCTTTATTTTTCTAGATGAAAAACCTCTTTTGTTTTGATAGATGTGAAACTTCTTAATTTTGGTAGATGCTGAGAAACCATATAACTGAGAAACGTGTGTAAAATATATTTTTTGTAATTTTTTTAAAAACATATCATGAGTTGTACCAATTTTGTTCGTTTTAAAAAAACAAAACCAATAGTATTTTCGTATTCTTTTTTCGAGTTACGGTTTAAAAAATAGGGACCTTTAAAAAATAAAATTAAAAAAAAAGAAAGAGAGAGAAATTGGTTATTATATTTTATATAAAATGATATTTAAAATATAAAGTCTTTTAAAATATTTAAGCCTTTGTCCGTAGTAGATTTGTTGGATAGATCTTTAATGGTAGGTCTCCTTAAAAAATATATCAATAATACGATAATATATCACTTTCTCTTTGTTAAGAAAACAAAAAAAAAAGTGTACATTTAATAAAACATCTAGGTGAATCATAAATGAAATTTATTTTCACTTCTTTATGTCTAGCATATATGAAAATTATGAAATTAGCTCACATGTCGAACGATCAACAATAAGATGTATTAGAATAAACTTTTATATTCCAAAATCGATTACTAAATCACTATTGCGGTGACAAATGTTTGTTTTATATTATAACTGTTTTTAATCACTTAGCCACAATTATTAACTCAACTGATTTGTATTTTATAATTTTGAAGTGGATTTACAAATATCCCAAATCGATTAAACTTTTTAATAATACGATTATATTATTAATAAAAAATAACGGTGTATATGTAAGAGAAAGTTTGGATTTTTTTAATAAATAAAAGTAATCTTTTAGTTTTATAATAAGATCAAAAGGCAATAAAAAGTTTAATAATATAACAAACAGAAAATATAGTCACAAAATTCTTAAGGAAGTTTAAAACATAGTAGATGGAAATGTATCAGAAAATAGTGAACATATGTAATATTACATTTGTAATACTTTTCATTAACATCAATAAAATTTATTTCTTGGGAAAAAAAAAATCAAAAGGCAATAATGTGTTTAAGAGTGGAATTTTTGTTCTACTTTTTTTGTGGGTGGTGTTTTGAGGAAAAGCTTTAAGTTGATAGAGATATAAAGAGAGTAGAAAAAGAGAATAAATAAAGTTTAGTTTATTTTTTTATATAGATGGAAGTAGACCGGAGCATTTTAATCGGAATCGAAAGAATTGGACCAGACCGAATCGAAAGAATCGAACCAAAACGGATTCGGTTCTTTCATAATATCCAAATGATTCCAGTTTTAATTACCCACTGTTCTCGGTTGGGAAGCCGGAACCGAATTGAAGAACCATGGGTATCCATTAAGAACCGAACATATGTATTAATTCTAAATTTAACATTATTTAAAAATATATTTTTCTTTTTCAAAGTTAGATTCCTCCCAATGTGTTTTCTATCAATAAACTCTGATTATATTCTCTTTAATAAATGACAACAATTCAAAATGACGACATATTTATAAACAATTACGCGTATAGACAAAATAACAAAATATCAACCTTTATAAGAGTGATTAATCTTCCACATGTTTTCAATAAAAGTAATCTGATTGCAACTCATCTTGTGTGAAACAATGAGCTTTGATTTAGCATTATTTATTTCTTGGCCAGAAACACACTGATAATGGTCCAATATAGCTTTAATAGCACCCATAGCATCAACATTAGCATTAGTAAAAACCATGAAATCATCAGCAAAGGCCAAACAGCCTATATTCAGATCACTTCTAGACTTGTATCTAACCATAGGCTGACCATCAGATGTGAACTTGATACTTCTAATCAAATACTCCTCAGCCAAAATAAAAAGACTTGGGGAAAGAGGATCCCCCTGTCTTAGACCTTGAGTGTTGGTAAAGTAACCAGTCACCTCTCCATTAACTAAGATAGATGAAAACACGTTATTAATACAACTATGAATAAGACCAATAACAGAGGCATTGAAACCAAAACACTTAAGAATATTGAGCAGAAACTTATGATTAAGCTTATCAAAAGCTTTAGTCATATCGGTCTTGATAATAACATTTCCATCTTTCCTTCTACTGCCAATGTCAAAGCACAATTTCTGAACAAGCAGAATAGAATCCTGAATACTCCTTCCCTTAACAAACCCACCCTGCTCCCAAGAGATAAGCTTAGGAAGAATCTTAGACAACCTATTGTTAACAATTTCTCCCACAATCATTGAAAACACAGTGGTAAGGCTAATAGGTCGAAAGTCCTTCCACCTATTAGGATTGTCAATCTTTGGAATTAAACAGATCAAAGTAGCCTTCACACCTTTAGGCCAATCATACCCATTAAAAAAACCTTTAACAGCTTTGCAAAGATCACTCCCCACAATATCCCAGCAAACCTTGTAGAACTCACCATTAAAGCCATCAGGACCAGAGGCAGAATCACACTTGAAGTGCTTAACCACCCTATAGATCTCATCATCCTCAGGAATACAAAACAAACCATTATTATCCTCATCAGAAACCAAAGAAGGAATAACCTGCATCAAATCATCCAGAGCCACATCCCTACTAACAGCCATATAATCTAGTATACTTGATATCATCTCTCATTTTTTTTATATTACTAACATTTTTATTTAATATATTAATTCTAGATCTCTCTTATATTTAGTATTTAGTTTTCTTACCATCTAACACAAAATTATAGTTTTGATTTATAAAATGAGTTTTATATCTGTTAATATTGCAGAAAATTTAAAATAACCAAAAATATTCGATTGGAACCGAACCGGGAAAAACCACAATAAATTCTATTTGGTTCTTAAATGGATACCAGTTTTGAAAACTGAAAACCGAAACGAAAAATTGAATGCCCGTAACTAGATGGTAGGAGGATTCAATGCCCTCTCCCATATCATTCAGTAATAATAAAATAAAATAGTGACGCTTTCATGTCCAATTCCGTAGCGTTCGTTGATTTTCCTTTACTAGATATCGACGGCGGTAGGTTAGTGTGACTACCAATAACGTGATTCATTTCTAATAAAAGAATAATGATTTAATCTTTTAATCAGTACTATGATTGACTCACATGCCGAACAATCTAACAATAAAATGCATCTGAATAAATTTTTATATTCCACAATCGATTACTAAATCTCTTTATATAATTATAAACTCAACTCATTTGTATTTTATAATTTAGTGGATTTACAAATATCCCAAATCGGTTAAATTTTTTAATAATAAGATTATATTATTAATAACAAATAATAGCGTAAATATTTGAAGTGTGAGAGAAAGTTTGAACTTTTTCTAATAAATAAAACTGAACTTTTATTTTCCTAATAAGACCAAAAAGCAATAATGTGTTTTAAGACTTTAGTGTCGAATTCTTGCTCTACTTTTTGTTTTTATTTTTTGTGGTCGGTGCTTTGATACTCCTTTTACGAATGTACAACTACCCCTTTTAGGAAAAGCATCAAGTTTATAGAGATAGAAAGTGAGTTAAAAACGAAGGATTCAATGTTCTGAAGAAAGTTTAGTTTATCTTTTTTTGACGGAAGGAAGGAGGATTCAATGCTCTAAGAAAGTTAGTTTACCTTTTTCGGATAGATGGAAGGAGAATTCAATGCTCTCTCTCACATTACTAATAATAAAACAAAGTACTTACTGCCATTTTCATGCCCAATTTCATAGCGTTCGTCGATTTTCCTTTACTAAATATCCATTGCTGTAGGTTAGTATGTCTACCAACAAATAATATAATAATAACTTCGTCTTTCGATATGTTAATATGATTGGACTTTAAACAAATAGATAGATTATCAGAAAATACTTTACTAAATTTGGTTTCTCAATAGATATGCATGTGTTAATCTAATAGATCGTTTTCGATGGTTGATAATGATTTTAAAAAATTTCACCCGATAAAACTATATTTTTTTTAATTATCAATTTTTTATATCGATAAGAAAAAATAATATGCAATAAAACCCTTTTTATAAAAAAAATAAATGGATATAAAAGAGATTAGCATATTACTTACATGAGAAATCATTATTTAAAGATACAACAGTAACTTTAACAAAAAATTTAAGCCTTTTTAATCTTGTTTTTATAGAGGTTTAGGTTGAAAAAAAATTACATACAATTTAGCCTTACAATAATATAATTTAATATTAAATTTAATTATATATTTTAAAAATAATCTATTTTATAGTCACGAACAAATAAAATAGCAATCACCTCATGTTTCGATCAATAATATGATTGAACTTCAAACAGTAGATAAATTATTAGAAAAGGTCCCACTAAATTTGGTTTCTTAATGGGTTGCATATGCTCATCTGGTGAATCGTTTTCAATGGTTGACAATAATTTTGAAAATTATCTACCGATTGAACTATATATTTTTTAATTATTAATTTTGCATTTTAATAAAAAAATTAACATGTAATAATTTTTTATATGAATAAATTAATGGATATAAAAGAGATTTGTATATTACCTATAGCTCGAGAAAACATTATTTAAAGATACAAAGGTAATTTTACCACCAAAAAGTTTAAGTCTTTTTAATCTTATTTTATAAAAGTAATAAAGGTTTTGGTTGAATTTATAATTTAACTTTACTTTAATATAATTTAATATTAAATTTAATTATATATTTTAAAAATAATCTATTTTATACTAGAATCAAAATCTGGTACGACAATTTGTTATAAAACTGATTTTATTCTTTTATTATCTTAATAAAATCTCAAATTAAACATTTGATTAAACAACCATAAAATTATATTGAAATAGAGGATCATTACACTACAATCAAGATTAGATGATTGTGTGAAGGAAAGTAAGGCAATACCAGGTTCATGACACTAGCACCCTAATGCTAAAAAAAGTAAATGATATTTCCATAAAGCATTCTTCAACCAAGATTTCAAAGACGAATCCAGTCTAAAGTTGACTTCATCGAAACAGAGTGAAATCCTAGCAAGTAGCAACTAAAGTATTGAAGGAGAAGAGACGTTTTCGAGATTTGGAGATTGCATGTACACTTAGAGAAGTCTGTCTTGAAGGATAGACGATGTACTGAGTTAGGTTGCACCCTAATTTCGGAGATAGTTTCTTCTTGGCTTCAATTCCAGCGAAGGAAGAAGATTTCCTCACTTCAGGTAAGTTGAAATCCAGCATCTCTTTATTACTCTTTAGGAAATCAGGATGTTGATTAATCTCCGGGTGCTGAATTTCACTATCTTTGCGAAGATTCAGGGTTTCTCACAGTGGCGACGGAGCGGAAGGCTTCACTGACCTTCTAGAGCAACTGAGATTAGCCACCAGACGTTCAGCATCCTCCTTTATAAACGGATATGTAATTATTCCTTAGGCTTCCTTTCATTAATTTTGAATTATCTGTCATAATCCTTAATTCTTCAAATGTTGTTTATGCTTTTCCTCGGGAATACAGTGTCATCAAGACTGAACAGCTAGCCATATCCTCCCTACTTCACAGCTATCTCCTCAGCGAGCCACAGCCTTCCTACTTTACAGCTACCTTCTAAGCAAGTCACAATCTTCCGGTAATCCTTTAGTTACTTCAGTTGTCCTTCATCAGCTGTTCCTATCCTTCACATAAGTAAACTTTTCCTTCCTTCCTCCTCTACGATTGTTAAAGCTATGGTGATGTGAGATGATTCAATTTTGCTAAATTCAGAATGAGTTTTATTTTCCGAATCATTTTGCTACTAGGTTGTTTCCGAATAACCTTATCTTCCACGCTTCCAAATTGTCCACAAAGGTGTGGTAACCTTAGTATCCACTATCCTTTTGGAACCCGTTTAGGATGTTATTACGATGATGAGTTTTTCATTAATTGTACCAACAACGTACCCGTCCTCCGAAACAATTATCCTATTCTAGATATATCAGTATCAAGAGGAGAATTTACTTCTAATTTAAAAGGTAGTATCAAATGCTATAAGAATGGAACGGAAACCTGGGATTTCAACCACTATTTTGATGATTCTATTTCAAGCAAGAACGTTTTTATTGCTGTGGGGTGTGAGGTTATCGCAGTTATTAGAGACCCATATGCCGCTAAATTCCATCTCCCTTGTGCTACAACTTGTCCTGCTGATAGGTTTAGGTCAACTGATGGGTCTTGTAACGGCAGAGGGTGCTGCGAGATTAAAGTCCCTCCAAATAACACTGGAGTCATTACTCAATTAGATAGCGGTGACCCATATAGATATCGCCCGCACTATCGAAAGTGTATTTATGCATTTTTGGTAGAAGAAGGAAAATATAAATTTTCATATGAAGATCTCTCATGGTCGGGGATACATAACTTACAAGAAAGTAAGTTCCCAGTTATACTGGACTGGCATATCGGAAACACTAGCTGCAAAGTAGCGCAGTCGAACGCGACTTCTTATGCGTGCAAGAGCCCTAAGAGTGAGTGTGTTGACGATTTGAGACATAACGGCGGTTATTTATGCAACTGCAAACATGGATTTCAAGGAAATGCCTATCTCCGTGATGGATGCCGAGGTAGTAAATCATATATTTAATTTAGTAAACATATTTCTCTTTCATCTTTAAATTTTGTGTTTTTTGTTTATATTATAGCAGAAGGAAAAAGAAGCTGGATTATATACACGGTCTTAAGTTTTGGTGAGTTTTAATTAAAAAAGTATGTCTGGGTTAGGGAAAAAATATCTCATTCTTTTCTTTTTAAGTTCTCTATAAGCAAGAAATAAGATAATTCTCTATCTAAGTTATATATAAATCATTGATTATTCAGGGTTTGCATTTTGTGTATTTGTAAGAATTGTTGCTTTACGTTGGTGTCGAACCCCTGAAGCTGAGGCCAGAGTTGAAGTTGAAGAAGACAGAGAGTCCTTAACTGACAAATTAAACGGTATCAAGATTTTTGAAGACTCTGAGATTAGAAATGCAACACAAGATTACAACACATTTGTGGGAAAAGGCGGATTCGGAACCGTATACAGAGGAAGCTTAGAGGATGGCACGCTTGTTGCCGTGAAGGTTCCGAAACAGGATAACAAAAGGGAGGCCATCTTGCAGGAGATTGACATAGTTTCACAGCTCCAGCACGAGAACATCGTGAAGCTGTTAGGGTATGTGGATATACCAATGCCTCTAATTGTATATGAGTACATTGAAAATGGAACGCTATCACAAAATCTTGAAGGAGACATTCGACCACTGGAATTGGGTTGGGTTCGAAGACTTAAAATTGCCGTGGGCGTAGCATCTGCAATATCTCACATGCACAACCTGCCCGAAAATGGAATTATCCACAGGGATATTAAATCAACAAACATATTATTAACGAATGATTTCATAGCAAAAGTTGCTGATTTTGGCCTCGCAAAGCGTATCCGTCAGAGCGACAGCAGAGTTGACACCGAAATGAAGGGAACCCATGGGTACATCGATCCAGAATACGCTTGTTCGAAGGAGTTGACCAGAAAAAGCGATGTGTATAGTTTCGGGGTCGTTCTCATTGAACTTTTAACAAGTGAAAAAGATTGTACGACACGCCACGCAAAACAAGAACTTGTAGATCATTTTCTCCAAGAAGCACAAAAGTATTATGAAGAAAGAGAAAATAATTCTGCAGAATCATATTCGACATCAAATTTCTTAGATATATCACTTAAGCTTGCTTGCAGCAAAACCGATCAAGATGCAATTATAGCCCTAGCCCGCGAGTGTGTTAGTAAAAGTGGAGTCGATAGGCCCGAGATGGAAGATGTGTATAATCGACTCAAATGTATATCCACGACCTACCAATAATTTGTAAGTATTTATAAATAAATTCAGTCGTCTTTTAATAGTATGATGCTTGACGATAAACGTTTTCATGTTAGCCTTTTGTTTGTTTTTTCAGTGATTTGGGCTTTTTTTGGTCAATGAAGTATATAAGAAAGCATCACTTGGTAAGTTTTGTTTTTTTTATTATAGAGATTTTTTTGTAAACTAGTGAAGCATCATAGTAATTGTGCCCTTATCAGGGGAGGACTTGTCCTTGTGGAAAGAGAGTGCATGAGGGACTGCCTTGTGATGTTCAAGTGCCCTTATGTGGTGCATCTTGTGAGAAAACTCTGCTTTGTGGTCTCCATAGGTGTCCTGGGAGGTGTCATCGTGGTTCCTGCGCTGAGACATGCAGGATTACGATATTCAAGTATTGCAGGTGTGGAGATTTGAAGAAACAGGTGCAACGCTCTTGCTTTTAATTGTCGTTTAGGCTAGTGGCACTAAAGGCCAGGTATTAAAGCTCGATGTTCGGTGGTATTCATTTGCAAGGCTCGGCTCAAAGTTGTACTTGATTTGCAAGCTCTCGACTTCAGCTTTATACCACAAGCTGAGCCTGTGAATTCATAAAAACATTCATAATTTAATACTTTTTGTGGTAAAAATAATTTTATACTTCAATATTGGATAAATCGTATTTTAATTTCAAGCCAAACACAAGTTGAGCCTACACGAACTGAAGCTTAATATAGATTTGAGTCAAATTGTAAAACTTGAAGTAGTTGTTTGTTAGCCCACCACTAGTTTACAATATTTTCGTGCTTTTGAGGTCATGAGGATTTCATTAAGAGCGCATTGTAATTGTATCCTTTAATAGGTTCCTTGCTATCGAGACTTGACATGTGAGAGAAAGTGTCAGAAAGTTAGAGATTGTGCACGCCATCCTTGTAAACGTCGTGGCTGCGATGGGGAATGTCTGCCATGTTCTGAGGTGCGTTTATTCACTAAGAGAGAACTTGGGATTGAAATTTGCTCGACTAACCCTAGTTTAGTAACATAAGCTTACATCAAGGCCTTCTTTGATAGAGGAGTCCAATTTTTAGAAACAATTTGATCTTAATCGAGCTTCAAGCTGGTGTTTTTTCCATTTGAGCTTCACCTGGAGTGTCTATGCATGATACTCGAACCTAATCTACTGCATCATGAGTCGCGAGGCAGGGGTGCCCTACTTGGCACGGAGAAGATTCAAAAGCCTCCTAGATGCCGCAAATTATGTTCCATACCTCGTTTGTGTAGACATAGCTCAACCTGCAAGGTAATAATTAGCTGGTATTACATTATCTCCAGGGCAAAATAATATATTCAATGCATAGGAAAACCTGCTTTGGCTTGTCCTATTCGAGTGTATTGGAATCAATGACACATAAATATTTTGTTCCAGCCACACAGGTGCCATTACGGGGCTTGCTCCCAATGTCGGTTAGCTTGTGAAGAAGAATACCCATGTGGGCAAAAGTGCAATCTAAGGTTTGTTCTGATTTCAACTATCCAAGTGAAGTTACTCCTGGTTCACCATGTCCTCCTTGTCCAGAACTTGTTTGGAGATCATGTCTTGGCCAGCACCATGGAGCGGAGAGGATGGTTTGTTCTGATTTCAGTTTTGGTTTAGTTAATGCGGCCTTCCTCGTTTTGTTTGGTTTTTCTAATTTTTTTTGGATTTCTTCTTGTTGCAGATGGTCTGCTCAGATAGAGTACAGTTTTCATGTGACAATTTGTGCGGAACTCTTCTTCCTTGCAGCAACCACTATAGTACGAAATACTGTCATGCCTTGAACAGCCGGCTTCCATCCTCTAGTCTAGACAAAATAAGCGAATCCTGCGAAAGGTTTCATCTTCCTTGCCAAAAGGTTGGTAATGTTATTATAGTTTTGTCTCATTTAGGCTCTATTTATACAAATAGCCTCATAAGGTTCAAACAAAACCTCATAGCGTGCACAAAAAAAAAAGATGAGACATGTGATTCTATTTGTGTTTTTTTATCTTCCATGTCTTATCCTTTTAAACTCTTTTTCAGGAAAGAAGACCTGCCTGTCAGCATCCATGTCAAAATAAATAACAAACTGAAAAAATAAAAATAGGTCCAAGTAATTTTGATTGGAGAAGTTCAAAATCTTATAATAAACCACTATAATTTGTAATTTAAGTCACCATGTCACCTTCGAATTGCATCTATTTTAACATATTATAGAACAAATTTGCAATTTCAGTCCACAAGCAAAGATAATCTATTGAGTTCTTTTCAAGCTGGGTTTGTATGATCTTATAACTCTAATCGATCAATATTACTTATGAAGACCGCTTGATCGGAGATCCTACTTTTTCTGTTTATTAAAGGAAAAGGAGCTAGAAACAAAGAAAAACCACACAAAAACGGAGGACGAAGCGTGATGGAGTTAAAGAAGGGAAACAAATCTCAAGAGTGCAGGTATATTCCCTCTCAACATGAAATCAAGCTTTTGCAGGATTATTTAATGCTTATCACTATGATATTTTTTCGGCAGAAACTTGTTGATACTATAAAGTGGCTGCTTCTACTTGTCGTTCTGGTGGCTGGTTTAATTGCAGTAACATATTTTGGTTTCAAAGGTATCTTGTGGTTGTCGGATTGGATGAATGAAATTGAAGAACACCGGAAATCAGAGATGTATCAGCGGATTTGAGTAATTCAAGTATTTTTTATAACAGTTTTTTGTCACACCTAAATTATAAACCTTGTGAACTCCTGGAACCATACATGGAACAAAAAACATGCTTTACTGTATAGTGTATACTTTTTTATCTTAATGTTTCCTTTAATATCACGTGGAAAGACATTGAAACTGAATTTTTGCATTAGAAAACTTAAGGACTATTAAGAAAGTAAAAATCAGGTATGCTTTAGAACTTCTTTTGTGTGGACCTGGGTTGATCTACCTCTTGCTCATGTTTTACATAGTCCCGTCTATTCATAAACGATCTTCTGGAAGAAATAAACCTTGAGCCAATCAAATTAAAACTTAAGTTTCATTATCTCCATTAGTTTTTCTTAGCATCTGTCTTGGAGATCGATAGTGAGTTTGAATCTGATTTTTTTTTATCATGATCTCAAACAGATCTATTTTTATTTGGAATCGGCTCTCCATCAAAATATTTCAAAATTCTGTTTTATCCCCTGTCGAAGTTTATGGTTATTGAATCCATTCTTATCATTTTCCAATAACAGATTGTTAATCAATATTCTTTTTGGTAATTTTTATTATTGACAATAAAAAGGCAGTCTACAACAATAATATTATTAGTAATTATTGAAAAGCCATAAAAAAAAAAATAATTTTTACTTTGAAAAAGATTCTTTTCTTCAAAGAAGATTGTGGTGGATTATAAGTATATAATATTCGTCACCATCCACAACATGATGCGGTTAAAATCCCATATTTCTTTGAGAGAATCTTGTGATTGTTCTAGAACAATTAGAAAAAGATATTTTTACTAGAAAGAATTTAGTCCAGATGTAGAATATTCATCAAAAAGTTTTCGCAACTTAATCATGATGGAATCATTAAAGATTTGACATTTTCAAACTATTCTGAACTGTAACACTAAAACCTCCATTTTAAGAGGTATAGTCCAAAAACCTTTAAATCAAATCTACTCGAGGAATCTTCAATTTTAACGACGTGTGTGTATATATATATATATATATTTGATATCTATTAATAAAATTGCAATACGATGGAAAATCTGGCGTATCTAGCTGACATTTAAACTCCATTCAAACAATTTACTAATAAATTTTATCGTTCCAAAAATTGTGTCTACATTACTAGTGATTCTACTGAAAAAATGAAGCTAATATAAAACGATAGAATAAGAGAAGGTAAAGACAAAAGATTCACAGTGGTTTGACAATTTGCCTACATTCACGTTCATCTGCAATATTGTTATTTCTTCATGTTCAACAATGACAATAATATACAAGAGTAAGACTCTCGAGAGAAATAATGTTTACAGCAAACTCCAAATTCCAGACCTCACACAAGACTCTTCCAAGATAACTCTATATTCTTCTGAAAAATAAATATACTAAGCATCTTGTCTCTCTTCATCTCTATTGCACATTCATAAAATCTATTTATCCTCTTTGAAGTCCCAAATGACATATTTATAATACTTGATGTCAATCTCTCTCCAAAACATAATGTAACAAACTTCTAATACAAATAGTCATTTATGTTGTATCTAGAAGGACCTGATTCTTTTTCGAACATAAAATATATCTAACCACCGTAACTAAAATCTTATACCAATACTCACACCCAAAAAACCTAAGTCTAGTCTGATAGCCTCTTGGAATGTGTAGACTTTGTCTTATCTGATATCATTCCGACCGAAGCAGTTTTCGCCTCATACGTAGGCCCTTAGGCCTATAACCTTATTCGGCTTTACAAATGTCTGCCTAACGAAACAACCAATGCTTTTGTTGATAGACTCATGTCTGATGGCTTCCTGAAAGATGGCCTTGCTTGGTTTGACCAATTGTTTCCTAATCGAAGCAACCAATATAACGAATAATATGATTCTGGTTGATGCAGTTGCTCGACTATACCAAAAGCTTCACGGTCGATGCAGCCAATACCTTAACGAAGCAATCGATGCATCGAAAATTTCTATGCCGATATAGTCGATGCCTCGGCGAGCCTAGGCCAATACAATCGATGTCTATACTGATTCAATAGATGCATTTAAACAGCAAATCTTCAATCACTTATGCTTTAACCACCAAGTCATAACGATACTATTAGAAATTTTCACCTTGGTTTTGACTTCAAAAACCTTTAGACACAATTGTTACAACTCTTTCTGCCTCCAATAGGGGCTTGAGATACTTCATATATGAACCAAGTTCAAGCAATGCTTGAATTTGTTCTTTGTCAACGGTTAATTAAATATATTTGTTGAGTTGTCACTCGTATGAATATTCTCTAATATAATATCTCTATTTTCAAGAATACTTCCTACAATATGAAGCTTAACATCAATGTGCTTAATCCGTTCGTGAAATACATGATTCTTTGAACAATGTATTGCACTTTGGTTATCACAATGCACCATAAGAACTTCCAGTTGAACCCAAGTTCCTTCAGCATTTAACAATATAGCTTTATTTATTGCTTCAATAACAAGAATATATGCATCTTTTGTAAATGATAATGCTACTATGTGATGAATATTCTCTTTTCAAATTACAACACTACCAAACAACACAACAATTATCTAGTCAAATATTATTTAGTGTACATACAATAACCGTAATCAAAATCAACAAAACCCTCAGCATCTTTTGATCCCAACCCATCCTCTTCAAACATCAGTCCCAGACTAGTAGATCCCTTAATATACCTTATAATGCACTTAAAACCTACATATGTTCCTTGGATGACCTTACCATGATGGTCACCAAGCTTAAATGATAAGTCAAATCAGGTCTACTAAAGACCATGGTATACATAATACTTCTCACAATATTGGAATAAAAATATCTTCCATTTTTTGAATCTCCGCGTCTCCAGAATCAATCTCTAAAGAGATTAATTTAAAGTGT
This sequence comes from Limnanthes douglasii subsp. nivea, assembly GCA_036936605.1. Classification (NCBI taxonomy): domain Eukaryota; kingdom Viridiplantae; phylum Streptophyta; class Magnoliopsida; order Brassicales; family Limnanthaceae; genus Limnanthes; species Limnanthes douglasii. The sequence goes on along the minus strand of JAUPFV010000002.1, from coordinate 106,899,254 downwards.
TGAGCAATGAGATAAGTAACTAGTTTCGCCAATGTCATACCAAAATTGTCAAGCACATTCTTCAGATAACCTTTCAGTAGCAGAAACAAAGTTCTCATTTGTTTATCTTTAGTTATCTCAATCCCAAGAATCTTCTTGGATGAGCCCATGTCTTTCATTTCCAACATGCTCCTTGACATTTCTTTCAATGACTTAATTTATGTCTTTGTCTTTGCTAGTAATCAACGTATCATCTACATACAATAATACATATACATTGGCAGAAGTGGATTTGTTTCACATATGCACAACTGTCATAATTACTTATTCCATAATGTATATTATAGTGAAGGAGATTGCTTCAAACCATATAATGGTCTATTAGAGAGACATACTAGATCACTCCTTCCCTTGTTTAGAAATCCTTCAAGATTATTCATGTGGATGATTTCCTCAACGGTCCCGTTTAGGAAAGTTGTATTGATGTCAATCTGGTCCAACTCCATATAAAACTTGGCAAGCATTACAAGTAGGATCATGGCTGAACTATGTTTCACTACATGAGATAATATCACACTGTAATCTACATCTTCTTGTTGATTTAAGCATATAACAACCAACCTAGCCTTGTAAATAGCCTATTCAACCCCATAAATTTTTTCTTTCTTTTATAAATACACTAAAAATCAACGAATCTCTAACCTTCAGGTTTGTCTACCAGATCCCATATGTTGTTCTTGTAAAGTAAATTCATTTCCTCTTTCATTGCACGAGCCACTCGACTTTATCTTCACTTTGTATTTATGCCTGAAGTTCTCAGACTTGGAGTGAATAACCTCAAATATCACAACCAATGCAAAAGCTGTCAGTTCAGCACATCCGAACCTTTGAGGAGCTCGAATGACACGTGTAGTCATGTAACTTGTTATCTGGTAGCCATGTTGAGCCTGGCTACCTTGCCAACCAATACAATATTTTTGTCTCGGTGTATTAGTTGGCTAGGATCCTATTGAGCCATAAGCAGGTTCAAATCCAGGTGAATCTATTTGAATCTAAAATATATATTTTCTATCAAGTTGGGCTTGAGGCATTTCACCATCCAAATTAGGATACTCATTGTAATTGAATGTTACATCTCTTCTGATCATACTCTTGTTCTAACCTTATTCGAGAAAACATAACTTGTAACCCTTGATACGTTCGGATACCCATTGAATAATCACTTCAGGACTTTTGGTTGCAACTTGTTATGTATGATGTGTACATATACAACACAACCAAATACACTCAGACTTGAGTAATCGAAAAGAATTTTTATATCATATTTCTTGTGGAGTCTTCAAGCCAACCGTAGTAGATGAACATCTTCATATAAGATAACATCCAGTCATTAATAATTTTACCCAAAAATGTCTCAAGAGCTTAACAATCACTAATATGCACCTCACCTTCTCAAGAATTGGTATGTTCATTCTTTCCACTAGGCCATTCTGTTGTGAAGTGTCCCGTACAATTATATATCGAGCTATCTCTACAGCTTTGCAATAATTAACAAATTCATTTGCACATAATTCAAGACCATTATCTGTCATGAACTTCTTTACTTCTCTGCCAATTTATTTTTCAACCATAATCCTCTATTGCTTGAATTTATCAAAAACATTTCCCTTTAACTTCACGAGATAAATCCATAGCTTCATTAAGTAATCATCAATAATCGATGAAAATTATATGTTCCCTCCACAAGAATTAACCATTGAACCCCCTAGAGATCAACATGAATGTAGTCAAGGTTTCCCTTTGTTCTGTTCATATCTTACAAACTTGAATATGCTACTTTTTTCATACACACATGATTGACAGCATTCCAAAACAATCAGTTTATCTTTTCCGAACAATCATTGCTTATGCAACTCTAACAATTTCATTTCACTTACATGTGTCAACCTTCTATATCATAGGGTTGTACCATCTACTGGTCCCTCAGATAAACTAGTCAATGTACCTATCATAGTATCTACGATCAAGTAATAAAGATCATTTGATAATTTTTCCTTCATTATAGTCATGGCATCTCTAAAACTTTTCATGTAACCATTTTTAAATTTGATTAAACAAACTAAATTGTCTAATTGTGCTAAGGAAAATTAGATTTCTTCTTGAATCGGTAACATCCTCACATGAGTCAGAATCTTGATCACATCCATCAAATATTCAAATCTTTACAAATCCAATTCCAGCTATCTTGCAAGCCTTGTTATTACCAAGTAACATAGTGTCCGCATTTTTCTCTTCAAATGAGTAAAATCAGTCCATACATAGACTTATATGGAAAAAAAATTGAGAATCCAGAATCCATTCTCTTTAGCCTTGATTTGAAGAGTGCAGAGTCATATGCTAAAAAATCTACAAAAATATCTTTGTTTCCTCAATATTCATGACATTCTCTTCTGAAATGACAAAAATTATTGCAATAGTGACATATATCTTAGTTTTCAAATCATATAAACAACGATTATATGATATTCTAACTGTAATTGATCAATATTACTAATGAAAACTGTCTGATAAAAGATCCTACCTCTTTTGTTTATTAAAGAAAAAGATCCGAAAACAGAGAAAGACACACAAAAAATGCGTGACCGTGTTAAAGAAGGAAAATAAATCCAAAGTGTGCGAGTAAATTTCTTATTTTAAATCTTCAATTTATATATGAAATAAAGTGCTTAAGTTATTCTTTCATTTGATCCAGTTAATTGAATTTATTTTATCTAAAAACTATTTTACATTGATTATTTGGTTTTGATTTAGTTTTACATACTCATAATATTAAAGAGAAAAATTAAATTAAGATTTATATAAAAACTTGAAAAAATAATTCTAAATATAAAGCATATCTAACATTTTGAAACAACATAAAAATGGAATTTTATAACACAGATATTGAGATCTAAACTTTTTTTTCTCTCCCTCCTCCACCTATTTAGGGTTAAGCGAGTGCAACCAAATACATGAAACATGCATATAAGAGATCTCAAATTCTAAAAAGATAAGCTTCAGTAGTGTTACCTCGACCGGTACTTCTATAAACGAGAATCATATCCATAAAACCCAAAATATAGTGCATAAAATCATTGATATAGGACTGAAATAGAAAAAACACAGTAACCACTCGAAAATCAAGTAGGCTAAAATATGACCAAGATAAGAAAAATGGTGTTATCGTAGGCTAAGACATTGGAGAAAGAGAGAGGAAGTGATGGACACCTCTTGAAACCATTGTGGACAACTATTATGGAAAGAAGAGCAGCAATCGTTGAAAGAGAGAATACTATAAATATCAAGAACAAAAGTGTCATGTGTTTCTGGATGCATAACGAGCGAGACCCCACAACATTGCTCATCGGTGACAGATTTGCATTGGCTAGATAATTTTATAGGAAGAAGTTCTATATTTTAAAAAGAACGTTATTGAGAAAAATTGCAGCAGATCGCTACTAATTTTAGAGAGAGCGATACTAATCCAAGAGAGCACATAGAAATAAAACTCTTACATTACTGAGAGGTTTAGATAAACATAGTCTCTCAACTATCCCATTGTTTTTTCTTTAGTCATTCGATTGCAAAATCACCAGTAAGGGTCTCTAAGCTTGGAAAAATCTATAATTAAGTCTATCAACTTGCAAAATCTAAAAATTAGTCCATCAAATTGATAAAATCTATAAATTTAGTCTATCGTGAATGGTTTTTATTAGTTTCAAGGACTAAATTTATAAATTTTATCAGGTCTAAGGATTCTCACCAAATTTTTTGAAGTTGATTGACTAAATGAAAGGAAACATGATAGTCGGGAGACTATTCACTGATTTAAGCCTTACCAAGAGAAAGAAAAACGATTTCTTTACATTGCTGAGAGAGAGAGAGAGAGAAAAGAGTGGCCAGTTTGTATTGTTGAGAAAAACGATATGCTTACATTACTGAGAGAAAAAAGTGATACTATACTTTATTTTAAGAAAGCAAATTGTTTACATTGTTGAATTTTATGTTTTCTTGTAGATTCGGTCATTTTTTACGAACTAAAAGCTATGATATTTTTCAGTGGTCATCAACTTTAACGTCGATGATTGATATTATAAACGGTCTATACAAGATGAGGAACCAATTTGAGTAATTGTTGGGAACAACCAACGTTAATTTAGCCGGTATCATAACACTAGACTTACAACAATCGTTCTATTAGAATGCATCATTTCACTTGCTTGTGTAGGAACTCCGCTCCCTTGCGTGAGAACTCTGACCCCTTTTCAAAATCTACGAGGAAGAGTTCTTTTCCTTTTATATAAAATGACTGATGGTGTTATGAAACATTTACGTATCGATTGTGCATTGTTTTTCAAAAATCTAGCACGTGTTCATGATATGATTTATTTTGTTTAGTGCAGGATGCAGATACAGTAATAGATAGCTTACATTTGGAAGTTGGACGACCACATAATTTTATTTTATCCAATGGCTCTAAAAAAGAAGATATTTTCCGCATGGACTATGGTAAACCATTTCTTGTACACATGTTCTATGTGTGCTTCGTCATTGGTCTCCATGACAACAAGTACGAGTTTATATAATTTTTATTTCAATTTCTCGATTGTCGATAAATCAGTACAAATTATTATATCTACCATCTTCCAATGATCGTGGAAAAAGTTAAAAAAGTGCATATAAGTATCTACTTATAAATTTGAAGATGTTCTGCGAACAAAGTATATCGTGCATAGCTCGTATTGTACAAGCACAAGGTATACAGTCCGCAACTATCATTGTTTGGGTAAATTCTACATCGGACACTTTATTTTTTAGCTTTCCGTACATATTGTCAGAGAATTTATGTAGGGATAACACTCCACGTTTTTTCAAATGAGACTTTAATTTCCTTGTGTTGCAATTCGACCAAAGTATGCACTTTCAAGAAAAATGACTCAAAATTACATTTTCTCGTACCAAAGAAATGCTTGAGGATGGCATGAGAATTCTCCACACGATTAGACCAAATTTTTTCTTCTAAAGATGTTTCTCATTCATCTCATTCTATTTTGATCCCTGAAACATTCATCCGAAAACAAAACTTAAACCCTCAATCTTAACCTGACTTTTCAGATTCTCTATAGATCAAAGTCTTAAAATGATCATACTTCTGTGACTACATCTCTCTAAATGTCTAAATAAACCGAACTAAACAAAATAAATACAAAATACAAGAAATTAGAACCCAAAAACAATAGTTGTGGATTAAAACAAAAAAAATCCAAAAATAAATATGTTAAAACTTTCCTCACTAGTTTCAATACTCTGGTTAGGTCTTTAAATATTCAAAATAAAAACTAATAAAAGAGATAATTCAAAAATGTGATTCTGATTTAAAAAAAATAGAGGATCAATGCATATCTATGTCATGACTGATGCTTAAATGAGCCTAAAATGACACGATGTCGATATGAAATTTTAAAATATGGCACAGTCTTATCACGTTATACCCCATGGATGGTATTATGTTGCATAATAATAGTGCATTGGTGGAAGTCACATACACGCCGCATCAAGACACATGAGCACCACGACGACTTGAAATATTTCAAAATAAATAAATCACGTTTCCAAGTATAAATTAGGGATTAGATTTTAATAATTTGTTTTAACTTCCATTAATCATGATCTACTCATTAACTCAGTTATCCTTATTAATACCTAAATATATTATTTTAAAAATATTACATATAAACATAAATCCTAAATCACAAAAGCATTTTGCTAATGAAGTTTTTTCTCAATCTCTCATAATTTTTACTACAATTGGATTAAGTAAAATAACAGAAGTTTTAAACAAATCTTCATAACCAAATAGTTTGGCTATGATACTATTTTTTTACATTAGAGATCAAAACCTTTAATATTTAAATAGAAAAATAAACATAACTTATTAATAAAAAATGTAAAAAAAAGGAAATGTATACTTGCAGTCATCTTTTGTGATTTTGTAGATGATAAAGATTTAATGTTTTGGGACTGTAAATCTTCTAGTGGAACATGAATGGTTATTTTATATGCTAGTCTAAAGTAGAAGCTACCAAAAACCCTTGATGGATGAAGCGACATAACTTTGAGTGAGAAGTTTAATAGAGTCGGAAATCTTCGAGGGTGATCTCTTTGAGAGGGTCAGAAATCTTCGAGGTCAAGTAAAGAGGATTCTTCGAGATTCTTCGGGAAATAAAAGGAACCGAAATGGTAAAGATAAAATAAATAATATTATGGAAATATGAAATGGTCAGCTGATAATAGCATATATTGCTTATTGATTGATCAATTCGTTATTCAATCCGAGCCTGAGATTTCCGCCACTTAATAAGGATTACATGTTCAGTCAAGGACGTAATTTGAGGCAACCAATTTTATCTTAAAAAATACTCTCCGGACATTTCTCTTTGCGCTTTGATATCTCAAAAATGGAAAAATATGATGGGAGCCAAGATCCCAATAACCATCTTGAGAAGTTTAAGAATTTCATGATGAGTTTTGATGATGATGACATATTACTGTGTAGAGATTTTTCTCAAACCTTCAAAGATAGCACCCTGAAGTGGTATAATAGATTACCGTAGGGGTCGATCTAGAACTTTGACATGTTCTGAATGGCCTTCCGAAGATAATTTAGGAGAAGCAAAGATCTCTAAGGAAATAAGGACACTATAATCCATTGCTAGAACACCCCAATGAATCTTTAAACGATCATACCCAACGATTTGTGAATGCCAAAGATGGATGGCTTATTGTTTCAAACAAGTAGCTATAACTGCACTTAGGTAAGGACTGTTAGATGGTGAGTTGGCTGATGCAGTTACCCGTAAGAAAGTAATGACTTGGGATGGTTTGTTAAACCAAGTAGGAAATCAAATCACCTTGGAAGAAACTAAGATATTGAGACAACCTCATCAACTTAGACCTACCCGTTCCAACTCTCTTCAAACAACTTTATAGTCCCAAACAAGTGTTAACAATCGTCCAAAGAATTCCATACGGGGTTCTTATCGACCTAGATCAAGTCAATATATAAAAGTACCACAACTGAGACCTAGAGAAAATCAGTGGAGTCAACCTGCTCATTTTGCAGAACTATGTGAAAATGTTGATCACAGACTCAGAAAGCCAGTTTTGAGAAGGGTGAGTTGTAACTGACTCAGATGGTTGATCACAGAAAAAACCTTTCAGAAATGGAAACTCCCTTTCATTGAATATAACATTCCTAGACACATAAACCTTATTTTTAGGATCCAAGAAAATATACCCCTTATGTTGTGGACTATAACCCAAAAAGATACACTTAGTAGTATGAAATTGAAATTTTTGGGACTGATAGGGCCTTAGACATGAGTAGCAGGCACATCCAAACGTTTTTAGGATAAAGTAGTTGGGTGCTTTGTGATATAGGACTTCATAGGGTGATTTGTGAGACAGAACTGTGGTAGGTAATCTGTTGATAAGGAAAGTGGCTGTTTGAAATGAATGAACCCAAAACCTATATGGTAACCCATACTGAGCTAAGAGAGTTAGCCCAGTCTCCACCAATGCCTATGCTTTCTCTCAGCCCTGCCATTTTGAGCTGAAGTATATGGGCATGACCTCATAAGTATAAACCCTTGTTCTTAGGCAAAAGAGTGAAGTGGTCTGTATTCACCACCCCAATCACTCTGAACAACTTTGATTGATCTATCAAATTGTTTTTCAACCAGTATTTTGAAGGTTTTGAAGGTGTTAAACAGCTGACTTTTATCCTTTAGGGGGTAGAAACAGGTGTATCTTGAATGATCATCAATGAAAATGATATAGAGCTGTATCCCTGTGTAGAGAAAACATGAGAAGGGCACCATACATTTGTGTGTATGAGGTACATAATATTTCTTGCATAGGATCTAGACACAGAATAAGGCAAATTGTGAGACTTTCCTAATTGGCAAGCCTCACAAAAACTAATTTCATTCTTCCAAGTAGTACTGAGATTACAAAATTTTAGAACAAAATTCAGAGTGTCTATGGATGGATGGCCAAATTTCATATTCCATCCATCTTTTAGGGAATTAGAAACATCAACAGGAACATTAGAAATAAAAGCCTGAGGTGAACCATAAGGGGTCTGCCTTTCTTGTGACTTAGGATAGATGTCCAATCTATATAACTCATTCTCAGACGTCCCTCTGAGAAGAGTAGTCCCTGTTTTCTTGTCCTTCACAAAGCAAAAACGACTATGAAACTCAACAAAAACTCTGTTATGGTTAGTCAATTGAGAAACAGACTAGTAAATTCTTGTCATTCACAAAGCAAAAACCACTATGAGGGTACATGTAGGATGTTAGACAGATAGATATGTGTTTTAGTGCTAGAGTAGAGTTTAGAGTTACCAATATTTTTTATGGGAAGTTTTTTACCACTACCAACCAGAACGCTCTTGGTACCTGTATATTCAGATTTCTGGGTTAAAAGTCCTGAGTTGCCTGTGACATGGTGACTAGCACCACTGTCAGCAAACCATCCATTGTCACCTGCACTGTCCTGAGTAGTGATGTAGGCTGCTTGATCACCTTCACTCTTGGCTTGCTCTGTTGGTGTGTTTCCCATCAAAGAGGGATCATCTCTGTAGTAGCATACTGGAGCTGAATGTGCATATCTACTACAGATTTGACAAGTGGGTTTGTTCTGAAAAGATCTGCCTCCTCTCCCTCTGTAGAACTGACCTCTGCCTTTAGAACCACCATAAAACCCTCTTGGGTTGTTGTTGTGTTGTTGTTGTTTTCCATCTGCCTTTTGAGTGAAATTCACTGAGGCTAAGCTGACATTTGACATGTTATTTTGAATACTCAAGAGTTGTTCAAGTCTGCTCTCAAACGTGAGCAGAATTGTTTACAGGTCCAACCAACTGAGATCTTCTTTATTAGTTAAGCTTACCATAATAGGTGTATACTCAGAGTCCAAACCAGCTAGGACTTGAGTGATTATGTCGTCCATAGATATACCACACCCAGCAAGCAGTAGGTTATCAGTTATGGACTTCCTTTTCTTAAAATAGTCAAGCATTGAGGTATTACCTTTACGAGTTCTCTGAAACTCAGACTTGAAGTAGGTAATTCTGGCTCTAGTTTGTGAGCCAGATAGCCTGCTTGCAGCTTCCCAGAGATCCTTTGCGGTCTCTTCTTCCATCAACTGAGCTGCTACGTCAGGGCTCATGGTTGAATAAAGCCAACCAAGAAGAAGTTGATCTTTAGCGATCCATTCTTCATGTTCAGGGTTCTCAGTTACATTACCTTCAGAATTAGTGATGAACTTCCCTGGACATGGTTTATCCCCTGTAATGTATCCTCCTAGTTTAAATCCTTTAATCATAGGAAGAACCATAGTCTTCCACAATAGGTAGTTCTTCCTGTCAAGTCTGACATTATGATTGTTGTTGCTGCTCATGGCATGCAAGTGCGAGTTTTTAGTGCTGCTGGTGAGACTGCTTGGAAGAACAGATCCTAGAGAATCACAGCTCAGAGATGAAGATTCCGGATTACACATTGACGACTTAGCTGCTCTAATACCAAGTCAGATTTGAGAAGAAATAAAAAGGATAGATTGGGGAAGAGTTTTTGTGATTTTTGTATAATTTCTTCCTAAAACTTTGTGATTCACACTGGTGCCTTTTATGCACAGTTAGAGCAACAATGGAGAATCTTTTCTCTTACAACAATATTATAAATTAGGTAGTACAATTTGTTATAGTTGATTCCTTTGAATGTGTGACCTATTATTTGTGCATTGCTTGAATAATACCAATTTGTCACACAATTATCGTGTGACAAAAGAGACGCCGGGTTTAAGTGAGTCGAGTCTAGTGGGTCAATTCGATCCATGCCCGAGTCCGATTGAGCTAAGAAACGACCCTGGAGGAGTCGTTTCTTTAGAGAGAGAGAGAGAGTGAGACTGGTTTCGGTCCAAATCCCTAACCAGCTCCTCCTCCTTCACCCTTTCATCTCTCTTTCGCCGTTCTTCACCAACATCGCCGGTGACAGATCTACGAGGAGCTGTTGCTTCATTCTTGACACTGTTCGATGAAAATCCTCTGAGAAATGTAGTGTCGTGGACGTCGATGATTACTGGTTATGTTCAGAATGGGAACCCACATGAAGCGTTCTCGGTTTTTAAAGAGTTTCTGGTAGAAGAAAGGGATGGTGGTGGATGCGATGAGGTGTTTGTTGATACAGTCGCTATGGTCTCGGGTCTTTCTGCTTGTTCTCGTTTGTGTTCCAGAAAAATGACCCAATCTGTTCATGGGTTTGTGGTAAAGAGACGATTCTGTTGGCATGTCGGTGTTAATAATACTATGTTGGATGCTTATGCAAAATGTGAGCAGTGAGGTGTGGGCTTGGCACGTAAAGTGTTTGATGCAATGGTTGAGATGGATGATGGTACTTTCAATTCAACGATTGCTGCATATGCACAAAACGGTATGGCTACTGAAGCATTTGAGGTTTTCTACAATATGGTCACGAAGGGTGAAGCGAAAGTTCAATGCATTTAGGATATCTGTGGTGTTGTTGGCTTGTGCACATTCTGGTGGTTTGAGAGCTGGAAAGTGTATGCATGATCAGATTGTAAAGATGGGTTGGGAAGAGAACGTAGTTGTTGGTACCTCTGTCATTGATATGTATTGCAAATATGGGCAACTGGAAATGGCAAGAAAGGCCTTTGAATTTATGAAGGGGAAGAATCTGAGGACGTGGACTGCCATGGTTGCTGGATACGGAATGCATGGTCGAGCTAAGGAAGCTCTGGACGTCTTCTACAAGATGATGCGGACTGGGGTGTGAGACCAAATTACATAACTTTACGTGTCAGTCCTAGCTGCTTGTAGTCATGCTGGTCTTATAGAAGAAGGCTGGCATTGGTTTAATGACATGAACAGATTTGACGTTGGAGCACTATGGCTGCATGGTTGATCTGCTAGGTAGAGCTGGGTATATTAAAAATGCTCATGATCTGATAGAAGGAATGAATATAAAACCCGATTTAGTTGTCTGGAGTTCACTTCTTGGAGCTTGCAGGATTCATAAGAATGTTGAATTTGCTGAAACTTCTGCATATAATTTGTTTGAATTAGACCCAAGTAATTGTGGATCTTATGTAATACTCTCGAATATATACGCTGATGGTGGAAGGTGGGATGATGTATAGAGGATTAGAATGCTTATGAAGAATCCAGGGTTAGTAAAACTGCCGGGCTTCAGTCTAGTTGATCTAAATGGTAAAGTTAATTTGTTATTGGTTGGAGACAAAGAACATCCTCAACATAAGAAGATTTACGAGTTTCTGCAGGAAATAAGAGTGAAGCTCCAGAAAGTTGGTTGTATGTATGTGCCGAACATGTCATCGGTTCTTCACGATATTGATATCGAAGAAAAGGAAATGACATTGAGAGTTATCAGTGAGAAACTAGCTGTTGCCTTTGGAGTCATGAACGGAGTTCCTGGTGCGACAATTCAGGTCACTACAAGATCTGGTGCGACAATTTGTTATAAAACTATATTTTATCTATCTTCTTAATAAAATCTCAAATTAGACATTTGATTAAATCGCCATAAAATTATATTGAAATAGAGGATCAGTACACTACAATCAACATTAGATAATTGTTCCATATATATATATTCATCAATTTGTATACGAACAAAATTTATTAATCATTTAAAGCTGTGAATAATTTTAATTTGGCTTTATCAAACTATTACCGACCTTAAGTACTAGGACTCTTTAAATAAATAGACAATTAATAAAATCTCAAATTAAACATTTGATTAAATCGCCATAAAATTATATTGAAATAGAGGATCAGTACACTACATTTGAAATTGAAATAGATGAAGAATTATCATTATTTACCTTATCGGATGAAGAATTATCATTATTTACCTTATCGGAAGAAATGAAATTTTTATCAATTTCTCTGGATATCTCTTTATCCACATTGATGAAAAAATGGTTTTGAAATATTCTCATAGTTTGAAGCAACATCTCAATAAACAATTTTCTTTTTTATCCCATAACTGGTAGTCAATTTAAATTACTTTAGTAATTGGTTAATACGATTGACATCAAAACGTTGGGTGTGCTCGAGCATACCCAAACGATCTTCGAGATCTTTACTAACACAGATGTTGTTCTTTATTTAGACCTTGAATCAAAATAATGAGGCTTCAAAAAAGTGCTTCTTGTATCTACGTAGCAGGAATTAAGGGTTTGATACCAAAATGATGCATCATAATGATAAAAAGAAAAATTGATAGATAAATGATAATCCAAGGATAATATGAACTCAAAAGTTCAGCAAATATAAATTTTTTAATTTTAATTCAACAAAAACCGTCTAAATTTTAGTGCATGTGCTTTATACATGAGATGTTCAAAATCCTAATCAGAGTGCAATGAAAGAATGAAAGAAAGTAATTATCTTACACTAGAATTAAATGAGATATTGAAACAATGATTATATTTGATTTGATTATAAAAATGTTTTAAAATATTTAAAAATTAATAAAACACAGAAAAATAGACTTTTAGGTCCCTAAAACTTAGAATTTTGGCCCAAAATTGATACTCGAGTCCGCAATAAGGCCTATTTACGTCTGATACCCGCGGCACTCAAATCTAATACTTTAGTCACCAATAAGGCCTATTTACGTTTGTCCAAAACAACTACATAGTTGTGGGTCATCTCGCCTACATGAGCACTATACCATAGTCATTAAAAATACATAAATAAATGAGTTGATTTAAAGAGAGGACATATAGTAAGTCATATATAGTTAATTTACTTTTACAGATTGTTAATTAATTTAGTGAATTTTAATCACTAAATATAAAAAGTCGTCTAACAGAACCTAATTCATTATTTGTGTATAAAAAATCTAAATCTGCATCTTTCTTTTTTTCATCTTTAAAACCCTAATCCAGTGTTCTAAATTAATATTTCCATTACAAGTTTGTCTCCATACTTCAGAGACATATAAGAAAACGCCTTGCAGAACAGTAGAAGAATTCTAGTCCATTCTTTATTATGGAATAAAATCATATTATCTTCGTCTAATGAACAAAATGAACAAATTTTCAAACATGTAAAACAATAAGTATCTTATGTTTTAATGTTGTACATGTTTAGAACAAAGAGATTAATCCTTCAATGCTTTAAGAATTTATGGACCTAACACTATTTATTATTAATAGTTGGTGACGTAACGATCTAATCACTTCATAGTTTGGAGATGGATACATTTCGATTAAGTCTAAACACATATCTAATTCAATTTGAAGAAACAATTTAATTGAATGTTAGGGTTATAGAACATAAAACACATGTTTAAGATTGATTTGTGTAATTTAAACTACACAATGGTTATATGTGATGCATGACTAAAGTAACAGGTCTGATTTTAGAAACTTTCATATTAAAACACTACTCCAAATCAATTTAGATTTTTGATTTTTCGAGCTCGGGAGTTTACTATCGCAAAAGAGTTTTTCTCTCCGATTAAATACTTTAGAAACCCAGTCCACCATGGCAAAAAAAACTACATCTTGCGGCGAACTTGAACAAAAGGTTTGTTTGCATGACAAGCCTTGTTGTCATCACGACGAACTGCTTATATGCGAAAAAATAGCTTGGTATCTAACTTTACGAGGAAATAGTTTTTTGCTTGGTTGTCCAAATCATGTGATTTTTTTATTCCACCAAAACTTCAAAGATCTATATGATCATACAATTATGATTTTAAATAGCCAACTAATTTAGTACTAGAACTGTAGTATATTTAATATGTGTTTGTTGTCACGAACACTTTTCAAACATGCAAAAAACCAATTTAGTTTATTTTTTTAGATAATGTTTTTTGCTTATATGTGTGTATTATGAAAAGAACCACATTAGACCCGCAACAAACCAATTAAGTTCATAATTTTTTTTGTCTTGACTATAAATTTCTCAGTTTCGTATGTAAACCATGTTTAGAACGATCATGTATATGATCACATGATTAATTGTTTTTCATGTCTTATTGCACTTCCACGTGTTTAAAAGTTTATAGTAATGTAACCTTATCTATGTATGTATTACGAAACATCTAGTGATTGAGAATGTATACCTTCGAGGATGAGAAATGATTACTCATTGTCTGTACAACTTGAACATTGAGATGTATGTAGTGGTGTCTTGTATGCACGAAGATTGTTTTATTTTATGTTTTGAAGTTTGAATGATATTCATCTTTTTTCAAATATTTGAGCCCGTGATGAGATATTTTACATTATTGAATTGGTTCGGACATTCAAAGAGTAGTACAATATAACACATTAAATGTACTAGGTTTATATATACAATTCAGTCGTGTTTGTCTTACAAAGTGAACACTTCATATTACCATTCCTTAGAACTATATTAGTAGTCGTGTCATCCCATGTATGTGCGCAATTTCAGATAATTGGTAAAATTTATAAATCAAATGCATGGGAAAGTTTCAGATTTTAATATTTAACTAACCCTTGTATAAGATCGTCACATACTTTATATTTTTGGATCTCAGTTCCACTGTGATGATTATTAAGAATTATCAATATTAAAGGTGAAACAATGATGATGAATGATGATTATTCATTATTGATTACTAAAAAACTTACAAATTAAAATTCTCAAAAGGAAATTTATTAAATAGTAAGGGTAATTTATGTTGTACAAAATTTCATATCTTATTTTGACCTTACCCATATTTTAATTTATTTTTAGTTCTTAAATATCATTAACGAATTAATATAATTTAAACCATCATAATAAAATTCATAAGAAGATATATTAAATTACCAAAATTAACTGATGGTTAAAAATCGGTACATATATTGGAAATTTATTGTTATCTTACAACTCTTGGAGATCTTTGATGGATTAATATAGTTTCAACAATCATACTCTATCTTTATTTACAAAATACATTATATCACCAAAATTAAGTGGTTCCGCTAACGATTAAAATTTATTTGCAACAATATTACACATATTATTTATTTTACAGTATAATAAATTGAAATATTATGACAAATAAGTACTTTTTTACACAAACATTCAAGTATTGTCTCTCAAAAAAGCATGACAGAGTAGTTAATAACATGCTCCAAAACTCTTCGGTATTCTGACTGTTTATATGTGTGATGAATACATCAAACGGGAATAGACCAAATAAAAAAATTAGGTGCATACGAAGCAATAAAACTCTTTAAGCAAAATTGAAAAATTACAAGGAAGATACTATTATTCATAAATAACTATACATATACATTTTATTCATATACATCTTTTGACTCTACTATACATATATTTCAATATAGATGGAGTGCATATAAAGGTTAAACTATTTTAACAATAAAGAAAAGCACGACTTCAATAAAATATTAAGATTTTAATGTTTGACCGTGGTGCTTGCCACTAAAGGAAGGTACGACAGCTCATTGAATAATGTTATAATCTTATGATCCAATTTTTGTTTATTTAGTTAAAATATTCCATAATTTGTTGTTAAGAAAATTCATTAAAATTAATTATTAAAATTATTATATTAAACATTAAACATAGCGGGATCAAATCAAATTTGAAGAAATTTGTACATTTGAGGATGTCGGGTACAAGCGAAGTCATGCGGGCCTAGCATTGAGAACTAGAGTCTGATATGGTAATAGTTATCCTTATTTAGCATACATTCCATTACATAATAGTTCATTTTCGAAACCCACTATCCAATTCAGATTCGAGATAATACATTAATTTTTAATGATACTTAGTCTGTGGGGGAAGTATTCAGTAAACAATCTCGATTTTAGAGGAATAACCAGAATAATTAATTTACTTTCAAAACATAAGGATATGATCATTTATTAATCAGTTGTAGTTGTTCATGAAAGATAAAATCCACATCCGAGAGAAATTATTCAAATATTAAGTTAGTATAGTAGCTTACAGAAGAATCCAGTCTCAACATTTGTAATGTTAGAATACTTTCTACAAAATATTAAGATTCTTTATGATAAAATATGAGAATTCAACTCCATTTCTTGAAATGTCATAAAGAGTTCTAATAGAATATTTAGATCTTTTGTGGTGAAGCGAAAGAATCCATATTAAGCTTGTGTAACAGTATTCAATGTTTAATTATGGTTTATTGTTACGAAAGTAAAAAAAAGGATGTAATATAATTTAGTTAAGATATACAAAAGATCGTAAATCAAATAAATATCATTCATTGTAAAAATATTGACATGTTAAGAGAATTTTTATATCATATCACTATATTAAGACAATCATTACACATCTTGCACACTTTAAAAATTAATGATTAAATGAATATTAAGATCAAGTCTTTCTGAACGGTGACATTAAGAAACTTGATATACATGTTACAATTGAATAAATCTATTAATTAAGAATGAAAAGTTGCAAAATTTAATTTTGTTAACATGAAGATTAATAGGTTTATAACAATCATATTAACATCTAGCATAGTCAACCGTATTTATATTCAAGGTCAAACCTAAACACATCCTAAAAAACGTTTCACTCGAAGCATCCTCCTTATTTTCAGCTCCGATAGTCTAGAGGATCATGTTAAGAATGCAAGTATAACTATTAGAAATATACCACATACACATAGCAAGTTTAGAATAGTAATTAATGAACGGTATATTCATTAATATCATACCATTGATAGTCTTAAACCTCTTAAGGTATTTCCCATATTGGATATCACCTGCTTCAACAAACCGTCAAAGGTTTTCCACCACATCTCAAAAAAACCATTCCCATCCTTAGATACATCTTTCACTATACACCTATCTAGAATAATTTATGGTTGGTTAGAGTATTACATATATTGTTGGATATGAATATATTTTTAACCTATTGTGAGACAAAAACTATAACATAAATTTGGGTTATGGTTTGGAACGCGGCCATTTGTTTAAAGTGTATACAATATTGTTTACTATATCTCTCACCATTTGTTTAAAGTGTATACAATATTGTTTACTATATCTCTTGCCATTTGTTTTTCTTATCTACTTTGAAATCTAACACCTTAAAAAAATCTAACACCTTAAATTTAGGGAATGGTAGATGGATCATGTAGTTAATTTGTTGGATTTAAAGGGTGAAAACAAATTAGAATGGAAAAATGTGTTGCTGAATGAGGCAAGTATAGTTCCACATTATGATGATGAGTATTTTTGGTAAAATGATCTCATAATTACTTGATCCTACCGAGTGAGGAGTTAGTTTTCAAGTTGGAGAAGTTTTGGGCTCTTGTATTTCCATAAAAAGTATGAGTACTAGTATGACGTGCAATAAGTAATAGGTTTTTTACGACAGTTAATTTCGTGATACGTGATGTAACAGTGTAGAGTCTTTGTCGTGGCTCTGGCAATGCCTCGAATATGATTATTCACTTGTTACAAAATCATATGAGGCACACGAAGATTTGAGAATCATGGAGTGGTTAAACATCGGTACATATATTGGAAATTTATTGTTATCTTACAACTCTTGGAGATTTTTGATGGATTAATATAATTCCAACAATCATACTCTATCTTTACTTAAAAAATACATTATATCAATAAAATTAAGTGGTTCCGCTAACGATTAAAATTTATTTGCAACAATATTACACATATTATTTATTTTACAGTATAATAAATTGAAATATTATGACAAATAAGTACTTTTTTACACAAACATTCAAGTATTGTCTCTAAAAAAATGACAGAGTAGTTAATAACATGCTCCAGAACTCTTCGATATTCTAACTGTTTATATATGTGATGAATATATCAAATGGGAATAGAATAAATAAAGAAAATTAGATGCATACAAAGTAACAAAACTCTTTAAGCAAAATTGAAAAATTACGAGAAAAATACTATTATTCATAAATAACTATACATATACATTTTATTCAGATACATCTTTTGACTCTACTATACATATATTTCAATATAGATGAAGTTCATATAAAGGTTAAACTATTTTAACAATAAAGAAAATCACGACTTCAATAAAATATTAAGATTATCATGTCTGACCGTGGTGCTTGCCAGTAAAGGAAGGTATGACAGCTCATTGAATAATGTTATAATCTTATGATCCAATTTTGGTTTATTTAGTTAATATGTTATAATATTTTGTTAAGAAAATTTATTATA
This sequence comes from Limnanthes douglasii subsp. nivea, assembly GCA_036936605.1. Classification (NCBI taxonomy): domain Eukaryota; kingdom Viridiplantae; phylum Streptophyta; class Magnoliopsida; order Brassicales; family Limnanthaceae; genus Limnanthes; species Limnanthes douglasii. The sequence goes on along the minus strand of JAUPFV010000002.1, from coordinate 106,880,963 downwards.
ACTAATTATTAAAATTAGTATATTAAACATTAAACATAGCTGGATCAAATCAAATTTGAAGAAATTTATACATTTGAGGATGTCGAGTACAAGCGAAGTCCTACGGGCCTAGTATTGGGAACTAGAGTCTCATATGGTAATAGTTATCCTTATTTAGCATACATTCCATTATATAATAAATCATTTTTGAAACCCACTATCCAATTTCAGATTCGAGATAATACATTAATTTTTAATGATACTTAGTATGTGGGGGAAGTATTCAGTAAACAATCTTGATTTTAATGGAAGAATCAGAATAATTAATTTACTTTCAAAAAAATAAGGATATGATCATTGATTAATTAGTTGTAGTTGTTCATGAAAGATAAAATCCACATCTGAGAGAAATTATTCAAATATTAAGTTAGTATAGTAGCTTACAGAAGAATCCAGTCTCAACATTTGTAATGTCAGAATACTTTCTACAAAATATTAAGATTCTTTATGATAAAACATGAGAATTCAACTCCATTTCTCGAAATTTCATAAAAATTTCTAATAGAATATTTAGATCATTTGTGGTGAAGCAAAATAATCCATATTAATCTTTTGTAATACTATACAAAATTTTACAAAGACATTAAAAATATTATGATGTAAAAGAAGAATTCAACTGAAGCTCGCATATTATCATATTCAGATATTCAATGTTTCATTATGGTTTATTGTTACAAAATTAAAAAAGGATGTAATATAATTTAGTTAAGATATACAAAAGATCGTACATCAAATAAATATCATTCATTGTAAAAAGATTGACATGTTAAGAGAATTTTTATATCATATCACTATATTAAGACAATCATTGCACATCTTGCACACTTTAAAAATTAATGATTAAATGAATATTAAGATCAAGTCTTTCTGAACGGTGACATTAAGAAACTTGATATACATGTTACAATAAAATAACTTTATTAATTAAGAATGAAAAGTTGCAAAATTTAATTTCATTAACATGAAGATTAACAGGTTCGTAACAATCATATTAACATTTAGCATAGTCAACCGTATTTATATTCACGGTCAAACCTAAACACATCCTAAAAAATGTTTCAGTCGAAGCATCCTCTCCATTTTCAGCTCTGACAGTCTAGAGGATCATGCTAACAATGCAAGTACAACTATTAGAAATATTCGCATACACATAGCAAATTGTATACAGTAATTAGTGAGCGGTATGTTCATTAATATCATACCATTGATAGTCTTCAACCTCTTAAGGTATTTCCCATATTGGATATCACCTGCTTCAACAACCGTCAAAGGTTTCCCACCACATCTCAACAAAACCATTCCCATCCTTAGATGCATCTTTCACTATACACCTATCCAGAACTAAGAAATCATTAGTTTGGCTAACCTTCATAACAATATATGAGTCTTACAAGACCATAAGTTTTCCATCTCCACCCTTATACTTAAACCCTTCACCGTCTAAACTTCATATAAACATAAGGTTACATTTAAGTTCAGGGACATACCTTATATTTGTTAAAACTTTATCCATTCCAATGAAAAGCTTGAAATTAATGCTCTATACTCCTCTTACAATACATCACTCATCATTACATGGCATGATCTTACCACCTTTAACACTTTCATGTCTTGAAACAAATGTTTGTAATAAGTCATATGGAATTATGCTCCACTTTTTATCTTATCTTCAAGAGAAGACCACTAAACCATCATTATATTAATAATCATCCGGGTAGTATGGACCTTGGACAATATTTCGACATCAATCTTATTTGTACCCTCCTCATCAATGGAAGAAAATATTCATTATAGATTAAAATCATTATCTCTTGTGAATTTATCAAGGTCAAACTTGCGTTTGATATGTTACCGATTACCAAGTCTCTAAACTCAATATCGCAAATGATATTTATCCTTCTACCATGTCTTTATCAACAACATAGAATATTATTTAAAGATATTTCGGCACAAATTGTCAGGAAAATTAGTAATATCCAAATAAGTTTCGACCTTGACCTAAGAAGATTTTCCATGGCCAAGCCTAGCCACAGTCAACCGAAGCAATGTCACAATTGGTGAACATCCATCGAGATGCTGTAAGAGGTAATCAGAGTTTCAGATTTTTACAGTTTCAAGCACAAAGTTAACAAAAATAATAATACGATAGATCTAACACACACCAAGATATTTAACATGGTTTGGGTCGTGAATAACTCCTACATCCACGAGCAACGAAATTAGATTTTGTCCAACAAAATAAAGATATGTCTCATGCCATAGTGACGCATGTACGATTGGCGATTATAACACGCTTGTACTATTTGTCTCCCCCTCAAATGAACGCTCCAAATTAATACTTTTAATCAACACATTGATCTTCCATCCAATTCAGAATCTTCTCATACAAGTGATCATGTTCCTTTCATGAACATATAAGCACATTCAAAAGTTTTTGGCAAACAAACTACTACATCTCTGATTCAAAAAGAGTTTAACATGCACTTTCGGTTCCAACAATAACTAATGATATGTCTTCGAGTATGCTCAACTCTTAGGTTTCGGTATATTTTTGTACACCTAAGTTCGGTTGAGCATCCAACCACATATAGGCTCAGGAGTTCCAGCTCTTTAAATTTCACTTATATATTATTTTCAATCTAAATGTTGTAGGACAGCAGATCAAATAAGGGATTAAGTTTTTACAACGCGATTATGTTCATGAAAAATAATAAATTGTACGAAGATAGTAAGACAAAAACTAAAGTAGAAAAAAACGTAAATGCTGCTCAAATAAAACTCTTATTAAAAATAGAGATTTCTTAAAATATGCGATGTAATCTATCTAACATAAATTTTTCCGAAATAGAATAAATAAATTTAGAAATGAGATTGAAAAACGAAAATAAAAAAGACAATGAAAACTTTTTATTAAACTTTTTATATTTTATTAAAAAAATTATTCAAATTAATACTAACTTTTCTATATATATATATATATATATATATATATATAATTTGATTTATTTACATTATTTTATATAAAATACACTTAGGATTTAATTTTGTATACTTAGTCTTTTAATCAGACAAGTGCAAGTTCAATTTTTAGATCATAGTCGATTTTAATATTTTAATCTTTTTAATATAAAATTTATTAATTACCTCGATTATCGTTTAAGTAGGTGGGAGTGGGATACATATAAGTGGGATATATACTCCCACTTACTTTCGCCACTAAGATAGTGGAGACAGGACGACTTTTTAGGGCTACTTTATAGGAGTATCTTTTACCTTTTAAGAACTAATTTCTACTTTTAATTTTCTCTGGCTAATCGGTGCCAAGTTAATTATTGAGATCCGTTAATAAGGAATTTAATAACTTCTTTAACAAAAAATTCCAAAAAAAACAACTAAAGCATTCTTAACCGGTGTTTGAGGGTACGGGTTAGCCGCACCCTAAAAAAATAATAATATTAAACAAAAATTATTTACCTCCATATAAAACAATATAGCTATATCATTTATAGTTATGATATAATTATACTAATGATTAATTAAAAACCGCTAATAAATGCTCTCACGTCAGTTTAACTTTTTAATAAAAATTGTAAGATGCTCAATATCGACCGCTAACGGTCTTATTCATTCATTTCAAAGGCTCCACTAATATGGACCGCTAACTGTCTTATTCATTCCCTTCAAAGGCTCCATTAATATCGACCGCTAACTGTCTTATTCATTCACTTCAAAGGCTCCAGTCCACTAATATCGACCGCTAACTGTTTTATTCATTCACTTCAAAGGCTCCACTAAAATATCGACCGCTAACTGTCTTATTCATTCACTTCAAAGGCTCCACTAATATCGACCGCTAACTGTCTTATTCATTCACTTCAAAGGCTCCACTAATATCGAACTGTCTTATTCATTCACTTCAAACACTAAAATAAAAGGAGTACTCATCTCTCTTCACTCGAGCTAAGTGCAGGTGAGTGTCAAAAGAAATTTCTCTCTCATTCTTTCCTTTTCAAGACCAGAAGAAAATTGTTTGGTTCATTTCTCTTAGCTGGGATCACCGAGAAATCAATTATTGGCCAAGGCTCCGGTTTTAAGATTGCAACTCCATCTAATCAGGTATTCTACCATTTTCAAACTCTTCAAGAAAGTGATGAAACCTAATTTTTAAAAGCTCATCGTTCTTATGGACACACAATTTTGATTTCCGAGCCTGTTTTCGCAAAAGCTCGATTTGTTCCTTCATATCTTCGCTCAAACCGAGCTCGTTTACCCGTAATACATGTCTAACAGCATGGATATCTCCTAATTGTCAGGGTTTGCAGTTGCTGTATTTGTAAGTATTGTTGCTTTAAGTTGGTGTCGAACCCCTGAAGCTGAGGCCAGAGATGAAACTGAGGCCAGAGGTGAAGCTGAAGAAGACAAAGAGTCCTTACCTGACGAATTAAACGGTATCAAGATTTTTGAAGAACTTGAGATTAGAAAAGCAACGCTTGTTGCCGTGAAGGTTCCGAAACACGATAACAAAAGGATAACAAAAGAGAGGCCATCTTGCGGGAGATTGATATAGTTTTTCGTACATATTTTCAGAGGATTTATGCAGGGATAATTCTCCACATTTTTCAAATGAGACTTTAATTTCATTGTGTTGCAATTCGACCAAAGTATGCACTTTCAAGAAAAATGACTCAAAATTACATTTTCTCGTACCAAAGAAATGCTTGAGGATGGCATGAGAATTCTCCAGACGATTAGACCAAATTTTTTCTTCTAAAGATGTTTCGCATTCATCCCATTCTATTTTGATCCCTCAAGCAATCATCCAAATATAAAACTTAAACCCTCAATCTTAACCAGACTTTTCAGATTCTCTATAGATCAAAGTCTTATACCGATCATACTTCTGTGACTACATCTCTCTAAATCTCTAAATAAACTAAACTAAACAAAAAAAATACAAAAATACAAGAAATTAGAACCCCAAAACAATAGTTGTGGATTAAAACCAAAAAAATCTAAAATTAAATATGTTAAAAGTTTCCTCACTAGTTTCAATACTCTGGTTAGGTCTTAAAATATTCAAAATAAAAACTAGTAAGAGAGATAATGCAAAAATATGATTCTGATTAAAAAAATTGAGGATCAATGCATAACCATGGCATGAATGATGCTTAAATGAATATAAAATGACACAATGTCGACATGAAATTTCAAATATGGCACAGTCTTATCACGTTATACCCCATAGATGGTATTATGTTGTATTATAATAGTGCGTTGGTGGAAGTCACATACACGTCGTATCAAGACACATGAGCACCACGACGAATTGAAATATTTCAAAATAAATAAATCACGTTTCCACGTATAAATTAGGGATTATATTTTGATAATTTGTTTTAAATTCTATTAATCATGATCTACTCATTAACTTAGTTATCCTTATTAATACCTAAATATATTATTTTAAAAATATTACATATAAACATAAATCTTAAATCACAAAATCATTTTGCTAATGAAGTTTTTTCTCAATCTCTCAAATTTTTTACTGTAATTGGATTAAGTAAAATAATAGAAGTGTTAAACAAATCTTCATAACCAAACAATTTGGCTATGATACTATTTTTTTACATTAAAGATCAAAACCCTTAATATTTAAATAGAAAAATAAACATACCTTATTAATAAAAAATGTAAAAAAAGGAAATGTATACTTGCAGTCATCCTTTGTGATTTTGTAGATGATAGAGATTTAATGTTTTGGGACTGTAAATCTTCTAGTGGAACATGAATGGTCATTTTATATGCTAGTCTAAATTAGAAGCTACCAAAAACCCTTGATGGATGAAGCGACATAACTTTGAGTGAGAAGTTTAATAGGGTCGGAAATCTTTAGGGGTGATCTCTTTGAGAGGGTAAAAAATCTTCGAGGTCAAGTAAACAGGATTCTTCGAGATTCTTTAGGAAATAAAAGGAACCGAAATGGTAAAGATAAAAAGAAAGAATATTATGAAAATATGAAATGGTCAGCCGATAATATCATATATTTCTTATTGAGTGATCAATTCGTGATTCAATCCGAGCTTGAGATTTCCGTCACTTCAGTGAGTAGTACATGTTCAGTCAAGGACATAATTGGAGGCAACCATTTTTATCTTCAAAAATCCTCTCCGGACATTTCTCTTTGTGCTTTGATATCTCAAAAATGGAAAAATATGATAGGAACCAAGATCGCGATAACCATCTTGAGCAGTTTAAGAATTTCATGATGAGTTTTGATGATGATGACAAATTACTGTGTAGAGATTTTTCTCAAACCTTCAAAGATAGCACCTTGAAGTGGTATAATAGATTACCGTAGGGGTCGATCCAGAACTTTGACATGTTCTGAATGGCCTTCCGAAGATAATTTATGAGAAGCAAAAAGATTCAAGGAAATAAAGACACTATAATCCGTTGCTAGCAGCACCCTAGTGAATCTTTAAACGATTATACCCACCGATTTGTGAATGTTATAGATGGATGGGCTTATTGTTTCAAACAAGTAGTTATAACTGCACTTAGGCAAGGACTGTTAGATGGTGAGTTGGCTGATGCAGTTACCCGTAAGAAAGTAATGGCTTGGGATGGTTTGTTAAACCAAGTAGGAAATCAAATCACATTGGAAGAAACTAAGAGATTGAGACAGCCTCGTCAACTTAGACCTACCCGTTCCAACTCTCTTAAGACAAGTGTATAGTCCCAAACAAGTGTTAACAATCGTCTAAAGAATTCTGTATGGGGTTCTTATCGACCTAGGTCAAGTCAATCTATACAAGTACCACAACTCAGATCTAGAGAAAATGAGTGGATTCAGCATGCTCATTTTGCAGAGCTAAGTGAAAAATGTTGCTACAATTTATAACAGATCAAAGAGTTATATACAGTTTTGAAGGCCCACCTATCCAGACTCCGAGGTAGAATTGAAATATACGAATCGGCATGTATCACACTGATGTGGGGCATGATACTAATTATTGTATCGCATTGAAGCAATAAATATAATCAATAATTGAAAATGAGAATTTAACTACTTTTATGAAATCACAAATGGGAAACCGTTCAGTTCCAAGTAAAAGTGAAGTACAAGCAACCTTACCTAGCCGCTCGAAGATAATCCAGAGAAGCTTCTAAACATGAAAGCACTATGGTAGTTATTGAACAATTTGATGTAGATTCTGAATATATTGATCCCGACCCAGATTGTGATCGGGTGAACATGGTATGTGAAAAAAAGGGAAAGTTTCCAAATTGTAAGATCTTTGAGTCGATGCTCTAAGAAAATACACATGGTTAGCATGACCACACAGTTATAAGGAAATATGCATGCTCATTTGTATCAAAATCTAGCTCATTTAATAGTTTTTGATGAAGATGATTTAAGAAATGTTATTGGGCCACATGAGGATGTTGTTATGATCGAAGAAACTATTAAGGGAAAAAAATCCAAAATATTCAATTGACACTGTAGCTAAGTTAATATCTTCTTTATGTCCACCTATAAGTTCATGAAGAATGTACCCGTAATTCTTCGATTGAACAGATTCATACCCGGGATTTATATGCATCTCTGTTGAAGATTTCTTCGTAGTGGTGGATTGTCTGAATTCTTATAATGCCATTTTTTGAAGATTTTGGCTATCCATTATGCATGATGTTGGATCAACCGTTCACCAATGCTTAAAATATGCAATTGGAGACCATGTAGGGGTTATTCAAAGCAACCAAAAAATAGATGATCTAAGAGAGACTCATAGTGCATTTATTCCTATCGAAGAGGTTGATATGCATAATTATTTTAATGGAAAAAAGTGTTAGGATTGTGACCAAATTACTACTAGAAATTAAAGAAACGTTGTTGTTCTTTTTGTGTGAGAATTTGCATGTGGTAGTCTAATGAAGATGTTATAGGTGTATCAACTAGTATCATTTTCCATAAGTTATATGTGTGATCCAATATGGGCCATGTAATGGAGAGACAAAGAGCATTTTCCACAGAAAAATCTGAAGCTATAGTAAAAGAGGTAGACATGCTAATAAAAGTGGATCACATTTGGGAATCTCAATATCCATTGTGGACTGAAAATCCAGTGCTTTTAAAAAATAAAAATAGTAAATGACGGATGTGTATTGATTTCACTAATTTGAATAAGCATGTCTAAAATTTCCTTTCCTTGTTCCTCGGATAGATCATCTGATAGATTCCAATTTTTGTAATAAGTTATCATCATTTATGGATGCGTTTGATGGATACAATAAGATACAGATTGATCCAAAGGACCATGATCATTAGATAATTATCACTAACAAGGGTTTGTATTGTTATAATATAATGCCTTTTGGTTTAAAGAATGTTATGGAGACTTACCAGCGTTTGTAAACAAGGAATTCGCCATTTATATTGGAAGAAATATAAAAGTTTATATTGATGATAAGATAGTAAAAAGTATAAAGGACGAGGATCATTTGCTTGATCTCAAAGAAACTTTCTCTAACATAAAAGTCATCAATTTGAAGCTAAATTCGGAGAAGTGCACTTGTGGCGTGTGATCCAATTTATTTTTAGGGTATCATTAATAATAAAAATATTCAAGATGACCCATCATAATTAGATACATTGCTGGTTATGAACCCTCCCAGATCCAGAAAAGATGTCTATGTGTTACCTGTAAGGCTCGCAGCTTTAAACAGGTTTATATCAAGGTCATCTAGAAAAGTGTGCACAATACTTCTAAGTATTCAGAATTGTCAAGGAATTGAATTGGTCCCCAAACTGCGATAAGGTGTTCTTCGAAATAAAAACACATTTATCTTTGTCCAAAACTATGTTTAAACCCATGATGTGAAAAAGACTTTATGTATACTTGGCATGATCTGACCATGCAGTGAGTGCAGTGTTAGTCCCGGAAGTTGACAATTACCCTTGCCTATTTTGTTATGATAGTAAGAGTTTGTTGGATTCTGAAAAAAGATATCTGAACCTGAAAAAGTTAGCCTTAGCCTTGATAATAGCAGCAAGAAAAATGAGAACCTATTTTCAAGTACATTCCATCACTGTTTGAACTTCTTTTCTACTAAAAAATATGTTACAAAAACCAGATGTATCGGGTCGGATGACCAAGTGATCTGTAGAATTGGGGGATTCTGATATTTATTTTGCTCCTCAGACAGGAATTATAGCACAAGATATGACATATGTTTTGGTTGAGTTCTATTCAGAGCAATCCTATATAGAATTTTCTATCGATAAGCCTGGAAAAATGGGTTATCTGAACAGATGGATGATCTAGTATGATGGGTTGTAAGGCATGAATTTGTTTACTCTTCCCCTTTAAAGACTCAATGTACCAAGAAATATATTTCGGTTTTAAGGGATCAAATAATAAAGTTGAGTACGAAGCAGTAATAGCTGGTTTAAGGCTTGCCCGAGTATGCGGTGCCAAAATAATCTGATTGATAAGTGACCCACGTCTGCTCATACATCAAGCTCAGGGACAATCTCAAATGAAGGGAAAAAAATTGGTGAAATATTTGAAATTATTAAGAGAAACTTCTATCTTATTTAAATGTGTAAAGTATGAGCATGTGCCAAGAGTTGAAATTTCAATGGTTACTTGTTTAGTCACTATTACGTACACATAGTCATATCCTTGGACTTTGGTACAAGAGTTCCCTTGTATAACAACAACCACTAAAATCAGATTTGGAATTGATGAAAGTTTTCAAGTATCCATAATAACAAGCCAAGATTAGAGGCATGAGATTAAAGAATTCATTACTAAAGGAAGCCTTACTGAAGATAAAAATCTAGCTAAGAAATTGAAGTTTAAAGTACATGGGTTTTTGGTTTTAAGAGGGGTCCTCTACAAGAAATCTTTTAGCAGGATTTTATTGCCCTGCCTTGGATCCAATAAATCCCATGTAATTGTATCTGAATAACATGATGGAGAAGGCTCCGCCTATTGTGGCTACAAAGCCTTAACTATAATTTTTAGCTAGCATGATATTATTGGACATCCATCATGATGGATGCTCAAAAGAGCTAGTTAAGCGGTGTGATCTGTACCAAATGTTTGGAAACTTGATACATGTACCAGCAGTCCAATGGACTCTATATCTGAAGCATATCCATTTGAGAGATAAGGGATTGATTTGGTGGGACCCCTACTAATCGTTTACAGATGGTGTCAAACCATTATACTAGCAATGGGTTGTTTATCTAAGTGGGTAGAAGTTACGCCTATATTCGAAGCTACTTCCAAAGCAATAATCAAGTCCATAGTTTTTAACATATGTTGTAGATTTGGAATTCCTGGAAGTATTACAACAGATAATGATCCTCAATATGACAATATTGACATGGAATTTTTCTGTACATTTTAAGGAATTCGACATTGTTTCTCTTTACCTTTTCATCCCCAAGTTAAATGACATATATAGATTTTTAATTGAACTATTTGATGGGTCCCAAAAATAATTTAGAATGGGCGGTACGCAAATGACCAGATTACTTACAAGACATATTTTGAGCCTAACGAACTACTTCTCATACTGCCATATAAGAATCTTCTTTTGACTTGGTCCATGGATGGATGCAATAAGACCGATATAATCTACTCTTCCTTCTTTTAGAGTTCAAAATTATTCTGAATAGGGTAATGAGACAGTGGTAAGATCTCAACTAGACTTGATTGAAGAAAAAATAGTCAAAGCTCATTTAAGAACGGTGCATTATCAAGGTTTAATGAGAAACAAACATGGATCTAAAGTTCGAAGAAGAGAATTTGAACTAAGGGATAAGGTTTTGAGATAATTAATTTTACACACTAAATACAGGAAATTTAAAAAGTTGGCACTAAACTAGGAAGGTCCTTATATTGTCACTGAAAATATTAAGCGGTGAACATATTAGTTAGTTGATCAAGAAGGTGTGCTATTGATGTATCTATGAAATATCAAACACTTGAGACTTTATCTTAAGTAAATATGAAAATATGTTCTTCATTTTTGTTTAATGAAAATATTTGGGGGTATACTCTTTCCTAGCATGGTCGACTGTGTATTAGTTTTGTTTACCTTCAAATTAATTACCTTCGAATGGCTTATATATTAACTTTGTTTGACTTCCAATGAATTATCTTTGAATGGCTTGGGTTTCAAATTTGTGCAGTTTTCGGTAAATTTTGATTTGAACGATTAAAGTGGATTATTTCCGAATAAATTGGATTAAGTTATAAAAATAAGAAATTATAAGAGAAATAGACATAATCATTGAGTTAACAAACAAGTACAAAATTCCTTGGGCGATCCAAGGACTTGATCTGAATTACAAAAATGCATTTGCTTTGCTAAGGACTTGCACAAAAACATCTGAATAAAATAACAAAATACATTGTGTATAACAAGGACTTGCACGATATAATAATATATAAATCTATTTTATTTTAGGCTCATTCATATCGATATTTTATTCTTCTTCTTGTTCTGAACTCCCACAGCCAGAGTCCCCTGTATCACTATCATCAAAGCCATCATTGGGTGTATCATCAGAAATACCCAACTAATCAACTATGGGCATATCATTAGGCTATAAATTCTCTGGAACCAGTTCCCACAAAGACTCGATGACTAGTGTAGGTAATCTCTTATGGAATTCCAAGACCATATCGAATTTGATTGAGGCACCCCTTTTGTTTAAAGATAATAGGATCCCATCAGTGTATACATCTAAAGTATCATTTGTCTCTTTTGATGCATTAGCCTTGAGATGATCCACTTCATTTGCGAGCCAGTCCTTCAATAGCAACAAGTTGTTCCATTGGCATCAAGATTTTGGATAACCTATATGCTATGATGCATGCCTTTAAGGTGAACCAGACTTTCGGACTAGCCTGACCCGGAAAAAATCCTACTAAACTGAAGTAGTTTACGATCTCGGTGTCAAAGGGAAACCATGACCCCAATTAAGCGCACCAGGATAAACCACTAGTTCCTTAGAATCATAGCTAATCAGAGTCTCTCCGGGTTTAAGAAGCCTAACTTTAACCACTTAGAGGAACCTCTGCTTAACAAAAATAACCTTTATTTCATTTTCATGAAAATAAGTATTAGTAATTTATCTAGAGCCAAAATGTATTTAACGCTGACCTTAATGAAGTTGGGTCTAACGCGTCTGATCAACGACATACGCAGCACTTTAGATTCTACTTCGAGGGCTTTTCACTTTCCCTTGCCACTTTTACTATCTTTTTATTTTGAATTTTTATTTTTAGCTGGCTTCAAAGTCTCCCCAGTTTGACCAGATGTCTCTAAGAGAGAATGATGACTTGTATCTTCCATATTTTCTTCCATGACCTTCGGGCTAGATCCTGAAAGCTCAACATGCTAATACATTATGTTTTCCTCTTCATTTAATTGTTGGGGGAAGAGCTTGGTTAGATTCAGAATGTTTAGCTGGTTAAGGTGCAGTGTCTTCTACCCTATTTGGGTTTCATGGGGAGGGATTGTTGGAAGGCTGCTTTTCCTGGACTGAACATATCTCTTCGGATGTAGTAGTTTTGCTTTTAGACTGTCTAGTTACTCTACGATTGGTGATTTATTTAGAATCGTAACCCATGGCTTTGAATGTTAAAGGAATCCGATGATTGTTGGCTCATTGAGAATGAGAGGGTCTTAATGAGAAACTTTGAGAAGTAAACCCATGAGCAGTTGAGGGAGGTTCAGAAGGGATATTACATCTATTGTATGAGTGAACACCCCTATAGTTAATTGACTAAGTTACTATGGCTATGCCTTTGGAGACAAGTAACCTAATAACAGTCCTTGATTTTTTTATTCTCTTCGTCTAGTTTAGATAAATTAAACCAACCGACCTCAGTTAATGCATTTCTGGCATTGAACATACAAACGCCGGAATGTTTCCAGAGAAAAGATTCACGGTGGTTGAAGCGATGGAGGAGAAGAAGATCTCATCTGTGACTAACCAATAAAGCCGAATAGTTTTTCTCTCGAAAAGGTAAATTTTCTCTCTCTAAAAAATCTCTAGAATGGGAAAATAAGAGAAGAGCTTATAAAATAAATTGTAGAGGACTCTTGAGTATCCTATAGAGAAGTGGAAACGCTACCAGCAGTTCTAACCCCCAGACTAGTGGAAACATTTTCCATTGATGAGCTCACTTTACCTAGGCTAAAATAGGTTCATGGCTCTAATCAAATAAGGACATATGTCATGAAGTAAAATTTCTTAAAAACCACAATTTTTGGATAATAACCATCTTCGAATGATGCCATCAGATGGGGTTCGAATATGTCTGTCGCCAATACTCAATTAAATAATACTAGAAAATCAAATTTGTAAAAAATAAAAAAATATGAATCAAGTGTAAGTTAGATATATGTTAGTTAGCTATTCCAAAATATTTTGAGAGGAATAAGGGGGCTAGTTGATATGTTCAGAAATATTCGAGGGTGATCATTTTTAGAGTGTTAGAAATCTTCGAGGATCAATCATGACCAAAGGAAAAAACCATATTTTTACTTTTTGACTTAGTTATTTCAACAAAAATATATTTCTTATTTATCAACTTATATTAAATTTATTAATTGATAATTTTTAATGAACTTTTCGGTCTTTGGGCTTGACCCCTGACTTTAATTCGACCTGTTAAGCCCATTAACCCAAACCAACCTATAATAACTTCTCGAGATGACATTTAAGAATGATGGACTTTATCTTTCTAAACATTAAATATAACATTTCTCTCATCTCACAATTATTGCACCTCGACCATATTACCTAAATATCATGTGAATCATTTTAATGATTATCAAAGTTATTCGAAAGAATGAAGAAACTTAACTGCATGATTAGATAATATTATGGTAAACTTAACCGCATGTACATAAAAAATGTGAATTCCGTATTTATATTGATTGGATCTAAATAATTGAACTATAACTACAAAACATTTGGATACTCTAAATTTGCATTGATGAAACATTCTACTTTACAATATTTTTACACATATATTTGAGTTCCAAATAGTATATACCTTTTTTGTTTTGATTCAAACATATAAAATATGATATGATTGTTATGATGTATGATCTTATAGTCTATTATCCTTACAAAAAATAAGATGATAATATTGCTTCACGTGCTACAACTGTTGCTAGTTATTATCCAAAATATAGGTTCAATAAAGAATATCTAAATTATTATAATTTATATAAAGCACCTACAATAAAAAAATGTTAAAATATTTGTTAGATGGTCTGTACATTTAATTAGTTAATTTCATACATTCAATTAGCATAGAAATTCAAAAAAATGTTTGATTTTTTATAGTGTTTTTCATATCTCATAATAATTCCTTTTTATATCAAGTTTTAAATAAAATAGTACATCACTAGATACATTTATCTATAATAGTTTAAATCTATTGTTTCACGATAATTCAATTTATATTAAGAGAGCGCCTCATTTACATTACTGAACTTTATATTTTGTTACAGACTCAGTCACTTCTTTTACAAACCGAAAAGAAGTATGTAAATTTAGTACGCTATATATATGGTTATTTTAAAAAGATACAACCAAATATTTGAAATTATCATCATGTTTAGCATGTTAAAATTAAATTTTAATAGCAATGTAAATAGTTATGATAGTAATTATGTATATATTTGTAAGAAGTATTAATTAAATGAGGTTGATTCGAGGAGGAGTTCATATAAATGGAATTTGAAAAATCAATAAGAAGATTATACAAACTTTAAAATAGTCAAACCAAAGTTATGAGAGTTTCGACTAAGTGTTTTGCCGTAATTAACTTGTAAGATTTCAATTTTCCGAAACGTGGTTAACGGTTATTAACTGTTAACCGATATGATTACCACTGACCAACCTGTTTTTTAACAGATAAGTTTTCCGAAAATTTGCTTCTTGAAATATTATAATTTTACCTACAAATTTATGAGTGATTACAACTACTCTAAAAAGTTTATCACTTATATAAATATGTAGACATTTCAAGAAAAAATATCAATTTTCATAAAATCTTAAACGCACTTTCAGATAATTTATTTGACCTTTACAATGATGAGTCTTTAGCGTTGAAAAACATAAACAAATTCAAATGGGAAACATAAACAAGTCCAAATTTTTTAGGACGTAAAAGTGTAGAGTTGATCTTTATTAGTGGTTAGAAAAATACTCATACAAATATATTGTATATTCTGAAAATGAACAAAAATTTAGATTTCAGTGATCTATTCACCAGGGCTGGAACTCAGTGAGTGAACA
Source organism: Limnanthes douglasii subsp. nivea (assembly GCA_036936605.1). Taxonomy (NCBI): domain Eukaryota; kingdom Viridiplantae; phylum Streptophyta; class Magnoliopsida; order Brassicales; family Limnanthaceae; genus Limnanthes; species Limnanthes douglasii. Next base: position 106,865,581 of record JAUPFV010000002.1, on the reverse strand, counting down.
AATTCAGAAACTTTGTTTTGTCCAATGGTGGAATCTTTGTAGGAAAACGATACTCTTGTAACAATATGGTAAAACTATGTACTCGTGATTCCATTATTAATAAAGTTAAGAATTATATTTACTCTTGTTCTCGTAATAATTATTTATTATGACATTGTAAACTTGCTTAACACGATAAATAGAATTGTTAAAATGGACTTATAAAATGCGATATAGGTGTTTATGAAAATTTTCAAATGTGTGTATATATAAAATGATTGAGAAACCTTACAAATTTATAAGATGCACAAAATTGTTGGACTTAATACACACTGACATATGTGAGTTAAATAATATCTTAACATGTGGGGGTAAGAGATATTGTATAACTTTCATTGATGACTACTCCATATATACTTATGTATATTTTCTTAAACATAATGATAATGTTTTTAGTGTATTTAAGATCTTCAAAGTAAAATAGAAAACCATTTGGATGCTAAGATTAAAACTTTGTGTTGTGATAGAGGTATGGGATATTCTCAAGATAATTTTCTAATTTTTGTGAAAAGCATGACATAATTCATAAATGTTTGGCGTCTTATATGCCCCCAACAAATTGGATTGATTAAGAGCAAAAATAAAACTTTGTTAGTACTTCTATTTGGTACAATAAAAGTTTTAAATAAATCATCTATAAATTTTGGTAGTGTTTTCTTTTGAAGACGATCCTAAATCTTATAAGAAAGTAATATCATCCAAAGATTATACATTTATGGAAAGAGGCCATAAATGATAACATGGATTCAATAATATCAAATCACACTTGGGATTTGGTCTATTTGCCTTCACGATCAAGGCCAAAATGCTAGTCACAAAATGTGTTCTTCCCCTTCCAATAAAAGATAAGTTTCCTTATATAACAATAAGGTGGGTATTTTGGTCTGTTAGGCCGTTGGGTACAATAATTAGTCTGTTTGAGACTAATAAATTTCACTAACTTACGAAGTAAAAATATATTTACCCATTATTTACACAAAATACTCGCAATGTTACACATTTGTTGTGTCTATATTACAAAGTAAATATTGGTTAAATATTTCACATGTTGGACTTGCGTGTCAAATAAATCTCACGCTCATCAATAACCATACATTGTGAAATTTAAATTTAAATTATTTGTTGATTTTATTTGAGTTCATAAAATAAATATCCCAAAATAACTTCTTTCAAAGATTAAACAATATAGTGATTAAGTTTTTTTAAACGTAATCTTACTATTTCAAGTTTTACTACATTTTTAGCAATTTTTTACGAACTTTATCTTCACCTATAAGTTGTTGTTTCCTATTAATTTTTTAATAATATCTATTTATACATCTAAATATGAGAGTACCATAATATTGATACCGATCAGAATCTGATAGTTGACACTTAATATAGTGTGACTTGCACATATCACAAATATTATGATTGAACTATCCATGTGAATTGTAAATATCAGTCTCTCATAGCTGGTACTATATAAAGTGTGACTTGCACAAATCATGAGTATTATGATTGCAACCATCCATGTGCATTGCACATGTCACTATCACTCTCATAGTTGACACTTAATAAAGTGTGACTTGCATAAATCAAGAATATTATCTAGCCATGTGCATTGCAAATATCCTAAAAATTAGATTTAAACTATGGTTATGGCTAAATCTGGTCCCAAACATTGTTAACCAGGTCAAAAGATAGTGGATTTTTGAGTTTTTACTAATTTATCCTTACATTCTGTTTGTTCAACCGCCGTGAGACCTTCTTAAACGCCGGAGAAAGTCCCCGCCGGGTGAAACCTTCTAAACCGTCAGGTGACCTTCTCACCCGTCGGGTCGCTTATGTTCAGCCGACGGGAAGCTTCCCCGTCGGTTGAGAAGGTCTCACCCAGCGGGGATACAATGACATTTTTGGTACGCTTTCAAATATGGTAAAATTTTGGGGATGATTATCCTTTTGGGACCAGATTTAACCACATCCTATAACTATTCATGTGTAGATTTAAGAAGTCAAACATGTTTGTGGTAGATTATAATGTGAACTAATGAAATAGGGCCACACTAGAAATATTACACATTTTGATAGATCTCTCACTCTACTCCCTTCTTTTTTCAAACTGAAAGTTGAAATTCCAAGATTTCCCCTCCTCTCTCTAGAAATTTACATTGATGCCATTTAGTCTCCAAATCGGCCGAAACTCTGAAATCTATCCGTTATTACACTAGATCTACAAGCTTTGTACTAACATCTACTACTCTAAACCCATTAAATCGAAAAAGTTAGCATTTTTTACCAAAACCCATCAAATCCACTTTGAATTTTTTTGAATCGGAGTATCTATGGACAATGAAGAGATGAGCGTGTCTCTGGAAGACTTACTGGACGAGGAGGAAGCTTACCGGATGAAGGTAAGAACCGAAACCTTGTATTTCGGTTTTCAGGCGTGTCGCACGCAGTTCGTGCGACGAATAAATTCGTCATCGCACGATCGTGCGACCAAGACAGCACTTGGTCGCATGAGGCGGCGTGTACATGACCGTCTCATGCGACAGACAGCTTAAGCTGTCTCATGCGATGGACAGCTTAAGCTGTCTCATGAGACAGACAGCTTAAGCTGCCTCATGAGACAGACAGCTTAACCTGTCTCATATGAATCAATGCATTTTATGTTAGTTTATTTGGTGTTTTCTCACTAATACATATTTTTTTATGTTGTCTTTACAGGATGGGGTGGATCAAGCAGAAAGTAAAAAATCCGTTCAAGAAATTGAGGGAACGCGATCGTTTGGCACGTGAGGCCGAAGAGGCAGCAGAGGGTAGAGTTTTGCTCGGGCCCGAGGATGTAGAGGCAGATCCTAGCGAGGGACATGCTCCTGGTACGCGTACTAGACGACGTCTCCATCGTCATGGTGATTATATTCCTACTGCTGATGGTAGCACAGGGGTAGGTTTTTCTTCGCAGCCACCTGACTTCTGTTACGATGACGATGCAGATGCACCGGATGATATGGAGGACGATGCACCTCACGCACCAGAGGCAGCATCCCACGCACCCGAGGGTGAGGATCATGATTTTTTGTCGGTGCTGCCACATTAGTATGCCAGATGTACTTCCTGTATGGAAGAGATGGTGTTCAGCTGCCTAGAATTTCAAGGCGTGTTGATGAAGTGAGAGCTATGTGGTCAGTCTTGGTCACATCCCGTCGACATCTAGTTTATGGCCTCACCGAATTGGAACGTCGTGTTGCGGGTAACCGCTTCAACTGTCAACTGACAGATTATATAACAGAGGACCAGCTGGATACGGTCCGCTCTGACATTATTGACATCCGGCTACAGGAAATCAGTGACTACAAAGATGCGAAAGAAGAAATGAAGTTGATGAAATGGAACTGGCCTGATAGATAAGTATGAGTGTGTGCTTCCGTTTTAGTATGAGTGTGTGCTTCCGTTTTAGTATGAGTGTGTATTTCAGTTTAAGTATGAGTGTGTGCTTCAGTTTAAGTATGAGTGTGTGTTTCAATTTAGTGTGAGTTTTGTATTTGTGTTTGAGTGTAAGGTTGTATTTGTGTTTCAGTTTTGTGTTTGAGTGTGAGTTTGTATTTGTGTTTTGGTGTGAGTTTGTACGAGTGTGTGTTTCAATGGTACAAGCTCTATAAATCGTAATTAAAATGGAATCGAACCCATAAAATTAATAAATTCAAAGCAAGCATTCAATAAATTAAAATACAATAAATAGTAGCAGTCATAAAATAAACCGGTTACAAAATATAGTGTTGCTGTCCAAAAGTCTAACAAAAGTATGCTGAGAGTAATAATCAGTGACGTCTATACCTCTCAGCGATCCTGCACATATGTAGGGCGGTCTGCACAAGATCATCGTGCTCCATAGTCGGTATAGATGGAGCAAACCTAGCAATCTGCTCGTACCCTGAAAAGTCAGCACCACCCTGCGGCTCCAACGGAGGACCTCTCTCTGGCGCAGCACCGACAAAAAATCATGATCCTCACCCTCGGGTGCGTGGGATGCTGCCTCTGGTGCGTGAGGTGCATCGTCCTCCATATCATTCGGTGCATCTGCATCGTCATCGTAATAGAAGTCAGGTGGCTGCGAAGAAAAACCTACCCCTGTGCTACCATCAGCAGTAGGAATATAATCACCATGACGACGGAGACTTCGTCTAGTACGCGTACCAGGAGCATGCCCCTCGCTGGGACCTGCCTCTACATCCTCGGGCCCGGGCAAAACTCTACCCTCTGTCGCCTCTTCGGCCTCACGTGCCAAACGATCGCGTTCCCTCAATTTCTTGAATGAATTTTTTACTTTCTGCTTGATCCGCCCCATCCTGTAAAGACAACATAAAAAAATATGTATTAGTGAGAAAACACCAAATAAACTAACATAAAATGCATTGATTCATATGAGACAAGTTAAGCTGTCTGTCTCATGAGACAGCTTAAGTTGTCTGTCGCATGAGACGACCATGTACATCCCGTCGCATGCGACCAAGTGCTGTCTTGGTCGCACGATCGTGCGACCAGATCCAATCTGGTAGCACGATTGTGCTACCAACAGCAAGGAAACCCCAAAAATAAAAACACACAAAATCAGCCTCATTTCACACAAAATCAAACACAAAAACATAGATCCTTGCAAAACTAACAAGAATACAACACTAATCTAACAAAACAACACCTAAAATCATGCAAAAATCGAACTTTTAAAATCGAAACCTAAAAAACTTAAAAACCGAGATTCAACAATTTAGACTCAACGAAATCTAAAAAAAATTACACCATGATGTTTGTATCGTTTGCCTTTACGTTTCCTTGCCTTTAGATTCTTAAAAAATTGAGCTTTTGAAATCAGTCGAACGGTGTGCTTGAGAGCTTTCTAGAGAGAGAGAAAGAGAGGAACAAAATGGTGAGAGATTTATCAAATGCTTTTATACCTGCATTTTCTAAAAAGGGTAAATTGGTCTAAAATTAGGTGAGAGATCTATCAATTGGGTATAAGATCTAGCGGTTTAAGATGTATAAAAATGTGTCTTATTTCTAGCCTCGCCAATGAAATATGTTAATTAATATATTACCTTTTTAATTGTCATTTTATATAAAACTCTAAATTTTTAAGAATAGTCATATATTTCAAAACATACCTTATAACATAAAAACATATTTAGTTTATCAGAAAATATATTTTAACATTTAATTTATTTATTGAGTTCAAAATCCATAAGATCTAATAAAATGCCTGCCCGGATCTCGTTAGAGTTTCGGCACTCATTATTACAAGATTCAACTACTTGATAAAATATCTATAATTCGAGGCCTGATGACTTTAATTCAAGTTTTTTCAATCATTCCTATAATATTGTGGATATATACATATGCAATGGAGTCCTCAACTTTTTCGATCCGGATTGAAATTGTAAATAAAAAAATTAATCTAAAATTGAAGTTTAGAGTAAGTAATTTTTTCTTTTTTGTTAAATATTGGAACCCCTATAAATACTGAGATGTTGTTATAACAAAAATAGGTCTCCCTTTAGTCCTGGCCTTTATGTAATGGTAAATAGATTTGTTTAGTTTTCACGTGACTGATTACAAATCCTCGCTAAATAAAAAAAACAAAATAGTTCCTTTGGCCTCACCCCGTCTTCTGCAAGATGATGCGGACTGGGGTGAGACCAAATTACATAACTTTTCGTGTCAGTCCTAGCTGCTTGTAGTCATGCTGGTCTTATAGAGGAAGGCTGGCATTGGTTTAATGAAATGAACAGATTTGACGTCGAACCCGGTGTGGAGCACTATGGCTGCATGGTTGATCTGCTAGGTAGAGCTGGGTATATTAAAAATGCTCATGATTTGATAGAAGGAATGAACATAACTTTTGTGTCAGTCGTAGCTGCTTGTAGTCATGCTGGTCTTTAAGTTGGCATTGGTTTAATGAAATGAAGAACAGATATGATGTCGAACCCGGTGTGGAGCACTATGGCTGCATGGTTGATCTGCTAAGTAGAGCTGGGTATATTAAAAAGGCTCATGATTTGATAGAAGGAATGAACATAAAGCCCGATTTAGTTGTCTAGAGTTCACTTCTTGGAGCTTGCAGGATTCATAAGAACGTTGAATCGAGGGTTAGTAAAACCGCGGGGGTTCAGTTTAGTTGATCTAAATGGTAAAGTTAATCTGTATCTGGTTGGAGACAAAGAACATCCGCAACATAAGAAGATTTACGAGTTTCTGGAGGAACTACCAGTGAAGCTCAGGAAGTTGGTTATGTGCCAAACATGTCATCGGTTCTTCACGATATTGATATCCAAGAAAAGGAAATGACATCGACAGTCCACAGTGAGAAACTAGCTGATGCCTTCGGAGTCATGAACTCAGTTCCTGGTGCCACAATTCAGATCATCAAGAATCTAAGGCTTTGTAGTGACTGTCACACTGTTATAGAACTGATTTTATTTTTTATCGTCTTAATAAAATCTCAAATTATACACCTATTAAATCTGTATAAAATTATATAAAAATAGAGGATCAGGACAATATAATCAACATTAGATGATTGTTGATATAAATATGGATTTAATCGGTTCATCCATTTATATACAAACAAAATTTATTAATTATTTAATTCGGTGAATAATTTTAATTTCGCTTTATATTTTAAACTTATAAAACGATTACGGACCTGAACTCTTTATTAATTAGATGGTTTGATTTTTGAAGTAGATTTGAAAAGATAAGGTTTCTCTTCAAGATTGATACATGAGCCTGTCTTCTTCTGAAGACGTTTTTCCGTCGATCTTTGGCCTTCTCCGGCATCTTTTTTTCTTCAGATTATTGGATCAGTGATTTTCTCTTCTGGTTTTTTGTTTTTGGAAAGCATAGCCGTGTTTCTAGTCTCTATTTCCTGGTTCTGGTGTTGAAAAACAGAGTTTTCCGTTGGCCTGTTCTCTGGGTTTGATGATCATCCAGTAATGGAGAAATCAAATCTTGAAGAATTCCCTCCTCTTCTCAAGGATAAGGAAATCAACGGGAAGAAAACTTACGCTGACATTCTGCAAAATTCTTCTGGAAGGAAAGATAGAACAGAGCTTTCGCCGGAAAAGATCAATATCGCTACTGATCATAACTCTAATCAATACTCAAAAGCCGCTAAAGATCTTCTTTTAAAATAATCAAGAACAACTCTTTTAGGTAAATTCACTACTGGGATACCTAAAAGGGTTGATTTAGTTGTTTTTCTGGATTCGTTTAAATTTACAGGTGCTTATAGTTACAAGACAATTGATTCTCGTCAAATTCTGTTTGAATTCTGCAACAAAGAGGATGTAATCAAGGTCTGGTCTAAGAACATTTGGAGTGTGAATGGTAAATTGATGAGGCTGGTCAGATGGTGTCCTGATAGCAACGCAAACTATGAATGTCCTAATGTTCTCTTTTGGGTCAGATTGGAGAAGATACCAGATTACTTATACAACAAAAACGTTGTTGAAGACCTCTCTTCAACGCTGGGAAATGTCTACAATACGGTGATTCCAGATTATAACAGGGCTAGTGTTAATGCGTGCTTTGCTCTGGTTGAAATTGATGTTTCAGTGGTTCTTAAAAGGAAAATTTGGGTTGGGTTTGGTGCCAATGATGGATGTTGGGTGGGAGTTAGTTATAAAAATGTTCCTAGCTACTGCACTCATTGTAATCATTTGGGGCACAAGATTGATGATTGTCGAAAGGACTCAAAGAATAAGACTGAGAAGCAAGAGATCAACACAGTTACTGAGAATAAAATGAATGGATTGAATAAATCTGATTCATTACAAGATTGTTCTACCAATCAACAAATTACTACAACTGCTCAGAATCAATCTTTCATTAAAGTGTATAGAAGAAGACTAAAATCTATAGTTGTTGCCAAAGACACTCCTAAAGACTCTACTATCAACAGTGTGTCCAGTGTGGTCAGAGATGATAGTTCTCCAAAGAAGGATTTTGAAATTATTAGTGCTCTTCAGCAACTGGATCAGGAAAATAATCACTTGTCTGCTGAATCTTCATCTCCTATTGCTCAATGTAACAACTTTGGTAGCCACAATGCTTCTCCTATTGCTGATTCCTCCTCAGAGCGAAGCTTCAATACGATAATCAGCAGCAGGATTAAATCTGCTAAAAAAAGCAAAAGAAACAAAAAAGTATTAATCAACTCTCTCCTTAAAAGAGAGAAAGCTTATAACAAATCCTTATCTGAAAATGATAAAGATTGTTAACTGGAATGCTCGTGGAATCAACAACAAATCAACCTTAACAAGGCTAAAATATATCATTCAGAGTGAGAAGGTGAAAATTATTGCTCTTCAAGAGCCTATGGCAAGGCTGGATAAAATTGAGGGTATTGCTAATAGCATTGGCTTCCCCAACTATGTTTCTAACTGTGCTAACAAGATTTGGATTTTATGGTCCAATGATGTTAATATCTCTACTATCACTGATCATGAGCAATTCCTGCATATGGTGGTTAACTACAACAACTTTAACTATTACTTTACCTCCATTTATGCTAAAAACCAAACACACTTGCGTAAAAACCCGTGGAATCAGATGAAGCTCATGTCCTGTGATGATAGACCTTGGATTGTGGCTGGCGAATTTAATGCTAGCATTACTTCTAATGAGCAGCTTTGTGGTTCCTCTTTTGATACCTCTAGTGCTGAAGATTTTGCTGATACCATTAGTAGTTGTAATCTTGAAGACCCTAGTTATGTTGGATCTATTTACACCTGGAGCAACAATAAAATCTGGAAACGATTAGACAGAGCATTAGTAAATTCAACTATGGCTTCTACTCTTCATGTTCAGGTTTTTCACATGGTCAGAACTTGTTCTGACCATGCCCCTTTACTCATTACTATCTCTCATATTCAGAGCAATATCTTTCATAATAATAGATGCAGTTTTAAGTTCATTAATGCATGGGCTAACAATCCTGAGCAAAACTGGAACATATAGTGTTTTGGTGAAGCTAATGTTTTGTTTTGGATTAAGCTTAAGCATCTCAGAAGATTTCTTAAAAGCTGGAATACTAATAAGTTTGGCAACATATTTAACAAGGTTAAAGAAGCTACTAAGAATGTTGAATTAATAGAGCTTACTCACCAAAGAGATAATAGCAATGAGACCAAAGCTCAGCTCTCCAGAGCTAATAGCACTCTCATTATGGCCCTCAAGAATGAAGAAAGTTTCTGGAGGAAAAGATGCTACAATACCTGGTTACAGGACAGTGATGGTAACACTAAGTTATACCAAAACTATGTCTCTAATAAGAAGAAAAAGAATACTATTAAAGGTATTAAGGAGAATGTCATTTGGATTACTAATCAAAATGAAATTGCTAGTTTTGCTGAATATTATTTCAAAAGTATTATCTCTTCTGATATTTATAATTGTAATGATGCCTCCATTATGAACTATGTTCTTAAAAATATCCCTAAGTTGATCAGTGACAGGGATAACACTCATATCCTAAGGCCAGTTACTCAGGAGGAGATTTGGAGCATCATTTCTACTATGAAGAATGATAGTGCTCCTGGAATCGATGGGTTTAATTGTTTTTTATGAAAACTTGTTGGAATATCATTAGTTCAGATATGTGCAATGCTATTAACTCCTATCTTAAAGGTCACAGTATCCCCTGTGGTATATTTGCTACTGGAATCTGTCTTGTACCTAAATGTCCTAATCCTATTAACTGGAGTCACTTTAGACCTATCAGCCCGTGTACAATTTTTAACAGGCTGATTTTTAGTCTTTTAAATACCAGAATTTCTACCTATTTACCTAGTATTATCTCCAAGTGTCAAGGTGCTTTTGTTAAAACAGACTAATCCATGACAACATTATGATTACTAAAGAGATGATGCATAACATTAATAGAAGACCATCAAAGGGCAATATAATGGTACAGCTTGACATGTCAAAGGCATTTGACATGATGTCTCATGACTTTGTGCTTCTCATTTTAAAACAGTTTGGTTTTTCTGCTGGCCTTATAACCCGTATCCAATGTCTTATTTCTAATGTTATGCTATATATCCTCATTAATGGCATGAATATTGGCTACTTTTTTCAGAAGAATGGCTTAAGACAAGGAGACCCTTTGTCTCCAAGTCTTTTCATTCTTGCTGAGGAAGCCTTAATCAGAGGCATTCATAATCTTTATATCACTAATAATAACATGAAATTTTACCTGAAATCTGATTATACTCTCCCCATTCTTGTATTTGCTGATGATATTATTGTTTTCACTAATAGCACCCCTTCTTCTGTTGATAATCTTTGTGATCTGTTAGATAAGTATCAGTCAGCCTCTGGTCAATTGATAAACAAGGAAAATACTAGAATTGTTACCTCAGTAAGCAAGAGTAGAAATGCATCTTCCAGATTGAAAGCTGCCACTGGATTCAGCACTGATCAAGCTCCTTTCACATACCTTGGCATAACCATTGCTGCCAACAATAAAGGGAAGCATTTCTTACCTCTTATTGAAAACATTCATAATAAAATCATGGTCTGGGACTTGAAAAATTTGTCTTTTGGGGGCAGAGTTAGCCTCATTAAAAGTGTTCTTTATCCTATAGTATACTACTGGATGCAGAGCAGTCTTATTCCTAATAGCATTATTACCAAAATTGAGAGGTGTTTCAACAAATTCCTTTGGAGATCAAAATATCAGGATTATGCTATTCAGTGGTCTTCTTGGAGTCAGTTATGCAAGCCTTTTGAGGAAGGTGGACTGGATGTTAAAGCTCCTAGTGATATCCAATCCATTTTTCTCAAAAGTTGTGGTTTTAATTCAAGAAATGATCTATTTTATGGGCCGAGTTAATGCACTATAATTATTGTTCTTATTCTCACCTTATCCTTTCCAATTGCAAGTCTTCTAACTCCGTCATATGGAAAAGATTGAACTCTATTAAAGAAAAGGTTGAGCCTAATATTACTTGGTCTCTAGGTAAAGGAAACCTTAATTTTTGGTTTGATGCCTGGTTAGACAAGGCCCCCATCATTAGTAATCCTAATCCTACCAACTGGTACTTACCTGCTAATTATTTATTGTTAAAATGGACTTATAAAATGCGATATAGGCTATACTCTCCCCATTCTTGCATTTGCTGATGATATTATTGTTTTCACTAATAGCACCCCTTCTTTTGTTGATAATATTTGTGATCTGTTAGATAAGTATCAGTCAGCCTCTGGTCAATTGATAAACAAGGAAAAGACTAGAATTGTTACCTCAGTAAGAAAGAGTAGAAATGCATCTTCCAGATTGAAAGCTGCCACTGGATTCAGCACTGATCAAGCTTATTTCACATACCTTGGCATAACCATTGCTGCCAACAATAAAGGGAAGCATTTCTTACCTCTTATTGAAAATATTCATAATAAAATCATGGTCTGGGACTTGAAAAATTTGTCTTTTGGGGGCAGAATTAGCCTCATTAAAAGTTTTCTTTATCCTATAGTATACTACTGGATGCAGAGCAGTCTTATTCCTAATAGCATTATTACCAAAATTGAGAGGTGTTTCAACAAATTCCTTTGGAGATCAAAATATCAAGATCATGCTATTCACTGGTCTTCTTGGAGTCAGTTATGCAAGCCTTTTGAGGAAGATGGACTGGATGTTAAAGCTCTTGGTGATATCCAATCCATTTTTTCTCAAAAGTTGTGGTTTTAATTCAAGAAATGATCTAGTTTATGGGCTGAGTTAATGCACTATAATTATTGTTCTTATTCTCACCTTATCCTTTCCAATTGCAAGTCTTTTAACTCCATCATATGGAAAAGATTGAACTCTATTAAAGAAAAGGCTGAGCCTAATATTACTTGGTCTCTAGGTAAAGGAAACCTTAATTTTTGGTTTGATTCCTGGTTAGACAAGGCCCCCATCATTAGTAATCCTAATTCTACCAACTGGTACTTACCTGCTAATTATTTATTGTTAAAATGGACTTATAAAATGCGATATAGGCTATACTCTCCCCATTCTTGCATTTGCTGATGATATTATTGTTTTCACTAATAGCACCCCTTCTTCTGTTGATAATATTTGTGATCTGTTAGATAAGTATCAGTCAGCCTCTGGTCAATTGATAAACAAGGAAAAGACTAGAATTGTTACCTCAGTAAGAAAGAGTAGAAATGCATCTTCCAGATTGAAAGCTGCCACTGGATTCAGCACTGATCAAGCTTATTTCACATACCTTGGCATAACCATTGCTGGCAACAATAAAGGGAAGCATTTCTTACCTCTTATTGAAAACATTCATAATAAAATCATGGTCTGGGACTTGAAAAATTTGTCTTTTGGGGGCAGACTTAGCCTCATTAAAAGTGTTCTGTATCATATAGTATACTACTGGATGCAGAGCAGTCTTATTCCTAATAACATTATTACCAAAATTGAGAGTTGTTTCAACAAATTCCTTTGGAGATCAAAATATCAAGATCATGCTATTCACTGGTCTTCTTGGAGTCAGTTATGCAAGCCTTTTGAGGAAGATGGACTGGATGTTAAAGCTCTTGGTGATATCCAATCCATTTTTTCTCAAAAGTTGTGGTTTTAATTCAAGAAATGATCTAGTTTATGGGCTGAGTTAATGCACTATAATTATTGTTCTTATTCTCACCTTATCCTTTCCAATTGCAAGTCTTTTAACTCCATCATATGGAAAAGATTGAACTCTATTAAAGAAAAGGCTGAGCCTAATATTACTTGGTCTCTAGGTAAAGGAAACCTTAATTTTTGGTTTGATTCCTGGTTAGACAAGGCCCCCATCATTAGTAATCCTAATTCTACCAACTGGTACTTACCTGCTAATTATTTATTGTTAAAATGGAATTATAAAATGCGATATAGGCTATACTCTCCCCATTCTTGCATTTGCTGATGATATTATTGTTTTCACTAATAGCACCCCTTCTTCTGTTGATAATATTTGTGATCTGTTAGATAAGTATCAGTCAGCCTCTGGTCAATTGATAAACAAGGAAAATACTAGAATTGTTACCTCAGTAAGAAAGAGTAGAAATGCATCTTCCAGATTGAAAGCTGCCACTGGATTCAGCACTGATCAAGCTTATTTCACATACCTTGGCATAACCATTGCTGCCAACAATAAAGGGAAGCATTTCTTACCTCTTATTGAAAACATTCATAATAAAATCATGGTATGGGACTTGAAAAGTTTGTCTTTTGGGGGCAGACTTAGCCTCATTAAAAGTGTTCTTTATCCTATAGTATACTATTGGATGCAGAGCAATCTTATTCCTAATAGCATTATTACCAAAATTGAGAGTTGTTTCAACAAATTCCTTTGGAGATCAAAATATCAAGATCATGCTATTCACTGGTCTTCTTGGAGTCAGTTATGCAAGCCTTTTGAGGAAGATGGACTGGATGTTAAAGCTCTTAGTGATATCCAATCCATTTTTTCTCAAAAGTTGTGGTTTCAATTCAAGAAAGAATCTAGTTTATGGGCTGAGTTAATGCACTATAATTATTGTTCTTATTCTCACCCTATCCTTTCCAATTGCAAGTCTTCTAACTCCATCATATGGAAAAGATTGAACTCTATTAAAGAAAAGGCTGAGCCTAATATATCTTGGTCTCTAGGTAAAGGAAACCTTGATTTTTGGTTTGATGCCTGGTTAGACAAGGCCCCCATCATTAATAATCCTAGTTCTACCAACTGGTACTTACCTGTTAAGGTGAACTCCTTTTGGAAAGATGGCCATTGGGATATTGCTACTCTCCATAACTTCTTGCCTCCTGATAAAATGCTTCAAATTGAAAAGGAAAAGATTAGTCTGGATAAAGAGGATAAAATTGAATGGAAAATATCTAAAGACAATCAATTTAGTACTAAAGCTACTTGGGATCATATAAGGTGTAAAAATACCAAATTTTCTCTTTTTAAAAAACTCTGGCACAATATTATCCCAACTAAATTTTCTTTCTTAAGCTGGAAACTCTTAAAAAACTATATCCCAATTGACAATATTCTCTCTAACAGGCATTTAAACTTAGTATCTAAATGTCAATTTTGTTGCAGTTGCAAAGAGAAGAATCATCTCTTTGTCAACTGAAACTTTGCGTGGCCTATCTGGAATTACTATGGCTTTTTATTCAAGATCCCTATAAGGCGTCATATGACCATTTCTTACGTTTTCTTCTGCTGGTTCTGGTTCACCCACAGTGGTTTTCACATAACTCATGTTGTCCCTCAATTAATTTGTTGGACAACTTGGTTCAATAGAAACAACCGCAAGTTCAATGGCATTCACGATACATTCATGAATTCCATTGATAGAATCAACAGAATTATAAATGGAATTGAAGCTAGCAACAGATTAGTTGCTAAGCACTGGTTTAATGCTTATAATGTAGGTCTGTCTCTCAATTTTACTAGCATAAACAAGAAGAACAGAAAAATCTCGTACCTGAAGTGGTTGCCTCCTGCAATGGACAGACTCAAAATAAATATCGATGGAGCCTGTAGTTATACTGGTTAAGGCAGTGGTGGAGTTCTTGTCAGAAATCATGATGGTGACATTGTTGCTGGTTTTGGCTTTCTGTATGGCAAAATGGATCCTTTCAAGGTTGAATGCAGGACGCTGATGGAAGCTTTAATCATTTGCAGAAGAAATCACTGGCAAGCTGTAGATCTCGAGTCAGATTGCTTGAATCTTATCAACTGTCTCGCGTTTGGCAAAGTTGATAACCCTATTATCAACATTTGTCGCAGCCTAATTTCTTCCACTATGAATCTGCAGCACATTTCACGAACTCAAAACGCTGCTGCAGATTGGATCTCAAAGTGGATTCTTTCTGAGTGTGTTAACAAATCCTTTGATGATTGCAACATTCCTTCTCATCTTCTCGTTATTGCTACTCTTGAAAGCCTTGAAGTAGGCTATATTTATCCGGGTTAGATTTTCTGTCTGTAGAGGAAGACAGGCTGGTTGAAGATGATTTCGTTCGTGAAAATCAGTTGCTCTGATTTCTTAGCTTAATTCGTGAATTTAGGGTTAGGTTAGAGTTGGTAAAATTTTATTTTTTACCTCTCCCTTATTTTGTATCTTTTCTCCAATTTAGTCATACTATGTGTAATTCTCTCATTTTAGAAATAAAATGAATGTTTGATTAAAAAAACGATTACGGACCTACATATTAGTATTCTCAAATAAATAGACTAATTTACTCATTTAACCGTGCACATATTTGATTGTTTGAACTAGGATTTGAAAGAGAGCCACGAACTGAGCTTGGACGAATTTTTTTTAGCCGAGACAGACACGCAAGTTTGCAAGTCACATAAGTTTCCAAGTCGAGCAAAACTTTCAACATCAATTTTTTTGGCTGGAGCTGAGCTGGAGCCTATCAGGTCTCCGGCTCTGCTCTCCTCAGTTCTGATCTTAGTTAAAGGGGAAACAATAGGTTGATTCTCTTGTACGAAGGTGCAGGTAAAGAAAATGTTTACATATCAGTTTTATGTTATTGTATGTCTTTTTGCTTTAGTATACTGTCAGTAATTATTAACCGAGCCATCTGGTTCTCTCCAAACCTATTTACATATCTCTTAACGAAGAGATTTAACTAATAGACAATGTCCTCGTATAAAATTAACATTTGTTTATTTAAAATTTTGACTAAATTTTGGGTTCGATTTACGGTTCAAAATTATAAATTGAGGAAACTATGACAAAACAGATTTGGCGTAATTTTTAATATTGTCGCGACAAATGTGTTATCATGCGATATTTGTCGTAGAAATTATCCACTTTTGCTGAGACAATGTGAATTGATAATTTAGTATGGTTAATACTATTGCAAGTAATAATGATCAAATGAAGGTTAATAAAATATTGAATCATGAACAAGATAATATCACTTGTGTATTGGTGACTAAGGGTTTAATTGAAAATAAAAAAAAACCAACCAAAATGAAGATTTTTTTAAATTAAGTTCATTAAAATTGGATTAAGAGTGACATCTCTCAAACTTAAGAAAATGTTTGTTTATATATTTGTCCAAAGGTATCTTATAAGCGATGTATGCTATGTATCAACGAACTAAGAAATAAATTTCTCATTTTGGACGAGTATGATTTTACCAATTAATTCCAAAACTCACGCCTCATACTAAAGTAAGTTCTCGAAAAGATACACAAGAATTTGAGGCATGGGAGAAATCAAATAGGTTATGTGTGGTCATAACGAGAAAAATAATAACTCAAGCGTTCTGTCGGACTATCCCACACGAGATCACTAGTGTTTTTGAGTTTCTCACTATGGTAAAATAAAAAAATTTCCAAAAATGAGAATGTGGAAATGTAGAGACATATGAATGAAAACTCAACCACTTATACTTAAGGGAAACATTACCATCATGGAACACATTTTAGATATTTCAATAATTTTTATTAAGTTAATCGTTATCGAGATTGATATCCCTGATGAATGTGTGATTATGTTTATGTTTCAGTCACTTTCCTATAACGTATAAGAGTTCTTAAACTACTAACTGCATGTGTGAGAAATGGAAAGTTAGTGAACTGATTTTACATGCTGCACAAGAAGATAAAATACTACCTGAATCTGTTGAGGTAGACATGGTGATCTCAAACAAGGGGACAAGTCAAAAAAATCATGATGTAAGAGTTTATGTTTCACTGACTAATAATTAAAAGATGTCGAGTGATTTTCAGTGAGTTTCTGCAAGAATAAAGAAAATCACTCGAAAGACTATGAAAAATACCAGTTGAAGACATTAGGCTCGGAAGATCTATTACTTTCCATACTGAATTCATCTCACATTACCGTACGAGTCATAAATATTTTATCCAAGTAGTGATTGTTGTAGTAATAAATGCTGAAACTCTATAGAGACTCTGGTAGCCAGAAAGGTGTTTGGTCTGTAATAGATTCTTAAAGTAGTTCATTAGGACATTTGGCAACAATAAAGGGCTTGGTTATAATATATTATTTATTAATACAGATCGAGTCAATTTTGTTACATAAAATGCAGGTTTTTATACTGTTGTGAAAGAATTTGGTCTTTCTGTCTATGAGTTTTGAGTCAATTCTCTCTAGATTTATTCCTTTAGGAAAGATTCTTCCGCTCTGTTCATGAAGATGAAAGAAGAGGAAGCCTCCATTTATTTTATGAAAATAGTCTGATCGATGGGGCATGAGCGAGAAAAGATTACGCTTGGAATAAGACATTTTGGGCGCCGGTAACCCGATAACTTATGTCACTGTATTTTCAACAGTTGAGCCTACTGAGAATGATTTGAAGATGGAAGAGCTTTTGGGAAACCATACTCATATCATGGGAGTTGATAGGTAGGTTCCATCTATTAATAATAATTTCTTTGAATTAAGGGTGAGACTGCCACATGTTAAAAAATTGAAAGGTTTTTTCCTACACTTACGCGGGATGCCTAGATTTAGTGTGACTATGGTGTGGTCCGAATAATGGGGAAACCCATAATATGCAAAAGAAATTTCAAAATACTCGTCTCAATCACTTTTTACTAGGAGACGATCTTTTTTGGATTGGATTGGTTTAATCGGTACCGTATTAAACCAAGTGAATTGGAACACAATGAAATGAAGATCACTAAGCTCACATTGGTAATAATAATTATCAAATTATTTTATCGTCGTAGTCGAGTTCTTCGAGGATCCAGTATGGTCCTTCGGGTTACAGATAATTTTGAAATCTCATAGGTTAACCCAAGGGGTTCCATGGTCTTGGGTCATAAATGGCTTAAAGATCATTCTATAGGGGGATAGGATCAAGAGGGTCGTTAAATGCATATATTGCAGTAAAACAAAAGAAAATTAGGATATTAATACTTTTAAATTTACAACAAATAATTTTAGAAAAACAAGACTAACATTGAGATATTTATGATATTAGGGTCCGAGATAATCTAAATCCTACATAGAGGGTGATTGGTATGGTTTGTTATGTAATTCCAAAAAAGAGAATATATATTTGATTATATAGTCTAGTTTAGGTAAGTGAACCCTAGTCTTAATAAGGATCGTTATTGATATAATATTACTCACGATAAACTTAGTGACATCATTCAATGAAATAATAAAAATCATGATATTTATACTTATAATGGATCAATCAATGATCTTGTTGGAGGATCCAATATATTATTTACAACCTTGTTGGTGGGGAGATTTCAGCCTGGTGGGGAATCCATCTCTTCACCGTTTTCCTCTTTATCGATATCCATTGTTGGGTAATGAGGGTGAATTTTCTCAAATCCGAGACCATAATAAGTGAGATCTAACACCACTGAAGCATGTAAAGACGATTCAAGACTTGAGAGATGGTGAAGCTAAATGCCCATTACATTAGCCAGTGTTGTAGACAAATACAATACAATTTGCACATTGGAGAGGAAGACCTTGATACTCAGTCATGAAAGAGGTAGTCTTCTTCTAAAAATGAACTTGATTTCCAATAAACCTATAGAACCCACCTTTATGACAATACAAATATGAGAAAAGGTGAGTCTTTATTCTATCGCTATCTGTTTATCAACATAAAAACAAGTACAAAAAATTGAACCAATGTTTCTAAAACCCAAATAAGGCCAGAATTCTAGAGAAAGCTTGAAGACTTTTACCCATATTGGGATCCTCTTTAGAGAGGAATATTTCCAAAATGGTCACAAGCTCCCATTCTTTTAGGATCATGAGAAAACCCCCAAATTTCCATGGGGCTTTATCCAAGAATTCTTTCGCCAATTCCTCAGAGCAAAGCTTAAATAAGAAATAACCTATTCTTTCACCAAATATCTCTTATAACTACTAAATACTCTATTAAAAACATTTTTAATAGTTAATTTTACTCCTCAACTATTTATATCCTTATCAGTAGCCCGCCTAGTCTTTGCGAAAAATCTTGAGCAAGAACTTAAAATTACTGTGAATAGGCCATCTTTATCTCACTATTACAAAGAAGATCTAAACACCTCATCAGAATACACTTATACATTGCCTCTCCTCAGAATCCGTGCCTTTTCAAGTTGTGTATCATTCTTCCTCGAAAAACCATTCCTAATTAAAAGGCCCTCGTAATTTTCAAGGAGTATAATAATAAGCTTCCTTGAATGAATTAGAAGATAGCAAAAGCTTCCTAGAATATGTATCATTTTAATCTGACACATTACACACGTCTACGTACTTCAAAATAGGCTCTCGTTATTTGTCTACTCAAATCATATCAAATAGATTCATGTTAACCCCTCAACTTCCTCTCCAAAATTCACAGACCCATCTTCATAATTTTCCCTATATATATACTATCATTACTCACTTTGTTTGTTACCATTAAATTTTAGAGATAGAGAGAAAAATTGAACTGAGTTATTTGCTCATTCACCATCGTCGTCATATTTAACCCTGTAGATCGTATCTGATCTACTCTTGTTCTATTTATGTTCAGCTTAGCCAACTGTTATGATTGGCTTACCATCACACAAAGATCCGCTGAAAGAGAAGTTGTCGATATTATTAACGATAAACCCAAGCTAATTACTCAAACCTTTACCTACGGTCCCTAGCCTCCTACAACAAAGTAATCACACCTCAAAGGTTTCTCAGACATCCCTTCTGATCTAACTCTCAAACCTTGTTCGTAAAAACCATCTTGAACCAAATAAAATTAATTTATGAGAATAAATAAAGAAGTACCTTCTCTGAAAAGTCGATCACCTCGAACAAACAAATAAATACCTCTTCGAAAAAGCTGATTTGTTTACATGGAAAACTCTAAAGAGCTCAATACTTCACCAAATCCCACCATAAAAACTACTACACAACCTCCTCCCTCGAAGGAAACGAGTTTAACAAACAAAAAGTCATAGAGGATCTTTTGGAAAACACCCAACAAACAGCTTCAAACACACCTAGTACCTCATAAAATATGCCTACAACATCAAAATCGCCCTCCCAAAATCAGGAGCAACTCACCACAACTTCCATTTGCCAACTCCGGTATGAAATATCCGAAGAGGTTGCCGAATCAGAACCAAGACGAAAATTGACTCAGGTATCCAAAACCTTGGTAGTACTCCTCATTTTGAGCCCAATCCCAAAGATGATGCTACAAAGAAAAAAACTCTGATAGTCATTATAAATATTATTATATAAATAACTAACATATTAAAACAATAATAACTTTTTAACTTGATAGATTATAAAATAAAAATAGAAAACAATTGATAAAGAATTAAACTAATCTGTATTTTTTAATCAGATCTAGATAATTAATCACGTCAGCTGTTAATTTATGAAAAGTAGTTTAAAACTTGTGCACAATTGATATGAAAACCTAAAAAGTGATTTTTTTATATATGAAAGATAGTATCAAACTTGTACACAAATGATATGAAAACATAAAAGTGATTTTTAAATATAGAATTTGATGGTCATTTAGAATTTAATATAATTTACAATGTTTTATTTTTATTTATGACTCAATAGTTTTCCATCAAAAATAAAATTAAGTTGGCAAAAGTATAATTATATTTGATTTGTGACGATGTTTTTATTTCCTCATCAATAGTTTGGTATGTGGAAAAATTGTTTTTCATTTTTCTTAACCAAAAGCTTGTTTCTGGAGTTGAGAAAAATCGCAAAACCCGTAGGAAAAAATCTAAACCGTATCGAGTCAAGAATCGAACAACAGAGCGAAGAATGAAGAATTCTTCAAAATTCAAAGCAAAGAATCAATCACAATAACGGAGCAATATCAAGACCAAATCAAGAATCAAACAATGATGGAACGAGCGATGGAGTGACCAATCCAGATATAAATTTTTGTTTTCATTTTTTATGAACGATCTCAAGACCGAGTCAAAAATCGAATGACCAGACGAAGATGAAGAAAATTTAGAGATTCAAAACAAAGATTTCTTCATTTAGTTAAATGATTTCTTTAAATTCTATATGACGGGCTAAGATTTGATAGAGAAAGGAAAAGACCTTTCAATATTTAGGAGAAATTGGAAGTAAAACAATAAATCAATTCAAAACCTTGAATCGTATCAAGAAAAAAGTGAATCAAGCTTCACGATGTTGAAATTCAGTATCAAATCAAGTAAATCAGGATAATGAGCACAAGTGATGCAGAACTTACAAATTATATTAATCTTGACTTAACGTGGAAGTCAGTAACCAAAATAAATAGGAGTGAGTCAAGGCATAAGAGGAACCAAGTTGGGAGAGATGCAATGGGTGAATTCAAGTGGTTGATGGGTCTGGTAAAGAGGTAAAAGAAGATCATGTTTTTAATATGAGAAGCTTTTTGTTGATGTTCTTGGAGATACTTTCGTTGATAAAATAGAGCATATACCTATAATAAAATAAGTTTTTTATTAACGTAAAAAATCGTCATTGGTAGGCTACATAATCAAAGCTGCAAACCATGAAAAAGATTTTTTTTCATGGTGATGAGGTTGTGAACATACTTAGTGAAAACAAGCCGAACGATCCCACCAAGTCTGAAGCCGAGTCGAGCAGAAGTAAGCAGCAAAAATAAGGCGTAAACATCAATTAGTCCTCGATCGGGCAAGAACGAGAATAAGTAGAAAATGCGAGATAATCTAAGTCAGCTCAAACCAAAGAGAACCCAGACGGGCTACAGACCGAGCATAACCCAATAATTGAGTGCGCCCAAATAAAATATAAGAAAACAAGAAGGCACGCTTGGGAACGACGAAAACAAGGTCAAGAGCATTAAATAAGTCAACCCACATAAACCATAACTCTCAAAATGATGACAACATGATCCAACACATTAAATGAGTCAACCCACGTAGACCATAACTCCTAGAATAATGACCATTATTTTAGGATCATCACTGGTTGTAATGGCCTTCGTTGTTGCAGTTAAAGGGCACGTAATAAGTAATGCTGAAACGGCTATAAGCAATATAAATAAAAATCTTGAGTGATGTAATATGGGGTTTTGAATTCTTCCCGATCGAATAAACAAGTTACTATCTTGGCTAATATTTGTTAAGGTTTTTCGTTAACACTTGGTATAAAATTATATTTAACAAAATCAAACTAAATTATATAAAACTAAATTATATAAAACTAAATTATTTTTATAAAATAAACTATATAAAAATAAGCCTAAACTTCTCTTCAAATTCCAAAACATGTGGACTCTTCAGAATGGCATTTTAAAACCATGGAAAATAACTGGAAGAAAAAAAGAAATTTTGTGTACATCTCATAACAGTGTTTTGGTTAAAACTTAAAAGATTTAAACACATATTAAAAATATGGAACATAGAGGTTTTTCGAAATATATTTGACAGTATAGCTCAAGCAGAAGACAATGTAAAGTTTGCTGAATCTTGCTTAAAAAATTCAAAAAGTATAGAAGACCAAATTAAAATATTTAAGGCAGAGCAATACATCTAAATCTATTAGTCGGAAAAGAAGTATTATGCGAACATTAGAGTGTTTCTAAATGGTTCAAAAATGGTGGCAGAAATACAAATTGTTTCCACAATATGTTAAACAAAATTATAAAAAATATAATAAATGCAATAAAGATTGCAAATGAGTTGAAAACCAATCTCTAATTGGTTCACCAATCATTGATCATTTTAAATATCTTTTAACTTTCCAATTAAGTACTTTAAACATGTATATGAAGTTGATGGATCGAACTCCAGTTTTTATCAAACCTACTGGTCAATCATCAAACTTAATTATTGTCTATATTTTTCTTACTTTATTATTTACCTTCGAAACTTTTTGTGTAGCAATATTGAAATCTCAACTGCACCACGTGGCATATGCTAAATTTACCTTCAAGAAACTATGCCAGTGGGCTAAAGAGCATGGGTCATTTGTCTTTCAGAAGGGTTTTACTCCTACAAACTTGTTTCAAAGTCATCTTTAGAGGACCAACTTCGAATGAGAGTTGACGCAAGAGAAATTGACTATTCCCTCACGGGCGTCAAATCTCCTCAAAATAATTGACGTTGCTGATGGAAAAATGTGACTTCTCATACAAACTAGATCCCCCATTCATCAAGCAAGAAGGGGCAAGACTGTCAAACATAGTTCCAAGAAGGATAATGTCGTGTTGAGACTATAGACGAGTCCCATGAACATATACCTTCCACAATTGGTGACCCTTTGCCGCCTATAGTCACTGCTAATGTAGAAGAGGATGATTCACCCACACAATTTCTTGTTTTGAAGAAGAAGAAAAAACGCACGAGAGAAGCATACATAGTAGCAAGAAGAGAAAGAAGAAGACGCCGATGAGAACGAGCCCAAACGCCAGTAAATTTATATGATGTTATTTTGCGCAAGTCCTTGACATATGTAAGGTATTTTGTAATGTTTGTGATCTTATTGTGTAAATTTCCTTGGTATGGCCAATGGAATTTTTTAATTTTCAATTTCAATTATTTTAAGTCCTCGGGTCACCCAAGGTATTTTGTACTTATTATTTTATTAATCCATGAGTTCTACCTTGTTTCCTCACAGCTTCATGTTTCTATATCTCAATCTAACTATTCCAAAGTAATTTAATTCAAATATATATAAATCAAATTTTTTTAACCATTTGAAGGTATAAAAATTGAACATACAATCCATTTAAAGGTATACAAATCAAATACATAAGTCATTCGAAGGTAATCCATTCGAAGGCACAAAAATTAAATACATAAGACATTTGAAAGTAATTCGTTCAAAAGCACAAAAAATGAATATACAAGTCAATCGAAGTTACAAAAATCAAATACATAAACCATTCAAAGTTAAGCCATTTGAAGATACAAAAATTTAATATACAAATATACTATAAGAAAAAGTTCAAAGCAAAAGTGGTAGATTAATAATGATCTGGACGTCTTGTTAAAACCTCCTCGAGCCACCATGGTAGGAAATAGTATGCCCCAAAATATATACATGAAAAAAATTAAATATTTTACACATTCACTCAAGATAAAACCTTAAGTGTTCGATGTACCCTGAGTGTATAAAAAGGTTAATTTTTTATCTATAAAACAATAGGTCCATGGCTTGATTCTTTTATGTACTATGTATGGCCCTTCCTAATTTGGTGCTAGTTTTCTAAACTTTTGTCTTTGGTGTGGAAGAAAACCTATTTTAGCATTTTGTATCCCACTCCAACTTCCCTTTTTTGGATTCTGGATGCATATATGCTTGTCATCAAACTTTGATAGTGAGGACCCTTTAGGTGAGCTCTAATTTTTCTTTCCTTAATTAAATCTAGCTTAACTCTTACAGCTGTATCATTATCTTCACTAAAATAATTTTAATTCGGAAATATGGGATATTTGATTCAATTGGTTTCATTGCATTCATCCCATAAACCAATGTAAAATGAGATTCTTGGGTAGTGGTTCGAGGGTAGTACGATAAGACCACAACAATTATTGTAAATAATTTGGTCATTTACATACGCCCCCCTCTAAGTTATTCTTTAGACCTATAAAAATGGTTCTATTTAAAAATTCCAGTTTTACATTAGCTTGAGGGTGAAAATGTGCAGAAAAACAATGTCGGATTCTTCAAGAAATGCAGAAATCTTCCGTATCATTATTCTGAAATTACGTCATTATTTTTCGTAATGCTTCTAGAAATTCCGAATCTACAACATATATTGGAGATAATGAAGTTTATCACTGCTTTAGAAATGGTTCCGGAGAGAGGCGATACTTCTATCCACTTGGAGAAATAGTCAACTACTAATATAATAGTTTGACAATCTCTGGATTCCATCGGAAGGGTATTGCTTCAGATATTGATGGAAAACTAGTAATACCCTGCCAATGGAACCCTTCGGGTCAAAGTTTTAAACCCCAATGGGCAGAGCCTTCTCCATCATGTAATTCATATAAAATTTCCTCAGATTCATCATACCCAACGCATCATATCAAAGTCTACTAAAGGATTTATTAAGAGGACATCTCTCTAGACATAAAAAAACATATGCTCTAAATCTTAACTTTCTGGCCAATGCTTTATCGACAGGAAAACTTTCTTTAGTAATGAACTCGTTGATACCATATCTCAATCACATTTAAACATCGTTGTTACTTGAAATATTTCTTCAATAATCGTCCCAAAATTTAAGTTAGTTACTATCGAAGAACATTCTTGTATCAGGATCCCGGGATACACTTCGGAGTAAGCAGTAGTGGCTAAAGAATCATCCATCAAATTTTCAACTCGTGGTTCCACACATTTGAACAAAGCTGATGTCTCTCTTAATACTTGTATCTATTTTATCAACTGCTCATTTCTGGCTTCGGATAGACCATCAACCTTATGTATGAGTAGTTGTGAATCACTTATTAATCGAACATTTTTTAGGCTGCAAATTTAGGCAAGTTTTAAACCAACTCTTGTTGCTTCATATTCGGCTTTATTATATAATGTCTTGAAACCAAAATGTATTGCCTATTATATTGAATCTCTGAATGAGGATAATGAAAAAATTCCTACCTCACAACCTAGGATACTTGATCCACCATTAGTTTGAACTACTCATTCTTTCATATGTTTTTCTACAAGGGTTGCAACATTTGGGCACGCCGAATGGAACTCAACCAAGAAATCTATACGGGTTGTGTGTTGATTGCAGTTTAATAAGCAAAGTCAATTTCACAATATCCCAATTCAACAGACCACTTGGTTATCCGACTTGATACATCCGGGTTTTGTAGGATATTCTTAAGTGGGAAAGAATTTCGAACAATAATTGAGTGGGCTTGGAAATAGGCTCTTATTTTTCTGGTTGTCATTACAAGGGCCAAGGCCAAGTTTTCCAAATTTAAATATATATATTTTTCTCCATCCAATAAAACTTTGTTGACATAGTAAACACGTTGAGGGTAGCCATCCACTTCTCGGACCAAAACTACACTTGTTTGATGATCTTCATATAAATCTATTTAAGGCTGCTAGCCTTCCAATCAGTATTTGAACTTCTTTTGTATTCCAGGGAGGGTCCACACTAAGCAAAGCGCTCAGTTGCACCGGGTTGGCTTGAATTATTTTTTCACTAAAACATACCCCAAAAAATTTCCAGACCTTACTCTGAAGGTACACTTCTCATGTTTTAACTCTAAATTGATAGCTTTTAAGTTGGAGAAGGTTTCCTTGCGATCATATAAATGATATTCATCTCTTAAACTCTTTACCAACGTATCATCTATGTATACTTCGATATTTCTCCCAATCTGGCTAACAAATTCCTTATTCACAAGATCCAAGTAGCCCCAACATTCTTTAAACCGAAAAAACATTACCTTCAGACATGCCTTATTCAGATTCTTAAAACCAATACACATATGCCATTTTCCATTCATTTTATTTACAAGTACCAGATTAATAGTCCATAAAGGATATTAAGACTCTCGATATGCCCAACTTTAGTCAATCGATCTATCTCTTTAACAATTTCCTTAGATTTTTCCACAAAAAATACCCTTCATTTCTGTATAATAGGGCCCACACTAGATCGATTCGAAATTTTTTAGAAAATGATTATTGCAGGAAATCTTGCTACATCCTCTGTATACCAGGAAAATATATGTAAATTCTAAAATAATAAAGATAAAATTTATATTTTATCTCGGATGGATATTCGGCCCTAATCCGGACATACTTTCTTACCGGAAAAGTGTGTAACTCAACACCTTCATCTGGAACTATTGCACTATGAGTCTTTCTTTAGTCATCCACTTTACTTAAATCTGAAGAGGACTTTGGTAATTTCTATTATTTAGTTATACTTTGCAATACTTTCAGAGCTAAAGCAGTGACATAACATTTGATTTCTACTTTATGGATGCCCTGAACGATTCCCACTTAGAATATAACTGCATATTTTAAAAATTGGTAAACTATTGATGCAATAATGTGTTTTCTGGACAGCCAAGACCTTCCAAAAATATATTTAAAAGGAGTTGGATCATCTAATACCACAAAAAGAACCCTGACTATCTTTTTAAATGGTCATTTTTCTTAGAGAAGTTCTATTTTTGAATTATCCAACCACTTCATTATAACTTCGCATAAATCCTACTATAGTTCTATTTGATCGAAGAATAATAGGTGGATTTTTAATTTTCTTATAGGTGGACAAAAATAGTACATTAGCCGAGTTACATGTATCGATCAGAATCCTACGGATTTCTATTCCCTCAATCGCGGACCCAATTACCACAACATCCTCATGTTTTCTAGCAATATCCTTCAAGTCATGTTCATCAAATACAAAAAATCGGGTTGGATTTTGATACAAATGGGTTCGAATTTTTATTTTTAATTAGTTAAGCTGAGGGAAAAATATTGTTACCCAACGAGTACAGGTTAGGGTATAGGTTTGGAAAAATATAGACGAGATGGGTTACGAGTGTAGTTATACGTGCACCCATCCCGACCCATTGCCATCGCTAATCCAGAACATGTGAATTTATTTGATTGACCCATACGGTAGTCTATTATACCATTTCAATGCATTATTCTTAAAACTTTGAGAAAAATCTCTGCATAACAACTTATCATTATTATCAAAACTCATTATGAAATTCTTGAATTTCTCAAGATGGTTATCCGAATCTTTTCTCCCATCGTATATTCCTTTTTTTTAAATATCAACACGCCTAGGTAGATGATCGAACAAGATTTTTGCAGATAAAAGTGATTGCCTCCAATTGTGTATTTGACTGAATAGATCATCTTTATTAGAATGGCAAATATGCATACTTTAAATTGAATAGAAAATTGATCACACAACATATGGTCTATGTTATGGTCAACCGGTCCTTTCATCTTTCCGTGATATTCTTTATTATTGTCTTTATCCTTTCAGTGTTTCTTTTTTACATGAAAAGTCTTGTTTACTTGATTTGTGATGGTGATTCGAGTATTTTTTAGATCCAATATTGTTTCGGTAACTTTCTTTGTTTTCTTATGATAATGATCACTACTCAAAGAAGACGAGGAGACTTCAGACTCCGAAGTTGAATCGAAAAGTTAGAACAACACTTGGTTCGATGTTCTTTTTTAGATTCTTGATGAGTTTAGAAGATTGGTCCCATTGTGCCTCTTCAGGCTATGTTGGGGACATCATCTAGCCCGTCACACTTTTGATCTACTCATGGAATATTCCCCATAAGATCCATTTTTGCTTGATTTTAGGCTTTTAAGGCCTCATATTTTTTTCGTAATTGGTCTCGCTCTTCTCGCATAACAATCTTTTCTTCATTTTCATTATTTACATGTGGAGTTTGGACCTAATCTTCTTCGATCCCGACTTCCCCATTCTCTGGGGTGAATCTACTGACATTTTATGATCCATCCTTTTAAGAGTACCGAAAGTGAATTTTGTATGTCAATTTTTAGATTTTACTATCCGGGTACCTTATTGAATCTCCCCCACTGTGGTTGCCAATTTGATTTCGATCAAATTAATCTAAAGGGTTATTTTAATAAAGTAGAGAGAAGTATTATTGTTTGATGGGGCTTAGAGAAATAAAAAGCTTCTCAATTAAAGATTTGGAGAGAGAATATTAAATTTAGTAGTTAATGTATATTCTTCATTAAATGATTCTAAAAACGTTTTTATAGGTTAAAACAACTCATGGTCTTAACGAACCGAACCAACATCATGGGCAAAACCCAATAATTTAAAAGTGTATTAGCCCAAACAAAAACATATATATATATAAATAATAAAATTAAGCCAAATAAATTATAAATAAAACAATATTGTCTTTAGTCATTCTGTCTTTCAAAGATTTTTTTTGCCCTTATCAAGTCTTAGTTTAACAACATATATTTATTTCTAAAATATCAACTCACTAGATAGATATTTCAATAAATGTAATAGTTTAACTCTATTATTCGTTACTTATATTTTCTCAAATGGCTATCAAGATTGTGCTAACAGAGACTTGATTCCATATGAAATCGGGGATGGAAAAAATATCATCTTTTGTCGATATCCTTGTAGCCATTTACGCTCTCATACTCTGTCGGTCCAGCTACGTCTCTCATGGGTAAATTATCATTTTATTCTGCATGTTCCATCAATGAATTTAACTTTAGTTTTCTACTCATCTAAATGATGAATTAATATTGGTGAATAATCGTTCTATGACGGTTGGTTTTTTTTCCGGGACTCTGTTGCCACTTTAGAGGGTATCTTCTATAGGGATTTTTATAGGACACTCAACCTATCCTTTATGGAATGTTTTGTATTTGTTTGAAGATGGTAAGAATGTTTTTAGTTCATAATATTTTGTGAATAAGGGATCTGGGATCGTTACCAGAGAGATAATCTCATGTAAGGCTCTTGTAGTGTTGTTCTCAGTTAAGCATTTGTACGTGTGTATGGAGCGAGAAGCTAGCATTGTTAACAAGGTGATAGATTCGATTTTTCATTTTCCGGTGATGTCTTTCTTGGTTATGATGGCTTGATGCTTGATTCCTATTTAGTGTTAAACATAATTTAGGGTTAAAGACGACTGGTAATTTGGAAAAAGAAAAGGCTCTCTGCTCGGATTTGGACATGCTGGCTTAAATTCTAGATTTGTTTCATATTCCTAATATTTTGGGTCATTTGGGTTGGCTTGAGCCATTCGCTTCGTTGGTTACCTCTCACAAGTTTTCTCAAGTTGTCTCATTTCCATTAGACCATTATATTAGAACTGATTTAACAGTTGGTTTTGCACTTTTTTTCCTTTATTACATCTCCAAATTTGTTTCCAAATAATATTCCAAAAATTAGACATGTGTCTGTCTCATCTAATTCTTCATCCTCAAATACTTTGTCTTCTAATACATCATTCTTAAATATTTATTCTACAAAACAATTAGGTATTTCAGGCCCTTTCTCAAGATTTCATAATTCCCATATCCCCCTTGTATATATGGTGCTAGAGATCCTAAGGGTAGAAAATTCAAAGATAATCTCTACAATAAACAACTTAGAAACCCTCGATTTTAGAGCCTTTCTCCAATATCCCCCTCATTCTCTCATTCACCTCCACTAACTCAGTCAAAATCATTCCTCTAATTAGGTTAAACATGTTTCTTTAACTCCCTCGTTTTGGGTTAATGCTGTTTTGGGTCCTAAAGACAACCGGCCTCATTTAGTCCTTAGTGTTCACCAAAATGAAACCTTTAATACTTTGAAATTAAAAGAAAATATTATGACAAATTAGGGGACATTGAGGCTTAAAGAGTTCGGAATCTTACCAGAAAGGTAATTTTATTTTAATTTCCATTACGAGAAGATGACGAACGATATTCACGACAAATACCCTTGACATTTAAGCGGCTTGATCATAATCCTCAACCAATTGTATCATTTGGGCATCTTGTATAAAGGTCCACTTACAAAGATTCCGCTTTGGGTAAAAATATTCAAACTGCCTATTGATCTTTGGTCTACTGAGGTCCTCAGCAGTATCAGAGTCGTGCTGGGTATTCTTTTGTATGAGGATAAACAAGCTGAAATAAGAGAAAGCTTAGGTATTCACATACATGTGTTATGGTTAAGATGGGTAACGAGTTACACTCAGAGATCGTGTTCAGTTGCAAGGAAATTTTTATCTAAGTTAAGATTAAATATCAAGGTCTCTCTCATTAATGCTTTAAATACATGGTTTTAGGGAAGACCTCTGGCCATTAAAAATGACTCTGATGGCTTCCCACTTTTTTTATTTACCTCCCATCCTCTATGATATTCCTTTAATATCTTCGGTTTCGAAATAGTCAAGTACCCCTGAGGAGAAAACTCATCCTTTTACTCTCATAACTTATCTAGTCGAGGTAGAAAATAGTGATGAGGTTGACTCACATCTAACAGATTGGTTTTTTCTCTGATATGACCACTATAAATGTTTTTTCCTTATGTTTATTGCTTATTGTAATATATATCGGTCAAACAACCCTGTTAGGCAAAAAAACATAACTTAAATTTATTATTAGTAATAGTATTTCCATCATGATCTTTGTTAAAATTAAACTCCGGATTGACACGTCGACTACATTATCACAACAATGGCCCCTTTCTGACATCATGTTACTATACATACTTCGCATCCTTTTATAAGATTTGGATAATATAGAATCCTAGTATAATCATTATCTCTATGTTATCATATTTCTTGCAATACATTCATTATAAAACGAGAAATCATAATTCTTTTTTTTTGCTTTACGATTTATGATTTTAATGACGGTCCTAATAGTCTTCCCTTTGGTCTAACCTTGAGGTCAATTTAGATTAAGATAATGATATGCCTTTGGTTACCCTTGGGGACGTTAATGTTATCCAAAAGTCAGAGGATGGTTTTGGCTCCTCGAATAATTGGTGTCCGACCACTAACAAATTCAACAATTATTGTTATGATTGCGAGTTTACCCAACTCAACAAAAATCCATCAATTCGATTTTTTTAATATTTACTATGTCATCGTCAACAATGACGGGGATGATTCTTTTCCTATCTCTTTCGCCGACTACGGGTTCCCTCGTTTTTCAGATCACACCATTGTTACTATTACATTGTCTATCAGTATTATTTCCAAGTATATCTGATGCCCTTGTTGACCATAATAATCGCATGTAAAATATCAAGATGTGTGAATACTATAACACACATAGTGTTGTCAACTAACTTAAAAATGGAACCTTCAACATCTGCTCCAACTCAACATCGTCATTCACTGATCTTGTTGCACATAACTTGAAATGACTGGAAAATGGAATGATAAGTTCCTTGGAATAATAAACACAGCTATCATATGGTATCCATGTGAATCCATTTGACACCGTGAATGTATCAAATAGTTAGTATCATCGCCTACCTGTACAATAACTTTTTCAACATACAACATTTTCCTCAATTATAGGTTCGATAAATTCCTTTGGTTTTCTCATATAGATTTTTTCATCTAGTTCGCCATATAGAAATGATTTTTTCATATCCAACTGCTCAAGTTTTAAGTCTTGCATAACCACTATGGCTAACAAAGCATGATACGAACTATGTTTTAACATTGAACACTCAAGTTGATTAATTATTTTTAAGTAAAACCCTTAGTAACCAATCTTGTCTTGAATTGAGGTGCTTCTACCCCTGGGTTACCTTATTTTTTTCTAAAATACCCATTTGTAGTTTACAATATTTTTGTCTTTAGAAAAATTAGCAGACTTCCATGTTGGATTCTTATGAAGAGATTGCATATATTTCCTCATACCACTGATCTACCGATCTGCTTCAGAACTCGTTATAGCTTCCCTGTAACTATGGGGTTCCTGAATCTTAAATTTTTCTTCAGCTGATAGAGCGTGTGTAACCATATTTGCATATATTTTGGTTAAAATCTCTTATATATCTCCTTGGTGTTGTGGTATAAGGTTGTTATTCTGGCTGAATCACGCTATCGTCTATCATCTGGTGCTAACGCCTCACCTCTTGATCCCAGTTCTACTTTAAAACCTATTTTTTGCAGCATAGTCTCAATGCGAATTGACTCTCATCCAAAGGGAATATAATGTTAACGAGTTCCTTAAACATGCCTTTACTACGGTAAATGTTGCAAAGCTTCAACTTCATCTTTCCATCTAGCCATCATGAAGTCTGACCAAGGATTTCTAAATTTTCAAAACGAGAGAGTAAACAAAGAGCTTCATCTTTTCTCGCCTCTTCAACAAGGAGAGCAACCAACTTTTAACAGAAATCAATATTTTGTTCATACCTACATAAAGCTTTTCGGAAAAACATAAATGCTTGCTCTATTTCCTTCAAGTATGTATAACATCGAGCTATCTTCGAGTGCAAACCATCGGTTACTTCAGCATCCGTCTCCAACATATGATAGTACATATGATAGTACTTCAGTGCAGATCGAAAATGCTCAACTCATAAGTGAATATGTAACTTCTATAACCAAGTTAGTGTGACCATGTGCCTTCTCTGGTTATAAGATGTTAAACAATTCCTCTGTTTTCTCGATGTTATTCGGGTGATCATAGAAGTTTCCTAGCTTACATTTAATCATAAACATATTGACAAAGAGCACTCAATGACTAACCAATATCACCAATCAAAAGAAATAAAACTGCAAAACTTACAGTCAATGATCAATCAAGTAAAAGCTTCACCAATCTATAATTGAAGGACTAATGCTGGTCTTCGAGAAAACACCTAGCCTATAGTCTACCAAGTAAGACATACAAAGAAACCAAAACTTAAAGCAACAAACCAAATTTGTTCCAATAATACTTGAACATCAAATTTCAGAAATACTTAATTAACACATGTAATCAAGAGATAACTAATTTTGTTATTAACAACAAACTATCCAATAATAACTGATTGTCATTAGCAATTTATTATCAACAATATGTAATCAAAAGAGCACTGATTCTGTTATCAATAACAAACTTATCAAAAAATAATTGATTCATCATCAACAAACTATTACTAACAACTTCTAATAAAAAAAAATCATTCAATTATCCACGACAACAAGTTATTATCAACACATATAATTAAAAGATAAATAAGTCTATCAATAATATCAAACAACATAAATAACACAGATTATACGCGAACACTATAAAGTGCAAAATGCCAAAACCTTTGTTCATTTATAAAAAGAGTAAGAGATAAAAAAAATGGATAGAAAAGCTGAATATCTTGGCTCACTAATATTGATTATTGATTATAGATCAAAAATGGATAGAAAAGCTGAATATCTTGACACTAGAGAGAGAATAACCACAGTGATATCATGGAGAGAGGATGGTGAAAGGAAATATAAATCACGGCTAACGACAGAAGGAAGAGAAAGTAATTGTGAGGTGACTTAGTCCATAAAACCGATACCAGTTAAATTTGTCTCTTCCTTCCTAGATTTATTAGAGTTGGAAGCACGAAGCATGACGAACCTTGATTTCCCCCAATTCACCACAATGACTCTTGATTGAGTCATGGAACTTCAATTTACGAATAGAATCTTGGTTAATCATTTGAATTAAGTTAAAATCAAATTGATGTTGCTGACCATCATCGATTTTTGAATCGTGATACTTCAAAAATTGATTTCCCCCACATTTACTTTTCATCTTCTCTTTTTCTTTTCCCCTCCGGCCAAAAGCTTTTAGTTAGTAGAACGGAAATCAAGTTCCCTTGGACGGTAAAAATACCAAAAGCATATTCAATTAGAGGTGAAAAAATGGTTGTTAAGAGTAAAAAAAAAAAAGAGAGTAGTTTTCTTTCACATGTATCAAATAACAAGCATGTTACATACATGAATAGCAAAAATCAACAAATAAAATATATTGATATAAAATGATTATTATTATAGTATTATAACCTATCACCGATGGCCTATTATTTTCTAGGCAACATATAAGTTTTTAGTCTACAGTGATAAAATTCTAATGCATATCTATTTTAAGACACTTAATTTTTTGTTTGTTTCTCGATCATCCGTCTTCCATTTAAAAGTATTGAAATGACTTAATTTTTATTTTCAGAAAATAAACTTTCATCATTTTTGTTTAGAATCGAGGTATTTTAACCTCTGGATTGCCTTCTTTTTTATTATATTTTTACCTCTCAACTTCAGAAAATCTCTCATGTAATGACCTAGTTCACCACATTCCAAACAGTTTGACTTATTGGCTTTTGACTTGGATCGTCTATAATTTTTATTCTTTGAAGAACTCAACTTGTCATAAAACCTTCTCATTCCTTTTGATTGTCTCGTTATAATTGTCTCAACTCTTTGGATGTCAAAATAAGAATCATAAGCAAACATACAATATCTGTTGTCGTTGTTTGCTACAACAGATAACAATATACACCTATGTTTGCCGAATAAAAATGTTACATCGATAAATAAAAGCGGAGAACATGAATGAAAATCTTGAATACATGAACCGAATGGTATTAAAACAACACTTGAATACGTTTTCATCAGCATATTCTAAAAGACAGTCGAACGTAATATCAAGACTCTTCAATCGTTTAAAGTATCCTTTAAATAAACTAAAATAACTAGAATTATCTCCAAAAACTCCCCTCATTTCCTTCTCTAAAGCACTCTATTAGAGACGATACAAGATGTCTAAATCATACTCGTGTTTAACCAACAACTGTATACTTTTTGTTGTCATAGAATGACATGTCCTAATAGAATTATGGATTTTTGTAGCAATCAAATCCGATAAAATATCTCCGATATTGTTTGGAAAAAACGGCGATGTAAGTATGTCGTTCAATAAACTGCTTAATTATCATGAAGCCACTAGTGGAATCAACTAATTTATAAAGTCTCTATTTACATCAAGTTAAGATTTTATTTTAACAATAAGAAGTTATCTTACTTATTTTATTATGCATGCATTTGAAAGAAAAACCATACTCTAAGGCATAGCGACATAAAGACAACCTTAGAGCTACAACACATTGATAAAAAAACTTGATCAACAGATGTAATTGTATCAGCCCAACTAGTAGTAGTAAGTTATTTTTTTTATAATCCAAAAACCCTAAACCATTACTACTCTCCCTACTAGTTAGTTAATTATTTGAGGCTTCTCCCAAACTTATGTTAGGTTGTTTACGCGTTTGGACAACAACCTTATCAGTGAGTAATTGTTCTATAATAAAACTAACACTTTTTAACGCTTCACACCAAGATATATAACCAAACCCATAAAATTTGTCTTATTATTAAATAAACAATTCATGTTATCACCGTAAGAGTAAGAAATCATATACTCATCTCTCACCAACTTGTTAAGAAGAACAATGGTAGTTTGATAACCATGTTTAAAAATACACACTCGTGGCTTAGACATATCTTACATGCACTATACAATTAAGAAACAATTAGGAACATATACATGAATCGCATTAAGTATTACAAAAGAATCGTATTATGTATTACAAATGAATCATATATGCGATTCGTCTCACTATTACAAACATCTCACATTACATATTTCAAACAAATCACATGGTCAATCATAAATATTTCTCACTAGACTCGCATGTTCATGTACACAAGAATATCATGAACACATGCGCAAATCTCGCATTTTCTTCCCATGAACTCGTATCGTGAACAGTGTATTCTTAGAAACTCTAAAATCGACTCTATATATTATTTGACACCTCAAACATATATAATAACTAAAGAATATACATATATAATAGAGATTACTTGACTAGATAAAAAAAATTCATAATATATTTCATGCTCAAAACAACTCTATTTTCCTATAATACTAACTAACTGCACTTTTCCGTTGATATTTTTCTCAAGAAGAAAGACTGCCCGAATCTTGTTGGATGAGGAATTAGACTTCATTTCCCTTCTATCGATAGAGTTAGGATTTACATCGCCTGAAACAAAATCAGCAATAGCTCTACAGACAGAAGCAATAGTTTTTTCACTATACTACCCTTTTATAACCATCGATCCCAATAGTCACACCACATCTCTTCTAAGCATTTCAGCGAACAACCTAGCTACACTCTCAAGTCTATATTTTTTAAAGCAAAACAAAATTAAAAAATTGAATAGCTTACCTCCAATATCAACATCGTAATCAAATATTGGTGACTATATTAGTTCATTTTAATGTAACAAAGTATTAACTCCCAAACAAAGTTTCTTCCCTACTAAACCTAACATTTTAGGTTTTTGGTTAGTTGTGCTCTTTTCGGCTGCAACAACAGAACCCATAGGATCAAGTTCTTGGGAATCGGTTCATTTATCGCTATTCAAATCTTTTATTATGTTTTTTACCACACATCTCCATTTTGTCTAGGTAGTAAGCGACCTTCTGGAGCCCGAAACAAGTTTCTTCCACCGAAGGGCTTTTGACCACCTCGCTTTCCTATTTATCCTCTCTCCATGACATCGACAACCATTTTTTCATCAGGAATTATTAATGATGCTGACAAAGAAGGTTTCATGTCTATGTTAGCATTCATGTTAGCTTGATTGTGTGTAACAACTTAGAATTGTCTATTGGATCCGGTTAAGGTGTGTTTGGAACTGTTTTTACTTCGTCCATTATTATCGGTTAAAGTGACCAATTCATTTTAGTGAATTCGGTATAGAAAATGATTCATT
This sequence comes from Limnanthes douglasii subsp. nivea, assembly GCA_036936605.1. Taxonomy (NCBI): domain Eukaryota; kingdom Viridiplantae; phylum Streptophyta; class Magnoliopsida; order Brassicales; family Limnanthaceae; genus Limnanthes; species Limnanthes douglasii. The sequence continues at coordinate 106,828,283 of JAUPFV010000002.1, read as the reverse complement.
AGCTGTATTTTTCTTCCCCCTATTGAAATTTATTAGCAAACTGGACAGGTTTCTTCATTAGAATTCTATCATGGTTAACAAAAACTATATCCTCCAAAAAAATCTTTTGATTCCATTTTAGGACCCTAATTTTCTTCTTCATCGGTTCCCCATCTTAACGCAAACCATTTTGCTGGACTTTGGTGGAAACTTTAAGCACACTCCCATATGTATGTTTTTTAAAATGGCAAGGAGAATTCTATAAATATAGACGGATGATTCGACATATACCAAATGGTTCTACTTTGCGATGTATCTTTTCTTCGTAACCAAATGTATTGTCAATTTTTTTGGCAAAATGGTAAACTATAAGACGACGATAAATCCCTTTTCCAATTTTACCGTTGTTATTCTTAACACTAGATCCTCTTGTATTCTTAGAATTAGAGAAAACTTCATCAACCAAAATTTTACCAATTTCTACATTAGAAATTGAAATAGACGAAGGAATATCATTATTTACCTTATCGAAAAAAGAGAATTTTTTCTCGATTTCTTCTTATCCACAATTGATGAAAAAATAGTTTTTAAATCTTTTTATAATTATGAGAAAACATCTCAATAAACAAGTTTCTTTTTTATCCCATGATTGGTAGTCAATTTAAATTCCTCTAGTAATTGGTCAATACGATTGTCATTAAAGTGCCGGGTGTGCTCTAGCATACCCAAACAATCTTCGAGATCTTCACAGACATAGATTTTGTTCTTTTATTCAGACCTTGAATAAAAAAAATCAGGCTTTAAAAACATACTTCTTGTATCTAAGTAGCTAGAATTAAGGGTTTGATACTAAATTGATGCATCATATCGATGAAAAGAAACACCGTAGATAAATCATAATCCAATGATAATATGAACTCAAAAGTTCAGCAATATAAAATGTTTAATTTTAATTAAACAAAAACCGTCTAAATTTTAGTGTATGTGAGGTTTTATATATGAGATGTTCAAAATCCTAATCAGAATACAAGGAATGAAAGTAAATATCTTACACTGGAATTAAATGAGATATTGAAATAATAATTAGATTTTATTTTATTATAAAAAATGTTTTAAAATATTCAAAAATTAATAAAACACAGAAAAATAGACTTTTGGGTCCCTAAAACTTGGAATTTTGGCCCGAATCTAATATTGAGTCAGCTATAAGGATTATTTACGTCTGATACCCAGGGTGCTCAAATTCGATACTCGAGTCAGCAATAAGGCATATTTACATTTGTCCAGAACATCTACATAGTTGTGGGTCATCTCGCCTATATCAACATCGTACCGTAGCAATTAAAAATAAATAAATCAATGAGTTGATTTAAAGATAGGAGAAATAGTAAGCCATATATAAAGCATTTAATTTTATTTTACATATTGTTAATTAATTTAGTGAATTTTAATCATTAAATATAAATGTTCTTCCAACACAACCTAGTGACTGAGAATGTATCGCTTCCAAGATGAGAAATGATTACTCATTGTCTGTACAACTTGAACATTGGGATGTATGTATTGGTGTCTTGTATGCACAAAGATTGTTTAATTTCATGTTTTAAAGTTTGAATGACATTCATCTTCTTTCAAATATTTGAGCCCGTGATGGGATATTTTACATTATTGAATTGTTTCGGATATTCACAGAGTAATACAATATAACACATTGAATGTATTCAGTTAGATAGATAATTCAGTCGTGTTTGTATGTCTTACAAAATGAACACTTCATATTACCATTCCTTAGATTTATATTAGTAGACGTGTCATCCCACATGTGTGCGCAATTTCAGGGAATTGGTAAAAACTTTAAGTCAATTGCATGGACAAGTTTCAGATTTTAATATTTGATCGATCCTTGAATAAGATCGTCACAGACTTCATATTTTTATATCTCAGTTCCGGCGTGATAATTATTACGAATTATCAATATTAAAGGTGAAACAATGATGATGAATGATGATTATTTATTATTGATCTGTAAAAAACTTACAAATTAAAATTCTCAAAAGAAAATTTATTAAATAATAAGGATAATTTATATTGTACAAAATTTCATATCTTATTTCGACCTTACCCATATTTGAATTTATTTTCAGTTCTTAAATATATTTGACGGGTTGATATAGTTCCAACCATCATAGAATATTTCATGAGAAAATATATTAAATTTCCAAAATTAAGTGATGGTTAAACATTTTTACATATATTAGAAATGTATTGTTAACTTACAACTCTTGGAGATATTTGATCGATCAATATAGTTCCAACAATCATACTTTATCTTTATTTTAAAAAATATATTAGATCACCAAAATTAAGTGATGGTTCCGCTAACGATTAAAATTAATTTTTCAAAAATATTACACATATTATATATTTTACAATATAATAAATTGAAATACTAGGACAAATAAGAACTTCTTTTATACAAACATTCAAGTCGTGTCTCTAAAAAAAACATGACAAATAATAACATGCTCCATAACTCTTAGGCATTCTGACTTTTTATATATGTGACGAATACATCAAAGGAAAATAGACCAAATAAATAAAATTAGGTGCATACAGAGCAATAAAACTCTTTAAACAAAATTGAAAAATTACGAGGAATATACTATTATTCATAGATAACTATATATATATATATATATATATATATATATATATATATATATATATATATATATACATCTTATATCTCTATTATACATATATTTCGATATAGATGGAGTTCATATAAAGGTTCAACTATTTTAACAATAAAGAAAAACACGACTTCAATATAATATTAATGTTGTCATGTCTCACCCGGTTGGATGCATTAAAGAAAGGTATGGCACCTTATTGAATAATATTATAATGTTATGATCCAATTTTGGTTTATTAGAAGTAATTATCAAATTAGTATAATAAACATCAAACATAGCGGGATCAAATCAATTTTGAAGAAATTTGTACATTTGAGGATGTCCAGTACAAGTGAAGTTCTACGAGCCTAGCAATGGGAACTGGAGTCTGCTATGGTAATAGTTATCCTTATTTAGCATAAATTTCATTATATAATAGTTCAGTTTTGAAACCCACTATCCAATTTATATTTGAGATAATACATTACTTTGTAAGGATATTTAGTCTGTGGGAGAAGTATTTCGTTCACAATCTTGATTTTAAAGGAAGAATCATAATAATTAATTTACTTTCACGTGATAAGGATACGATCATTCATTACTGATTATTTTCTTGTTCTCTCTATGAATCAACGTTCAAATTTTCACTCAATATTAATCAGTTGAGTTGTTCATGAAAGATAAACTCCACATCCAGGAGAAATTATGAAAACATTAAGTTAGTATAGTAGCTTACAGAAGAATCGAGTCTCAAAATTTGTAATGTCATAATATTTTCTACAAACTAATAAAATTCTTTATGATACAACATGAGAATTCAACTCCATTTTTTGAAAAGCCATAAAGAGCTCTAATGTAATATTTAGATCCTTTGTGGTGAAACGAAAGAATCCATATTAAGCTTTTATAACAGAGTAAAGAGCTTGACAAATATATTAAAAATACTATGGTGTAAAAGAAGAATTCAATTGAAGCTCGCGTATTATCATATTCATATATTCAATGTTTAGTTTTGGACTATTGTTAAAAAAGTAAAAAACTGATGTAACATAATTTAGTTAAGATATACAATAGATCGTACACCAAACAAATATCATTAATTGTGAAAAGATTGACATGTTAAGAGAACTTTTGTATCATAGGACTATTTTAAGACAATCATTGCACATCTTGCAGAGTTTAAAAATTAATCATTAAATGAATATTAAGATCAAGTCTTTCTGAACGGTAACATTAAGAAAACTTGATATACATGTTACAATTGAATAACTCTATTAATTAAGAATCAAAAGTTGCGAAATTTAATTTCATTAACATGAAGATTAACATATTCTTAACAATCATATTAACATCTAACATAGTCAACTGTCTTTATATTCAAAGCTGAACCGTAACATATCCTAAAAACGTTTCAGCATAAGCATCATCTCCACTTTCAGCTCTAATGGTCTAGAGAATCATGTTAACAATGCAACTACAACTATCGGAAATATATGCATCCACAAAGTAAGTTTAGAATAGTATTTAGTGAACAGTCGATTCATTAATACTATACCATTGATAGTCTTAAACCTCTTAAGGTCTTTCCCATATTGGATATACACATGCTTCAACAAACTTTCAAAGGTTTTCCACATCTCAACAAAACCATTCCCATCCTTAGATATATATTTCACTACAGACCTATCCAGAACTAAGAAATCATTAGTTTGACTTGCCTTCATAACAACATATGAGTCTGACAAGACCATAAGTTTTCCATCTCCACCCTTATACTTAAACCTTTCATCATCTAAACTTCATATAGACATAAGTTTACATTTAAGTTCAAGAACATACCTTATATTTGTTAAAACATTCTCCATTCCAATGAAAATCTTGAAATTAATACTCTATACTTCTCTTACAATACATCACTCATCATTTCAAGTTATGACCTTACCACCTTTAACACTCTCATGACTTGAAACTAATGTTTATAGGAAGTCATATGAAATGATGCTCAACTTTTCATCTTACCTTCAATAAAATCCACTAAACCATCAACATATTAATAATCATCCGAAACAAGTTGAGTATCTCCAACTTTGGTTTTTAAATAACTATTTTTGTCTTCATCTCGGGGTAGTTTCTATTGACATTACCCTTTCTTCTGGCAGAACCAATATTTCAATCTATAACCATAATATTTCTTAATTGAATTTCTCCATCCAAACCTTTCATTCAGACTTAGTCCAAAACCGTCAGAGTCACTCTTTAAAATTGGTTTTTTCAAGATCCTTCAAGTTTAAAGCACTCTTAACTTTGGCCATCATAAGCGACTCTTTTCTGTATAGCATGATGATAACAAATTCCTCAAAACCTTCCGCTAGAGAACTCAAAATGATTATTTCTTGATCCTCTTTTATACATTTAAACAGACTTCATTCAAATCCAGAATGATTCTATTGAAATCACCCAAGTGTCTTCAGATCTTCTTGCTACCATATATTTTCAATACATACAACATCTTCTTAAGGTATAATCTATTTTCTAAGGATTTTATATGTAAATAATCCCATTTTATTCCAAATCCCCATGGCAGAAGACTGTTGAGATACCACTTGAAGCAACTCGTCATCCAAACTCAACATCTGAGTAGTATGAACCTTGGACAATACTTCAATATCAATCTTATTTGTACTATTCTCATCAATGGCAAAAACAATTCATGAGAGATTAAAATCATTATGTCGTGGGAAATTATCAAGTTTAAACTTGCTTTTGATTTGTTAGCGATTACTAAGTCTCTACACTCAATACCTCAAATGATATTTATCCTTTTATCATTTATATTTTCTTTTACTTTAGGTTTTCTCTTACGAACTTGAGAGTTGTTGGAAAAACATACTTGAAAGTTGTTTGGAAAACATACCTGAGAGTTGTTTGTGACTCTATAAATTGAGAGTTGTTTGCAACTATAATCTGAGAGTTGTTTGGAAACATATCTCAGAGTTGTTTGAAACTATAAACTAAGACTTATTTGAAAAACATATCTAAGATTTGTTTGGAACTATAATCTAAATTTTTTTTGCATCTATAAAGTAGTTTTGTTGTTGTTCCCTTATAGAAGTTGTTTGTTTATTATCTGAGAGTTGTTTGTGACTCTATAATCTGAAAATTGATTGCAACTATAATCTGAGAGTTGTTTGCAACTCTATTATATGAGAGTTGTTCGCAACTATAATCCGAGAGTTGTTTGCAACTATAATTCGAGAGTTGTTTACAACTCTATACTGAGAGTGGTTTTCAACTCTATTATAGGAAAATTGTTTCAACTAAATAATCTAAGAGTTGTTTGTAACTTGCAATGTCGGTTCAGTACTAACTTGAGAGTTATTGGAAAACATATCTAAGAGAAGTTTCAAAAACATACCTAAGAGTTGTTTGTGACTCTATAATCTGAGAGTTATTTGCAACTATAATATGAAAGTTGTTTGTGACTCTATAATGTGAGAGTTGTTTTCAACTATAATCTGAAAGTTGTTTGCAACTCTATTATCTGATACTTGTTTACAACTATAATCTGAGAGTTGTTTGCAACTCTATACTGGGAGTTGTTTTCAACTATATTATTTGAGAGTTATTTCAACTCTATAATTTGAGAGTTGTTTGCATCTCTATTATCTGAGAGTTTTTTGCAACTCTATTGCAAGTCCCAGTTTCTCAACATAATGTACAAAACTCGCAATCCTCATTTAACACAATTCGCATTAAATCCCCAAACAAGTCGCATCTCAGTTAGGAATTCATGGACATCTAAAACTCCTATTATTGTTTCACGTTCAAAATCAACATCAGATACACTAAAAATTAGCAAACAACTCTCGTTGTGTTTGTTACAAACAATTCACATTGTTACAAACGTAAAAATATAACATGTATCACGCATCATCTTCCAAACAATTACCATCCTCTTCCAAACAATTTGCATCCTCTTCCAAACGACTCGCATACTCTATCACGCATGCCTGAACAACAATAATGTCATATCTATATATTGTTTCAAGCCCAAAACACACAAACATGCACTTCGAAATCCGTAAAAATGCAAAAAAAACACATTTTTAGAGAAAATGTTACCTGATATTAGTAACCGGTATCGTTTCTTCACCGACCGACGTAAACTCAACAACCATTAGTGAAAATCTCCGTCGTTAATAATTTCAGAGAGGGTACGATGGTCGACGGTCGAATTTTGGTGAAGACAGAGAATACGGAGACCGGAGGCTGAGGGTTTGGGAGTTCGAAGGTTTGGTGTTACGAACGATTTACTGGAGAGAGAAGTGGAAAGAGAGAAGATCTTGTTTAGTTTTTTAAAAAGCTAGAAAGGAGAAAAAAATATAAAATTGACCTTATATAATAAATAAAGGATAATGTAAATAGTAAAAAATTGTAAAATATTAAATATAAGTTAAATAGTTGAGAGGGATATTAAATAGTAATAATAAAAAGCTTAAATATTAAATGGCAATATAATAATTGAACACATACTTATACTATCCCTTAAATTTATACTATCCCTTAAATGGTGATTATCCAAATATTATAATTCTATCAAATAATAAAAGTCGGAAGGATATTAAATTTGATTTTGAAATATATATATATATATATATATATATATATATATATATATATATATATATATATATATATATATATATTTTGAACTGAGAGGTCGTTAACTTGTTATGATTCAAATAAGCAACAAACCAACAAACATTAAATAAATAGCAATAGTCGTACTAATATATTGCTTTCTCTAAAGAAAATAGAAAACGTGTGCAAATTCAGTGAAACATGTAGCGGAATCAGAAATAAAATTTACCTTCGTCTCTTTATGTCTAACAAATATGAAGACCAGAAAATAGATTCACATCACGAGCGCAATAATAAGAATATCAAGCTATTAGAAAAGACCCCACTGAAATTGGATTCTTAATCGGTTCCATGTGCTCACATGTGGTGGGTCCCTTTCCGATTATTTAACCATAAGTCGATTATATTCTGAAAATTCTCTCTCGGTAAAACGATATCTTTTTTTTGATAGTTTTTTTTAAGCAAATAGAAATTTTATTATTTAAATGAGTAAAGTAACAACATTACAAAGAATGAGATACAATTGAATGACAATACAAATTTGAGGACTTAAAAGAGAACCAAAAGATTTTCACGAAAACATAAACTTTTGATGGCGCCTAAAAATCCCTCCAGAAAACCAAATTGAGACCAAAATTAGGGTTTCCACCATAGACTCCCTTTACAAAAGCTCCAGCCCCCATCACAAAAACCAGCCCCTTTTTATGAAATCAGCCTCAAACAACAAGCCAATCCCTTCACAGAACTAAGAAACGTAGCTCACTCCCAAGCTTTCAAGAAGAACTAGCGACGTGAGATGATTAGGAGCAGTGGCTATGGTGAACTGCTTGTTAGCTTTGGAAGAGAGAGAATGCTTCGCGATCTAGTCAGAGTAGTGATTTTGGGTTCGAGAAATGAAGCGGATCGACATTTTCGAGTGAATCAGAACTCTACAAGTATTCAGCGAAGAATGCAGGTACCAAGCTTCTCTTCGATTTGCTAAAAGATTTATTAGCACCTCACTGTCAGATTCGACATCAACTTCATACCATCCCTTTTGTTTACAGATGATCAGACCTTCAAGGAGCGCACCAATTTCAGCGAAGAGAGTGTTAAGCTTTCCCAGCAGCCTACCTGAGCCAAGAACGATATCTCCCTCCGAGTCTCTGATCAGCACGCCACTACTTGCTTCACCAAAAGCATTACAAGCGCCGTCAACGTTGAGCTTCAGCCTGCCTGGTTTAGGAGCAATCCACTTAAGGTACATTGTATTTTTCTTCTTTATATCAATAGATTTACACCCTAGAACAGGAGCAACATATTGAGCATTAGTCCATAGCTTGCTATTAGTCATTCCAGAAACATCAATACCATTAATGATATAGACAACTCTATCAATAGCAGACTTAACAGACTCAAAACAGCCCTTGAACTTAGATTTGTTTCGACTTCTCCAAATGACCGAACATATTATTTGAGGGACAAGATGAGTTATATGACTGGTTGTTTTAGTAAGTCAAAACCATGATCTGATAATATGAGATAAGACCATAAATCTGCCAATTTTGACATTAAAGATACAACTAAAGTAGTTCCAGATTTGCCAAGCGTAATTGCATTGCACGAATAGATGATTCTTATCCTCAATGCTATTACAAAACTGACATTTTGAAACAATTTGAAATCTGTCTACGCATAAGAATACTATCAATCGAAATAAAACCTTTAAGCAGTTTCCAGCATAAAAAGGAAACATTTTTAGGCACAAATGAGCCCCAAATCTTTTGATATATACCAGATTTAGATGAATGCTTCCTAATACTGTCCCATGTAACATTAGAATTAAAATCCTGAGTATTAGAAAGCTTCCAAATTATTTTATCAGAACATGTAGGATTAACACTATACTTAGCAATGTGATCCATTCTAGCAGGGGAAAGGGTTGTAATAAGAGAACTGAAATCCCAATTATTAGATTTCCAAAACGTTTTTTATAGTAGCTTTAAGAAACCAGGTGCAAGGGTTAGAATCACTTATCAGGGGAGGGAGATCATGCCATTCCTCCAACCAAAAGTCCATACCACCCTCACCAAGCTTCCATTTAACGTGCTTCTCAGCCTTATGCCTGATAGATGTAATTCTTTTCCAAACCGTAGAGTCAGAGCCTTTACACTTTGCTTTAATAACATGAGCATCAGAACAATAAGTGTTATGAATCAGCTCAGACCAAAGACAACTATTTTTCCTAAGAAATGAACCATAATTTATAAGAAAAGACAAGCTGCATGTCATTAAGATTTTTAAAGTTTAGACCCCCTTCAGAGTAAGGATTACAGAGCTTGTTCTAGGTAGACCAGTGTATAGTCTTCTCATTGTAACTAGATCTCCATAGAAACCTGTTGAAACAAGTCTCCAATTTCTTGATTATTGAATTAGGGATTAGAGAGCTGTGCATCCAATAATATAGAATAGGCATAAGCACACTACTAATCAAAGACATTCTACCAGCAAAAGAGAGGTTAATAGTGTCCCAATCAGAAATCCTATCATGAACCTTTTTAATTAAAGAACAATAGTTAGCCTCTTTGTTATTCTTAGAGATAGTAATACCAAGATAACTAAAAGATAAGGCCTCAGGACTATGATCAGAAAGAGAATTGAGTATGTTAGTTGTAGAAAGAGTATCTTTACTAGACACAATAAGCTTAGTCTTCCCTTTATTGATAGACTGACCAGATAATTGTTGATACTTGTCCAGGAAGCTACTTAAGGCAATGATGGAGGAAGGCTTGCAATTGGTGAAGACCAATATGTCATCAGCAAAAGCCAAACAAGGCACCAGGTAAGAAGATCTAGATGCATACTGAAATTGCTTGTTCTCATTGAATAGATTGTAAAGACCACGTAAAAGGACCTCTTCAGCAAGGATAAACAGGCTAGGAGACAAAGGGTCTCCTTGCCTTAAACCCTACTTTTGATGAAAATAGCTTGTGACCATACCATTAATTAGAACTGAAATATGGACATTAGATATCATACTTTTAATAATAGAAACACAAGTGTCATTAAAACCAAAACATGATAACACTTTGAGAATGAAACCATGAGAAAGCCTATCAAAGGCCTTGGTCATGTCTAACTGAATCAAGACATTTCCAGAACTAGGCTTTCTATTTATGTCATGCATCATCTCCTTAGCAATAAGAATGTTCTCATGAATGAGCCTCCCCTTAACAAAAGCCCCCTGCATCTTAGATACAATCTTAGGTAAAATATTAGCAATCCTAGAGTTAATAACATTAGATAGAATTCTGTTAAACATAGAGCATAAACTTATAGGCCTGAAGTTGTTCCATGACATAGGGTTAGGGCACTTATGAATCAAACAGATACCAGTGGCATAGACACCCTCAGGCAAGACCATACCACTAAAAAAAGAATTAATGGCCCTGCAAAGATCATCACAAATATTAGACCAACAAGATTTAAAGAAAAATATGTTAAAGCCATCCAAACCAGGAGCACTATCATTGCTCATCCTGCAAATGACATTCCAAACTTCCTCTTTGGTAGTTAACTTAGAGATTGAGTCATTTTCCTCATTAGAGACCAGCCTAGGAATGTTATTAAAAATAGCCTCCTGCATATCATAAACAATGTTAGCATTAGAGATAGGGGCTAAAATATTTTTGAAGTAATTATGAGCAGAAATAACAATGTCATCAGGGTTATAAATCCAAACACCCTCATCTTTGATGCCTTTAATCACATTACGGCTTCTTTTCTTCTTGACAAAAGCATGATAGATCTTAGTATTCCCATCTCCATTCTTAATCCAACTATTATAACACTTTTGATGCCAATAACTCTCTTCATTCCTAAGAGCTTTAATGTACATACTGTTAGCTTTAGAAAGATCAGCCCTCGAGATCTGAGAATTATTCAGCAAATGACTATTCTCCATCTCCCTAACTAAATCAGCAGCCTCCTTGACCTTACTGAAAATATTGCCAAACACCTTAGCATTCCAAACCTTTAGACAAGCTTTGAGCCTTCTAAGCTTGTACCAGAAGATCTGACTAGGGTTACCATTACACCTTAAGCTCCAATTCTGACTAACAGTATCCAAAACGTTATCCTCACTAACCCAGGCATTAAGAAACTTGAAACTTCCCTTTTTAAGAGTATGTAAATTATCAGAATGAGCCTGAATTATCAAAGGAGCATAGTCAGAACAAGTTCTGACCATGTGGATAACCTGAGTAGTGTTGAACATATCATTCTATTTAGTATTAACCAGAGACCTGTCCAACCTTTTCCACTTAGTACCCCTGTTCCAAGTATACCTAGAGCCCACAAAACCAGCATCCTGAAGATTGCAATATCTAACAGCCACATTAAACTCCTCAGTGCTAGCATAGTCATAAGTAACACACCTCACTTGATCCTCAGAGCAAGAAACAACATTAAATCACCCGCAATCAGCCAAGGAACCTCGTCAGAAGCAATCGAAACCATTTGAGCCCAAAGATCCCTTCTAAGAAGCCTTTGACTCTTAGCATAAACAGAAGAAAAATTGAAACTATCACAACCAGAATAGACCACCTTCATGCGTAGCATCTGGTCATGATCAACCAGCACATTCAACTCCACATCATCACACCAGAGAACCCAGATTTTGTTGGAGCAGTTACCAACAAAATTCTTAAAACCCAACTTAGAAGAAACCACACCAATCTTGCTAATATCAGCCATAGGCTCTTGAATCGAAAGAATTTTAATCTTATGATCTTTAATAATACTTAACAGCCTTCTCAAGGTTGATTTGTTATTGACCCCTCTAGCATTCCAACTAGATATCCTGATCATTATCAGAAAAGGATTTAGACTTTTGTTGTTCTCCAATGCGATTCAGAGAATTAACTGTAAACTTCTTTGATTTCTTTCTTTTAAATGCAGATTTCACTTTGCTGGAGAGGATTGTCTCGAAGTTACTGGGAGAAGTTGGCTTGCTGCCCAGATTATCACCAGTAAGAGAATCCATACTTCTCTCCCTCTGCAACTTACTCTGAGCAAAATCCCTATCCAAGCCTTTAATAGCATCTATAATTTCCATGTTTTTATCAGCACTGATGGTCCTTTCTTTAGTGTTAACATAAGTATTAACATGTATCAGATCCTTAATAACAATAGATCTTAACTTTCTTCTGTATTCTTTACTAAAAGATTGAATGTTACTAGAATTATCATTTCTTGCAACCTTTTCAGTATCCTTGTCAATATGATCTTGAGTATTTTGAGACCCAGCTTTAACAAAACTAACATTATCTTGAACACTAGCAGTATGATCTTGTATATTTTCAGCAGGCTCAACCTTTCTTTCTTGATTGACGGCCCTTTCTTTCTTCAAACAATCTTCTCCCTTATGACCAATGTGATAATAGACATCACAATAGGCTGGAAGGTTCTTATAACTAACGTTGATCTAGCATCCATCATTGGATCTGAAACCAACCCAAAGCTTGTAGATCATCTTCCTAGAGATATCCACTTCAATCTGCGCATAACAGGCATTCAAAACTGCCTTATTTCCATTAGGGACGATGATCTTGTAAGGAACCCCAATAGATGATGCCAGATCTTTGATAATGCTTTGATTAAACATGAACTCAGGGACTCTCTCAAAGCGAACCCACACCATGGTGTTAGGGTTTTCAAAATGCTTGTTAAACTCAGGACTCCATCGCAAGATCCTCATGGTTTTCCCTTCAACTTTCCATACACTTTTAGCCCAAAAAGTACTGACATCTTCAGGCAGTTGAAACTCAATAAAGACATGGCAAGAATCAAAACTATTAAACATGAAAGAGTCTTTAAATTTAAAGCTTTGCAAGAAGGAATCAAGAACTCTTCTATTAGGTAAACCATCACTAAACTTCCCTATTAACGTGACTGACGATTGATTGAGCAAGGCCTCTTTCGTTTCCTTTGATAACTGAATTGAACAATGATCAGAACCATATTTAATGCCTTCTGATTTGAAGGTAGATGATTTAACAGTTGAGGACTTTTTAACAGCATCAACGAACGATTGATTGCTATTCTTGTTAATGGCTTGAAGAAGAGTTGGAAACTCTTCAATAACTTGATGAGAATTCAATGAAGAATTCATTACCACAATCAATGAAGATGAAAAATCAAGAAGTGACTCTTGCGTTTCTTGGAGAGAAAGTTAGCGCCATTTTGGTAAAACAATATCCTTTCTTTAATTATTAATTTTGTATTTTAGTAAAGAAAAAAATTATAGTACACATTTTTATAAAAAAGAAAATTGCACCTAAAGTACCCACTCAACTATTCTATTGTCACTTACTACCCAAGGTTTGATCAATTGTTACTTAATACCCAACTCAACTATCTTATTGTCACTTAAAATCTAATATTATTTTAATACCTTAACTACCCTTAACCCACTATATAAACATAATTTTCTGTTTTCTTTCTATTTTTTCTAGCTTTTTGAAGATTTGAATTTGTTAGCCGCTCTAACCACCTAACCCTACGAACCACCATGAAGACCGGTTGAAATTTCATTTTACGGTGATCGGAAGCTGTTGAAGGTTTGTTTATTTATGTAGGTTGTGGTGTTAGACCTGTCTAACCACTGTTTTCTACGTACAGGAGTTGATCGTGGTTTTTTGGAATCTGTTGGCTTACAAGTAATCGTGTTGCTTACTTTTCAGGTAATTACCTACCGATTTTGAAGTTATTCATTGGTTTTCTCTGTTGGAATAGGTTATATTATACTGTTTTTAGACGTCATTGCCTGATTTCGAGCTTTTCTCTGTTTTTTTGCATATAGTGATCTGTTATTGTTTGTTTAATATTGTTCGTTATATACGTATGTCCTTGTTTTCTGATGTTATATACTATTTTTGTAGTGCTTTAGTTTTTTATTTCATGTGTAGATTACGAGTTTTAGTTGTCCAGGCCTTACACTAAAGATGCGAATTGTTTGGTGTATTCGATGAGAAAGATGCTAATTGTATGATTAATTCTCATGGTGACATGCGAATCACATGAACGAAGTTTACATACGTTTCGCATGTTAGGATGCGAACTATGTGAAACTATAGAGTAGTGTGTGTTCAAACAAATACCAGGACTTTAGAGAATTTTTACACAGTTCGCATGTTATGATGCGAACTATTTATAACTTTTTGGAGTATTGTACATCGAAACAAATATCAGGACTCTTTTTACACACAAATATCATGACAAGATGCGAATTACTCGATGTATGTATAACACAATTCGCACGTTAGGTTGCGAATTGTTTGATGCAGTAGTAAATAATTTGCACATAGTTTTTGTGACTAATAACTAATAACTTGTTCTGTCCAGGGTAAGAGATATCCAAATCACGAGTTTGTATTTTTAAATATGGTCACCAAACCGCAATTGTGCCTTTCACTGAGTTTGAAAGCTTTAAAAGTATCCAAGAGTATGTGGAGAGCACATGGGAGGATCTTGCCACAGGTGACTTCCTAATTACCTACTCCTGTGAGGATCACAATAATTGTTTCTTTAATAACCAGAATGATTTTGTTGGGTTGGTGTTATATCTTGATTTGGAGCGTTTAAAACGGGTTAGTTTTCTCATAGAACAACACGTCTTCGATAAGGGTTCTGGTAATAAAAGTTCTGTTGATAAGAGCTCTGGTGGTAAGGATTGTGGTGTAAAGCGTAAAGAGCGTAGCTTGATTTTGGGAGAACCATCTCCCAATCAACTAGTTAGCGGGGAGAGTAGTAACGGTTTAGTTAATTCTGATCAGAGAAAAAAACAACTTGAGAGTGCTGGTTGGGCTGATGCTATTACAGGAGTGGGTCAAGCTTTTGAAGAAGGTGCTGCCGGTCTGAGGTTATCTTTGTGCAAGTTTGCGTTAGAGCATGGTTTTTCTTTCAAATACCTGCACAACACAGCAAATACGATCACTGCTTATTGTGAAAATAAGTTCACAAGTGGGTGCAAATGGGTGCAAATGGAGGCTTTATGCATCTATTAACTCAAACACCAGCTTGATGACGATCAAGAAGTATGTCCCGCACCATACTTGCATTCCTATTTTCTCCCAGAAGCATAAGCATAAGCGGCACAAGCATTTGACATCAGATTTGATTGCAGAGGAAATTCAGGATTCTCTACGGACCTGCCATTCGTTGACAACCAAAACCATACAATCGACTGTCAAACAAGATTACGGTCTTGACATCTCTTATCGTTTGTCATAGAATGCTTTAGAGAAGGCTAGGAGGGGAGTTTTTGGAGATAGTTCAAGTTATTTTAGTTTACTCAGCGGATACTTCAAACGCTTGAAGAGTCGGGATATTACTTCAGACTGCCAGTTGGAGTTGTCAGCTGGAAACCGATTCAAGCGTTGTTTTGTAGCATTCGGTTCGTCCTTTCGGGGTTTTCATTCATGTCGTCCAATGTTGTTTGTCGATGGAACCCACTTATATGGCAAGTACAAGGGTACATTGCTCACTGCTGTAGCAAAGGACGGAAACAAAGTGTAGTTACATTTATCTAGTTAATCTGAATGATATTTTTGTGTGAAAATGCTTATGCAAATTGCATCAGAGGCTGCAAATTAAGCAGTGTTATGATCTTAACCTTTCGCATCCTGTGCTGCAAACTAGGTATTATCTGAAACTGTACTTACATCGCAGCTTGAATTAGGTATTATTTGAAGTTGTCACAAACAATTCGCATGCCAAGCTGCGAATTGCATGTATGAGCAATTAAAATGTCCAACATAATTCGCATGACAAGCTGCGAATTGTTTGTTCCAGGACAACATGCGAATTGTTTACAATTTTTAACACTTTGGGTATTGTTGTAGTGTTCATTTGATCTGCCTTTTTCCAGGACTATTCCCTGTTGCTGTTGGTGTAGTTAACATTGAAGATTGTGACAATTGGATGTGGTTTTTGGGGTGTTTGAAACCACATTTGCTGGCTCGGCAGATCACATTTATTTCAAACCGTCATTCTGGTATCATTAATGTTGTTTCTGTCTTGTATCCAAACTGCTATCATGCGTACTGTTATTTCCATCTCATGCAGAATCTTAAAGCCAAACTGGAACATACTAATAGAGACTATAAAAAAAGGATGTTGAGTTTCTTCCATCGTCTTGCTTATGCTCCCAGTTGAAAGCTTTTTAAAGATATACTAACGGTTTTTCTATGTGAAGGTGGTGACATAATGAGTGATTTTCTTGCAAATTTACACCCTGAAAAGTATGCGCAGGCTTACGTAAAAGGGAAGAGATACGGCTCTATGGCTTCTACTGCAGCTGAATCGTTTAAAAATCAGATTAAAAAAATATTGCGGCCTACCTATTGTTGAATTTATTAATTGGATTAGAGTCTTGCTTATGACTCAAGTTTCACGGAGATATGAAGAAGGTCTCAACTGGAGTACTAATTTGGTTCCCGAGTACGAGAAGAAGCTAAAGCAGAATGTCGATATGTGCCGAACTTGGGTAGTAAGTAAGTCCTCTACCGCCATGTTCAAAGTCTTTTCGAATCCTGTGGCTGTTGTTAATCTGTTGGATTTCAAGTGTTCATGCGGATCATGGCAACAAGAGTGTTTTCCATGTCCTCATGCTTTAGCGGCATTACAATACACCGACCAAGATCCATTGACTGTAATAGAACCCTTCTTTACGGTTAAGAATTACAAGGAAAGTTACTCTTTCAGCATACCAGCTATAACTGATTTTGGCAAAGGGTCCAGCGCTAATGATCCTTCTTTTGTTGAAGTTCTGCCTCCGAACGTTAAGAGACGCTCAGGAAGGCCTAAGAAAAAGTGAATCCCTTCTAGAGGAGAAATCTCAACCAAGCATTTGAGGTATGGCCGATGTTCGAAATCAGGCCATAACCGGAGGGCTTGTGATGTTCCAGTTTATGGACAATCCGTGTTGTGGACAATTCTGGTTGGCCATATCACATTTATTTGTAGTACTGTTATTGTTCTGTACAACAAACTAAACATTTTTACATTCATGTGTTTTGTAGTGCTATTATTAGTGTTACGAAATGTTAAGTGCTTTGGGTTGTAAGCATTTCGCATCATGTGTTGCGAATTGTGTTCAATACGTTGGTATATTGTTGCAAATATCTATCTGGATTACATGCGATTTTTATGTGAAATTTCACCAGGATGCGAATCGTTAGTAAAATCATATCAAACATTTATCAACATTTTGAGGCTGCGAACTGTGTTGAGCTATAACGTAATGCCTTTTCATATAAATATCAGGACTCCTGGCTGCGAATTATGACCAGAACATATGATAATAATTATGCGCATACGTTTCGCATGATAAGCTGCGAATTATGGCCAGAATTATGATGCGAATGGAGAACAATTAGAAGTCCTGATATTTGTCATATGATAAGCTGCGAAATGTGCTTTAATAAAAATACCAGGATATTCAGTAAGGTTGAAAACAAGTAATATATCAGGTTAACATGCGAATGATTTGCAAATTGTAATTGGATGCGAATCGTGTATATGATTGAAAGTCTGTAAACAAATTGTATTACAAAAAAGAGGATTAAAATATTTTCATGCACTAATAACTGTTTACACATATCACTACAAGCTACTGCTGCTAGTTAGTTGCATTCCAAAAAAACAAAAAACAAAAACCAACTCTAGCAGTTGGTAGAGGATTCATCACCATCTTTTTCCTCTTTCTCCTCTTTGTGCTGATCATCTTTGTCTTTCTAATCTTTCTCTTCCACTTTCTCTTCATCTTTAATATCTACGTCCATCATGCTTAAATTTTTTGTCCTTGATGGACCAACTTCGTCTTCCCTCTTCCTTTTATTGTTTCGAACCGCTGCCGTTTGAGGTTGCACCTTTTCTGGCTGAGGTGCAGCAACAAGCATTGGAACCTGTTCTGGCTGAGGTTCAACAGCAACAAGTGGAACAACTTCCACTGGTTGAGAGTCAGCAGAGTAGTAGTCATCATACATTTCTAACCCAAAAACAGATACTGGGCTGTTTGGTGGTGCTGCTGGCATGATCAACTCATCACTCCAGTTAACGGTTAAGGATGACCAGGAGTCACCTAGAGAACCGAGTGAACCATTTTGAGTATGAGGTGGTGGTTGTGGTGGTGGAAAAAGACATGGCTGTTTGAATTCGAAGAGAACAAGAGGTGTTTTTAAAAAAAATATAGAGTTTGTTGTAAAATTAGCCTCTGGTTACTAGAGGTATTTATAGGGAAAAGAGGTAATCATTACATAGCCTCCATGTCCAATCAGCATTTAATGGGTTATGTACTTGATTAGATTGTTTTTTGTATGCTCAATGGAGAAAACGTTTACCAAGGCTTAAGCCACAACTTGTTCGTATCCTTAAACTTTATATTTTGAATTTTTTATTTCTGCACCAGGCTGCGAACTGTTTTAAGGTGGTATACCAGGCTGCGAACTGTTTTAAGGTGGTATACGAGGCTGCGAACTGTTTTAAGGTGGTATACCAGGCTGCGAACTGTTTGTGTAGTGATAAGTACGCATCTATCAGGTTAGGATGCGAACTATTTGCTGATAATTTAGGCTGCAAATTATTTACTGATAAATAAGCATCTATCAGGTTAGGCTGCGAACTATTCATACATACCAGGGATTTGCTGCGAATTATTTGGTTGGAATTATTCGAATATTAATCAACCCATATAGATCAGGTTATGATGCGAACTATAAGCTAAGGAATATTCACATTTCTGGAAATGTAATTTGTTTATGTATGCACAACAAACTAAAAATTACAACCGATGTATTTACAAGCAAAAACATAGTGTTTTAAATCGAATCAGCCATATGCGATGCGGTCTTTGTCATTTAAAAAGTAATAAAACATTTCTGCTCTGAAGGCAGTTACCATATCTGCATCGTATTTTTTCTTCACGAATCAATGCTCGATAATATCTCTTGCATATTTGCAGACAAAGATACCACAGTCCAGGGTGCCTCGCTTTTGTTGTGGGATACTTCTTTCAACTTTCACCTTCCACCCTATAGTATATTTAGGTAGGAATCCTCTATCCAACAGATATTTGATCTGTGTATAATAATTAGTGTTAGGAATAAGCACAAAAACAACAACAGTTGGTGCCATACAATTCGCACCTTAGGCTGCGAATTGTATGACAACAAATCCAACATGGGCATGTCACACGATTCGCAGCTTAAGCTGCGAATTATTTGATATGCAACCCATTTTTTTGTTGAAATTCCCCGTTCAACATAATTCGCATCATATGTTGCGAATTGAGTTATGGATAGACTGCGGAAAGCAATTGATTTACTCACAATTCGCAGCATATCCCGATCACAGTTCACAACATGCATACTTAAAATGTGTTTAAATTTAAGTGTATAGTTTGGAATATTTACCAGTAGTGCATGTGTCCTTGTGGTGTAGTCTATGGCTTTCAGCTTAGGCAGAAGCGGATTATAGTTTGAAATTTTCCTGCCGTCGATGTCAATGACGAGCAACGTCCAGTGGTTTACGGTGTCCTTCATCTCGGTGCATACTGGAACCATGATGATGTTGGCATCTTTGCGCCCCATTCTAAAAGCCATGTCCACCAAATTTTCTACTTGCTAGCCTGCTTTCATTTGATGCTGCATCCAAGCAAGAGTATATTAAAATGAGAACATTTTATGAAAACTTTGTTCAATTTACCTGAGCTAAACTTACCGTAGTCATGCCCGAAATCAGTACGGCGTCATGATGCTCTCCTGCTTTAGTGCATGGAACTTTGAAGTCTGCTTCTTCAAGCATCTTTCGAATCCAAGCATCGATAACCTAAGAAAGGAGTTGTAGATTTATTTTAAATATACAAAACATATTTGAAACATTGAAAAAATAGAATTGGTTGACAATTGGATACCTTTACGTCCAGCTCCAGTTCTAAAGGTAGTGCCATGGCATCACTCGCTTGCACTCTGATTCTGTATGTAAACTTGGACTCTGGTAACTGCTATACCACTAGATCAGGGGTGTCGCTCTCGTAGGCTTTAACTAACTGTATTTTGTGGTATTCTTCCACATCGATACAGTCAGTTACTTTTGTTTTCTTTGGCCAGTCACTGTATTCTACTTTTGGCGGTTCCTGTATTGTTATAATGAACTCTTCCTCTTCCTCTGCCACTTGAGGCTGTGTTTGTGTCAGTAGAGTAAAACTTGGCTCCTCTATCTCTTTACTGGGCTCGAGCTTAGTAAATAACAAAAATCAAAAGTAGATGGGTGTCAGTAATTGTAATTGCAACGACTCCAAACAGTTTGCATGCTAACATGCGAACTGTTTAGTTCCCTATGAATAAATTTCATAGTATCTATCAGGGTAGGATGTGAACTATTCGAGGTTCCACGGAATAGTTCGCATCCTCCCCTGATATTCGTTTGTAATACCCCAATCAGTTTGCTAACACAAATCTCATGTCATGATGCGAAATCATTATAAGTAGCCCTTACCGCACGGTCATCGACAACCAATGCCGTTGACTTGTTTGACATAGGATCTGGATCGTGTCGGCAGAAATCATTAATGTCATCCTCCGACATGTTCTCTAAGGACCGTTGTATTATAGAATCGTAATATATATTATCAATTTCATTTTAAAAATGTCTATGAAAATTGAGTGTAAATACCATCAACAAAAGCATCGGGTAAACCTACTGTGTTATCGTGGGACTCTGGAGCTTGCAGTTGATTTGTTACCGGGCCTACAGTTTCACGTTGGCTTAGCAATTCTGACTTTGCTGACAACACCGTTGGTCTTTGAGGTTCCACTGAAGAAGTGGTGTTGTCTTCTAAGGATGGTCCTTCCTGGCTGAGTAGTTCCGTCTTCTCACCGGGATGGACAGGTTCTGACTCTTGAGGTGCTATCTCTTGCGTTAGCCTTTCTCTTTTTTCCAAGGTTATCTGTTGCTGCTGTTGTTGTTCTTGTTGTGCTTGTTGCTCTCGTTGTTGTTCTTGTTGTTGTTCTTGTTGCCGGTCTTCGTGTTGAACTTGTGGCTGCTGGTGTTGTTGCTGGTGGTGTTCTTCTTGTTGTTGCTGTTGGTGTTGTTGTTGCTGGTGGTGTTCTTCTTGTTCTTGTTGTTGGTGTTGTTATTGTTGTTCTTCTTGTTCTTGTTGTTGGTGTTGTTGTTGTTCTTCTTGTTGTTGCTGTTGGTGTTGTTGTTGTTGTTCTTGTTGTTGTTGTTGTTGTTGTTGTTGTTGTTCTTGTTGTTGTTGCTGGTGTTGCTGTTTCTGCTGTTGTTGTTGTTGTCTTTCGGTCTCCTGTTTCATACAAAATTCCAACAAAACAAAAGGGTGGAAGGGTTAAGCATAAGTTAATCATTGTTGAGCACGATTCGCATGCTGACCTAATATCTGTGTTGTCCACTCCAAACAATTCGCAGCTCAGCATGCGAATTGTGTAATAACCAACCCACTAGTTGATTACACAATTCGCAGCTTAAGATGCGAAATGTTTGGACATGACTACACAAGAGTCCTGATATTTGTTTGATAACATCATATCATCCACTTACATTATCTATCTCCTTTGGGTCATTCGAAGGAGACTCGTGTCTTTCTTTCTCTGTCTGTGGCTCCATGATGTCTATCTCTGCAGATTGTACCGGTATGGGTGAATGGTTGGCATCATCGTCCCTTTCTTCTGGCAGTACTCCATCAGCATTAGACACGGATGCTTGCTGATCAGTGGATTCTTCTCTGTCTGTAAATGCTGGTACCTGCTCAGCTATTGGGCTTTCAATCCGGCAAATTGGCTGAGAGATAGCATTGTGGAGTTGTTGTGCTTCAAGTTCCGCTATCTTGCGTTTCAATTCTTTCAGTTGGAAAAATGATAGCAAACGTTATATAAACATATTAAGTGCGGATTGTAGCGATTATTTAAGGCTCAAGTCATACTTACTTCTCTGGCCTGTTTTTCTATTTTTCTCTCGTACTTGTTCTTGTCGGCGTATGTCTTCAAACGCTTTGATTCAGCAACAATTGCAGAAATCTCGGGATTAGGACCTTTGCGTTTGAGTACATAATCACCGATTGTTTCACTCATACTGGTTGTGTCGTCGCCGTCGGGCTCCTGCCTGGATTTGCCTTTCGGTTGTGGTGGAATCATATGCTTGGGGAGTCTTGGTGGTGGAATCGTTGGCTCGGGTGGTGTTGGTTGTTCGGGTTTGGGAGACATCACCTTATTCATTACTATTTGTGATGCTCATCTCCTTTGTCTTGGTTTTGATGCTGTGCTTTTCGTCCTCTTCCTTGGTCTTTCTTCCGGTGAAGTAGAAAAGGTTTCTGCATCTTCACTATCTTCTCGTGCTCCGAAAGCTTCAATTTCAGCCTCGGTAAGACGTAATGGACCTTCTAAAACCTACTAACAGAGGCACATGTAAGTAAATAAATTGTTTCGAAAGTATGAGGGTGTAGAAAAACAAATTGTTTTATAGAAACAGTTCGCATCATATGATGCGAAATGTGTGATTTTAATCATGTTAGAGTTGCAAAGAATTCGCATGCTGAGCTGCGAAATGTGTATGGGACATATGCTGCGAACTATGTGTAAACCATATGCTGCAAACTATGTGTAAACAATATGCTGTGAACTATGTGTAAACCATATACTGCGAACTAAGTATTTATGTCAGACTGCGAAAATGATTGATGAAAGCAGAGCTGCGAAATGTGTGTAAAACTATATGATGCGAACTGTGTAGAAAAAGAAGCTGCGAAGTAAAATTCATATCAGGCTGCGAAATGATTGATACATTTTTCTAAGCAAAACGCATGATATGCTGCGAACTGTTTGCACCCCCAGTTCAATACCTATATAAAGCTTATACCTGGTCATTATCCAGCGATGGTGTTCTAAGAAGCATTGTCATGGTTGCTGCTTGGCACTCTAATCCCAACCATTTGAAAAACCTTGGTATCGAGGTTGGCTTCGCTACCTCGTGGCCGATTTTTGTGTGCTCCATGATGAAGGGCTGCATGGGGACAAGTTTTATTAACAGGATGCTCTGTACATAACTAATTTTTATACCGAATAGATCAATCTTACATTTACAAGGGCGACGCAGCCGACGACTTTATCAGCTCTTTCTATTGCTAAGCAACTCCTGATATACTGTCAAAGCTTGTACAGTATTGATCCAGCCCAGTCATAATTGTTTATTCTGCTGAGGTCTTCAACGTAATAAACCGTGCTCCAACCCAGGATATCTCAAGATACGGAGTAGAATAGGGTGGACCACAAAAACAGTATCAACAGCCTCGCAACGTCTTCCAACTCATGCTCCCCTCCTTCGTTTATGGCCTTCTCTATACCCTCCTGTAAAACCAATGACAACATGCTATGTTAGAAATGTACAAAATCTTGCTTTATAAAGATGAAGTCCATTTTAGACGTACCTTTATAATGGCATTTGTTATTGTTTTGGTATTACTAGCTGCTACTTTCCTGCCAGTTTTACCTATGAAGTATTTCTTCATCATCAACCCGAATATGATCTTTACATCGTTTTCAGTTATCTTTACATACTTGTTGCCAATCCTAAAGGCGCATCTATCCACAGAGAATTGCTCGATTATATACTGAATGATTTGGTAGAATTTTTTCTTTGACAGCTCTGCCTCATTACGGATTTGGAAAGCCGTTTTCAGAAGTGTGTAGAAGGGTGTGTTTCCTGCAGCTTCAATGTGGGCCCTTGTAATACGCATATCTTTAAGTAGCTTCAGAAGGCTCACCAACCCTGATCTGTAGTAGCTAGGTTTTGTTGTCATACTTCCTGCACAAATACAAATCAGTTGGAGTGTCACAAATAATTCGCATCAGAAGCTGCTTAACATGTCACACACAATTCGCATGACAAGCTGCGAATTGCATATATATGAATATTGTTTTAATAGACAATTCACAGCCTTGGCTACGAATTGTTTGTAAATAAACGACATAAACATATAATCGAGTTGCGAATTGCTTGCATAATGGGTGATCAGGATGCGAACTGTTCCACTTTTTACATGCACGTTGCAGGGATCTAGGAATTATTGAACAAACACCAAAATCAACAATGAACTACCTAATGCACATCTAACATACATAATATTTCTCAGGAAAGTATTAACATTACATGCAACTAAACTTCTACCCTGCCTTCGATGATAAACCCAGAAACTGAGCAACTATCGTCAGTAGATACTTCATTCCAGTATAAAAAGCAACGCCTATCGTGAATTAACATAAAAAAGTGGTTCAAATTCATCAAAAACGCAAAAAAAAGTACACTTTCCACGATAATGCATACTTGTTAAATTTCACCGGTCGGAGAACGAGATTGAAGCTTTCAGAGACGACTTCACGACAACTTTGTCGAACAAAAGGTGTGCAGTTGGAGTGAGTAAAAGACGCTGACCGGTGCGATAGCGTCGAAGGTGCGAACGGTGAGAAGCTGTAGGGTTTTTGGGTTTGAGAGAGAGAGAGTATCACGAAGTCGAACGGTTTTCTGGTGGTTTATAAAATTAGACTTTTGGGTTTGTTTAGGGTGATAGGAAGGTCGAAAAAGTGGGTTGGAACTGAAAAATGGGTATATATAGTGGAGGGGTATTTTTGTCCAATTTATTAGTCTAGGTATTAAGTAACACTATGTAAAATTTGGGTAGTGCCGGGTAATAAGATAGTTGAGTGAGTATTTTCAGGTACTTTTCTCTAGTTTTTTTCCTTACTAAAAAAGCCAAAATTACTCCGTAAAGTTGCTTAAAAAATAAATGATTGTTTTTAAAGGTTTTTTAATGAATACAAATTTTGTATAAAATTTAAATAAATTGAATAAATAAAATTTAAGGTTTTTGAAATTTATTTTAATGAATAACAATTTTATAAATATTTAAAAAATTGAAAATACAACTTCACGGAGTAGTTTTGGCTATTTTTTAGCAATTCCCTATAAAAAATGTAATATATTACGTATTATGAGAAAATATTATTTGAAGATACAACAGTAGCTTTAGGAATTCAAAGTTTAAACTTTTTAAATCCTATTTTATAAAAGATTAGGTTGGAAAAAAAATTACTTATAATTTTATTTTACAATAATACAATTTAATATTAAATTTAGTTATATATTTTAAAAATAATCTATTTTTTATTCAGAATCAAACTATTTTTATCTATAACAAATTAGTATTTGAGGAAGTACTAATAACGACCTAATTTTGAAACTAAATTACCCACAACCACCAGTTTTTTTATATCCATCTTATCCTTGGTTTGATATTACGACATTTATTTATTTATTAACCATTTTGATATTAGTTTTTCTTTCTTTCTTCAATTATGGTCTTTTTGCAATTGTGAAATTAAATTTTGGTTTGCAAAATTAGAGATTATATAATTGGGTTTTAAATTACTTTATCCAATTGATATTTAATACCATTTTATCATATGCAGATTCTTTTTCAATAATATTTCTTGTTATTCAGTCTGAAGATGGTGATAATTGGAAATGATATATTGAGATATTAAAGTCTCGTTTACTTGGTCGTAAAATCACTTTTATACATAATTTTCATCTAGGTATTGTTAATGTTGTCTCAAGTGTCTTCCATAAGTGATATCATTCATATTGTCCTTATTATCTTATTAGAAATCTAAAGTGTGCTTTGAGACATTCAACAAATGATTTAAGGAAGAAGATGGTACATATTTTGAAATAGTGTGCTTATACATACAATGAGAGTTTCTTTGATTTATATTTGCATGAATTTCTCAAAGAAGGTGGTCATAAATCACTTACCTTCATGGAAAACCTTTCTTCCAAAAGTATGTATATGTAATTTTTTAGGTAAATGTTATGGTTCTTTGGCTTCTAGTCCAAGGGACTCTTTTAATAATCAAATCAAAGAATTTCATAGCTTGCATATTTAAGAATTATTGGATAAAATTAGAGTTATGCTTATGAATCAGATGTCTACTCGTTATATTGATTGTTTGCATTGGAATAGTAAGCTCTGTTGTGGCATTGAAAAGAAAATTAAAAGCAATGTGGAAGAAGGTCGTATGTGGATTGTTCGATCGTTTACCGAAGTATTGTTTGAAGTTCATTCAAAACTGGTTATGGTTGTTGATATTTTGAACTATAAATATACTTATGGTACTTGGAAAATGGAGTATCTTCTTTGTTTCCCATGCTTGTGCTTCTATTTTTAGTATTCAAGGAAATTATTGAACATGTGTGGAATCATGCTATAACACAAGGTATTATAAGGAAACTTACTCTTGGGGTATACCAAGTTTATCTACTTTTTATGAAATTTTTAGTTTATACGCACCTCATACTTTTCTTTCATCATCCTTGAAAAGGAGAATTGGATGACCTACGAAGAAACAGATTTTGACCCGAGGTGAAGAGTTGCTCCATAAAATAAAATGCAGACGTTGTAAACAATGTGGTCATAATAAAAGAACATACGAGGAGAATATATAAAAAAAAATTGTTTTTTTAAATTATATATGTTCGTTTTTGTTTCGTTTTTATTATTTTTTGTTAAACATTATGGACTTTTACATTTTTTTAGCTTTAAAAGTAACCATTGTTAGTTGGGTGCGAAATTATGTTATATTGGGTTACGTAAAAAGAGAGTTGTTTTGGAAGGATAGAAGTGTAATTGGTTTCCAAATTACTTTATAATAGGTTGCGTAATTACATTTTAAATAGTTACAAAGTAACAACTTTGGTTGCGTAAATAAACATATGTTTTGAAAATAAAATTGTAATTATGGGTGCAAGATTATGGTCTAAGTGGTTGTATGATTACGTTATAAATTGTTGAAACTGAGAAATAAAAATATATAAATAAACTTTAAAAGAAAATTAAAAGTTCACACAAAAGAGAGTTCAGTTTAATTACATACAAGCTTTATAATAGTAAAGAGATAAACCAAAAGTTTTATGCTCTTTTGTGCATGATATTCTTTTGTTGAATACAATATGTCATTGATAATGGTTTTGGAAATAGATTGACTTTTCTTTTTCAGTTTTCAACATGATCTTCAAGAATAAATTTGATTCTTACACTACTTAAAAAAATTGGTTTTTATTTCTAAATATTTAATTCGTTTAATGACGTCTTCGTCTAGATCCATATCTCCTGACTGCAAAATAAATAATAAATAAAGTTTTGTCAAATTATGGTTGTATAATTACGTGCAATCGTGTTGTGAAACTACATTTTTAGACGGACTAAACATGGTTGAGTAGTTGTGAATAACTTGGTTGTGTAATTGTAAGTAACTTGGGTGTGAATATAGATTTTTTTGTTTTGAAAAATGACTAAAGTTACATGTTGATATTGATTTTTCTAATTCCTAAATTCTTATTCAAGATTGATTTTCTATTATGTGTGCTGAAATGTATGTATAATTCCTTATAAGGAAAATATTAATTCTTTTGATATTTTTTAACTACATTATAAATTTAAAATACATGCATATTAATATTGAAACTTACCTTTAGTTGGGAGCCTAAATACATACATTTCAGGTCGTGGAAGAGGTTTTCTAGTTCTGAAAAATATGATAGGAACTAGATATGTAAACTTACTACATTTGGTTCCATAAATAAGTACAACTCAAATGTAAAAAAAGGAAAATAATCATCCATAACCGTTAAATAGGTGCACACATAGTTTCTGGGTTACTATTTTTTTTTAAAAGATATACAAATCATCAAAACCAAACACGAAGAGTTCTTAAGTCAAACATATAATTATGAACACATCGATTGAAAAATTAAAAACGAAAAAAAGGAATTTGTTTGTGAAAACTTGATTTAGTAGTTGATTTATGTTTGAAATGTTGAGATTTTATTGAAATTTGTTATAAAAATCTATAATTTTAGAGATTTGTGAGTTTCAATTTCAGAGCGATTGAAAGATAAGTCGTGAAATGAAAAAAAAATGAAATTCTTTCAATTTTTTTCTATTTTTTATATCCGAAAATATTCTAAAAATAATATATATATATATAGCATGCAGTCATCAGTAAACTTGAAAATCTAATATTTATTAATACTTACAACCTTTTCGACGTCTTAAACATTTATATTTCATACAAATCACTGTATGGAAATGATGAATATATAAAAACATGTTTTGATATATTAGATATTATAAAAAAAATTATCTGAAAATATTACGTATCAAAATGGTAAAACTAAATGACTTTTTAATATATTTCATAAGTGGTTGTTATTATTAATTTATTAGTGGTCCTTATATATATAGGAAAAACAAAATTTGACATATTTTATATTTCCACATCACGTGTATTTTTGTTATATATAATACAAAATCATTACAAGTCCCACATTCCAGTTTGATGAAAGTTTAAAATCACGTTGTTTTATAATGTTTGGTTGTCTAGATATATATGTTGCTTTTGGAGAATATTTTAAAGTCATAGACAGAAAATGTTTGTTCAAGTAAAACTTTATTTTCTTGTTGTTTGAAATAAAAGTAAGACGGATTAAATTCTCTGAAAACAATCAGACATAAAAAAGTAATTTTAATAGTAGAAATGATTTCTTTATACATATATAATATATATTTTGAGTTTTTTTTATCATAAAACTAATATTTTTTATTAAATACTGAATATACATGTGAGTTAAAAAATGGCATTCATATTTTTTAATACCATCACGATTTTTAAAACAAAAATGTTAGAAACTTACGGATTCATATACTATGTATTCGGTCATTGTCATACGAGGTTAAAAATATCGAAAAACTTATTATGAAAGTATACCCCGATTAATTTTGGGCTTTGTAAAAAATTAAGTTCATATATTAACACATAATACAAAACTTATAAATCTACTGGTTAGATTGATTAATTCGATTTGGTGGGTTCCACACAGCCAACTAAAGGGCTATAACACTTGAGTTAAATCTAAATTACATTATATATTAGGGATGTACGATAGTATCCAATCAACTATTTTATTATTATTTTTATCGTTCTCAGTGGTTAGATTCACCACAAAACTCTAGCTTTTTTTTCTTACTTCTTCTTTAATATTTTAATTAGCATATCGATCAAGTACAGAACAAGATTTTATATCGATCAAGAACACAAAAATAATATTAAAGAGACGCAATTGGATAGAAGATCCACGATTGTATCTATAAAAGATAATTTCCTTAGTGTAATCCGTAATGGCTAAAGTGAATAACCTATCAAACACTAATACGAGTAATAAGTCGACACAAATAGAACGAATTAGGTATAAAAATGGATGTGTCGAGTGATTCGATATATTCCATCATATCAATTGGTATTAAAGTGGAGACTCATTTCGTAATCGATATAGGATTGTATGTATTAAATAAATTAAACAAGCATGTTAATATAACACACACCAAGATATTTAACATGGTTCGGATCGTGAATAAATCCTACATCCACGAGCAACAAAATCAGATTTTGTCACCCAAATAAAGGAAATAGCTCATGCTATACTGACACATGTACGATTGTCGACTATAGCGCGCTTGTACTATTTGTCTCATTTTCAAATGCATGCTCAAAATTAATACTCTTAATAAATACATAGGCCTTCCATCAAATTCAAAATCTTCTCATACAAGTGATCATGTTTCTTTCACGAACATATAACTGATAAGGTCAGATATTTTTTGAAGTGCCCTTCTGCCATATTTGAATGGGTAGTTCGGGCATTATCTACATTAGACTTTTTCGTGAATAGTAAACCTAAGTGGACAATGACTCAACCGTGTGTTGAATGGTGACCCGTCTTTGGTATTGGACTATAAAGCCTGAACCAGATCCAAAGTCTGACCTTGATGGCCCATGGGTCTCAAAACTAGTATAAATACCGCAACCAACCTCATTTAATAGGTTAGATTTTTTCTAGATTTATTAAATACAAGCACATACCTCTCTTATAAGTTAATACTCAATTGACAAACTACCCAAAATACCTTCTGATTATAAATCATCCGCACCAAATTGGTGCCCACAGTAGGAGGCGAAGGTGCCTGAATCCCAGATTCAAAATCAACGAAGAAACCAGTTCAGATGGATCCAAATGTACAAAATGTTCCACCTCCAGAGGTTGAAGGTGTGGGAGAAAATAATTATCACATTACTATGTCTCATGTCAATCACGATGGTGATGAAAGACAGTCTTTCTAGGATGAACGTGATCAGCTAAGGGCTAAGATTGAGGCTTTAAGGGTTCAGAAACAAGCTGAAAAAGAATAAAAGAGAAGTTTGGTGCATCCGTGCTCCACCCTACTGATAATCCCGATGAAAATAAGCAGTCCATCAAGACTCATATCAGTTCTAACACATCGGTCTAAACGAGTGATGAGCACGACATCGGAGTCTTCAATAGTTCATCCAATGATAGCGACCTTGAAGAATCATTCTCATTCAGCAGTGATGAAGATCGTTTAAATAAGAAATTAAGATTTTCCAGGAAAAAATCAATAAAAAAGGATAGACACATCATAATTAAAAAGTATCAAGGAAAAATAAAAGGTTTAAGCGATCACCATATAGATCGTTTGTTGATCGATCCATTTTCCTTTAAATCTGAACCAGGTATTTGTGTTACTCACAGTGGAGATGTCGTATTTAGTCGTAGCCAAAATTGGAGATAATCTCCATTTTCTTCGAAAATACTCTCAGGATATCTTCCCAAACGATTTGACAGTTCCAAAATGGAGAAATATAATGGAAGCAAAGATCCGGACAATCATCTCGAGCAAAATTAAAAAAATTATGACGAATTTTGATGATGATGATAAGATGCTATGCAGACCCTTCTCACAAAACTTTAAAAGAAGTACCCTTAAGTGGTACAACAGTCTTCTCCAAGGATCTATCAAGAATTTTTATATATTATGGGTAACATTCCGAAGGAAATTTTTAGGAAGTAAGGAGCTTAAGGGGAATGATGATACAATGATTAATTGTTCCAAGGAGCAAACCAAATCTTTAAAGAAATATATTAGTAGGTTTGTGAACAGGAAGAATGGGCTAGTTGGTTGTTTTGAACAAGTAGCAATTGCCTCATTAAGACAAGGCTTAAGTCCGGGAAATTTGGCTGACTCAGTAACCTGGAAAAAAATAACTTTCGGGGGGTTCTTGAATCAAGTTCGAAAGCAAATTATTGTTGAAGAAACTAAGAACTCTAGAGTGCATCGTCTGAACAACTCCACCACTACGGTGACAATTCCACCAACAAAAACTCAATCCGATTAGAAATCAAAGGAAACTGGATAGGGATCGCATCAACCCAAATAAAATCAGTCCAATCAAAACCAACAAATTAGAAGTAAAAAGGGTCTATGGGTTTAGCCTGAATGGTTTGCTGAGTTGGCAGAATGCGTAGATACAATTTACAATAATACTAAAAATAATGTGCACTTTAGAAGGCCAACCCCATTGCAGTCCCCTAGAGAAATCCTAAGTACTCGTTTCTGCAAGTATCATAATGATGTGGGTCATGACACGCATAATTGTATAACGTTAAAGCAATAAGTGAAAAATTGCATTGAAAGAGGAAAGTTAGGCGCTTTTGTTAAAAAAACAAGAGGGCAACAGACCGGATAATACTTAATCTAATATCAATGCTCCCCGAACGACTTCTTCAACAGTCCCACGAACATCCAGCCAGGAATATACCATGATGATTGTTGAAAGATTTGAGGTGGACAATAAATATCTTGATTTTGACCCAGATCGAAACCAGGTGGAGGTGATAGTGGATAAATCTACGACAGTTTCCGATTTGGTAAAATTCTTTGAGTCATTAACCATATTTGGGGGAGACACAATAACAACACCCTCAAGTTGTTCAAGAAAAAGGCATGTCAACAGCTTGACTACTCAGTTGGAAGGAAAAATATCCACATATTTGTACCAAACCTCAGCTTCTTTCATAGTTTTTTTATTAGGACGACTTAAGAGATATTACATGGTCACACGAAGATGTTGTGGTGATAGGGGCATCAATTGAGGGTAATGACATACGACGAATCTTGATTGACACTAGTAGTTTGGCAAACGTTTTGTTCTGAATACTTATAGGCAGATGGAAAATCTCTCAATTATTCAGCGTTCTAACAGAACTATTGTGAAGTTTACTGGGAGTTCGGCAGATGTCATTGGTGAGTTTGAAGAGGAAGTATTGCTGGATATATGACCTTTTAAGAAAACGGTACAGGTATTATTTATTATGGTTGATTGCCCAACATCATACAATAGTATCTTTAAAATATATTGGCTGTCTAAAATGCATGTTGTAGCCTTTACTATCCATCAATGTTTAAAATATGTTGTGGGTGCACAGGTGGGTTTTGTCTGAAGCAGTCAGAAAGTGACTAGAGAATGCTATGTAACAACTCTTGTCTCAAAGTGATTGGAGGTAGTCGAGGCTAACAAATAATAGTAACTACTGGAGTCTTCCACCAATGAGAATGAAATAGATGATCCAAGGAAGGCTCCTAGTGTCATAATACCCATAGAAGAAGTTGAAACCCGTTGCCTAGCAGAAGGCAAAAGTATTAATATCGGATTTTTTTTTTGAGTTTGAAGCAAAAGTTATTATCTTTCTTATCTAACAATCTACATGTGTTTGCATGGTGCAATGATGATGTAACTAGGGTACCAGCCAAAGTAATATGCCACAAATTGTCAGCCCGATCTGATGTCGGGCCGGTATTTCAGAGAATGAGGATATTTTCCAAAGAAAAAGCTGATGTGATGGTACAAGAAGTTGATCGGTTAACCAAGATGGGTCATATTAAAGAATCTCAATACCCATTGTGGACAGCTAACCCTATTTTAGTCAATAAAACGAATAGGAAATGGCGCATGTGTATTGATTTCACATATGTTAACAGAGCATGTCCTAGAGATCCATTTCCAGTACCTCAGATAAATCAGTTGATAGAGTCCACATCGGGGAACAAGTTGTTATCCTTCATGGATGCTTTTTTAGGGTACAATCAGATACAGGTAGATCTGAACGATCAAGATCATATTACCTTTAACACGGATAGAGGGCTTCATTATTATAAAGTGATGTTATTTGGGTTGAAAAACTTTGGAGCTACTTATCAACGATTAGTAAATAAAACCTTTGCTAACCAGATTGGCAGAAACATGAAAGTATATATAAATGATATGATGGCAAAAAGCCTAGAAGAGGAAGAATATATATCTGATCTTCAAGAGACTTTTTCTAACTTGGAAGCCATCAACTTGAAGTTAAACCTTGAGAAATGAATATTTAGGTTCCGATCTGGCAAGTTTCCAGGATATGTCATAAGTGAAAAAGGGATACAGGCCGAACAAGATCAGTTAAACGCTTTGTTGGCTATGGATCCTCCGTAAAATACTAAAGAAGTCGAGAGACTAACTAGGGGATTGGCTGCATTGAATAAGTTTATTTTAAGATCATCAGAAAAGTATGCTCAATGTTTTCAAGGTTTGAGGAGTGCTAAAGACTTCAATTAGTCTCCGCAGTGTGATCAAGCCTTTCTTGAAATCAAAAAACATTTGTCTTCACCCAAGATGATATTCAAACCTATCCAAGGGGAGAATATTTATATGTATTTGGTTGTAGTATGTCGTGAGTGCCACTCTAGTAAATGAAGTGGATAATTACCCCCGTTCGATATATTACGTAAGTAAGAGTTTGCTGGAAGCAGAAAATAGGTATTTAAAGTTAGAAAAATTAGGTTTGGCATTGGTAACAGTAGCCAGAAAAATGAGGTCATACTTTCAAGCATATTCGACTACGGTTCGAATATATTTCCCTTAAAGAATGTTCTACAAAAAACTGACATATCATGAAGAATGACTAAATGGTCAGTTGAGCTTGGAGATTATGATATCGATTTTGCGCCTCAGACCGTGATCTAGGCTCAAGAAATAGCTGATTTCTTGTTATAATTTCATACTAAAATGCCTCACAAACAAGAGGAGGAAAACAAGTCTAAGAAAGAATGGTTAATTCGAATAGACGGTGGGTCTAATACGATTGAATGTGGGGCTGAAGTTTGTTTAACTTCCCCTTATGATGATACTATGTAACATGCTGCATGTTTTGGTTTCAGGGCATCCAATAACGTATCAGGATATGAAATGGTCATTGTTGGGTTAAGACTAGCTTAAATATGTGGAGGAAAGAGGGTCTGGTTAGTAAGTGACTCCCAGTTGAGACTAAAAAATATCAGTTAATAAAGTATCTGTAAGTACTAAGAGAAGTCGCCATAAGTTTTAAAAGCATTCGGTATGAGCATGTCCCTGGATCAGAGATACTATGGTAGCAGCCTATTTTGAAGCCTACCCATGGAAACTTATGCAAGAATGCCCCTCCAAAAGTTCAATTCAAGGAAAAGAGGGTGAATCTGAAGAAAGTTTGAATGTATCCAGCATACAATCCAAAGATTGGAGGTTTGAGATACATCAGTTTATTTTCGGGAGAGTTTTACCTTCATATAAAGTCTTAGCTAAAAAGATCAAGTACAAGGCTCGTGGTTTCTTGGTGTTAAGGGAAATTCTTTATAAAAATCGTTCAACAGGAATCTCATCCGTTTCTTAGGATTTGAGGAATCTCAAAGTGTTCTATCTGAATTTCATGATGGAGAGGGATCAACATATTATGGCTATAAAACCTTAACCATGAGAGTTTTTCTAGCTAAATATTATTGGCCTACTATATTGGCAGATGCCAAAGATATGGTCAGGAGATGTGATTCTTGCCAAAGATATGGGAATGAAATCTATACGCCAGAAGTACCTATGGAGTCAAATCCGAACCCATACAGTTTGATAGATGGGGTTTGGACTTAGTTGGACCTCTTCCCGTGGTGTCCGGAGGTTATCGAACAATAATAGTGGCAATATAATATTTCTCTAAATGGATAGAAGTTTCCCCATTGGTTGGAACCACTTCCAAGGCGGTCATAAAATGTATCATATCCAACATATGTTACTGATATGGAATCCCCCTTCGAATTGCCACGGACAATGGGCCACAATTTGACAATAAAGATATAAAGACGTTTTGTACTTCCATAGGAATTCAACACTGCTTCTCTTCTCCTTTCCATCTCAGGCTAATGGGCACGCTAAAGTTGCTAATCAGATAATTTTAGCAGGGTTGAAAAAGAATCTAGAATAAGCTGCAGGGAAATGGCCGAGTTATTTTCAAAAAGTATTGTGGGCCTATCGAACTACTCTGCGAACGGCCACCCAAGAGTCTCCATTTGCCCTTGTTAATAGGATGGATGCAGTCACACCTATAGAAGCTACTTTTCCATTATTCAGGATACAAAACTATACCAAACATGCTAATAAAATGATCGTTACGAATCAGTTAGATCTTATTGAAGAAAGAAGAGTGAAGGCATATTGGAAAACAGCACACTATCAGGGTTTCATGAGAAGTAGGTTTGCATCTAGAGTAAAAAAAAAGATTTCCAATTAGGAGACAAATTATTGAGAAAAGTCTTTTTACATATCAAACAAATATTTACTTTGTCATACTTCAATGTAAATATTTGAGGGCATATTATTTCCTATCTTGGTGGCGCTTGGAGATTTTAATAAGGTGTCCGACTTTAAATAAATGTTATCTTATGTTTTTTTTCAAAGGTTTTGGTAAGTACGAGGAGATCGGATCTATTAAACACCTCTATCCTTCAAATGAAGTATCTTTGACGTGATTGGATCTATTAAACACCTCCATCCTTTAAATAAAGTAGCTTTGAAGTGATCGGATTTATTAAGCACTTTTATTTTCAAGTGATTCAACGAGTTAAACACTCATTAAACACGTCGGAAAAATTAAATATTGGTTAAATACTAAACATAGGAAGAGGAAGAAGTACATACAAAGGGAAAGAAAACATTAAACATTACTCGGAATATATCTGATCCACCGTCACACAAAATTCCTTGGCCATCCAAGGACTTTGGTTCACAAGACAAAGTTTGAAAGAAAATAACATAATACCTTTGACATCCGAGGACTTTAGTCTTAAATATAAAAAGTAAACACAATAACCTTAGGATCGTTCTCTTTGGGTTTTTTCTTACCTTCATTCTTCTTGGGACTCTTGGCATTAGTGTTAGAGCTTTTATCGGTTCCCTCATCAGAATCACTCTCACTTGGTGAAGAATAACCTTGTTTATCACCATCTGGCATGGTATGAAAACGTATCTCCTCATATGGTACAAACTTTCACAAAGGTCCAAGGTTTTTCTTTGGAAATATCTCATGAAATAGCGGGACCATATCCGATTTGATACCTTCATCTTTTTTCCTAAGGAATCCAAAACACCAACAGTATTTCTCTATTGGTGCAACTATCTCTTGAGCTTGATTCTTCTTTAGAAGAGTATTTTCTTCTTCTTTCTCTTTAATAAGTTTCTCTAAATTCCCTTTATCTTCGGACAAGGTACTGATATTTCTAGCATTGGTGGTTTGTTGTTCCTTCAAAGAGTTGATCTCAGTAGAGGTGGTAGTTTCCAGTTTGGAATATTTGGTCTAGAGATCTTCTTGGGTTAGCCTTAGCTTTTTGCAACTCCGATTTCCGTTGCTCTTTCTCTTTACCTAAATTTCTCACCTTCTGTTGTTCAAATAAAATAGAACTCTTTAAACTGTGATTGTCTGTGCTAAGAGAAACTATGTCATTAGCTTGAGTCCTCACTTATCTTTCTAGATCAACGGTTGGCTTGATATAGCCCAGGATTGTGTGGCCCAAAGTATCCTACTCACTTGATATTGCAAATAACTCTCCTTCATAAATCACAACATTGGTCATGGTGGTTGTTTGGGGAAAAGTTCGTTCAAAATCCTCCTCGTCAAACTCACTAAAATACATATTACTTAAGTCATCAAGGTTAACATCACCCTCAGTAAGATGTGGATCGACTATAGGAAACATCGGAGAGGGAAGGTCAGCGTGTACTTCTTCTTGAGGAGGAATATCAGTTGGGAGTGTGGGAGGAACTTCTGTAGGACGGAGTATGATTTCTGACCCTATAGCATCTTTTTTCTTTTTTAGCCCTTTGATCACCTCCTTCGTTTTCCCTTACAAGCACTCCGGAAGCGACTCACTATTTGGTAATCCCACTTTTCATCTACCAGTCTGATCCGATATGGTATTCCCCGTATGTCCGGATGTCTCTAATGGAGTGTCTTCCCCACTATTCTTCATGCACTCTTCCATTACAGTGGGTTGTTGTTTGGACAATTTAGCACCACAAGTTTATTTCCCAATCTGAGTAGCCTCATTGAGAGAAAGTGATGGACTCGGGTCCACCAAAAGTTGGACAAGAGGTTTTATTGCTCCTGAACTCGTGCCTTTAGAAATTAGAGGGGTACTCCTAGCCTGGGAGAGTCGAGTGACTCTTCGGGGTGTAATGTTCTCAGTGTCTGATCCCATAGCGATGAACGGTGAGGGTTTATTTACGATTTAAGTTTTATTGTCCTTAGAAAAAGGAATTATGGGTAGTTGAATGGAAGACTCATAATCTAATGTGGGTAAAGTTTGAAGGAAAGAAGTTTTTTGAATTCTTGAGGTTTTGGATGACGAAGAACTTTTGTCCAGCTCTGGTATTGTCTGAGTGAGTACTTCACTAGAAGAGACACGAATTCCAGCAGCGTCTTTTGTTTCCTTTCTTGCTTTTACCAAATCAGACAGATTTAACTAACCTTGTTTGATCAAAGCGGTTCTGACTGTGAACATATAAAATTCTTAAAACTTAGAACAAAATTTTAGCTTCAAAGCTTTCTCTCTCGAGAAATTTTCCTAGTTACAAGGCAAATAAACAGTGAAACAATGTTGAGTAGAGGAGAAAAACACTTGAGTGATTTACCTAGGAGAGATAAATCGTTCAAGTAATGACTAGGGGCTACTAAGTACACCCTAATTAATTTTTGAAAAGATAGGTGCACGTACCAAGGGGAAATATAGGTGAGATCTGACATTTGGTTAATCCATTTGTGAAAAGAAAAATACTTCGGATCTGGTTAGGATCTATTCCTCGTGAACTAACTCTTTGGTGATCCAGATTTTTTTTCATTCGATAATTTAGCTCTTCCAAAATATTCTTTGAAAGACTTAAAATGGGCTACTAATAGGGTCGATGTTTTTGGAAGTGCCCTTCTGCCATCTTCGAAGGGGTAGTTCGGGAATCATCTACATTAGACTTTTTCGTGAATAGTAAACCTAAGTGGACCATGACTCAGTTGTGTGTTGAATGTTGACTCGTCCTTGGTATTGGACTTTAAAGCATGACCCAAATCCAAAGTCTGACTCGGATGACCCTTAGGTCACAAAACCGGTATAAATACCCCAACCAACCTCATCTAATAGGTTGGAACTTTTTCTAGAAATATTAAATACAAGCACACACCTTTCTTATCTCTACCTGCTACTTAAAGTTTATACTTAATTGATAAACTACCCAAAATAGTAAATTGTATGGAGATAGTAAGACAAAAACTAAAATAGAAGAAAATATAAATATTGCTAAAATAAAACTTTCGTCTAAAAAAAAGATTTTTTTAACGGTATGTGATATTTTTTCATTTTGTCCACCAGAATTCCAACATAAACCTTACCGAAACAAAAAAAATCTAGAAATGAGATCAAAACGAAAATGGAAGAGATTTGAATTTTTTTATTAAAATTTCTT
Source organism: Limnanthes douglasii subsp. nivea (assembly GCA_036936605.1). Classification (NCBI taxonomy): domain Eukaryota; kingdom Viridiplantae; phylum Streptophyta; class Magnoliopsida; order Brassicales; family Limnanthaceae; genus Limnanthes; species Limnanthes douglasii. Next base: position 106,789,174 of record JAUPFV010000002.1, on the reverse strand, counting down.
TACATTTTATAAATTTTATTAGTTTTTATTTAAAATCAATACTAACGTCTATATATATATAATTTGATTTTTTTGTTTTTTTATATAAAATATACCTATATACTTATTCTCTTAATCAGTCAAGTGTAAGCTCAATTTTCAGATCACCATATAGTTTTGGTTTTAACTTTTGAAATATAAATATTCATTGATTAATTACCTTATTTATTAAGTAAGTGAGATATATATTCTTTTCTCATGCACCACCATTAGAGCTGTCAAACGGTTCAAACTGTGAACCGTCTAACTGTTTAACAAAAAAACCGCGGTCTGGCGGTTTGCGGTTCCAACGATTTGCAGTTCTAGCGATTTGCAGTTTTTGCGGTTCTAAGGGGCCAGTTTCGCAGTTTACCCAAAAAAATCATTTAGGCACCGTTTATCAAAATATTTTATAATATTATTTAAAATTAATTTGTAAGTGTCAATTAAATCTAATTTCAATAATTGAGATATGTACAATATAAACGAGTTAATTATGCTATTTAATGTATTTTAATTTAAATACTATATCATTTTAATCGAAATTCTATAATCAAGCCATTACATTCTAAAAAAATAATTGTAATATGATTTTGATATGTTTGAATATATTTATGTATTTAAGATGTTTTATTTTATATTAGGTAGATATTAAATAAAATATATACATCTAATTATATTTGGATTACAACTTTCAATATTATTGAAAAAAAATCGATTATAAAAATAATAATTTGATTGTCTTAACAAGATATCGTAAACAATATAATTGTAAAATGATTTGTATATTGTTTGAACATACTAGATATTTAAGATGTTTTATTTAATATTAGGTACATATTAAATAATATATACCTATTAGACATATAATTGTATTCTAATTTTCAATTATTAGGTGATTCTTTAGATCTTTCAAGCTTTGAGTGTTTATGTTTAGATGATTTAAATAGTTTATTGTATTTTCATACTATTCAATATTTGAAGTTTAAATTTAAATTTTTTAGAATTGTATAATTATATGCATAAACTTAAATTACTTGTAAATTGGTGCAGATAATAATCGCCTGAGGGTAGGCTAGTAATTTCAGTTGGTGTTTTAAGGAAGTATGTGGGTGTTATGTGTTTAGAGTAGAGAGTAGAGAGATAATTAAGCAGTTTGGTAGCAGTTAATTCTCATTACCCACACTTAATGCAGGTGGTTGGGTATTTATACCCTGATGTTTTGGCCCTTATGGGCTTTCGGGTCATGTTTAATGGACCCGGGTCATGTTCAAAGACCCATGAGCTCTAAGTAGGAGAGCAAGTAGCTTAGTCAAGAAGTGTTTAGGTTTTTTAGTACTTTTGTCATAGTTCGAACAGTCCTATGGTCATAGTGTTCAAAGTGATCTGTCTGGTCCATATGATATGTCCGGTATCCGGAGAGGTTGGACCGGTCTGTCCCTGTACGGGGAGCAGGAAAAATTCGGACTCATCATAAATAACAAAATAAAAACTGAAACTGAAAGTGATTTAAATAACATTTAATAAAAAATAGAAGCAAAACAAACAATTCATTCAAAATAAAAACCAAACAAGTAACATAGTTGCTCAATCAAATAAAAAAAAACATTACAACGACAATGCTTAAGACAATCAAATGTAAAAAACTAAGAAGCTTCATTGTTGTTGATGTTAGACGGTGGACCTTACAAATGCATGGTCTCCATTATCTGTCGCATATACTCCGACTATTCGGCTTGAGAGTTTGCAAATCGCTCATTCCATTGATCTTGTCTATCATGCCACTACTCGTATTGACCATGCCACTGCTCATATTGACCATGCCACTGCTGGAGGTGACCAAGTTGATCATTCACCCCTACCTGACACTGCTGTATCTGGCTAAGCTGGTCATTTACCCCCCTTGCCACTGTTGAAATTGAGTTTGTCAATCCGTATATTTATCATGTCAGTCCGTTTGTTGAGTATGCACCCAGTGGATATAATCCATATGTTGCTCATGCGAATGCTCAGCAAATTCGTGGTCGGTTCGTCTTTCTTATCGCGGTAGTCCAGAAGAACCACCAATAGCATTTGGATCGAAAGGCCGCTGAAGTTGATGTTGAGTATGTGGATTTGGCGGTTTTGTAAGACCTTTCGCAACCCATATCAGATTTAACTCGGGCCTATGGTTATGTCATACCTCCAATTTTGACCTCAACTCTCCATCCCAAGAGTATATCTCCTGCAATTTCAAAGATTTTCTACCTATAGCACTAGTTGGCCTAACCTTCATCGGAGTGTACATACTCACATCAACTCCTTTCGAAACAAGCAAATGACTCACTATCATCCGATAAGATAGTTTATCTGTACCACACCTCCTAGCCATATTTCGAATCATCAAACTAAGTAAATTAATTTTTCCCTCATTTCGTACGATAAAAGCAGTTAAAAATGTTTGAATATATGAAAGCTGCGAATTATTGTTACTAGGGGAAAGAAATATATTATTTACCAATTTCAAAGCTAATTTCCCATTAGCATCCAAATTACTTCACATGGCTTGAAATTTACCGCTAATTTTTGGAGCCTCTGAACCAGAACAAGTAAGAAGCTCTACTGCTTCTTCGTAGGACATAGGCCAATCAGCAGCCCAACCCGAACTAGGATAAGTGATGGAAGGTAATTTTTGACCGGTATATATATCACGGGTTGGAAAGAAAAAAAATTCTTCGAAATCAGTTTAAAAAAACTATAGGATTCACCATCAATCAAACAACTCATTCCTAAACCTCTACCATTTGGATCATTCTCAATTAAATGTGCGGTGGCATAAAACTTGCGTATTAATTCGATATACCATTCACAATTGAATCTAGCTATTATCATCCAACCTAGGCCATTATTAGGTTCAAAAAGTCTGAAAAAAATTCATACCATCTACTTCGATCAGTTCATTATAATCCAAATGCATACCCGCCCAAAATTTGGTTACACCTCGTCGTGCTAGCGGATTACAGACGCGAACCTCCCTTTCGCCGTGATGTTCGTAAGTCGGCTCTCCGTTACCTCCACCTCTCCATACCCTGAATATTTTTCGGCATTCGTTCTTCGTCTCGAGGATGATGAATCATCTCCTCCATTCTTCCGGGCTTGCTTTGATCTTCTCGAAGACATTCTCCGTAACCTGTATTAAAAAATTGTGTTTGAAAATTATAAAAAAATTTAGAGAGAGAAGTGTAGGTAACTAGAGAGAGATTGGTAGTGGTGTGAAAAATTGTAGGGGGAATGGGTAGTATTTATAGGGGGTTTTTTCAAGTAACCGTTGGATGACGTCATCCATGACGTCACCCGTGCAGACCATCCAGTCAGACGTGCGGATGGTCCGTACGGTCCAAAGCAAAACGGCTAGCAATCTCTGGATGGCACGAATTTACCGTCCGGGCGTCCGGACATTAGGTCCGGATGCCCCGGACATTTTTTTTCTGAAAATTTGAATTTGTTTTTGATGGGTCTCCCCTATAAATAGAGGAGACCCAAACTCAATACTCACAGACTCACAAACTCCTCTCTACTTCTCTCTAAATCTCTCTACTTGTTCTAAATATTCTAGAAAACTCAAATTTCTTATTTTACATATTGTAGTTCTACTTTCAGAATTGTTTGATTTTTTTTCCGCAAATTGTTTCTATTTGATAAAAACACTTAAATAGGGTTGGTATAACATTATAATAGCTCAATTAAGAGCTTTGTATAATTTATCAAGTTATTTACTTGTTTTAGTTATTTAAATTAGTTCTTTTAATTCTAATTTTATTAGTTGTTATTAGTTTTTGTTAGTTGTTCTCAGTTGTTATTAGTCTAAAATTAGTTTTTATTATTTGCAATATTAATTAGTTTCGATTAGTATTTTATTACATATTTAAAAAAAACGTTGTTTTAAGTTTTAAAATGCCTCGAAAACGTAACACTACTAATGCTCACCCATCCGCCAATGTGGATCTCAATACCGTAGATGATTCCTACAGACTCCTCTCACGTTGACACACTCTCCTCCCACGAAAGTGGTGGTGGAAGTACTAGTGGTGGATCGAGATCTCGTAAGAAAACATCTTGGATTTGGAAACACTATATTCCATCAGATGATGGTTTATCTAGTATTTGTAAAGAGTGCAATAGATGTTATCTTCACGTAAGTGAAAATAGAAATATGGGCACTAGCACTATGGTAAAATATTTACTAAAACAAGAAATATATAATCCTACAAAACCTAACCCAAATAATGTTTGCATAAACCCTCAAACAGGTCTTCCTTTTGAGTTTAACCACGATACGTATAGGGAAAAAACAATGATTTATGCAGTCCATAGTTTACAACCATTCAGTTTTGGGGATTCTTGGAGATACAAAAATTGGATGCAAGCTGGGGTAAACCCACAGGCAAAACGCATTCCACGTAGCTCTTTGCGATCTCTAGCCTTTAAATATTTTTTTAAAATAAAAAAAACATTATTCAAACTATGCTAACTTTTCCATGGAATGTGACATAGCTTCTTTTACTGATTTTGATATGTTATGTGTCACCCTTCATTGGATGGATCCCGAATGGGTACTCCAAAGGAGAATTACATGGTTTGAATCTATTGGGAAGCATAACGCACAATTAATTAGGGAGAGTATGGTTGAATGCATGAATATTTATGGCATTAGAAATAAGATTATGTCTATTTCGTTGGATAATGCATCTTCTAATTTGAGTGCTATAAAATTTCTTACACAAGATTGCACTCACATTTTTCCTAAATTGTTTCACACCAAATGTTTATGCCACGTACTTCAATTAATTACGAAAGAGGGAATACTTATGGTTATGGGTGATTATATTGCCCCTATTAAAAATGGGATCCTATTTTGCACGACCTCCGCTGTTAAAAAAGAGCTTTAAAATACTTGTTATTTTAAATGGGAAACAGTATAAGAAACTTATATTAGATGTCAAAACTAGATGGAATTCTACTTATGCAATGCTTGCACGTGCGCATGTTTTTAAAGAAGAGATTATGACGCTTTATAATGCATCTTATCTTGAAACACTAATTGAAAAAGATTATTGTAAATATCGTGCACACATGTTAAGATTTTTAAAACTTTTTAAAGATAACACTCAAACCTTTTCTTCACAAAATCAACCTAATGCTCATTTGGCCCTTTTCACGATTACTAATCTTGCCATGCATATGAATGAATTTAGATCAAAAATTTTATGCGTAGACATGGTACTCGATATGGAATTCAAGTTCACAAAGTATTTTCATCCAATCCCTACGAATTATTCAATTTCTTGCATTTTGGATCCTTTTTCACGAAAATATAAATTTAAATGGCTAGTTAGATGGTTTTATCGTTCTGTACAGTTTTCTGTAACTAGACCACCGAAGGATCCAATTGACCTTGAAGGGTATATTGTCAACGTATATTAATATATGCATAATATGTATGATAAGTATGCTGAAAGATATAGATTAAATACAAGTACAAATGTAAGGAGTAGTAACAATAGGGATAGAGGGAGACTTTCTACTAACTATGTTCAAATGGCAATGTTACGAAACAATGAATTTACAGAAAGCCCTCAATCTGATAATGAGCTATCTAGATATTTGAGCACTAGGTTTGATTTTACGAATTTTCCCGACCAGGGTATTGAAGATATCATAAGATGGCGGGGGTACCAAAAGTGAAGAGTTTTCTATTCTTTGCAGGTTTGTTAAAGAGATTTATGCAATACCTATGTCTACAGTTTCAAGTGAGTGTACTTTCAGCCAAGCGAGGTTGCAATACACGACTAAGAGAACAAGATTGACGGGCAAAGCACTTGGAGTGCTTATGGCAGTCAAGGATTGGACATCGGCGGATAAAAGGATGCAAGACAAAGAGTTTAGAGACGAAGTGAATGTAGACGACATCTTCGAAGGTTATCCAAATGATATGAAGATACACTTGAACAAGAAATTGTGGAAGAAAACGAAGCTGAAGTTGAATCAAGTGAGGACGAAGACGAAGATTTTACTTACGAAGAAGACGAAGCTGAATATGAATGATGTTTGTAATAATTTTTTACTATTTTATATTTTAATTTGAAAACATTTGTACAACTCCTCGCCCGCAAAAGTATAAACTGTGAACGGCTAAATTAACAAAAAAAAACTATATACCTTTTATTATAATAATAACAATTGTATTATGAAATACTTATAAGATCTGATTTTGGTTTAAAAAATAATAACAAACACTTGTAATATTTAAAACCAAATCACAATAGTAATCAAAATGTAATATTAAATTTATAACCATAAAATTTGTAATATTTTAACATGATAAGATATAGTTTTGGTTTGTAAGATAATATCAACACTACTAATATTAGATCCCAAAACATAATAATAATAATATACAAAATATAATAATAACATAAGTAATATTTAAAATTTTGGATTATATAATAATTACAACACTTCGAATATTAATAATGAAAATGTAATAATAATTTTATAATCATATAAAATATCTCAATATAATTTAAATATAACTTAAGATATTTTGGTTATAAAATAATTAAAACACTTATTATATTTACAAATAAACCGCGGTTTGTGGTTTTAACGGTTTTCGGTCCTAACGGTTTCCGGTCCTTACGGTTTCCGGTCCTCGCGGTTTGCGGTCTTGACGGTTTACTCTTTATGCGGTTCTGGCGATTTGCGGTTCTAACGGTTTGCAGTTCTTGCGGTTTGCAGTTCTAATGGACCAGTTTCACAGTTTACCCGCCGGTTTACAAGCAGTTCTCTAGCTTTTAACCGCGGTTCCAGAATCGTTTGACACCTCCAGCAATAGACATGGCTAGCTCAAATACTATAATATTCGTTACTTGGCAAGTCACACTTTATTTACCTAATCAATATCAACTATTGAGACTCATATCACTGATAGGTAGTGGTGGCAAATCGTTCTGGAACCGCGGTTCAAAGCTGGAGAACTGTTTATAAACATGCGGGTAAACCGTTTAACTGTCACATTAGGACCGCAAACCGCCAGGACCGCAAACCGCCAGGACCGCATAAGGCGCAAACCGCCAGGACCACAAACCGCGGTTTATTTGTAAATAACCGCGGTTTATTTGTAAATATTATAAGTGTTTTAATTATTTTATAACCAAAATCATATCTTAAGTTAAATTTAAAAAAGATTGAGATATTGGATATGGTTATAAAATTATTGTTACATTTTGGTTAGTATTAATTTGTTTTGGTTATTAATATTTTGTGTTGTAATTATTATATAATCCAAAATTTTACAGATTACTTATGTAATTATTACATTTTGAATATTATTATTATGTTTTGGGATCTAATATTAGTAATGTTGATATTATGTTAGAAACCAAAACCATATTTAATCAGGTTAAAATATTACAAATTTTATGGTTATAATTTTAATATTACATTTTGAATTTTATTATTGTGATTTGGTTTTAAATATTACAAGTGTTATTTATTATTTTTTAAACCAAAATCATATTTTATCATGCTAAAATATTACAAGTTATATTAAAATATTTAATATTACAAATGCTAAAATACATTTTTTAGTGTCTTGTCGCTAGCCACTTTTTTAAGACGCAAAACTTTCTCAAGAGTAACTGCAATTTGTAAAGTATTTCCCAAAACTTGTCCTCGAGTCTCACGATTAACCTTACTTAACGCAGTAGCAATCAAATCGACCATCTTCGTCTTCGTACTAAGACTTTGTTTGGGAACAACGGTCTTACTCTTAGTTATAGTCGGGTATTTGACACTTCGTGTTACCTTATCGACCATTTTGGAACTAAAAGTTTGTTTGGCGGTCTTACTCAAATTCGTACGTGTAGTACTAGCAGGTTTGACGCTTTGTCTCTCCTTATCGGAAATTTTGAAACTAAAAGTTTGTTTGATGGTCTTACTCATATTCGTAGGTTAAGTGGCATATTTGACGCGTCGTGTGATTGGATCCCTCTCGGGTGGAGGAGACATCATAAAGGAAGAAAATTCCGAAAAATCAGTTTTCGGAGTTGCTTGTCCTAACCTGTTGTTGAAGCCATAAAACACCATTGGGAATTTGGGATAATCACAAATAATAACTAATAAAAACTAATAATAATTATTTTTCGGAAAAAAATATAACTATTTCGAAAGTAGAATTACAATATGTAAAATAAAAAAGTACAGTTTTATAGAAAATCTAGAACAAGTAGAGAGATTTAGAGAGATCTACAGTAGATTTAAAGAGATCTATAGTAGATTTAGAGAGTGTGTGAGTTTGGAGTTGGGGTCTCCTCTATTTATAGGGGGGATCTAAAAAAAATTCAAAATTTCTGGAAAACAAATGTCTGCGGCATCCGGACGTAATGTCCGGATGCCCCGGATGAAAGCAACGGCTAGATATTTCTCAAGCGGAGAAACAGACGGCAATGCAGCCATTTCTCAAGCGGAGAAACAGACAGCAAAGGAAGTGCCAACAAGATCTTCAGGAACTCTTCGGATAAAGAGGAAGATCAGGCAGATAACTAAGAAGACAACACTCAAGTTCAATGTTAAGGGGGAGAATGTTGGATAAACATTGAATTTGAACACGTGTTTATATTAGTTATCAAAACAGTTAGTAAGATAAGATCAAACCATTAGTAATTTGTCTATATAAGAGACAAACCGTGTACATTGATCCTTGAAATGACATTTATCATTTCCATATTGATCTTAGAAATGACAGTTACATCATTTTCATACTTGTTGTTCTGTATCTGCTGATCAAACTAGCCGTAGCGCTTTCGAACGTGCAGACCATCAGCACGTCTGACCGGATGGTCCGCACGGGTGACGTCACAGATAACGTCATTTGCTGACGTCATCCACGGCTGTTGTTTTTAAAATATTTTGTATAAAAAAATAATTTTCTTTATAAGTATGCAATTTAAACTATTTAAAAAAAATCAAAACTCTATATATAGGATTTCGAACTAATATTTAAAAAAAAATAAATAAAACTATATAAATAGGGAATTCGAACTATTATTTTAAAAAAAAAAATTATAACTCTATAAATAGGGAATTCAAACTATTATTATTTTATTAAACTTCAGTTTTTCTTCGAAAGCCGTAAACTATTTAAATCATCTAAACATTTGATTGTAATATTAATTGTGGTGCAATTATGTTTAATAATTTTAGTACTTTTACGAAAAAGAAAATATGAAATTATCTAGATTATTGAAAGAAATTTTATATTATTAACCCTTCTTCTTTTTTTACTTTATTGAAAGAAATTTTATATTATAAACAAGTTAATTTGGATAATAATTATTTTATTGATTATCTTAAAATTAATATTTATGTGGATTGAATCTACCGATTATCTATTTTTGATAAAAAAAATTTACTATTCATTTTCAGAGATAGTTTCTATTGTTCATAATGTTATTCTCCTAAATAAATATATTTAATTAATTATATTTAATTATGCCATCGAATATAATTCCTTTTTAGGAACCAAATTACACGTAGTTCTGCCATTGAAACACAATTGATATTTTTGAATTTATTTCACAACAAAATTACATGTATTTACGTAATTGGAACATAATCCAAATTTATACAGTTTTAAAAACTTTAAATTTATACTTCAAATATTGAATAGTTCGAAAAAATAGCCGTAATATTAAATAAAACATCTTACTTACATAAACATCTTAAATATCTAGTATGTTCAAACAATATACAAATCATTTTACAATTATATTGTTTACAATATCTTGTTTAAGACAATCAAATTTTTATTTTTATAATCGTAAAAATATTTTTAAAAATATTGAAAGTTGTAATCAAAATAAAATTAGATGTATATATTTTATTTAATATCTACCTAATATTAAATAAAATATCTTAAATACATAAATATAATCAAACATATCAAAATCATATTACAATTATTTTTTTAGAATGTAATTGTTTGATGAGAAAAGTACCTGAAAATACCCACTCAACTATCTTATTACCCAGCGGTACCCGCTTTTAACATAGTGTTACTTAATACCCAGACTAATAAATTGGACAAAAATACCCTTCCACTATATATACCCATTTTTCAATTCCAACCCACTTTTTGGACCTTCTTATCACCCTAAACAAACGCAAAATTCTAATTTTAGAAACCACCAGAAAATAAACCGTTCGACTTCGTGATACTCTCTCTCTCTCAAACCCAGAAACCCTACAACTTCTCACCGTTCGCACCTTCGACACTATCGCACCGGTCAGCCTCTTTTACTCAGTCAGACTACACACCTTCAATCTCGTTCGACAAAGTTTTCGTGAAGTCGTCTCTGAAAGCTTCAATCTCGTTCTCCAACTGGTGAAATTTAACAGGTATGCATTATCGTGGAAAGTGTACTTTTTTTTTGCGTTTTTGACGAATTTGAACCACTTTTTTCTCTTAATTCACGATAGGCGTTGCTTTTTATACTAGAATGAAGTATATACTGACGATAGTTGCTTAGTTTATGGGTTTATAGTCGAAGACAGGGTAGAATTTTAGTTGCATGTAATACTGATACTCTCCTGAGAAATATTATGTATGTTAGATCTGCATTAGGTAGTTCATTGTTGATTTTGGTGTTTGTTTCATAATTCCCAGATCCCAGCAACGTGCATGTAAAAAGTGTAACAGTTCGCACCCTGATCACCCACAATGCAAGCAATTCGCAGCTCGATTGCATGTTTATACTTATTTACAAACAATTCGCAGCTTGAGCTACCTAATTCGCATCATACCAGATCTCATTTCGCAGCTTGTCTGTTAAAACAATATTTATATGTATACAATTCGCAGCTTGTGATGCGAACTATTTGTGACATTCCAACTGATTTGTGTTTGTGCAGAAAGTATGACAACAAAACCTAACTACTACAGATCAGGGTTGGTGAGCCTTCTAAAGCTACTCAAAGACATGCGTATTACAAGGGCCCACATTGAAGCTGCAAGAAACACACCCTTCTACACGCTTCTGAAAACGGCGTTCGAAATCCGTAATGAGGAAGAGCTGCCAAGGAAAAAATTCTACCAAATCATTCAATATATCATCGAGAAATTCTCTCTGGAAAGAGACGCCTTTAGGATTGGCAACAAGTATATAAAGCTAACTGAAAACGATATCAAGATCATATTCGGGCTGAGGCATGGCACCGAGAAAATGGAGTTAACAAAAACCGGAGCTTTTCACAACAAGTATGCAGCCGGTGAGGAGGACGAATCAAGGATGATGAAGAAATACTTCATGGTTAAAACTGGCAGGAAAGTATCAGCTAGTAATACCAAAACAATAACAAATGCCATTATAAAGGTACGTCTAAAATGGACTTCATCTTTATAAAGCAAGATTCTGTACATTTCTAACATAGCATGTTGTCATTGGTTTTACAGGAGGGTATAGAGAAGGCCATAAACGAAGGAGGGGAGCATGAATTGGAAGACGTGGCGAGGTTCTTGATAATGTTTTTGTGCTCCACGCTATTCTACTCCGTATCTGGAGATATCCTGGGCTGGAGCACGGTTTATTACGTTGAAGACCTCAACAGAATAAACAATTATGACTGGGATGGATCGATTCTGTTCAAGCTTCGACAGTCTATCAGGAGTTGCTTAGCAGTAGAAAGAGCTGATAAAGTCGTCGGCTGCGTCGCCCTTGTAGTTGTAAGATTGATCTATTCAATATAAAAATTAGTTATGTACATAGCATCGTGTTGATAAAACTTGTCCCCATGCAGCCCTTCATCATGGAGCACACAACAATCGGCCACGAGGTAGCGAAGCCAACCTCGATACCAAGGTTTTTCAAATGGTTGGGGTTAGAGTGCCAAGCATCAACCATGACATATCTTATTAGAACACCCTACCTGGATAATGACCAGGTATAAGCTTTATATATGTATTGAACTGGGGGTGCATACAGTTCGCAGCATATCATGCGTTTTGCTTAGAAAAATGTATCAATCATTTCGCAGCCTGATATGAATTTTACTTCGCAGCTTCCTTTTCAACACAGTTCGCATCATATGATTTACACTTAGTTCGCATCATATGGTTTACACTTAGTTCGCATCATATGTTTTACATATAGTTCGCATCATATGTTTTACATATAGTTCGCAGCATACTGTCCCATACTCATTTTGCAGCTCAGCATGCGAAATGTGATTTAAAACCACACATTTCGTATCATATGATGTGAACTGTTTATAAAATACAATTTGTTTGTCTACACCCTCATACTTTCGAAACAATTAATTTACTTACATGTGCATCTGTTGGTATGTTTTAGAAGGTCTATTACAGCTTACCGAGGCTGAAATTGAAGCTTTCGGAGAAAGAGAAGATGGTGAAGATGCAGAAGTAACGGTACCTACTTTACCGGAAGAAAGACCTAGGAAGAGGACGAAAAGCACAGCATCAAAACCAAAACAAAGGAGACGAGCATCACAGAATGTAACGAATAAGGTGATGTCTCCTACACTCGAACAACCAACACCACCCGAGCCATCGATTCCACCACCAAGACTCCCAAAGAAAATGATTCCACCACAACCGAAAGGCAAATCCAGGCAAGAGCCCTCCGACACCGACACAACCAGTATGAGTGAAACAATCGGTGATTATGTACTCAAACGCAGAGGTCCTAATCCCGATATTGCTGCTCAATCAAAGCGTTTGAAGATATACGCCGACAAGAACAAGTACGAGCAAAAAATAGAAAAACAGGTCAGAGAAGTAAGTATGACTTGAACCTTAAATAATCACTACAATCATCACTTAATATGTTTATAAAAAGTTTGCTATCATTTTTGCAGCTGAAAGAATTGAAACACAAGATAGCGGAACTTGAAGCACAACAACTCCACAATGCTATCTCTCAGCCAATTTTCCGTATCGAAAGCCCAATAGAGCAGGTACCAGCAGCACTTCCAGAGAGAGTAGAATCCACTGATCAGCAAGCATCCGTGTCTAATGCTGATCAGCACCATGCTGATGGAGTACTGCCGGAAGAAAGGGATGATGATGCCCACAATTCACCCATCATGGAGACACATAAAGAGGAGGTAGATAATGTAAGTAGATGATATGATGTTATCAAACAAATATCAGGACTCTTGTGTAGTCCTGTCCAAACGTTTCGCAGCTTGAGCTGCGAATTATGTAATAAACTGGTGGTTTGGTTATTACACAATTCGCATGCTGAGCTGCGAATTGTTAGGAATGTATAACATAGATATCAGGTCAGGATGCGAAATGTGATTACACAATGATTAACTTATGCTTAACCCTTCCACCCTTTTGTTTTTTTTTTGTATGAAATAGGAGACCGAAAGCCAACAACAACACCAGCAGAAACATCAAGACCAGCAACAACAACAACAACAACAGCAACAAGAACAACAGCAACAACAACAACAACAACAACAAGAACACCCCCAGCAACAACAACAACAGCAACGAGAAGAAGAACACCCCCAGCAACAGCAACAAGAAGAAGAAGAACAACAACACCCCCAACAACAACAACAACAACAACAACAACAGCAACAACAACAACAACAAGACAAACAACAACAACAACACGAAGAACACCACCAGCAACAACCCCAGCAGCCACAGGTTCAACACGAAGACCGGCAACAAGAACAACAACAACAAGAGCAACAAGGATAACAAGAACAACAGCAGCAACAATAGATAACCTTGGCGAAGAGAGAAAGGCTAACTCAAGAGGTAGCACCTCAAGAGTCAAAACTTGTCCATCCCGGTGAGAAGACAGAACTACTCAGCCAGGAAGGACCATCCTTAGAAGACAAAACCACTTCTTCGGTGGAACCTCAAAGACCAACGGTGCTGTCAGCAAAGTCAGAATTGCTAAGCCAACATCAAACTGTAGGCCCGGTAACAAATCAACTGCCAGCTCCAGAGTCCCACAATAATACAGTAGGTTTACCCGATGCTTTTGTTGATGGTATTTACACTCAAGTTTTACAGACATTTTTAAATAAAATTGATAATGTATATTACGATTCTATAATACAACGGTCTCTGGAGAACATGTCGGAGGATGACATTAATGATTTATGCCGACACGATCCAGTCTCTATGCTGAACAAGTCAACGGCAGTGGTTGTCGCTGACCGTGCGGTAAGGCCTACTTATAATGATTTCGCATCATAACATGAGATTTGTGTCAAATGCTGATTGGAGTATTACAAACAAATATCAGGGTAGGATGCGAACTGTTCAGTGGAACCTCGAATAGTTCGCACCCTATCCTGATAGATACTAATAAATTTATTTAACTGGAACCACACATTTCGCAGCCTAAGATGCGAAGTGTTTGGACTCGTTGCACTTATAATCACTGACGCCCTTCTACTTTTGATTTTTGTTATTTACTAAGCTCGAGCCCAGTAAAGAGATAGAGGAGCCATGTTTTGCGCTACTGACACAAACGCAGCCTCAAGTGGCAGAGGAAGAAGAAGAGTTCGTAATAACAATACGGGAACCGCCAGTAGTAGAATACAGCGAATGGCAAAAGAAAACAAAAGTAACTGACCGTATCGATCTGGCAGAATACCACAAAATACAGTTGGTTAAAGCCTACGAGAGCGACACACCTGATCCAGTGGTATGGAAGTTACCAGAGTCCAAGTTTACATACGGAATCAGGGTGCAAGCAAGTGATGTCGTGGCACTACCTTTAGAAATGGAGCTGGACGTAAAGGTATCCAATTGTCAACCAATTCTATTTTCAATGTTTCAAATATGTATTCTATATTTAACATAAATCTACAACTCCTTTGTTAGCTTATCGATGCTTGGATTCGAAAGATGCTTGAAGAAGCAGACTGCAAAGTCCCATGCACTAAAGGTGAAGGAGAGCATCACGACGCCATACTGATTTCTGGCATGACTGCGGTAAGTTTAGCTCACGTAAATTGAAGAAAGTTCTCAGAAATGATCAGGACTTTAATATACTCTTGCTTGGATGCAGCATCAAATGAAAGCAGGGTGGCAAGTGGAAAATTTGGTGGACATGGCTTTTAGGAAGGGGCGTAAAAATGCCAACATCATCATGGTTCCAATGTGCACCGAGATGAAGGACAATGTAAACCACTGGACGTTGCTCATCATCGACGTTGACGGCAGGACAATTTCAAACTACAATTCGCTTCTGCCTAAGCTTCATGCCACAGATACCACCACAATGACACCTGGAATACTGGTAAATATTCCAAACTATACACTTAAATCTGAACACATTTTAAGTATGCATGCTGCAAACTGAGTTCTGGTATGTTGCGAATTGTGAGTAAATAAGTTGTTTTTTGCAGCCTGTCCATAACTCAATTCGCAGCCTGTCCAATACTCAATTCGCAGCCTGTCCATGTTGGTTTGGCTGTCATATAATTCGCAGCCTAAGGTGCGAATTATGTTGGATTCATTGTCATATAATCCGCAGCCTAATGATGCAAATATTTGTTGGATAGAGGATTCCTACCCAAATATAGTACAGGGTGGAAGGTGAAGGTGGAAAGAGGCATCCCACAATAAAAACGAGGCACCGTGGACTGTGGTGTCTTCATCTGCAAATATGCAAGGGATATAATTGAGCATGGATCAGTGCAGAGAAAATACGATGCAGATATGGTAACTGCCTTCAGAGTAGATATGTTCTATTACTTTTTAGATGACAAAGACACCATCACATATGGCTGATTCGTGTATTGCTTGTAAATATATCTGTTGCTTGTAAATACATCTGTCTGTTGTAATTTTTAGTTTTGTTGTGCATACATAAACAAATTACATTTTCACATCTTTGAATACTCCTTATCTTATAGTTCGTATCATAACCTGATATATAATGGTTGATTATGATCCTGGTAGTTTACTCTGGTATGTATGAACAGTTCGCAGCCTAATCCTCATGAACAGTTCGCAGCCTAACTTATCATCAAATAGTTCGCAGCCTAACCTGATAGATGGTAATCACTTCACACATAGTTCGCATCCTGGTATCCCAGCTTAAAACCAGTTCGCAGCCTGGTGCAGAAATAAAAAATAAAAAATACAAAGTGGAAGGATACGAACAGGCTGTGGCTTATGCCTTGGTACACGTTTTCTACATTGAGCACACAAAAAACAATCTAATCAAGTACATAATTCATTAAATGCTGATTGGACATGGAGGCTATGTAATGATTACCTCATTTTCCTATAAAAACCTCTAGTAACCAAAGGCTAATTTTACACCAAACTCTATATTTTTTTAAAAACACCTCTTCTTCTCTTCGAATTCAAACAGTCATGTCTTTTTCCACCACCACAACAACCACCTCATACTCAAACTCTGGTTCACTCGGTTCTCTGGGTGACTCCTGGTCATCCTTAACCGTTAACTGGAGTGATGAGTTGATCATGCCAGCAGTACCACACCCCAGCCCAATCTCTGTCTTCGAACTAGACATGTATGATGACTACTACTCTGCTGACTCTCAACCAGTGGAAGTTGTTCCACAGGTTGCTGCTAAACCTCAGCCAGAATAGGTTCCAATGCTTCCTGCTGCACCTCAACCAGAAAAGGTGCAACCTCAAACGACAGAGGTTCGAAACAACAAAAGGAAGAGGGAAGACGAAGCTGGTCCATCAAGGACAAAATTTTTAAGCATGATGGACGTAGATATTGAAGCTGAAGAGAAAGTGGAAGAGAAAGAGAAATTCGAAGACAAAGAGGAGAAAGACAAAGATGATCAACACAAAAAGGAGAAAGAGGAAACAGTTGGTGATGAATCCTCTACCAACTGCTAGAGTTGGTTTTTGTTTTTTGTTTTTTTGAAAAGCAACTAACTAGCAATAGTAGCTTGTACTGATATGTGTAAACAGTTGTTAGTTTCTGGAAATATTGTAATCCTCCTTTTTGTAATCCAACTTGTTTACAGAATTTCAATGATATAAAGGATTCGCATCCAAATACATTTTGCACTTCATTCGCATGTTAACCTGCTATATTACTTATTTTCAACCTTACTAAATATCCTGGTATTTTTATTAAATGACAATTCGCAGCTTATCATATGACAAATATAAGGACTTCTAATTGATCTCCATTCGCATCACAATTCTTGCCCTAATTCGCAGCCTATCATGCGAATCGTAAGATATGATAAATGTTTGATATGATTTTACCAGCGATTCGCATCCTGTTGAAATTTCACATAATTGCACATAATTCGCATGTAATCCTGATAGATGTTTGTAACAATACACCAACATATTGTACATGATTCGCAGCACAGGATGCCAAATGCTTACAACTCCAATAGTAGCAGATACAAAAACACAGGAATGTACAAATCTTTAGTTTGCTGTACAGAACAATAACTATGCTACAACAATAAATGTGATAGAAATGTTTAGTTTGCTGTACAGAACAATCCCTTAAACTGGAACATCACAAGTCCTCCGGTTATGGCCTGATTTCGAACATCGGCCACACCTTAACTTCTTGGTTTAGATTTCTCCTCTAGAAGGGATTCGCTTTTTCTTAGGCCTTCCGGAGCATCTCTTAACGTTCGGAGGCAGAACTTCAACAAAAGAAGGATCGTTAGCGCTGGACCCTTCGCCGAAATCAGTTATAGCTGGTATGCTGAAAGAGTAACTCTCCCTGTAATTCTTAACCGTAAAGAAGTGTTCTATTACAGTCAATGGATCTTGGTCGGTGTATTGTAATGCTGCTAGAGCATGAGCACATGGAAAAGACTCTTGTTTCCATGATCCGCATGAACATTTAAAATCCAACAGATTAACAACAGCCACATGATTCGAAAAGACTTCGAACATGGCGAAAGAGGACTTACGTACTACCCAACTTCGGCACATGTCAACATTCTGCTTTAGCTTCTTCTCGTACTCGGGAACCAAATTAGTACTCCAGCTGAGACCTTCTTCGTATCTCCGTGAAACTTTAGTCATAAGAAAGACTCTAATTCAATCAGTAAACTCAACAATTGGTAAGCCGCAATATTTTTTAATCTGATTGTTAAACAATTCAGTTGCGGTAGAAGCCATAGAGCCGTAGCGCTTCCCTTTTACGTAAGCCTGCGCATACTTTTCAGGGGGTAAATTTGCAAGAAAATCACTCATTCTCTCACCACCTTCACATAGAAAACCTGTTAGTATATCTTGAAAAAGCTCTTGACTGGGAGCATAAGCAAGACGGTGGAAGAAACTCAACATCTTTTTTTTATACTCCCTGTTAGTATGTTCCAGTTTGGCTTTCAAATTCTGCATGAGATGGAAATAACAGTACGCATGATAGCAGTGTGGATACAAGATAGAAACAGCATTAACAATACCAGAATGACGGTCTGAAATAAATGTGATCTGGCGATCCAGCAAATGTGGTTTCAAACACCCCAAAAACCACATCCAATTGTCCCAATCTTCAATGCTAACTACAGCAAGAGCAACAGGGAATAGTCCTGGAAAAAGGCAGATCAAATGAACACTACAACAGTATGCAAACGTTTAAAAATTGTAAACAATTCGCATGCTGTCCTGGACAATTCGCAGCTGGTCATGCGAAATAGGTGTGACATTTTAATTGCTCATGCAAATATTTCGCAGCTTGTCATGCGAATTTTTTGTGACAACTTTAAATAATACCTAACTCAAGCTGCGATGTAAGTACATTTTACTCATCATACTACCTAATTCGCAACCTCAAATGCAAAATGTGAGGATCACAACACTGCTTAATTCGCATCACATGCTGCGAATTGCATGAGCATTTTCACACAAAAACATCGTTCATTAACTAGATAAATGTAACTAACCGTTGTTTCCGTCCTTTGCTACAGCAGTGAGCAATGTACCCTTGTACTTTCCATATAAGTGGGTTCCATCGACAAACAACATTGGACGGCTTGAATGAAAACCACTAAGGGACAAACCGAATGCTACAAAACAGCGCTTGAATCGGTTTCCAGCTGACAACTCCAACTGGCAGTCTGAAGTAATATCTCGGCTCTTCAAGCGTTTGAAGTATCCGCTTAGTAAACTAAAAGAACTTGAACTATCTCCAAAAACTCCCCTCCTAGCCTTCTCTAAAGCATTCCATGACAAACGATAAGAGATGTCAAGACCGTAATCTTGTTTGATAGTCGATTGTATGGTTTTGGCTGTCAACGAATGGCAGGTCCGGAGAGAATCCTGAATTTCCTCTGCAATCAAATCTGATGTCAAATTCCTGTGCCGCTTATGCTTATGCTTCTGGGAGAAAACAGGACTGCAAGTATGGTACGGGACATACTTCTTGATCGTCATAAGGCCGGTGCTTAAGTCAATAGATGCATAAACCCTCCATTTGCACCCGCTCGTGAGCTTATTTTCACAATAAGCAGTGATCTTATTTGTTGTGTTGTGCAGGTATTTGAAAGAAAAACCATGCTCTAACGCAAACTTGCACAAAGATACCCTCAGACTGGCAGCACCTTCTTCAAAACCTTGACCCACTCCTGTAATAGCATCAGCCCAACCGGCAGTAGCAAGTTGTTTTTTCCTCTGATCAGAATTAACTAAACCGTTACTACTCTCCCCGCTAACTAGTTGATCAAGAGATGGTTCTCCCAAAATCAAGCTATGCTCCTTACGCTTTACACCACAATCCTTACCACCAGAGCTCTTATCAACAGAACTTTTATTACCAGAACCCTTATCGAAGAGGTGTTGTTCTATGAGAAAACTAACCCGTTTTAAACGCTCCAAATCAAGATATAACACCAACCCAATAAAATCATTCTGGTTATTAAAGAAACAATTGTTGTGATCCCCGCAGGAGTAAGTAATTAGGTACTCACTTGTGGCAAGCTCCTCCCATGTGTTCTCTACATAAGCTTGGATACTTTCGAAGCTTTCAAACTCCGTGAAAGGCACAATTGCAGTTTGGTGACCATATTTAAAAATACAAACTCGTGATTTAGACATCTCTTAACCTGGACAATACAAGTTATTTGTTATTAGTCACAAAAACTAGGTGCAAAATATATACTACTGCATCAAACAATTCGCATCCTAAGGTGCGAATTGTGTATACCTACAACGAGCTATTCGCATCTTGTCCTGATATTTGTAGGTAAAAAAGTCCTGATATTTGTTATTAGTCACAAAAACTGTCCAAATTATTTACTGCACCATCAAACAATTCGCATCCGATCTTGCGAATTGTGTATATCTACATAGAGCTATTCACATCATATCTTAAGAATTGTGTATATCTACATAGAGTTATTCGCATCCTGTCCTGATATTTCTATGTAACACCGGTCCTGATATTTGTTTCGAAATACAATACTCTAACTGACCTAAAAACTCGTAATCTACACATTTAAGACAAAACTAAAGCACTACCAAATTAGAATATAACATCACAAAACAAGGACATAACTATATAACTAACAATTTTAACTAAACAATAACAGATCACTATAACAAAAAAAACAGAGAAAAGGTCGAAATCAGGCAATGGCATCTAAAAACAGTAGAATAAAACCTATTCCAACAGAGAAAACGAATAAATAAACTTCGAAATCGGTAGGTAATTACCTAAAAAGCTCGCAACACGATTACTTGTAAGCTATAAGATTCCAAAAAGCGACGATCAACTCCTGTACGTATAAAACAGAGGTTAGACAGGTCTAACACAACAACTTACATAAAGAAACAAACCTTTAGCGGCTTCCGATCACCGGAAAATGTGATTTCAACCCAGCTCGTGGTGGTTGGTAGGGTTAGGTGGTTAGAGCGGCTAACAAATTCAAATCTTCAAAAAGCTAGAGAAAATAGAAAGAAAACAGAAAATAAGGTTTATATAGTGGGTTAAGGGTAGTTAAGGTATTAAAATAAAATTTGGTTGTAAGTGACAATAAGGTAGTTGAGATGGGTATTAAGTAACAATTGATCAAACCTTGGGTGGTAAGTGACAATTGAATAGTTGAGTGGATAATTTAAGTACAATTTCCCTTGTTTGATTATAGAATTTCGATTAAAATAATAAAATATTTAAATTAAAATACATTAAATAGCATAATTAACTCGTTTATATTGTACATATCTCAATTATTGAAATTGGATTTATACTTACAAATTAATTTCAAATAATATTATAAAATATTTTGATAAACAGTGTCTAAATAGGTTTAACCGCAAG
The DNA here is from genome assembly GCA_036936605.1 of Limnanthes douglasii subsp. nivea. Classification (NCBI taxonomy): domain Eukaryota; kingdom Viridiplantae; phylum Streptophyta; class Magnoliopsida; order Brassicales; family Limnanthaceae; genus Limnanthes; species Limnanthes douglasii. The sequence goes on along the minus strand of JAUPFV010000002.1, from coordinate 106,767,839 downwards.
AACCGCAAACCGCCGGTATAAAAAGTAAACAGTCACTACCACATATCTCCAAAACCACGGTTCGCCCTCTACTGATAGGTCCAATGTATATGGACTCGTGATTTGTGCAAGTCCCACTTTATACACTGTAACTGTCACAGACTGATTTGTCATACTGATACAATGCATATGCCGATATGCGTTGAATCTAGAATAAAAGAGATACATCTCTTCTCTAGAGAGAGTCGGTGTAGATTAAAGTTGTCTAACATGTTTTGGGTAGATAATAATGTATTACGCTATATACATTTTTCATTGTCATGGCTAAACTCTAGATTCATATGATAACATATTTTGGGTAGATAATAATGTATTACTCTATATACCTTTTTCATTGTCATGGCTAAACTCTAGATTCATATGAAAATATATTTTACCATTTAATTTAATATAATTTTTTAGTTCAAAATCTATAAAATCTAATAAAAATCCGACTTTATTTTGAAAGGTCCGTCATATAATTTTAATATCAATTTATTATTTAATAAATAATCCATTAGTATTTACAAATATGTATTATAATAATATAAATAATTAATTAATATAATTAATTAAATTATTAAAATAATTAAACTATATGTAAATTATAAATTAACACTCAGTCGACTATATTTTATTAGTTAAATTTAACCGACTAAAATCAATTAAGTCTACATTATTGTTCACCCCGTATAATTTGTTAATTGAATCAATGTTAAAAAAGAAGAAGTGTGCCTCACCTACTAAGGTGAGAGGGTTTTGTTCTGAATCATAACGTTCACCAGGTTTTGTTTTTGTACATTTTCAAAATATTTTTTACTAGTTGAGAGAGGGTTCATAATTATATACATTTTATTATTTTCAATGTTTAGCAATGTGGGATTTTAGACCAAGTATGGGATGAAGTTTACTCTACAACATCTCCTTTAAACTTGATCATATTAATCGTGGAAATAAACTTCGTCGGGCGGAATGAACGTCCCCCAATCACAGCGGAAACACAACGCTGGATGTGTTGATGAGCGCAATAAGTCGCCTAATCACAGCGGAACAGAACATCACTGGATATTTAACACATTCAAATGTCCCACATTGCTTCGAAATTAGCAATGTGGGATTCTGGACCAACTATAGGGTGAAGTTTACTCCAACGTCCCCCCTTGCGCCGACGTATTTCTGATCTTTATCCTCTTGCGCCGACGTATTATAGGTCTAGTATTGTTTGTATTCTCATCACCGACGTTTTTCTGGTAGTTTTTCAAAGGCCCATGATGACATTTACGGTTCAGTCTACTCCTCGAGGTACTTCTTTGTTTTTCCCACGTTATTCTTAGTGTTTTTGTACTTATTTTCACAAAATTGGTCATATAGAATCCAATTTTTACGCCAAATATGGGTATCCTGCAAGCTGGGTAAAACGTCCGAGAGCTACACCACCTTACGACCGTGAAAAAGGGGTCCGCCCGAACCGTCAGACGGCGGCGGCGCTCCAATGTCGCACAGCAGGACGGCAAAGACAGCCATTATGGGTCCGTCGGCTGCGACTATTACCAAGTTACCTGCTGACGAGGCTTCTCGTCTTTCTGGTCAGTTGCAGCAGTTTCTTTCTCTTCTTTCAGTAGACAAAGTTTTCGAGACTTATGAGCTTCTGAGTAGTGAGTTGTCCAGTACTCCTTGGATTATTGATTATATGGTTTCTAATCACAGGACAAGTGATATTTATGTTTTGCAAAATATTACTGTCATGCCATCCTGTGTAGTATATTTGCCCGATGGTTCCAGGTTACTGCTACACATTGACAATGTGGTAATGTGCGCTTGTCTTGTCAGTTGTCTTTACAGAATGTATTTTTGGTTCCCAAGCGTACATGTAATCTGTTTTCAGTATCCAACTTGACTGATGATCTCGACTGTATTATTTTTTGTGTTAAGTTTGGTTGTATTATTCAGGTCCTACAATCAGGGACTGTGATTGGACTAGGTAACCGGAGAGCTGGAGTTTGTAGTGTTGCAGTGGTTGATAGTGATGCTGAGTTGTGGCACCGTAGGTTGGGACATCCTTTAGTTAAGATAGTTCAGTCTTTACCTTTTTTAGCAATGGTGATAGGAGTGTAGCTCAACCGTGTGATGTTTGTTTTCGCGCTAAATAGACTCGTGAGTGTTTTTCTGTTGGTGATTCTAAAGCGACTGCTTGCTTTGAATTAACTCATTGTGATTCATTGTTGATGATTACTCTAGTGTTGTATGAATTTATTTGTTGGCTGAGAAAATAAAAGTAACTTCAATGTTTTTATATTTTCTCGCAATGGCTAAGAAATAATTTAATGGAGTTGTTAAGACAGTTCGTAGTGGCAGTCGCACTAAATTTTTCTATGTGTGCCGTATTTTTGATGAGTTGGGTATTGTTTTTCAATCTTCATGTGTGGGTACTCCTCAGTAGAATGGTAGGGTCGAACGGAACTATAGACATATTTTGAATGTTGCTCGTGCTCTCAGGTTTGAGTGTAACTTACCTGTTAAATTTTAGAGGGAGTGTATTTTGCTGTCGAGTATTTGATTAATAGAACTCCTTCTTAATTTTGGGTTTTAAGACTTCATTTTAGATGCTTTTTGGTGTACCTTTCTATTTTCTCTAAGATTCATGTATTTGGGTCTCTGTGTTATGTGCATGATGAGAGGTCTAAAGGTGACAAGTTTACGAGTCGTAGTCGTCGGTGTGTTTTCCTGGGCTACCCGTATGGCAAAAAAGGTTGGAAAGTATCTGATTTGGAGAGTCAATATTATTTTGTTTCCCTTGATGTGAATATTTTTTAACATAAATTTCCATTTACGTCTGTTACTATACACTCTGAGTTGGCTTGTCTTGAGACTGGGGTCACTGCACCTCTTACTACTACTTCGGAGTTTTGGAAGGAAGTTGAGAAGGCCTTGTCTATTAAAGAGGGGGATTCGCAACATGACGGTGTCCCTATGGTAGCGCCACTCGTGGAGGTTGTCGAGGTTGGTAAATTTCAGATCTGCCAGTAGTTTTGGATATTGTTTCAAATACTCAAAGCATTTCTTCAGATCTTACACGAGGCAAGCGTATTAAAATTCCTTCTACTCGTTTGAAGGATTTTGTAATGACTATAGTAGTACATTTAATGCCATCTGTTCCTCCTTCTCATGATTCTTGTTCATCTCTTGATCACGGTATCCCTTATCCTCTCACTCATTATATAGAAAATTATCGTTTCTCGTTGGCACATCGTTCTTTTCTTGCATCTATTACCTCTAGGGATGAGCCTAAGTCATTCCGAGAGGTTATGCAGCACCCTGGTTGAAGAAAGGCAATGTAACAGAATATTCAGGAACTAGAGGATAATCATACTTGGACCTTGGTGTATCTACCTCCAGGGAAGAAAGCTTTGGGAGTTAGTGGATTTATAAAATTAAATATTATGCTGATGGGAGAGTAAAGTGCCTCAAATCTCATTTGGTGGTGTTTGGTAATCACCAATTAGAAGGGGTTGATTTATACAAAGACATTTGCTCATGTTGCCAAGATGGTTATTGTACGTCTTTTCTTGGCAGTTGCAGCCGCTCAGATTGGGAGTTACATCAGATGGATGTATATAATGCATTTTTAAATGGTGATCTAGATGAGGAGGTTTACATGAAAATTTCTCCACGTTTTGAAAGAAGGCGCGAAGGACAAGTTTGTCGTCTTTACAAATCGTTATCTGAAAGGGAGCCCGGGTCAGGAAATTCTTCTGTCGAGTAGTTGTAATCACACTTTGTCAGGCTGGTGTGATTCTGATTGAGCTGGATAAATGATGAGCCATTTATTCATATACCAAATCAAAAACAATCTTCATTGGACGTGATACCCATCTTTGAGTCGTCTCCTCCTTTAATTGTTCTTATTCATCGTATTGGCTCATTGCAGTCAAACAAGTAGATACAATGGCACCAAATAAAGCAATAAAGAAGAAAGTGGTCAAAATTGTCGAGTTAGAATTTGAAGACCCAGTCTTCATAGAAAGTGATTTCTCTCGACTTTCCCATAAATATTTGGTTAGATATTTTGTAGTGTTTCAAGGGTATTAAATGTTTAAGTGTTTTGTAGTGAGAGATTTAAGCTGCCTGGTTGTATTAAATGTTCATTACCTTCATTAATGAAAGTGGTTGGGTATTTATACCTTTAATTATGGACCATATGGGCTTTTGGGTCAAACTTATGAAATTGGGTCGAGTTCAAAAATCCATTAGTTTATTAAGTAGATTAGTAACTAGCTTAGTCAAAAGGTGTTTAATGTTTTAATACTTTTGTCCTTGTCCGGATGGTTCAGTGGGTGATTATTGCCCAGATTTCCCCTGTCCGGTTTCTACAGTGAGTGGCGAATATTTCCGGACTCATCCGTAGCCCTTTTTTTAGGTTTTTCCGAAGGCCTCTTGCAAGACTTAAAAAATCCTCTTAGGCACTTGCAATATTCTCCGGACTGTTTAAGTGTTCAGCTCAGGATTTATCCGGACTGAATACTTCTCAGAAGTTCAAAAGTTTTGCTATGGATCGTGGGACATTGTCATCTTTTGATTTGCCTCACCAGCCGTTTTCCTCCTAGAACGGTGCTCCCACTAATCCCAAAAAGCAACCTCTTCATTTAATACCGATAACGTCAGAGCCGTCTTCAATCGTTAATTTTGTCTTTTTGTATTCTCTTAGGTATTTAGTAACTCTTTTTGTCTTACTAGTATAAATTATTTCTTTTCATTGTTTTACCATCTTCATTATTCTCTCATTTCTTCATCTAAAAGCTTTCACTTCTCTTCTCAAAATTCTTTTGGTGTAGGTTTATGTTCACGGCAAGAAACGCATTGGTAAAAGGCGGGTGACTTAATCTTTCAGAGTTAGAAAAAGCACAAAGGGTTGAGCGAGAGAGACGCATTGCTGTAGGTCTTCCAGTTTCCCCAAACGATAAGCCAGAAACACCAACTTCAGAAACTGATCGAGGTTTATCTTCTGCTAGAAGCTCCAAACCCAGACGTTTGTTTCAACCAAGTCTTTCGCTCATTGTATCAGGCTCCTCAGTCCAGGAGTCACAGCCCACTGTTGAACGGGAAAAAGCCGTATCAAGCACAAAGAGACCCTCTTCATTTATAGTCATGGGTCAGATGCTGAGAAATCCCCAGAAAATGTTACCTTTCGCCGAATAGGCCGCTTAGTAAAGGGTCAAGCTGTTGTTTCACAATCTAAGTCCCCAAAGTCAGGGCCTCCTAAGTCTGGGGCCAAGGACAAAGCTACAAGATCAGGGGCATCTATCAGAGTCCCAAAGGATAAATCCTCTGGTCCGGAGCCACTTGAACTAGCTCTCAAAATGAGCCCTCCGGACCTGAGCCCCAGCCGGACACAAGAACTCTAGGAGAGGGTGATGCTCAACCGTCCGGACAACTTACAGAGCCTGACACCAGCACTCCCCCACCAACAACAATTGACAAACATTCCACGGTGATGGAATAGGTGATGGAAGACAACATAGAAAAAGCCCGTTTTGAGACCGACGTCTTCGAACAGATAGGGGAAGCTGCCACCCACAAAAAATGCAATGGTAAAGAAAAACTGTGTTTGAAACACCCGGACTTGCCGGATTCCCTGGAAGGCAAAGTGGGACCCTGCTTCCATAAGGTGAGCGTGAAGTATCTGCTGGTCATGCAGAACATCAACTATGTCTACACTCATACTGCTGAGTTATGCCGAATCCGGACGAAGTAGGGGATCCATGAGTCTGTTAAGGTGAGGATACTGGTCACTTCGTAGACCCTAATAGACTGTAAGTTGAGCGAGATAGTTATCTATATGGAGCTGTTCAACTGGGGGCTCGGATTTCCCTTGGACCCAGAGATTGTCAGATACTTTCATCTGATAAAGCTCTGTCCAAGCCAGCTGAGTTCCAATGCTTGGTACACCCTCATGGCCTGCATAATGACCTCTTGGCTCTCCGGAATACCGCTTCCAATGGAGAAATTCGCTGCTGTGGCCAGCCTATGCAAGAACCACGTGATCCCTTTCTACCACTACAACAAGGGAGATAACTTCAAAGTGGTGGATGATTTGCTTGAGTCGGAGAATAATTGGAAGACCTAATTCTTGTTTATTAGTGGTTCTGGGAAAACGGGAGGAAAAGCAAGGCTGGTGTCAACCCTAGGATGCTCACCAGCAAATGGAAAAGCTCAGGTAAATATTTAATCATGCTTGTCTTTCTTTTCTTATAAAAAATTTGTTTCTAAACTACTCTTCGTTTTCTTTGGGTAGTGTTGCCGAAGGAGTTCTCCGACTATGTGGAGGAGGGGCAGACAACTTGTGTCAAGCTGAATGCTTGGGCTACTGACAAATGGGGAAATCGTTTCCACAATTGCTTTACTGCCGACAATTTGGTGAGGTCTCATCTCTAGAACGCAACTGGCCGGAGAGACCTTACTTAGGAAAAATTGACCACTCTACCTCATCCGAGTGTCATCCTGCAGAGGACAGAGGAGAAGGATGGGAAGCTGGCCTTGCCTGCCAGCAAAATCCCCAAGCAAGATGAAGGGCAAGAAGGGCAAGAAGAAACAAGATGCATCTGAGGTTGCTCAAGGTGGTGTTGAGGAGGTTGCCCCAGCAGATCGAGAAGCGCAGGCCCAAGGGGGAATCGATGTTACTCTACTTCAAATGGTTAAAGACGAGAGTATCAAGGAGGCAGATGGACCTCCAAATCTTCCAAAGGCTCCCAAGAAGGATTGAAAACGGAGAGCAGATGGTGAAGATAGGAAAGCCAAGAAGAAGAAAATCTCCTCGGGGGATGAAGTTGCTCTCCGGCCTTCAGAGCCTCTTCCTCCGGCTGACCCAACAGACCCCACATTGGCAGAGAAAATCCCAAGTGGTCTACATGCCGGAGAGGGAACCAGAGGGGATTTGAACATCGATGGAGTGGACATCAGTGGCTTCCAAAACATTGGTCTCTATTTTGATGACCTTGTGAATGACGACTTTGTTGGCCCCTACCTTCCTCCAAGCTCCTCAAACATGGTTACTTTCAATGGTAAGTCTTTTTCGGTTTCAGGGGAGAATGACATGGTGACCCACTCCTTGATGAGCAACATTCAACCGGTGCTCAACCTGGAGAGGCAAGTGCAAAGCCAATCTACCATTATCAACACACTCAACGCAGATAAAGAAAGGTTATCTAATGACCTCCTTAACGCCAATCAGATTGTTGAAGCATTGAGGAAGGAGATTGAGGAGTTGAAAAAGGGGAAAGAAGACTTGGCCACCAGGCTGGTTATTTCGGAGAAGGGTCTCTCACTTCGAAGGAGGAGGTGATGGCCAAGGATAACATTATCCAAACCCTGTTCGGTGACAAGACTTCTCTTGAAGATGTATGTCCAAAGTCACTAAGGAGAAAGAGGATCTAATAAAGGAGCAGGAGAAGACAATCCAGGCCAAGATCGATGCGTACACCAACAAGGTGATAGATTCCCAAGAAGAGAGGTATGCCGAAGTTAAATCTGATATGGTCTTGCTTTTTCATCGAACATTCCCGAAGAGGACGTTTGGTACTCTATGGTAGTATGTGGAATACGAAGATCTCCCATTCCACACTATGGTAGATGGTGATAGGTACAACTATTCCAGTGGTTATGATGATACCACTGATGAAGAATAAGGGACCGGAGAGAGTCCCAATGATGAACCCAAAGACCCAAAGAAGAAACAAGACGAAGCAGGAACATCTAAGGGAGTCAAGTCCTAAAATTTTATCTATTTTCTGTTTTTCTTTTATTCTTATGTCAGACTAAATTCCTTGGATGTCCAAGGCATTTTTGTACTCGTGTCCGGTGTGTGCCTGGATAGGCCTTTTCTTTTTAAACTTCAAAGTCCTTGGATGGCCAAGGCATTCTTATATGTTTTAATATCATTCCCTGGTGCTAACCAAACAGTTTTATTTTGCACAATTCTTGTCTTGTTTTATGTTTTCCCAATCTTGATGACTAATGTTACATAGCCCTTAGTTATTTTAGAAGTATTTTAAAGTGAGAGTGTTTAAATTCTCCGATGACAAATGTTTAAATGGTCATCCTTCCACCAGATCAATCCGATCTGTCAATGATACTTAGAAAGCTTTAAAGAAACTATCAATCAAACCACTCCGAATTTTAAGAAGGCATCAAATTTTATTAAAAATCCCAAACACCTTATTAAAACCTCCCCGCATCACCAGGGTAGGAAAGCAAAATATTCGGACTCATTGTTAGAGGCCCTGAAAGCAAAACATATAGCCTGATATAGATTGTCGCCGTACGGAGAGGTTAAACATATCCCAGTACCACAACCCATGGTACTTCATCCACCATCAGTCCGAACAACCCATAGCTTCTTAGTCTTTTCACCTGTAGCTTGTTTAGTACTTCTGTCCGAATGGTACTTCATCCACCATCAGTCCGAACAACCCATAGCTTATTAGTCTTTTCACCTGTAGCTTGTTTAGTACTTCTGTCCGAATGGAACTGAGCCTTGATTGCAGTTCGAGGGGCAAAATCAATGTCATAGTCTCCCAATTCTACTGACCATTTGGTCATTCTGCTTGATATGTCGGCCTTTTGAAGAACATTTTTCAAGGGAAAAGATGTCCAGACAACAATAGAATGAGACTGAAAGTAGGGCCTCACCTTTCTAGCAGCAATTACTAATTCCAGTGCTAGCTTTTCAAGTTATAAATATCTTTTTCAGCATCCTTCAGGCTTTTACTGATGTAGTACACCGGACGAGGATAATTGTCCACCTCTCTTACTAGCACCGCACTTATAGCACATTCGAAGATTGCTAAATATATATACAACGTTTCTCCATCAACAGGTTAAACAGAGTCTTGGGGGAGGATAAATGCTTTTTTATTTCATCAAAGGACTCGTCGCACTGTGGAGACCAGTTGAATTCTTTGGCACCCTTTAAAAATTGGAAAAACAGGGCACACCAATCTGAAGACCTTGAGATAAAACGGTTTAGAGCAACTAACCTCCCTGTCAATCTTTGTACTTCTTTAATATTTCGAGGATGATCCATTTGTAATAAAGCATTAGGTTGGTCCAGATCAGGCTGTGTCCCTTTCTCACTTATCACATACCCCAAAAACTTCCCGGACTGCACTCCAAAAACACATTTTTACTGTATTAAACTTTAAATTAACTTTTACCAAGTTGGCAAAAGTTTCTTGCAGATCTGCCAAGTGTAAATCTTCTTCCACACTCTTTACCATTATTTCATCAATGTAGACTTCCATATTTCGTCAAATCTGATCAGCGAATGCTTTGCTCACCAACCTCTGATAAGTAGCCCCAACATTTTTTAACCCAAAATGTATCACCTTGTAACAATAAAGGCCCCTATCAGTAATAAAAGTAGTATGTTCTTGGTCCTTCGGATCCACTTGAATCTGATTATACCCGGAGAAGGCATCCATGAAGGACAACAACTTGTTCCCAGATGTGGAGTCCACTAATTGATCGATCCAGGGGACTGGATATAGGTCTTTTGGGCAAGCCCTATTAAGGTCAGTAAAATCGATGCACATACACCACTTTCCATTTTTATTTTTTACTAATACTGGATTGGCTGTCCATAAAGGGTACTAAGATTCCTTTATGTGTCCCATCTTAGTAAGCCGGTCAACTTCTTGAACTATGACATCAGCTTTCTCCTTAGAAAAAGCTCTTCTATTCTGTACAATAGGTGTTACATCTCTTCGGATGGATAGCTGGTGTGATATAACATTTGCTGGCACTCCGGTTACATCACATTGCACCAAGCAAAAACATGCTGATGGTCTGTTAAAAAAGATAACACTTTGATTTTTAGTTCTGATGTCATCTTAGATCCAATCTTGACACTTCTTCAATCAGCCAGAGAGTGAGTTTCAACCTCTTCAATTGGTATTAAAAAACCAGGGGTCTCTCTGGGGTCATCAATTTTACCATCTCCCCTAGAGGGCCCCTCCAACTGCTAATCTTCACTGATCCGAAATGTCTCCAAATTTCTAGGGACCAGTGCTGTTGCATAACATTCCCTTGCTATCTTCTGACTACTCCGGACAACTCTCACTTGTCCTTGCACATCGTACTTTAAGCATTGGTAAACTGTTGAAGCCCCAACATGAATCCTGGAGAGCCAAGACCTTCCCAAAATGGCACTGTAGCATGTGGGAAAATCTACCACAACAAAAAGTACCCAAACCATTTTCTTGAAAGGGCCCTTGCCCAACAAAACCTCCTCCTCGAACTCCCTAACAACGTCTGCAAGAGCTTCCAGTGAAACCCACAATAGACCTGTTCGATCGTTGAATTATTGCTGGATTCTTCATTTGTTTGTCGGAAGTTAGAAAGAGAATATTGGCTGAGCTGCCAGTGTCCACCAAAATTCATCTAATGTCATTTCCCCCAATGGATGCTCATATCACCACAGCATTTTCAAGGGGACCAGTTATGTCCCTCAAATCATCTTCATCAAAAACAATGAAGGGAAAAGGAATTTGCGATTGATAGAAGGTCATGCCTCATTCCAACTGAGTAGCCAGGGTGTGAACATGCCTCTTCTTTGAAGACGTAGTTGGACACCGTCTTGGTGTGTTCTGTGATAACACCCACTTTATTCCGGGCTGGATCAGGATCCAAATATTCTAACTCCACATCTAATCTTTCAATAATTACCATGGCCCCGTCCGGAGCCGACGTCCCTGCATTGTTTGCTCAGCCGGTCTGATGAGCATTATCAGGCCTATTCCCACTTCTTATTTTAACATAAGCACCCAATTTTCCTCTTTCAATTAAATTTTACACCTCTTGTTTTAAAGCAATGCAATCCTCGGTGTTATGACCAATATCATGATGATATTGATAAAAACAAGCATTACGACTTTCCCTGAGAGATTGAAGCGCTGCCGGCTTCCTAAAATGCACTTCGTCTTTTATTTTGTCATAGATGGTTGCCATATTTTCTTTCAATTTGGCAAACCACTCCGGTTGGACCCACGACCCTCTCTTATTTCTAGACTGCTAGCTCTGAGCTAGTGTTGGGTGAGATTGAGCCTTGGCCCTGTTGGGACCCTGTCCGGTTTCCTTTGCCTTGTACCCGGATTGATTCTAGTTCTGGTTTGGTGCAGATGGGGCCGATCTCACTTGCCTGTGCATCCTAGTATTTTTCGTTTTATCCACATTGATTTGATTTCCCACCCGATTCAGTAAACTGCCCCACGTTATGGCTTTTTTCGAGGTTACCGAATCGGTCAAATTTCCAGAGTTCAAACCCTGTCTTAGAGAAGCTATTACTACTTGTTCAAAACAATCAGCTAATCCATTCTTGGTGTTCACAAAGCGACTTATATATTCTTTCAATGATTCATTTGGTTCTTGGGCACAATGGATAATAGTGTCTCCATTGCCCTTCACCTCTTTACTTCCAACGAACTGCCTCCGGAAGGCCACCCAAAAGGTATCAAAATTTCTGATGCAGCCCTGTGGCAGGCTATTATACCACTTCAGAGCACTCCCCGTAAAAGATTGAGAGAATACTCTACAAAACAACTTATCTTCATCGTTAAAGTTCATCATAAAGTTTTTAAACTGCTCCAAATGATTATCTGGATCTTTACTCCCATCGTATTTTTCCATCTTAGTACTGTCAAACCTCTTAGGAAGGTTTTCGTACAGTATCTTGGAAGATAATGAAGATTGTCTCCAATTCCGGCCACGACTAAACACAGTATCTTCATTGGGAGTTGCAAAGATATCTGGTTCATCATGGAAAGTGAAAAGATCCATCAACAGCTGGTCTATATGTCTCCGGTCATGGCTGTGGCTATTAGATGACCCTTTACCTAGATGTTTTTTCAACCTTCCATGCCTGTCCCTCTTTCGTGAATAAGTTTTTACCAAATTTTGCTTCTTTTTAGACCTGCCTTCATCACTGCTGGAAGACAAGGACTTCTCAACTCCATCTTCATCCGAGGAGCTACTAGAGGATTCTGAATCTGAGCTCTCCACTGGTTTAGACCGGTGAGATTTCTTTGATCTAGCATGAGTCTTTTAGCACTCTGATGGGTCTTTGCTGATGGGTCATGCTCCTTTGGATTTTCAGTGTGGTGAGCAGCTGACACTTTTGATTTTTCTTTCAAGCTCATCTCCACCTTTTTAGCAGCCCTCAAGACTTCTATCTCAGCTTTCAACCTGTATCGCTCTTCGATCGTATATTCATCGTTTTCTCCCACCACTTCTACCAAAGTTGGTGGCACTGCCTGTTCGTCCGGATTCATCCGAACTGGTTTTTCTTGCTGGTTCTGAATGCTAGATTCATGCACCTTCTTCTCCCACTGTGGTCGCCAATTTGGTGAGGATTATTTTCGACTGAGGGTAATTTGGTCAGATGTTTTGTGGTGTTTCAAGGGTATTAAATGTTTAAGTGTTTTGTAGTGAGAGATTTAAGCTGCCTGGTTGTATTAAATGTTCATTACCCTCATTAATGAAAGTGGTTGGATATTTATACCTTTAATTATCGGCCATATGGGCTTTCGGGTCAAACTTATAAAATCGGGTCGAGTTCAAAAACCCATTAGTTTATTAAGAAAATTAGTAACTAGCTTAGTCAAAAGGTGTTTAATGTTTAATACTTTTGTCCTGTCTGGATGGTTCAGTGGGTGATTATTGTCCGGATTGCCCCTGTCCGATTTCTATAATGAGTGGCGAATATTTCCGGACTCATCATAGATGATAACGGGTTATTAAGCTTTAGGTCTAGGTATGGGATTCCCGAGGATGTGATAGTGAGGGTTCCATGAGTCGATGAATATCCTTATCAGGCACAGGATCATGAGACCTATTTATTCACTATCGTTTTCAATTTAGGGCTACGATTTCCCTTCCCTTCATTAATTTAGGATTTCTTTAGCGTAATAGGTATATACCTAACATAATTAGTTGGGAATGGGTGGAGGATGCTTTTTAGTATAGTTTTGAGCTCGCGTTTGTTAGGACTTAAAGTCTGTTTGGCAGATTTAGTCTTAGTTTAAACCCAGTTGACCAAATGAGGAAGATTGTTGAACTAATTTCATCTTATAAAAACTGGAAAAAATTATTTGTCTTCGTGCCAGTAATTAGGAGCATGAAAACTCCATTATGAATCTCTTGTTAGAAAATAAGTGGAAAGTGAAGTGTAAGCGTCACTAATAAGTTTTATCTGGTTTGCTAACCGATCCTGATATTAATTATTCCTGAATCATTTGTGCAGGTGAAGGAACCCAATAAGATTATGCAAGAAAGGTGTATTGAAGGAATACAAGAACCCTCTGGTTCAAGTAAGTAACCTATCGAGCTTGATTTGGTTTCAGGAACCAACTCTTCTATTTAACCAGGTGAACTATTTGAAAGATCATGGCCAGTGCCAGAGATGAACATTTTTAAAAAAAAAGGAGGTGACCATGGCAGATGGTTGTGAAGTTGCATCGGTAAAGCGCATACGGGCGTTGATGGAAAAGAGGTACCAAAAACGAAATAGTACGAGGGTTTGGATATTAGTACTTTAGGCCCGAAAATCAAAAGAGGCAGAAGGTTCTTCGTCAGTGCCTTGTCAGAATGAAGGGGGAGGGGAGATGTTGGCTATTCAAGTGACTGATGAAGTGAATCAGCAGAAAAATCAAAATTCCCCGGTTGGAAATGTCATAGTGAAGACCCGAGTGCGAAGCGCTCGAGAAGATGAAGAAGATCCAGATGATAAAGTGATACCCCTTTAAAAGAAGTCTCGGGTGATAGTTGATGTTGTACCTCTTGCAACAAGGAAGTTACAACTGGTGGATGAGGACCGTAGAGATGGTGTTGCGGTGTTAAAGAAGCCGGGCAATTAGTTGGTGCCTATAATGACTGACCACGACCGGAGGAAAGCTCTCGATGTGGTCATTCTTGATAGAAACTAAGCGGATTACACGATGACTTAGGTAAAGGATAGTGATGATGAAGAAGAAGGTCGAAAGAAGCAAATTTGCAAGAAGATAGCACAAAGAATGAAAGAGTTTGTGAACTCATCAAACGTTCGTCCTTCAGTCTCATTTGTTCATGGGGTCGACCTTGGACTCTCCTTTGTCAATATTGCTAGACCGGAGCAAAAACCAACTGGTAACACAGAAGATGGGTCGAGTAGAAGTGAACTACACATGGAGGAGTTGCCGTTGACCAGAGTTGTTATGCCTCGTCCTTCAATGCTGATGTTCGAGCAACTCAAACGTTGTCCCAAACTATCATACTATAGTGGCATGCCTATGAGTGACATCCTACAATGGCAAATGAAGATGGCGACTGAGGTAAGGTAGACTATAGTTAATTATAAAATTGAAAATACGATCAGAAACTAATCTGATGTGATATGTAGATGCATTACAACTCGGTCGTGTTACCGTATCGCCAGATGTTCAATGTTAATTTGGAGGTCATAGAGAAGTGGAAATCGGAGCCTATGTTATTCGGATCAACAAATAGTTTGACCGTCGAGCTTTTTTGGTGTTAACACGCTTATAGGTCTGCCAAAGCATTAAAAGATAAGGCAAACAAAGCGAATGAGGGGCTTCGGGAAGAGATTAATGCTTTGAAAAGCTCACTGTCATAGAATAAAGAGAGATGTAAGGATCTTTCTACTGGTAATGTTGTTGTTTTTTTTCACAGAACAACAATTTGATCAAGAGAAATAATGAGCTGATATCACAAAGTGTTGGTCTGCTCGCATAGAATGTGGCACAGATGCAAATAGTGGAAGAGCAATCTGAGTGTTTCGATGCTTGGTGTTAGAGAATTAAGGCCTGAAGAGTTATGCTGAGAATACGAAGAAAGAGATGGATGTCGAGCGTGGTTAGTGGAAGAAGAAACTATGTGGCGCTCTAGATGAGAGGGAAGATCAAGTGATGGGGGTTACAATGGATATGATAGTAAATAACCAAAAGGATACCATGGCGGAACTGTTGGCATTGAATCCAGGTATGAAGCTAAGATCGCTAAGTCATTTGGTAAAATAATTTATCCCTCCAAGCATTGGTGGCTCTCCGATCATTGACCTTATTCATATGGAGCAAGGAGCCGGCAAGACATCGGTGGTGGAAGTTAAGGGGGTTGGGACACAACCGACATGTGTGGTTCCTACCGAGGTTATTCTAGGAGATCCCCCAGGTGCTACAAGCTCTTAAAGTACTCACCCCTACTCCAATTGCGTTAATAACTAAACATTTTTTTTTTTAAATTTGAAGTTGTTGACTTGGATTTATATTTTTTGGTGTAATTGACTGCGTTCGACCGTACTCATATTGTTATGCAAACAAGTACACCGTTTCTTGTTTGTATGGTGGGTTGTAGTTATATCAGTTTGTACTTATTGTGCGCATGTTATTGGTAGAACTTCGCGTACTACACTTGGTTGTTGCTAGTATACCAGTGAAAAGGAGTTGGTTAAGAGATGTGTTTACTAGTTATATTAGCCATTTGGGTGGATCCTTACAAGGTCGAGCTCAATAAGGCTCACTGCATAGCTAAAAATGACATATCATTTTAGCTTAGTTGCAGTGAGGTTATAAAACACTTTAGCTTAGCCATCCATTTTATGTGCTTGTTTCTGGAAGCCTCCCCGTCAATACGAGACATTTCTCTAGACGAGGAGAATTCTGGTATGAAATATGCTATGACTTGTCCTTTAATACCAGTTCGTGGTTCGAATTGTATATCGTACTCTTCGAGCTTAATACTCTACTTGGTTAGTCGACTCGGTGCGTCACGTTTTTGCAGCACTGTTTTATGAGGGGAGGTTGTTCGTACATAGATCGTGTGTCCTTGATAATAATGGTGAATTTTTCGAGTGATTGTGACTAATCTCAACGCGAGTTTTTTGAGGTTGAGGTACCTTGTTTTGGCGTCGACATCCGTCTTGCTCGAGTAGTAAATAGGTCGTTATATTCTGTCTGGTTCGCGTACTAGGACTGCACTAACCAAAAAGGGAGAAACTGATAAGTATAAAAATAAAGGCTCATGGGTCAAGGGTTTAGATAGGATCTCTAGAAAGGTAAGGTAATTTTTTAACTCAGTGAATGCCTTCTGTATTCCTCCGTCCAATCAAACTTCTTCACTCCCCGGAGAATCTTGAAGAATGGTTAACTTTTATCCGAGGCTCGACAGATGAAGTGTGAGAGTGCGGCGAGGCGCCCTGTAAGGAATTGTACTTCCTTGATATATTGTTGAGGCGTTATTTGTATAATTGCATTCAATTGAGCATTTTATGCATCGATTCCTCTTTGGGTGACCATGTAACCTAGGAATTTACCACTGTTTACTCCAAATGAGCACTTAATCGAGTTCAATTTTAAACTGAACTTGCGTAGTAAGTTGAATAAAGTTTGGATCATCTTGAGTTGTTGTTCCCCTGTGTGCGTCTTTATGATCATATCATCGATGTATGCTTCCATGTGTTTCCCAAATAGTCGCTAAAAATATAGTTAATCAAGCGTTGATATGTGGACCCCACATTGTTCAACTCGAACGGTATAGCATGTCCTCGTCGTATGCTGGCTTCCTCGAATAATACCGATTGTGCCTCCAATCAGGTATTTTATACACTGTCTGAATGTACACGGAGTCGCCTCCATCCTATGCAACCAAGGCCGACCAATTATTGCGAGATAAGGGTTGGGTGCATCTGAGATCATAAATAGTTTTTTAGCTCGCACTTAGTGACCCCGTAACCAACTTTGACCATCAATTCTACTTCCCCATGCACTGAGATCTTTTCCCTCATACCCGACCAAGGTCTGGCGAGTGGACTTGTAGGGTGGGACCCTCTGCATTCGATGTAGATTTCCTTGAAAATGATGTTGGTCGAACTGCCACTATCTACCAGTACTCGGGTGACCATGATGCTTCCAATATCCAAGTTTATTGTCAATACATCCTTGTGGGGCGTCAATTGATGAATGTTAGGTCTGCCAGAGGGTCTCCATAATTTCTTTAGGATGTGGCGTCAAGTTTATACACGTTGAGATTAATCTGCACCCTTTTACCAGAAGTTGTTCCTTGCGATACTGCTGAAAATTCCCCCACGATGGTGAAGAGAGATGGGTTGTTATCTTGGCTAACGCAAAAAAAAATATACTAGAGACCTCAGATTATTCTCCATTGGTGGGGATGGGTGGTTATATGGCGCAAACCAGCAAATCGTCTATTATAATGGAGTGTCCCCTGTAATGGTGATCAGCCACTGTTTCTTACCATCATCGGCTTGCTCATCATCATCGGGCTTGTCTTCGATAGCAGGACGCGTATAATCCCGTGGTCGAGCTGGGGCTTGGTCATGTTGCTTGATAAACTTTACGAGCTTGCCGTTGTCCATAAGTATTTGGATTTCCTCTCTAAGCTACCATCATTCGTCAGTATGGTGCCCATGATCATTATGGTAACAACAAAAATATTTATTTGATCGATTGAAACCATGGGTGCTCATCACTCGTGGTGTTTGATACTTCATCCTAACTTTTGTTTGATCATATACGACAAATATGTACTCGGTTAGCGGACTAAATCGTCTGGACAGATTTTCATAATGTTGAGGCCTTCAGCTAGTGTCCATCCGAAGTGGATCATCGGTCTTTTTCCAGTCGGAGAATCCCCCATTACATTCTGAAACCTGTCTATAAGGAGAATCTCCTATCCGAACATCGTCTACCTTGATGAATGTCCCTTCGAGGGGTCGTATTTCCTTGGCAGCTCCACTTCGAGGATTTTTTCCTAAAAGGCCGATTGTTAGAGGATGTAACTTGATATTTCGGGTTGCACCTGGTTGTAGTAGACGTTTTCATCCTCCCCATATTTTTCGATGTTGTAAGGTGCACTTCTTGCCTATGTTCTTGCTCTTTGGAGCATTTCTTGCCCCCATTTTCTCCTTCTCCCTTCTATTTGTCGTCGTGCTTAGAGGATCGATCTCGACGGTTGGCCCGGTTGGCGTTGGGTCCCGACTGATGATTAATTCGGCTAGCTCCCCACAGCTTGGCCACCAGAAGATGAATAACATCATTCATCCCCGCTAAGGTAGCGTGCATGGTTTATTCTCTAGCATCTCGCTCGCACGTTACTTTGAGTTGAACCTCCTCAACTGTTGGAGTTGTTGTTCTAATTGCTAGAAGGTTGGAGTTGTAGTCCGGTTAGCTCCTGGAATGTCATGTGCGGCGGGCACCACAACATGCCATAGCGGAACAAATTCTGGTCCAGTCTCTGCCACTAGTTGTAACAGTTCTGCCGCCAGCTCTACAGGTTCAACGAAGACTAATGACATAGCTTCCGGATTGGTGGTGATGCCCAGACACGATATATCCCGCCTTAGTGGTGGGTTTTCAACCGATCTTCGATTCCTCATTGCTTCACTTGACTCTGGGACCTCTCTCTGAATCCCTTACCTAGTAACTACCATGGTTAGCATATCGTAATGCCTTGCTAAGATACGCATAGA
The DNA here is from genome assembly GCA_036936605.1 of Limnanthes douglasii subsp. nivea. Taxonomy (NCBI): domain Eukaryota; kingdom Viridiplantae; phylum Streptophyta; class Magnoliopsida; order Brassicales; family Limnanthaceae; genus Limnanthes; species Limnanthes douglasii. The sequence continues at coordinate 106,749,292 of JAUPFV010000002.1, read as the reverse complement.
CGGTGCCAATTTTGTTACGGGAAAATAACAAAGGATATTTCCAAGTATAACTTGTACTATCACAGTAGAGAACTTACATTTATTTAGGGTTCTATCCCTTACTTATATCTTTTTCTCACTTTTTATGGGTGGTTACTATAATATTTAATCCACTAACTACATGCGATAGTGCATTTACATCATGGGACTTAAATTTATGATTAATGCGTTAGTGGTTTGACTGATTCCATTAAAGTTGCATTAAACCGTTGCTTGGGGCTTTTTTCTCGTAGATCGGGCTCGATTGATTTTATCTGCGCGCTAAACCGAGCGTACTCCAATAAATCTCCCTCTGTTCAGCCAGGAATCTCTCTTTATTCTCTTTTTGGATCAAGTCATCTATCTGTATCTTTGCTTGGTGAAATACTTGATCAGTCCGAGCGCCATCAACCTACCTCGCAGTGGTTGGGTATGTCCTAATTTCTTATACAGTCCTCGGTTATGCTCAATACCCTTATCATGTTTTCTTGTCGCTCAGATTCATATTGTACTCAGGGTCACTTCATACTCTTTGAGTTGCTTCGTCTACTCGAATACCTTCTTTCCTCACAGCTAAAGAATACCCCCTCATAACAAATCTATAGAAAGATGCAAAACATTGTTAGACTTAATACACTGACATATGTGACTTAAATGATATCTTAACATGTGGGGGTATTGATATTGTATAAATTTCATTGATGACTAAGATTGGAAAAAATTGTAGTGATGGAGGTAGGGGATATTCTCAAGATAATTTTTTATTTTTGTGAAGAGCATGAGATAATTTATAAATGTTTGGTGCCCTATATGCCCCCAACAAAGTGGTTTGTTTTAGCGCAAAAATAGAACTTTGTTAGTGCTTCTATTTGGTACAAAAAAAGTTGTGAAGAAATCATTTATAAATCTTGGTAGTGTTTTCTTTAAAAGACGATCTTAAATCTTATGAAGAAGTAATATCATCCAAATATTGTGCATTGTTGGCAAGAGGTCATAAATGATAACATGGATTCAATAATATCAAATTACATTTTGAAGTTGGTCTATTGTCTTTGCGATCAACGCTAATTTATTATTAGTGTGTATTTAGGAAAAAATGTCACATGATGATGCCATTCAAGCATATAAAGAAAGATTGGTAACTAAGGGTGTTCGACAAAAAGAAAGAATATATTATTTTGAAACTTATAGTATGTTTGCAAGAATCACATGCATTAGGGTGCTCTTTGTAATTGCATCGATATACGATATGAAGATTCACCAAATGGATGTCAAAACGGCTATCTCAAATTGAAATCTTCGTGATGAGGTCTATATAGAACAACCTTGGGTTTTGTACTTCTAAGCAATGCTTTTAAGTTGTGTAAGCTTGTTAAGTCATTATATGGTCTTAAGAAAACGTTTCAAAAGTGGCATAATAATTTTAATCATGCAATTGTATCTCAATGGTTTAGACATAATACGACAGAAAAATATTTATACACTAAAGTTCGTGATAATGTAATAGTCATTGTATATCTATATGTAGATGACTTTTCTTATACTAAGTAATTATATAAAAGAGATTTTTAAAAAAGTTTATATCTTCTACTTTTAAGATATGATCTTAATATAGTATATACTATTTTAGGAATTAAAGTATTAAAAATAGTTGTATTATTGCCTTAGTCAATTTCATTATATTGATGAGGTACTTAATAAATTCAAGCATCTGAAATTTAAATAAGAAGAAACATCATTTAATTATAGTTTAAAACTTAGAGAAAATGAAGGAAGAGTAGTAACTCGATAAGAATTCGTTAGTGAAATATGAGGTTTAATGTATGCAGCTTTGTGCACTATGACTGATATATATTTTGGGGCAAGTAAATTAAGTCAATTTACAAGTAATCCAAGTAAAAAATATTAGAATGAAATTGGAAGGATCTTGGGGTACTAGAAAAAGACTAAAGACATATGTCCTCAATATTATGTTATCAAATCCTAGTCACAAAATGTGGTCTTCCCCTTCTAAGAAAAGATAATTTCTTTATATAACAATGAGGTGTGCCTTTTAGCCTTAGGCCCTTGAGCCTAATAAATAGTCCATTTGAGGCTAATACTTTCACTAATTTACTAATTAAAAATATCTTTACTCATTATTTACACAAAATACTCTCGATGTTACACATTTATTAGACCTATATTACGAAATAAATATTGGTTAAATATTTCACCCATTGAATTTACAGATCGAATAAATCCTACTCTCATAAATAACCATACATTGTCAAATTTGAATTCAAAATTTTTGTTTATTGTATTCGAATTCATAAAATTTTATCCGAAAATAAATTCTTTCAAAAATCAAACGATAAAATGATAGTTTTTTTTAAACGTAATTTTATGTGTTTCAAATTTTACCATTGTTTTTAACAATTCAAGAACTTTATACTTCCTTCCCCTACTATTGTCAAGTGTGAGCTATGAGTTGTGGTTTTCTATTTGGGAATTGCTAAAAAAATCCAAAACTACTCTTTGAAGTCGTCTATTTCTGTTTTTTAATATTTACAAAATTGTCACTAGGCAAAAAACTCAAAACCCCCTTGAAACTCAAATGAATTACGACCCATGCCATTAAGAACTTCAAACTACTCCATGAAGTTGGAAACATAATTTTAAACACCAATTATACTTCATCTTCTCAAAACTACTAAAAATAAAAACTCAATAACCAACAAAACCTTTAAAATATGGTCGGGAAAGTGTCGAAACCACTTCCCATGCAGAGCAGCATGGACTCTGAGGAGGTACATTGCATTCCCCTCTCTCATTTTCATGAAAAAATAGATTTTTGTAAAAACTTGTTTTTGGTGTTCTTTGCCACTCATTGGCGTGCGCGATAGTGCGTACGCCAACGTAATGGTGTACAACACCATCACCATGCCATTTGTTGGTGTGGACACCTTTTAACTGCCACGCATGTGACATGTGGAGGGTATTCTACGCCATCAGGTGGCGTGGTGATGGTGTTGTATGCCATTACATTGGCGGAATTCCCCAAACTAATCCCGAATGCCGGTTTAATTGGTTTATCTACTTCTTACATATTGCAGGAGGTGACCCAACGCGATATTGCGCTTGTTTTGAACTACGCTCCTCATTTCACCACTCACGACGAGTATAGCTTAGACTCGATGACCGAGTGGGTAAAAAGTATGGGGAAGTCGCTAGGTTTTTCGATTAACATAGCATCTAAGGAGGTTTGGAAAAGAAGGAGAACACCGAGAGTAGATTATCAGTGCGAGTGATCCGGAATTTTTAAGTCGGGCATTAAAGAATGTGACCGTAAGCGTAAGGCTACCGGTAGCAAAAAAATAAATTGCCCTTTCATTTGGTAGGAAATCCGGTAAAAGGAGACGATAAGTGGGCTCTTAGTGTCCTTTCTGGGATGCACAACCACAATCCGTTAAAATTAGACGATAAGAGTCGCTTTTAGCGAGAGTAGATATTGGGTCTTTGTCGAATTTAATCAGTTATGCAACTTCACAGAGTAATTTATGCATTTGTCTATTTTCATTATCGTATGTTATCCTTACTTTACATGTGTCACGTTTACATTGGTCTATCTGGATTACGTCATCTAAAGAAGAAAATGTCATTAAATAGATGTTCTATTCCCATTAAAGGATAGACTAAAAATATTTTAGGGAAATGTGTTTATGGACTGAGTTGGAAGATGAATATCTGATGAAAACATCAATCGAAGTTGGTAAAACAAACCAGGAAGAGTGGGATAAACGATACCGCAAGCAATGCTATTATACGGCAGGGATGTCGTCCAGCCGCCTAGAATTTCAAGGCGTTTGGATGAGGTGAAAGCTAGGTGGTATCCTAATGAAATTTTGTGTACATCTAGTTTCAGGCCTCGACGACTTGGAACGTCATGTTGCGTTTAATTGGTTCAACTGCCAGGTCACGGATACTTTAATAGAGGAACAACTGGATCAAGTCGGTTCTGACATTATTACCATCAAGGAAGAGGAAATGCGTGACTACCAGCTTGAGAAAGAAGAAAGGAATTTGATGAAATGGAACTAGCCTGATAAACAAATTATGATTAGTAAAAGTAATTGCTTTTGTTTCAGTTCATGTTTCACTTTATGTTTGAGTTTATGTTTGAGTTTATGTTTGAGTTTATGCTTGAGTTTATGTTTCACTTTATGTTTAAGTTTATGCTCGAGTTGTTGTTTGCATTGATGTTTATTTTAATCCATGCGGTACTTCACGCTTTCCTTGAATGTTGTTTTAATTTTACTGAGTTATGCTCCATTTTTCATTAGCCTTAAGTACTATTAAGTTGTTATTAGACCTGGTTTTAAAGAAAAAAAATACAAAAGTTATAAAACAACCAAACCATCAAAGTAACTACAAAAATACATATCGACTTCAAAATATTTAACCGCATAGAAAATCTATCAAAAAACAGACAACCCATCAAAATAACTAACAACAATTATAGAGTATCATAAAACCCAAAAATACAATGTAGTGTCTAAGCAAGTCTCCTGGAAGTAGACACAACATCCTTGTAAGCCACTACCAGACGATCCAAATCATATTCAAACTCACCAACTCCGAGAAACAACGAGATTATACGCATACCGGCACGCAAATGTCGGATGATAGCTCCCTCCCGCTCCTCGTGAACATAGTCATCGAGCAAGTAGATTGCGATGTTGATGAGGTTGAACCAACTAATCCTATGATGAAGCAGACGGTACTCATGAGCACAAAAATAATCCATCTCGTCCCTCATCAACACCCCCCTAATAACCTGATCCAGTGTGTTGCTCTGCCAGTTCACCTACCTATCCTCATCGAATGCATATACCATTATCTTCGGTTTTCTTCTTGACTTAGACTGCATATCCACCAAAGGTTGCGAGATAAGCCTCTGGACACGTCCAAAATACCTCAGAATTTGCTCTAGATAGTATCCCTGTGAGTGCTCTACACCGCATATGACATCTCGAAACCACGCTATAGGTTCGAATGGAAAATGATCGCGTATTGCACGATAAGGATAAAAAAATATCTCTAAAACAAACCAATATGTACATAAACAAATATAAAAAAGTTTTGGCATTACTAAATAATAAGACTTACATCGGTCTCCTGCAGGTTGTTGACGGAGATACGAAGGTTCAGTTTCATCCGGGAGCCAGATACTGCGGCAACTGTATTCCATCTCGCAATAGTGGGCTTGGACTCAGTGTAGGTGGAACAAGTAACATGACGGAGCATGAAGAATTGATCCCGTATCCACGTGTCCAACAAACCGATACATCCGGCCATAGTCCTCGTGTCGTGAAAGGAGACATCACCCAGTTGGTGGTACAAGTAACCAAGCACAACACTACCCATGAGTAACGACCGCCGACCTCCTCAATCAGATCGCGCAACAGAAACAAATACTTGAAATTAACGTACATGTTACTATTGTCGGAGAATAGGCGTGGGAAGCCGCATGTACCATTAAATCACTGAGACCACGGCTGTCATCGTAGAACTCTGGCCCACTAAGCCTACTTTGGAGCCATTTGAACCCCAAAACCGACTCATTTGCATTTCTCAACCTGCATCACAAAGGATGCCTCATCCACCATAAGCAGTTCAGTGCACTGGTGCATGGCCATAGTCTTGTCAGACATAACGGGAAACACAGCAAGCTCACCCTGAACTGGAGTCCCAAAATGGTGTGGACATCGTCGAGAATGATCGTCATATCTCCGAACGAGAAATGGAAACTATTAGTCTTCATATTTCACTGCTCCAGAAAAACCTCTGTCATGTTGGAGTGTGTGCATGTAATAGAACGGCTTGATGAATCTACCAAAAGGAGTGTCGTTTACTACAGTGCTCACCCTACTCTGTGCGGCCAAACTCCGACCTCTATGGCTGGGATAATGGGCATATAGCCGCATTTCACGCTCCTGAAAACATTAGTTAAATATATTAGTATACATTAAAATTAAACCAAATTAAAATGTCATATACAAATGTAAATATTACCTCTCCCATCCAAAAGTGGTATGCAGTGTGGGAGATGAACGCCTCGCCGAATGGTGGTGGAAATCTGGAGGGAGGAGGAGCTCCAGGTTGCCCTCTAGGTGAGAAAAGATGGCGTCCTCTGCGGGAAGCGGAAGCTGAACTGGATCCGGAAGCATGCGGTTCAGAAACTATAGGCAGCTCCTCCATCGAAACTGCTGAATCGGCAACTAAAACGGGCTGAGCAACTTCCCGTACCCTACTCCGCTTCTTTATTCTCTTCGTCCGTGAGCCATCCGCAGACTATGGGACGTCACCATGATCCATTACCTGAAATAAAAAATATACGAAATGTCAAGGTTGGTTTGAAACACAAATTGTCAATCACGAAGCATTTTTAGAGAAATAATAGCAAAAATGCGGTAAACACACACCAAACAACAAGAATAAACCGATCCAGGGTGATTCCGGTGACCGGAGCGGCCAACGCCATCATTGTGGCGTGGGTATAAGGGTTTATGCCACAGAGAGGGCGTAGACCGATATACCCACGCCACTGTGATGGCGTGGGCTATACAGAAGCGTACTTTCATAATCTCATTCCATCGCTATGGCGGGACAATCAACCCACACCACACGATTGGCGTAGGTGGCTGTTCTTCGACCCCGTGTCGCGAAGAACACTGAATAGTCAGGCTTCTGAAAAACAGCATTTCAAACTTTGAAACCTAAGTTACCATTTTTAAACTACCAATCGAACCCATTTAAAGCTAATCCTAACCTCTAATTTTAGTTTGTTATGCTTACCGTACGTAAAGTTGACCCGACTGACTCGATCTACTCTTATTCTCAAATCGTTGCTAGCTTCAGTTTGTCGGAATCATGGTTATCGGACGACGGTGAGAGGTGTGCGGTGTGGTAGTTATCGGATGACGATTGGAGGTGGGTGGCTGTGGGTTCGTGAGGCGTGAGGGTGGATGGTGCTGGTGGGTATTTTACTTTAGGGCTTTTAGTTAATAGCTTAGGTTTAGTTTTACTTCAGGTTTAGTTTACTTTAGTTTTAGTTTTGCTTTTAGTTAGATATGTATTTAAGTAAATTTTAGTTAAATAAATTTTAATTTAGCTAGGTATATATATATATATATATATATTTAAGTAGGTATATATGATTAGATTAGGGTTTTTTAATTTGGAGGTTTTTTTAGAGAGAAGCCAGAGAAAAATAGGAAAAAATCTAAAATTATGGTAATTTCGCGGAATAAATTTTTTTTATTTAAATGTTTTACGAAAGGTAAAATTGTCAAAAAATAAACTTCACATAATTATTTAAAAAGAAAATATTAGACTTCACTGAGTAATTTCGACCATTTTTTTAGGTTTTTTTTTCTATTTTTCGTTAATAATATATATTTATAGATTTAAATATTAATATTTTTTAGGTTTGTGTCATTCTCATTTTCTCTCGCAAGGAAAAACATGCAATTTAGTAAGTAAAAAAGTCTTATCTTAGAGAATCTAAAGTAAATTTAAAAATGCAAAAATACCGTTAACTTTTTAACCAAATTTTAACTGTTTCTTTAAGCTGATATTAAATAAAGTAGAATGATTTGAAAATATGAAAGACATTATTTGAATAAAAAAGAATTTTGAAGGATTGCACCGACTAAATTCCACACTTATTTTAATGCAATTTTTGTAACCTTTCGTAGCTTGACTTCAGAGACGATGATGGTGAATCAATGAACCCTAAGATATTATTACTCACTCACTTGCAATCTCTGCTAAATAGCTATATTGAGTTTTAGATTTCCGTACCAAGTTGGATTTAGGATAACTTTACTTACTCCCTCCGTCTCATAATATTAGTCGTTTAAGGTTTCTTCACCAATATTAAGAAAAATAATAATGACTTCGAAATAATAAAAGAAAATAAATTTGATTGGTGGAATTAATAACTTACACAGAAAGTTAATTATTTTATTGGTTGAAAGTGGAATACATGTAATAATGTTGTATTGGAAAACGAGAGATATATTATGAGACAAAAAGTCTCTTCTAGAAAGACCGATATTATGAGACATAGGGAGTATTTTTTAAAGTTCCAGCCAAATAGAATTAAAAAACGACCGGAAAAGTAGAATATTCTCTCATATACTCCTATGCTGTCTAAAAGTTTAGACCATGGACTAGTAGGGCTTTTAAGGGTCCTTGATGGGACCGAATTGGTAAAAAATAAAATTACAACTAAATAGATAATTTGGTTTTTGGTTTTATTTTGAAGATTCGGATGATGAAGAACCGAATTCATAAAATTGATTTGGAATTCGTAAATCTGATAAATTGATATATTCGAGACTGATCCGATATAATTGATAAACCAATGAATCTGATACGGAAATGAAACGGTAAAATCGATAAATTAATAAAATCGAATTGATAAAATTGTCGGTAATGGTTTTTTTAATACATTATACTATCGTTAATATTAACCTCTTAATTTTAATTTTTATATTATTTATTTCAATAAAAATGAAATACAATATTAACATCTTAACTTAAATTTTTATATTATTTATTTAAATAAAAATACAATAAAAAATTAATTATAATTTAATTTTAATAAAACAAAATAAAATTAAGATTAGAAAACTAAAAACGGTCCCAACAGATAAATTTAATTAGTACGAATCAAGTCAAAAACTCAAACAAAACCTATAACTGTCCTAACGATTGGCGTCCTAGTCGATTACACAAAATAATATATATTTAACAATATTTCAACATCGATATTTATAATCATCGAGCCGTATTTTTATATCTAAAAATATCTTTAAAAAATAAAACAATTTTTGTCATTATTTACAAATTGTAAGGATAGACTAGGCTAGGTTAGGCTAGGCGATGGAATAAGTAATAATTGAAGTTTTACGGAAAGTAGGAATAAAAAGGAAAGCGGGTTTAGAATGATAATCATGAATAGTTCAATTCTAGTGCTTTACGACCTCTGCGGGGGTTGAGGTGTCAAACGGTTCAAACGGTGAACCGTGGTAACCTCGTTTAATAGAAAATTGGGGTTTACGGGCTGTTTACCGTCGTAATAATTTGCTGTCTTGGCGATTTGCGCTTTATAGGGTTTTGCGTTATAGGGTTTTGATGGTTTAGGGTTCTTATAATTTGCAGTTTCAATGGTCAATTTCACAGTTTACTTGCAGGTTTACATATTGCGGTTCCTTGACACTTCTAACCCCCACCTTCGTTGGTAAGACCGTGGAAACACCGAAGACTTTTTAAGCTATTTTATTTCTTTTACTTTTTTAAAAATTATTTTTTAGATTTAGTTTTCTTTTATACACACTATTTATTTTTGCTATAATAGTGGCGTTCGTGGTTCTTATATTCAGGTGTGGTTTTGTTGTTTTGAAAACCAAATTCATGTTCTCTTCTCCTTCGTCTTAATTTTGTTATTTTAAAGTCGTATTATTTTGTAAAAAGAATTCTCATTCTTTTACTTTTTTTTATTGGAACTCGAAAATTAATAATTAAAATAATATAATTATAATTGATCTTTTTATAGTTCTATGTTATTTATAATTGCAATTTTTTATTTGCCCTCTTATTTTTACATATAGAGCGAAGTTCGACGAGACCGAATTAAGTTTGTTTATTATATATTTCAGATTTTTAGGATACATATATTTTATTTTTAATTCAAATTTTGATGGTTATCGGTTTTGAATTTTAATATTTTGTTATCATTTTTTTAGATGAATTTTAATCTATATAATTTTTTATTTTTACTAAGTTTAGAAACATCAAGATCGGAAAAAAGAAATTAAACAAGAAAATTATTAGAAAAAGTACATAGATACTTCACAAAACGTTTTAATAAAATCTACCACTAAAAAATGGGTGAAGCTATTTCCTCCCTAAGATTTTTTATTTCCCCCGTATTTCAAAAACGACTCCACTTTGTTATTTACTTCATAAAGGAAATTATTAATTTACCTTTATTTTAATTTTACTCCAAACACTCATATTCACCTTCTTCTCCAACAACCATCCAAACACCATATCTACCTTAACTTTTTCCAGCAACCTTCTACCCATAATATTTACTTCCACCCATAAACTATAATCTTATTAATATAAATATACAGCTATTAGCTCTTCTAACCGAGTAAAAAAACTAGCCACCACTTTCGATTGAAGCAATCTATCAAAGGTAAAAATCTCTCCTAAATCTTTTTTAATCTATCGGTTGGTAAGAGTTCCCGGAAGTCGGTTGTACTATGTATAGCGAGTTCTACAAACTCGATATGCAGAAGAAAAAAAATTACAGTTCCCGAAACTCTTTTGCTATGAATTTGTTTTCTCGCATATTGAGTTCCAAGAACAGATTTTTGGTTTTTTAGTATCTAATTAATTTTATAAAACTTTGGACATCTGTTCTTGATTTATTTACTAAAAAAACTTTAACTTGTTTTTTAGTCATGACTTTGATTTTTGTTCGTTGCCATTTTTAAAATATTAAACTATCTTGTCGGTTGATTGGGTGGTGGTTTTAGGTGTTGAATCTTTGGTTTAGGTTTTTTATTTTTCCATGATTAATTTTTAAGCTATTTAAGTTTTTTTGGTATTTAAAGTTTAATTTTAGAAGTTAAATGATATATATTGGCTGTAATTTGACTTAATTATGTGTTTGTTAGAATAAGGGTTAGATAGTGCACAGTGACATAAATATAAATTATAAAGTAAATTAAGGACAAAAATGTAAAAGCAAATGTTAATTGTTTTTTTAGAAATTTAAGATAGAGGAAATAATAAATCTAATGGAGGAAATAGCTTCACCCCTAAAAATTAGTATTTGGTTTCGAGTATTTTATGGATTTCTATATTAAAGATGTTAATAATTATTGAATTAACTTATTATAATACTCGTATGATGAATGATATAATTTAATAATTATTTATATTGTGATACGTTGTGTTTTTTAGAAATTTAAATATAACGTGAATAAATTTACAATAATATCGTCGAAATATTATTGTAAAAGATGAGATTTAGAACTAGTATGAATTGTTTAAAAAAATATTAATTTATATTTGTTTTGGATATAGTGTTTGAAATTTAAAAAATTTAAAGCTTTCAATACAAGTAACTAAAACTAAAAATCAACTTTGGCATTTTGACCAATGAGAAAAGTATAGCTCTAGCGATTAGCGAGGGTAATTAAATTTTGTATTTTCATCTCTTAGCAAATTAATTTATTTATAAGATTTAACAAAACTCTACAAAGATATATATGAGACAAAAAATATATGAATCTAGAGAAACAGGTTCTTTTCAAATATGTTATTGATCACCGTGGTCATTTTATCGTAAGTGGATGAAGTAAAACAATATGTTTCAATAATATCTTTCATGACATTATTTAATATAATTATTTCACAAACGTAAGGACACACAATGGCTACCGTATCAACACAAATCATAACGCATAAATATTTTTTGTTCTATTGTGTCTAATGCACGGGGTACAAAAATATGCTTAAAATATGTTTGGTGTTCCTTAGGTTCTTTCTTTAAGTTATATAATGATTATTAATGCCATACATGTTTGATTCATTTCTTGGAATTTCAAAACCTTCGAGTTATTTTATGTATACCTCATCGTCAAGATCTTCATTCAATAATATTGTTTTGACATATATTTAATGAATTTTTAGTTCGGATACCGATGCAATTATAAAAAAATATTATTATACTCGTGGATCTTGTAATCATGTGATATATGTTAAAGTTAATATATTTACTTTTTACGCAAAACCTTTGGCTACTGATCATATATTGAAAACTTAAATGGTACCATACATATGATATACTTTTAGAAATACCCATTGCATCTCATTAATCTTGATACATATGGTAAATTTACTAATCCTTATGGTTTGAATTGATTGAGTCTATTTAATCATACATGACCTTTTATCAAAATGGAAGATCGCAAGTGGACTACCTAAGAGTTTTTAAGGCTTTTATGTTGTTATAAAACTTGTTAATAATATTTTATTTAATAAATAATTCATGTCTTTATACGAATCAATATCAAAATTTAGAAGTCTATTTTAATAATCATATTAATGGTTTTATAACCAATTTGAGCAAGTCTATAATGTCAAACTAAATAATTATTATAAGAGAAAAATTAAATATTTGTTTACTTCATCAATAACTAAGTAACTATTTTACCATGTTTTTATAACGGAATCTCTTTTTCAAAAATTATACCACCCTCAAATAAAATAAGATTTTCAGATTTGTATACAAAATGATTTCTTGTTTAGCTAAAATATCACTGAAAACTGAAATTTTACTCATTTTCGAAACATAAAATACATTTACAAGAGTTATATGTTTACCTCTTGTTAATACTAACTCAAAATTACTACGTCTTTTCATCCTAAATTTGTTTGTATTTCTCAGTTGAACTTTTTTCATGATATTTCTCTCCTCTGTTGTTTTAAATATAAATTATCACGGGAAAATGAACTATCAATATTTTTTGGGATATGCTTCAAACTATACTTTTTGTATTTATAAAGTATCAAATATCAGTAACTTTTCTAAGTGGAAGGCAATTTTATGATAATTTTTTATACATTAAAAATATATAGAAGTGCCATTTTTATGGAGGATATGAACTTATTGACTTTACTTTGAAACCCATGAATTTTTGAGGAAAATAGTTTTCTATCAAGAAATTTATACTGAAAATATTAAGATATAAGAAATATTTCATACATTACTTCTCATGTGGAATGTAATATCTCTTCAGCATCGAAGTCTTACTGGTGTACAAATCAAGTAGGTGGTCCGAAAGGGTGTTTCAAATATGGTATTGATATATTAGATCATCTTATTTTCATTTGTATATTTTCTCTGTGATTTTTTTGGTATCATTATTGGTGGATACTTAAAGTTTCTTCATTTTAGAATCAATGATGTATTGAACTTTCAATGGTGTTAGCGAGAAAGTTAACTTATCTTATAAACGAGTGAAATTGGTTACATCAAAATGTCCAATCGAACAGGGTCTTAGTTCATGACTTTATTATTATTTTTTATTTTTATACATACAAAATATATAATAATATCGTGAGGAAGTTGATGGAAAATCATCTTAATAGATGAGACTTTCAAAATTTATTTGATATATTTTTTCAAAATAATTATTTTTGTCTCTTTATTGCTTAAACTTCCTTATAAAGTTCTTTTAAGATATAACAAGCCTTAAAATCTTAAATACAAGCAACTGAAACTGAAAATCAGATTTCATAAACTTTGATAAATAATAAATCGATAGATATATAAACTATAAAGGATAAATAAGTTGCGAGTTGTCATATTTTACCCTAGCAACATATTTATAGGATTTCAAAATACCTACAAAAGACATATAAGATCATAAAAGTACAACATAGAATAAAGTTTATGAAGGAAAACTTGTTCATCATTATTTTAGCGATGAAAATCGCTCACTGTAGAAAAAACAACGGTTAATGATAGTTGTTTAATCAGCTTTTTTATTAAGTCAATAAAATATGAGAAAAATTGTTATAATAGTTGTGAGAAACAAACATAAAACAAATAGATTCATGTTAATATTGTAAATCGATGATATAATTATAGCTAAAAAATATATAATAGAGATTGAAACTGCAAAGACTTATCTTAGAGGAGAATTTTAAATGAAGGATATAGGAGAAGATAAGAGAATTTATGGAATAAACACCATGCAAAACATATTAAAATGCAGTTTATTATTATCTAACAAAGAATATATACATAAAATGCTCAAGAAGTTTAGAATTATGAAGTCATAGTTGTTGAAACTTCTATTTTCATAAACTACTAAAAATATCAAAAGTTTATGCAAATGGTATATTATGCAAATTTCATTGGAAGTTTATGCAAATGATAAATTTTTCAAATATCATTAGAAGTATCATATACTCTAAGTATCATCAGGTCTGATCTTGCATACTTAATTATTTTCTTAGTAGATTCATGGAAGACCTAGAGAAGTTTCGATGGTATTCTCTTAAAAGGCTCATGAGATACTTTTGAATAAATTGTTTACAAAATAGTGAGTACAAAAATTTAATCGTCATTTAGAGAGATAATTCTAACTTATGTTATCGATATTCCATGTATGTTGAATTTGGTTGTCGCTATAATCCAGCATGTGACATCTACCCAACTTAATTTTAGCTTCAACTGTATAAGGTTCTTCCCAAGTTTGGGTTAATTTTCCAAGACGATTGTACTTGGTATGTAAAAATACACTTTGTAGTATTTTATAATCAATCTCAAAACTTCAGAAACAAACCTTTGAGTTTTAGCAATTTCGTGTCAAAGTTTTGTATTATTAAGACCAATTATGAACCTTGGTCCGCTTTTCTTTGATCAGAACGAGCTTCATTTTCTACTTGTAGAGTTTATTCCTTCGTTATACGTTGCTACATTGTAGGATTGTAATTGAGCTTCTGTCGCGACCACTGTATTCTTACCATACACTAGTGTAAATAAAGTTTCGCTATTGGCTGGTCTTTGAGTAATATTGTATGACAATAACACTTCCTGTAAGAAGTATGGGCACCTTATTGTCATTGTTGTTAATGATTTTTAGATACCATCCAAAATTATACGGTTGGTGAACTATACTTGGTTATATCTTGTGGGTGGAAATGCAAAAATAAATTTTACTTAATTCCTTGATTCGTGTAAAGCTTTGTGATGTTTTACTTATGAAATTGTGTATAGTTATTGGTAGCTATGACTCTTGGTACCCCATATCTATAATATATCTAGAGTTTATGAAGCTTATCAACTTCTTAGCTGTGATGTTTGTCAGCGAATGCGCTTCGACCCATTTGGAGAAGTAATCTACTAATAGTAGTAGATACTTTATTCACTGTGTTTGTAGTTGGAGTGCCCTACGATGTCGAAGCCCTGTCTATCAAAAGGTATTGCTTCAAATATGGTTTTTCAGAGTACCGTTGTGATATTGATCAAACTATCAAAGCATTGACAGTTTTCGTAGTGTTTTACTATATTTTATTTGACCTTTTTCCAATAGTATCCTTGTAATATGAATATATTTTATAATGTTTTGTGCCCGTAATGTTCATTTGTCTCTATAGTTTGCAATTGCTCTAGTATGAAGTTGGCTTCTTAGAGGCTGAAACGTCGTAGTAAGGGCGCTTTAAAGCTCTGGAGATATAATATTTTCAATATTTTCTATTGAGTCCTGACTTTTTACACTTCGGGAAGATCACTCATTGCAAGATATTGGATAATGGTTGATTTTGAGTCATTTATCCTATCATCACCTTCAATTACTAGGACTCTAGTTGCCGAAATATTAAAGATAAATTTATTGGGTAAGCTGAAAGAAGGCTTTTCTTGACTAATGATGTTTGGTTATTTCCATATCCATGACGAGGATGCTAAAGCGTTGGCGAAGTCATTCTTTGCTTTCGGGATTTGTTTAACCGTGATGTTATAAAAAAAATACTACATGGTGCCAAAGTTTATTTGTATAATCGACGACGGTGTATATTTTTGCTGCAACAAAGTCCGGAGCTTTATAGACAACAAGATGAAAGTTAATGAATAATTGAACTTTTATGAAACCACAAATATTCTCAAGTCAAAGGTTAAGAATCACTATTTCGTATTTGGCCTCGTTATTAGTAGTTGGGAAACCGAGTTAGGTCGATGACATCAGGATAACCCATATCGATGAGGTTAATTTAACATATATTCATGAGCCCTAACTATGCACCCCCCCCCTCCTTATTGGGTTGGATCCTCTAAATGGGTTCGAGGTCTGTATTTGTAGGGAAGTCGTCCTGACTAGAACAAGGTTAGGCTTTAAAGGTACATAGAGTTTCATAAAATCTCCATTAGCTAAATTATGGTGGAGGATCCTACATAATGAAAATGAGTTATATATGAGGGTTCTTAATCACAAAATATTTAGGGAAAGGTAGATGGCTCATGTAGTTAAGTCGTTAGATTTAAAAGGTGAAAACAAATTAGAATAGCAAAATGTGTTGCTTAATGAGGAAAGTATAGTTCAACATTATGATGAAGAGTAATTTTGATAGAAAGATCTCATAATTACTTGATCCCACCGAGTGGGGAGTTAGTCTTCAAGTGGGAGAAGCTTTGGGCTCTCAAATCTCCACAAAAAAATATGAATACTAGTATTACATGCAATAAGTAATAGGTTTTTTTACAACATTTAATTTAGTGATACGCGATGTACAGTGTAAAGTCTTTTTCGTGGCTCTGGAAAATCCCTGAACATGATTATTCACTTGTTACAAGACCATATGAGGCCCAAGAAGATTTGCGAATCATGGAATGGTCTTCTGAAATTGCATAAGAAGTAAATAAATTTTTATAATTTTGATATTGTTGGCGCTCTGGGAAATGAAAGAGCAGATATGAGAGATTGTAGATGGTGTAGTGAATTACTGAGCAGTCGTACGACATCCCAAAGCCTGAAAAGAATAATTTATGGTTGGTTAGAGTATGACATATATTATTGGATATGAATATATTTTTGAACCTAATGCGAGGAAAAAATCTATAACATAAAATTGAGTCATGGTTTGGAACGTGACCAATGATTATATTTATACTTAGAGAAAGGTCGTTGATGGAATTATAGCTTCGTTAGATAATATACTAGTAAAATGGACGAAACCAAGCCTGAGAGTTAAACTGAACGTGGATGAGTCATTTTGGTCAGATAATTTGAAATCAAGTATATGAGGTGTTTCAAGATGTGAGTGGTTCTTTTTGTTAGTTTCACATACTCAAGCTTGGTTATGCCATCTTCTCAGACGTAACTTTATGTGTTACAATTCAAGTTATCTATGGTGTTGAACTATAAGTGTGAAGTTTTTGTTGTATAAATGAACTCATTCAAGCCACACACGCTAGTTGAGATTAGTAGTGAGAGCAATGAGGGTCATGCGAGGGATGTAATTATAACATGTAGATAGATCTTTGTGAACAATCCAAATTTTGAATTCAACCGTGTTTATAGAGAAACTAATTATTTTTCTGACTGAATGTCTAAATAAGGGACAGCTTCAAAGGTAGAGTTGACTCTGTTTGTGGATCCACTGGAAGCATTAATGTGGCTTCTTATTACAAATAAGTGTATAAAGGTTACTAATAAAGTTGTAGTCTGCAACCCCATGAGAGTTTAGTCATTTGTTTACCAAAATATAGGCCTCATAGGCATTGGGGAAAAATCAAAATTATATAATGAGCTTACAAGAGTTCTCTCAAAACAATATTAGAGACTTACAAATAAACATCAATGGAAAGGAATACACATATTTTATAATAAACTCACACGTGAGTACCAAATGTAATATCTTAACTTTCATCTCCCAAAATAACAAACTCACCATTAGATATTGATATGGAAGTAGGGTTTTAAGAATTAACTTGTAAATAATGTAAATTCAGGGATTTAATTGTAATTAAAGTATGTTTTGTCCTTAATTTGTAACTGGTGTAAGTTTTAGAGGATATTTGTGACTTTGTATAATTTATAAGGACTAAACGGCAATTAGTCCACTTTTGTAACAGATTCAGTTTGAGACTAAGTCTTGGCTCCTCTATATAAAGGACCAGACTACTCTAATAAATGGGTTGAACACTTTTACTTTGAAACTCATTTGTACTTGTGTTTTCTCTCTCTAAAAACTCTTTAGTATTTTCTCTCTCTAGAATCTTCCTTGGCAATTTACTAAAGAAAAATAAAACCTCATCAAATTAGCGACTCCGCTGGGGACTGAATAATAAAAATCAGTGGCTTATTCTGTTCGAAATTGATACTATTCAGTGGTATTCTTTGACTAAAATTCATAAGATGAATCACGATAATAATCCTACGCTTCAATTGGCGATAGAAACTATGAGAGATGATTTGCAAAAAATGAGACTGATGGGAATAAAACTGATGGATCGTCTCCGGTCCAAGTTCAATCTGATGTTGAGACAAGAATGAATCAACTTCTAGATAAAATTAATGCTTTGCATGAAAAATATGAACGAAAGGAACAAGAGATACTTTCTACAAGAATCAGATCTGAAGTTAGGCAAGGAATGGAAAAACGCGATGTGAAAGGTCATCGATCTTTTGATGATAGACATGCTAAGTCCGACCATAAAAAAGTATGCTTTGTGTCTTCTAAAGAGAGATATTCGTCTCGAAAGGAGAAAAAAGATAAACAAAAATTGATAACTTCTAGTGATGAGGAAGTAGAAAGTTCAACCTCGGGATTTAAGAGGCATAGAGGTTCTTCAAAAGGGGAATCAGAAAGAGATTATTCGAGGAGGTATAAAAAGGAGAGCAAGTCTAAGAATGCTCCTCGATCAACTTGGCATGAAGGAAATCCTTCGAATCAGTATGCTGAAACTGATAGGAATTTATATGTTACAATGGGGACCGATGATCAAGTTGTTCAAGGCGTTGATTGGAGAAATTTAACATTAACAGATGAAATTCGTTCCATGACGCTTCCGAAGCGTTTTGATATTTCGAAGGTTGAAAATTTCGATGGGATGCAAGATCCCGATGATCACATCGAACAATTCAAAAATTATAGAATGAATTTCGAGGATGAGGACCGACTTGTGTGTCGTGCCTTTTCTCAAACTTTTAAAGGAACAACTCTCAAATGGTACAACAGGATTCTGAGGGGGTCCATATCAAATTTCAGGGATTTTTATACTACTTTTCGAAGGAAGTTCGTGGAAAGCAAAGAGATGAGAGCCAATGGTGATACAATTATTCAGTGGAAGCAGGCACCGGGAGAAACATTGAAAGACTATACCAAGAGATTTGTGTTTACCAAGGCTAGTTTGGATAATTGTGAAGAAAATATGGCGATGACAGCTTTTCGCCAGGGATTATTGCGAGGGGATTTGGCTAATGAGACGACGAAGAGAAGGGCCTTGACTTTTGGAGCGTTGATGGCTCGAGTCAAGGATCAAATTAAGATGGAGGAGTCGAGCAGAGTCCGAGGTGGACCAGCTAATACTCTGAAAAATTCGGGACATGTAGCCGATAATCAGGGCAGCCCTCGAATGGAAATAACAATGGTAATGGGAATAATCAGCAGTCGAGGCAGAAGAACAACAATTTTCCTCCTTGGAGTGGTGGTTATTCGAACCACACTCCATCTAACAATTACAAGAGGCCTAGTCCTAATACATGGGTCAGGCCAGAGTACTATGCTGATTTGACAGAGAGTTTTTCTATAATTTGGGATAAAACTAAGAACTCTGTGAACTTTAGGAAGCCAACTCCTATCAGTAGGCCGAGGGAAGAAAACAATAATAAATTTTGTATGTATCATGATGATATTGGGCATGATATAAATGATTATATTTCACTAAAAAAAGAAATACAATATTTGATTGAGAATCGAAAGTTCTTGACCTATGTAAAGTCACGTGGGAGTGCATTGAAGAATAATGGTTCATCAAGTTTGAAGGCTGCACCGCCAGCTGAGAATTTGATGATTATGGATTCACAGATTGAGTCATTCGATGATTCTAATGAATATATTGAAAATAATCCGAACATGTTGCTTCTCATGGCAGTCGATGAGCCTGTTAAGGTTGTTTCCGTAGAAAATGGGCATGTTCGGGAATTGTGCAAGTTTTTTGAATCGTTAGCAATTTTTGGGGGTGATTCGATGAATGGAAATTCAGATAGTTCGAGGAAAAGACATGCTATCAATCTGACAACTCAAATTGAAGGGAGGATGTTAACACATATTTATGGAAAGAAAGATATTCCCTTCATTTTGTTTGATGAAGATGATTTGAGAAGGACTGCATGACCACATGAGGATGTTGTGGTAATTGGAGCTGAGGTGGCTAGCGTCGAAATTTGATGTGTGCTGATTGACATTGGCAGTTCTGCTAATGTCCTTTTTAAGGCCACCTATGATAGGATGATAAACCCACCTCGAATTACTCAATTAGATCGTACAATTATAGGATTCACGAGTGTAACAGCTCTTGTTTTTGGAGAATTCGAGGGAGAAGTTAGTTTGGGAAAAGGGCCATTCAAGAAAAAGGTCCAGGTACTTTTTGTGGTGGTGGACTGTCCCACAAGTTATAATGCTATTTTTGGAAGATCATGGCTTTTAAGAATGTATGGGGTAGTTTCAACAACTCATCAATGCTTTAAGTACGTTGTTGAAGATAGAGTTGGAGTGGTTCAAGGCGATCAAAAGGTTGCAAGAGAATGCTATGCTACTGCGCTTCGGGTCCGAGGATCCAACAGTGGAGATTTGATGTGAGAAAGACACCTTCGGAGTTCGATCGGGGAAGTTTTGGGGTTTTATTATTAGTGAAAAAGTAATAGAAGCTGACTCATAATAATTAAAAGCTTTGACAACAATGAATTCACCTCGATCACTCAAAGAAGTACAAATATTGACGGGAAGGTTAGCAACACTTAATCGATTTATTTCACGATTTTCTGACAAATGCTTTCCTTTCCTTCAAGTGTTACGAGGACCTAACAGGTTCGAATGGACGTCGGAATGCGAAGCAGTGTTTGCAAACATTAAAAATTTGTTGTCATCACCAGAAATATTAACAAAGCCTCGAAATGGGGAGAAATTATTCTTATACATCGCCGTATCGGATTTTGCACTTAGTGCAGTGCTAATTAGTGAAGATTCAGGAATTTCGAAGCTAGTGTATTACGTTAGTAAAAGTCTGGTGGCTGCAGAAAATAGATATATTAAGTTGGATAAGCTGGCTTTGGCATTGGTTATTGCCGCTAGGATGATGCGTCTATATTTTCAAGCTCATACTATAGAAGTCCGACTTAATTCCCCTTAAAAATGTATTGCAACGACCTGATATTTCGGGGAAGATGACCAAATGGTCAGTGGAGTTAGGGGACTACTAATATTTTATTTACAACTCGAACAGCGATCAAGGCACAAGCACTGGTTGATTTTTTTGGTTGAGTTCCACTCAAGTTGATCGGATGAGGAAGAAAGTAAAAACGTTTTTCCTATAGATTTGAGGTGGATTATTAGAACGGATGGAGGGTCCAGTATTTCAGGGTGCGTTGTTGGGGTTCAATTAATAGCTCTGACGGGGGAAATAATGGTCCAATCAATTAAATTCGGTTTTCATGCTTCAAACAATGAAGCTGAGTACGAAGCTGCTTTGGAAGGTTTGAGATTGGCAAAAATTTATGGGGCGACTTCAGTACGTCTGGAAACGGATTCTCAGTTATTAGCAAATCAGGTGTCTGGATTTTCTGAAGCAAGGAAGGATCGTTTGATTTTATATCTTGGGGAGCTTCAAAATTTAATGCTTCTGTTTGACAATGTGGTTGTGGAATATATCGGGCGATGAAGTAACATGGTGGCTGATTCTTTAGCAAATGTTGCTTACAAGGAAGAATATCCTTGGATTTTGCTACAAGAAAATCCTTCAATTGTTACTCAATCTGGCCAATGTGAAATTATAGGAGATTTTTTGGTTACTGATAAAGGGGACATGATTGGCGATCGGATATCCTTAATTTTTTTACCCAAGGATTATTGTCACATGATCCTCAATTGCCTAAAATGTTAAAGGGTAAAGCCTTCAGATATATAGTTATGGATGAAATTTTATATAAAAAGGCATTAAGTAGACTATTACTACGATGTCTAGGCAAGCAAGAATCACAAGAAGTATTGTCAGAATTGCATGATGGTGACAGGTCAACTCATTGTGGGTTTAAAGCTTTATCGCGTAGAGTTTTACTTGCAGGATTTTACTGGCCTACAATCATGAACGATGCTAAAAATAAAGTCCGAGGTTGTGATACTTGTCTGAGATTTGCTAATTCTATTCACAGACCAGCAGTACCGGTTAAGTCTATATCTGAGGCGATACCATTTGATAGATGAGAAATTGATTTGCTAGGACCTTTGTCGATGGCCTCTGGAGGAATGCAAATGATAATTGTGGCGGTGGATTATTTTACGAAGTGGGCAGAACCAAAACCGCTATCACGTACAAAAGCAAAAGATGTCATCAAATTTATTGTGAATAATATCTATTGTTGTTTCGTGGTTCCTCAGAAGAATTACAACAGACAATGGCCCTCAATTTAATAATAGGGAAATGGCTGCATTCTGTACTTCTAAAGGGATTGGGCAATGTTTTTCGACGCCCTTTCATCCTCAAGCTAATGGACAAGTTGAAGTGACAAATAGAACGATTTTGGATGGCTTGAAGAAGAATCTATCAGGGGCAGCTGGAAAATAGCCAAATTATTTGTAAGAGGTGCTTTGGGCTTATCTAACAACTCCAAGAGAGACTACAAAAGAGACCCCTTTTGCTTTGGCAAATGGTATGGATGCAGTTAGCCCTATTGAATCTATAATGTCATCTTTTAGAATATCTCAATATTCTGAAAGATTTAATGACGAAATTTGAAGGGCAAATTTGGATTTGATTGAGAAAAAAGGGTTCGAGATTATTTGAATGCAATAAATTATCAAACTCTTATGAGAAGTAGATATGATTCGGAGCTGAAAAGAAGAGAATTTAAAGAAGGTTATAAGATGTTGCGAAATTTTTTCCTACACACAAAGGAAAAGAGCCTCGGAAAAATGGTTCCAAATTGGGAAAGGCCTTATACAGTTGTTAAAAGAATTAAGCTGGGGTCTTCTTGTCTTTGTGATTTCGAGGGGAGGATGCTACAACATCCATGGAATATTCAGCACTTGAAGTTTTATTGGGAGTAAATATGTTTTTGTACTTTGGAATTTTTGTTTTGAATGACACACTCTTTCCTACCCTGTTGGCCCAAGAAGGTTTTAATGAGGCGTCATGTACATGTACATATTCAACTTTATCAATAAAGTTCATTTTTTGGTCAATGGTTGCTTTACATTTATTTGGATACTATCTTAACAAATTATCAAATATTGATCACCTTTGAGATTAGTTAAGGGTAGAATATCCCGAAGTGTTTATAACACTTTTTGAAGAGTTAACCATGTTTTATAACCACTTTACATTTGATATTTTGAAGTGAATGTTTAAAAAATCACTGAGAATTTTGATGAGCTAATCAAGCTTAACAACACATTTATATCTTTTCGAAGAAGATACAATTTTTTCAAAGAATTATGATACTCGTTAATTTTTATTAAGGTATTTGAGGTGGTAAGTTTATATTATTAAGATTTTGCAATTATTTTGTATTTAGCATCGAATAATATGTAAGAGAACGGTAACATAAAAAGAAACAACTCTTTGTCATTCAGATTAAGTTGTTACAATACAAAAATAAATATTCTGATTAGACAACGACAAAAAAAACTGAAAGGGTAGCTAGCCAATTGGTCAGAAGATTCTTCTTCCTCGGATGACTCGTCTTCTAAAGATGATGAGCTAGGAACAGGGTCGAAAGCTTCACTTGGACATTTTTCTTTAGGAATATCGTTCCAAAAATTTGTAAGATTGATTTTTGGATATGCAGCATGGAGTTCTCGAAGAAGAAGGATGGTTGCATCTTCTTTTCCGACCTGAATAGCTGTTTGCATATTCTCTGAAAGCTCAGCTTCGGCAGTAGTTACAGCAGCAGGTTTTTCTACTTCGAAATTCTTCTTCAGCTTCTCTATTTCATTGGTCAACTCTTTATTTTTTGTTTCATCAAAGAGTTAGAGAATTTTGAAGTGTGGTGGAGTTGGATTTTTTGATATTCAATTCAGCAACATGCTCGGTTTTGAGTTTCTTTATTTTTTCTTCATGAGACTTTGTCAGCAGCTCTGTGTCAACCATATGCTTGATTCGAAGATGATCCTTTATACAGAGAGCGTCTTTTATCAGCTCGGATCTAGCTATCTCATAACCATACAACTGTTCGGCTACATTGTTTTGCAAAGTATCTCTAAATTTCTTTTCAGTTTCTTAAGATTCCTTATAGTAAAACATATCTTTGGCCAGCTGTTTGAGATGGTCTTGAGAGGGAAGAGTTTTTGCAGCAGCGTCAAGATCGGAAAAGGGTTGAAGAGCGATAACAATTGCAGGGTTTGGAGAAGGATTACAAAATTCCGATGTACTAAGCTTGTAAATCATATCCAGAGATATGACAGGTTCGTAAGAATGAGTAACTTCTGGAAGAACTTTGTCTAGAGCAAGCCTCGCAAAATCAAGCATGTGAGTTTGGATGACTTGAATAACTGGGTCTTCTTTGCCAGCAAGCGCTTCTGTGTTCTCGAAATTGATAAACATATTTGGGTCGAATCTTGTAGGAGCATGATAAACGGTGGGCGAATTGTCATCAATAAGAATCACAGGATTGTCTTTGTTAGAATGATCTTCGGTCGAAGGATTTGGAGGATGTTATTGGTTTTCAGCAGCATCTTTTTCGTTTTCATCAACCAAATTGCACGAAGTGATTTTCATTTGTTTCTTTTTCTTTCCGAATGAATCAGAGGATATTTTCTTTTTCTTCGATGAGGTTTCTTGAAATTTTCCCTCTTCGATGGGGACAGAGGTTGTTCTGCAACTTTACATTTTCGACGCTTTGGTTTAGAGGGCGTGGAAGGGTTAGCACCAGATTTGCTAACTGTCTTTTTTCCTTTCTTTTCTTTTTTCTTTTTCGGTAGATGATTATCCGATCTGTTGTGAATAGAAAGAAAGACTTTGCAGTCAGACTGGGGTATTCATCGGCATACGAGCTTCAGATCTGGATCGGAAAACAAATCTTTAGGAGGCAGCCCACCTTCTTTGATCGGAAACATGTGGCATTGGAGGAAATTGATGGGCTGAAATGCAGTATGAAAAGCGTTATTCCATTCATTTTCAGCCCAGGCAGCAAGTTTTTGGAAAATGTCTTTAGCAGCTTCTCGACGAGTTGAGTAGCGCTTCAAAATTTCTAGTATAAGTTAACGGGATAAAATGTTAAAGATAAGAAAATAAAAAAATTGTATTAAAATGTAAAATTTTGAGGAACTTACGATTGCTTCTCCAAACCAGAGTTTATTTCAAAGGGTTGTCTTCGAAATTGCCTTGCCATTTTCCCAAGCCCCATATATGAAAACAAATCTTTATTTCTAGAATTTATCAGCCTCCACAAGATCATCGATGATCTTGAGGTCATCCATCAATGTGAGGTAATAGAATGGAAGCTTCAAACCTTTTGAAAGTTGAGTTAGTGAAATGAAGTCTTTAATGTTGATGGGTATTTTGGATAGGCGGGATGCCATGATTACCGACATGAGGGTGAACCATTGATTCGGTGTCACCTGAGTAGGGCACAAACTGAGGACTTCGAAGTACTCTACGATCATCGGATCTAGTGGAAATCGAAGACCCAGTTGATAATTTCTGGGTATACCACTAGTTCATCATCCTTGCAGTCGAGGGGAGTTTCTCTTTTTTTTTGCAGTCGAAGGGTTATGTTTTCCCCCATTCCTCATTTCTTCTTAAGGGAAGAGGCTTGACTTTCTCTTTAGTATATATACCGAACATTCTTCAAGACGATAATATACTTGCTTTCGAGGTTTCTTAGATTCCTCCCAATATTTGCTCTTTCCTCTTCAGAAATGGAGTAAATGTCAACCTCTTCTTGAGAGTCATCTTCAACATTAGTTTTTGTAGCCTCCGAGTCATCTTCGTTGGCTTTGGAAGTTTCTTCTCGAGGGTCTTGAGAAGTTGAAATAATTGTTTATGTAAGAGGGTTAGCAGTTCGAGGTGCCTCTTCCATCACTTCTCTCTGAGGAGGATCGTTAGTAGTGGTTTTGAAGGTGAGGGAGTTCAGATGATTGTTGATTCATCTCCCATGCCGATGAAGGTCTTTCTTGGTTTGGTTAAAGAAGATCTTTCTGAAGAAGGGTTATTTGTTTTAAATTTCAGAGGAGAAACTTTGCTTTGAGTTGAGAAAGTTTGAGGTGTTTTAGGACCTGAGATTCTAGATGACGTTTGCTCTTCGATTCTAGGAGAAGGTGAAAGCTTTGGGACTTTGGTAGGATCAAAATTACCGTAATAAAATGTCCCAATTGTAATTCTGATTGGACCACCTCAAATTAACCCTACTCTTCGGCTTTTTGCGTTATACAAAAATAATCATAAGATTTGAACACTAGGTTAGTGTCAGTATCAGACGATTCTGATGTTTTGGGAAGAATGCCATTCGACTTTTTGGTTATTGGTTTCTTTCTCATAAACCAGGTATGGGTTGATCAGAGAAGATGAAGGGTGATTGGAAATTTTGAATTTTGCGGTGAGAATTCTGGGAATAGGGGACGAGCAGATGAAGATAGCCAAAAACTTTAACTTCTCTCTAAAGTAGATTTTCTATGAGGAGAGTTGAAATGAGAGATATGTGGTATTTATACTAAAATAGGTGAAGACGTGTGAAGATGGAGAGACTCACTTAGTGATAGGTTGGAATATGAATCGTTGGGTGGGTTATATGTTCGACACCTGTCAGGTTAGATTACTAGGGCCACGATGAATATAACCGTTACATGTAACCGTTACATTCGAGGATGGTCTATCTACATAATACCTCAAGGGAAATTTTTATAAAAAGTAATTACATCGCTTCGAAATGATAAGTGATTACATCGATTTAGAGTGGTTACAAATTTATTAGCCCATATTTATCCACAAAGATTATTCAAATATTATTTTCCCTTTGGTTACTATTTGAGATTATTTACCCATGGGTTCGAATATGTTTTTAAGCTTTTATATTTTATTCATGCTTCGAATAATAGATTAAGCTAATGGGTTCGATTGTTTCTTGATTCATGACAGGTTGACGATTCAAAGACAAACGGTTTTGAAGACTTTTTAGTTCTCATTCATTTACTAAGATGAGAACTAGGGGCTTCTGATATAGAAATAGGGTTTTACGGATTAATTTGTAAATAATGTAAATTCAGGGATTTAATTGTAATTAAAGTAAGTTTGTCCTTAATTTGTGGCTGGTGTAAGTTTTAGAGGATATTTGTGACTTTGTATAATTTATAAGGACTAAACGGCAATTAGTCCACTTTTGTAACAGATTCCGTTTGAGACTAAGTCTTGACACCTCTATATAAAAGACTAGACTACTCTGAAAGTTTCGTTGATTTTTTTTAAAGCGAAAAAAAAACGAAATCTATAAATAATAATAAAAAAGTTGATTTTTTTTTGTTGCCAGACCTAATTAGGTCAATCTTGCACTACGTTTTATTTGGTCTCGCATCTCGCACTTCGCACTTCATTTTGTTTATTTAAAAAAATCGATGGTTTTTAAAACAAAAATCGAGCTACAATTTAAAAAGTACGGACTTAAAAAACTAAAAAAAAGAATAATGTGTAACGTGATAAAAAAATATGGATATTGAAATTATTATGAATATATATATATATATATATATATATATATATATATATATATATATATATATATATATATATATATATATATATATATATATATATATATATCAGGCTCAGCCGTTCGTTATGATTCCAAAATTAAATAAACGACAAACCAACGAGTATTAAATGAGGTATCCAAGTTGGTTGGGTAAGACATGCTTGATCAAAGATCATGAGTTTGAGTCTCTTTACATACGTTTTTTCAGGTGAGTTTGTCACATTGTGTGTTTTACCTTCTTGTTCTTGTGTTGGTTTGCATGCTATCGCGTCAGACTGGAGTCTATCATGTGCGCATTCATTGCACTCTAAATAATGCTTGTGTGCGTTATCTTACTCAAAGTTTATCCCGTGCGCATTCGTTGCACTCTGAATAACGGTAGCGGATTTCCTCTTAAAAAATCGAATATTAAATAAATAGCAATAATAGAATAATATATTGCTCTCTTAAGAAATTGAAAACGGGTGTAAATTCAGTTGAACATGTAAATAGCAATAGTAGGATATGAATAGTCATTTCTTTATGTCTAAAGAAATGTGAAGACCGGGAAATTGGTTCACATCCCGAGCAAGCAAAATAAAATATCAAGCTATTAGAGTAAACATTTAAATTCCAATTTTAAATTCCAAAATCGTTTACTAAATGACTATTGCGGCTGCAAATGTTGTTTTTATATTATAACTGTTTTTCAATCGATTGCCACAATTATTAACTCAAACTGATTTGTGTTTTATAATTTTAAAGGTGAATAAGAAATATCCTAAATCCACTAATTTTGTTAATAATAATTGTAAGATTATATAATTAATACCAAATAATAGAGTAAATCTTTGAATTATGAGAGAAAGTTTGATTTTTTTAATAAATAAGTTTATTATTAACATACTTGATCTTCCTCTACGAAATATGGCCGGCTGTAGGTTTGTATGATTACCAACCACATCTCTCCATTTCTAATAAAATAATAATGGTCTATTAGGAAAGACAAGACCCCACTAAATTTGGTTTTTCAATTGGTTGCATGTGTTCACACGTGGTGGGTCTCTTTTTTATTGTTTAATTATATTCTATGCATGACAATGATTCTGACTCCCGACAAAACTATATTCGTTTTTACTTTTTAATTTTGTATTTTAGTAAGACAAAATAAATTATAGTTTAGTTATACTGCTACTACTATTCAAAGTTTGTTCAATATGTTTGTTAGTCACCGTATTATGTTTTTTTTATCATATAAGAAGTCTAACTTTGTAAGATCTGTGTAATATTGACTATATTCTTAACTTTTAATGTTAAGTTAATACAGTAAGATTTTAGAAAAAGAATCGATACTAAACTTCTTTTATAAAAAATAAATGGATATAAAAGAGATCAGTATATTGCGTTGAAAAACAAATTTTCGTTTATTTAAACTTTTTTAGTCTTATTTTATAATAGATTACGTTCAAAAACAAATTTTTGCTTTTGAAATAAAGCTTTAAATTTATTGAAATAGGGTTCATACAAGAAAACTAGGGCATACCCCGAGTAGACAATCACATAAAGTCAGGGAGACTAAATGAAATCACATAAGGTACGTTCAAATAGGAAATAGTAGATTAGACAAGCAAAATAGAAGTGCACTGGTCCTACAAAATGGTCGTCTGTGTCAGCTGCCAAACGTCTACAATAGATCTACTCGAGCTGCACACGCCAGGACGGGACATGTAATAAATGGCAAAAATTAGAAAGATATTATACCGGCCAGCTAGTCTTGGTACCTTGGAATCTATACCGTAGATCTGAAAAGATACGGTAAGAAACCGAGGAGGCGGTGGTCGGACGGGAACCAAAGACTCTTGAGTTCCTCTCCTTCCAAACGCGGTAAATTACCGCGACAAATCAAGCATTCCAAATTCGATGCTTCAGAGATTGAGACCAAGTGGATGCTTCAGAATTCCAAGACTGTAAGCTATTACTCAAAAATGGAAAACCTAGTTTATTACTAGCGTAAGTCCAGATACTCTTGGCGAAATTGCACTCAAAGAGGAGATGAGAGTTAGTTTCAGGTTCAGAGTGGCACATGGCACAATCAGTTAGGATATTGTAACCCCATCTGATAAGCTTGTCTTTGGTGGCAAGCTTGCCTAAAAGAGCGAGCCAAGAAATAAAGGAATGACAAGGAATATTGAATTTATTCCAGACTAACCCGGCCCAACCCACATGAGGGTTAGGCTGACGAATGGCAAGGTAATTGTCTCTGATTGTAAAGGATTTGCATCCAGTCTTCGCCTTCCAGTAAGGGATGTCGATGGAATCAATATTGGGAGGCGGGAGGGAGAGGATTAGGTTGTGGATCTCCAACAGATTAGCACGGCTCCGAGATCTCGCGGATCTAGTATTGGCAGGCCAGTTCCAGTGACCATTACTAATAATGTCTGAAACTTTTAGATTTTTCCCAAGCATGGAGTCCGAAATAGTGTAGTCGCCATAGTGAGATGCAAGAGAAGAGGAAATGAGCCAAGGATCATACCAGAAGGAAATGCTCGAGCCATTTCCAATGGCCACCTTGTACAGATTATAAGCCAAAGGGCGAAGACGCAAAATTTTCCTCCAGATTCAAGAGGAAGATGAGCCAATCTGGAGGGTCCAAAAATTTCCATTTTTGGTTTTTTCCATTTTAATCCAATCATTCCAGATGGAATGATTATTATTACTTATGAAATACCAAAGGTGCTTGAGGACAGCCGCCTGATTCTAGATTTTTAGATCCAGAATCCCAAGGCCGCCCTCCTAATGGGTAATGCAACTGTAGTCCAAGAAACTTTGGTATCATAGAGTTTCATAGGAGTACCCGACCAAAGAAAACAACGAAGATTTTGGGACAGGTTTTTGAGAATTCTAGAGGGGGGAATGAAAATGGAAGACCAATAGACCTGACCAGCGAATACGACGGATTTAATAAGCTGAAGTCTACCGGCATACGAAAGATGGCTAGATGTCCAAGAATGAATACGAGAGGTAATTTTACGGATTAGAGGACGACAGTCCGAGTAGGTGAGGTGACTGGTAAGAAGGGAAACTCCTAAGTATTTAACGGGCAGAGAGCATTCTGGGAATCCCAAGATGGAAAGAAGGTTTACCCGAAGGGAATCTTCGATACCCAAAAAGTAAACGTGACTTTTAGATGGGTTGACTTAGAGACCAGAAAGGAAATAGAACTCGTCAAGGGCCTCTTTAAGAAGATAGAGGGACTTTACGTCGCCATGACAAAAGATCATGAGATCATCGGCAAAGCAGAGGTTAATTTGAGCTTTTGACATTTCCAATGGAAATGAAACTGCTTATCCTTATTTTTCTCCTTGAGAATGCTGGACAGAACTTGCATGACAAGGACAAAAATAAAGGGGGAGAGAGGATATTCTTGTCTCAATCCTTTCCGACCTTTGAAATTGCCATACGGGTCTCCGTTAATGTTAATAGAATACGACGGAGAGGAAATACATTTAATGATCCAGGTGATCATTTTCTCGGGGAAATTATAGCAACAAGGATATCTAGAATGAGGTGCCATCTGAAATTATCAAATGTTTTCATTAAGTCGATTTTGAGTGCGACTCTTTTGTTGCTACGATTAGAATGGTACCCGCGGAGAAGCTCCTGAGATAAAAAGATGTTATCTCAGATATTCCTACCCGCCACAAAGGCCGATTGAGAATTATCAATAAGATAGGGGAAATAATCCTTAATTCTATTGGCTAAGATTTTTGAGATGATCTTGTAAAGAACATTACAAAGAGCAATGGGTCTAAAATCGGCAGGCCCCGAGAGGGAATACTTTTTGGGGATAAGAGAAATAGAGGTGGAGCTCCAAGATGGGTCCAGAGAGGAGGTACAGAAGAATTCGAGGACACCATTACATATGTCATGGCCAACAATGCTCCAATTAGATTTAAAAAAAGAGGAGTTGAAACCATCAGGACCCGAAGATTTATTGCTGTCAATACTGAAAAGAGCAGATTTGATCTCTTCACAAGAGATCTCACGAATCATCGAAACCTGGTTAGATGGGGTAACTTTAGAAGAAAGAAGGGAGGTGACAGTTTCCAGACCCGGATAACCATGAGAGAATTTCGAACCAAGAGAGTTTTCAAAGTATCTCACAAAAACATTGGCCACACTAGTTGGAGTTGAGACAGTAACTCCAAACTCATTGCCAATAGAGATGATTTTATTTCGGAAAAGCCAGGCCTTAATACTATTATGAAAAAAATTTAGTATTTTTATCCCCAAGCTTTATCCAGTTTTCTCTAGATTTTTGCTTAAGAAAGGACTCTTCGGCTCGACTGAGATAGATGAAGGAAGCAGAGGCTTCACTTTTATCTGAGAGAAGAATCGGGTTAAGCGGATCAATAGCCAGATTAGACTGCGCTAGAAATAATTTATATTGAGCAATCGAAACTCTGGAGCTAATGTCACTGAACTCTTTACGATTAAGACCAACAAGTTCATACTGCAATCTTAAAAGTTTTTCGGTAACCAATCTCATCCCAGAGGAAGCAATAAGATAATTCCAATTTGACGAAATAATATTTTTAAATTGCGGATGAGCTTGCCACATGTTAAAAAATTTGAAAGGCTTTTTGCGCTTTTGACGAGGCAAACCAAGGTTGAGCATGACTGTGGTATGGTTAGAGGTACGCAGGAAACCAAAATGGGCAAAAGACATAGGGAACAAGTCACCCCATACCGGGTTGACAAGAACTCTGTCTAGTTTGGAGAGAATGAGATTCTCTGGCTGCTTGGTAATCCACGTGTAAAGGAATCCAGAAGATATAAGGTCGCTAAGCTCACTACGGAAGCAACAATAGTTAAAGTCATCAATGGCCGAAGTCCAATTCTCAGAGGAACCTAAATGCTCATCCGGGTGACATATGACATTGAAGTCTCCGAGAGAAACCCAAGGAATATGTTTATCTACCATGGATATAGTAGATAAGTGATTCCAGAGTTGAACTCTCTCCGAAGCTTCATTAAAAGCATAAATAGCAGTAAAACGAAACGAGGCAGCAATATTATGGCATTTAGCTAAACAACGGATAAATTGCGGGGATTGGGAAACTTTAGTAATAGTTATTACACTAGGGTTCCAAACAATCCAAATTTTACCTAGCGGGTGATCAGAGTGGTTAGTAAGGGCATGCCAAAAGGGAACCATCTTCCTAGTTATAGATTCTACTTTGAACAATTGGACTTTAGTTTCCACCAGGATTAACAATGATATATAATTACTAATAATAAAATCAGTGAAGTCTTTTTGTCTAACAGGGTCATTTAGGCCCCGAATGTTCCAAGATGTTATTCTCATGAAATAGAAGACTTACAGAGCTCTAGTCGATGGTCATGTCGGAGAACAAATCCATAATACCCTTGTCCTTAGCAAACGAGGGACAATGCCTTTTAGGAGGAGAATCTACCTCCTCAGCACTTTCAACCTCCTCGACTTCTTCAAGAGAGGCAAGCCACTGACCATTCAATTGCTCCGGCTCCATCTCTGAAGGATCAGATTCTTCTGATGAAACCATCAAATGACCTTTTTTACAAAGGCGGGTAGGATGGCCAAAGATGTTACAATTAGAATATTGAGGTGGAAGCCCTTGGTATTCAAAATTCACCAAGATATATTTGCCACTAATCTTGAAAGTAAGCTCAGAATGGAGAGCCTTTCCCACCGAGATTATAATACAGATACGAGCAAATCGAAGTTTTTCCATTCGTTCGGTTTGGCGATCCACATATAGTGGAGTACCAATAACCGAACCAATTTTACTAAATCCCTATGGAGTCCATAATTCAAATGGTAGATTGAAAACCTTGACCCCAATAGGGACTTCCTTGCGAAGGTCCATGTTAAGGATGGAGAGGGGTGCCCAATTCTTTAGAATAATTAGGTTACCTCCAAAATGCCAAGGTGTCATTTCCAATACTTTCTTAGCCATCTCTTCATAGCCAAATTTGAAGAGAAACTATCCTTCAATGAGAGACTTGAAATCCATGAGACCGAATTTTCTCCACATAGATTCAACATTTTCTTTCAAAAGGGTAAAATTCTGAGGTTGAGTTAGGAAATACCCCGATAAGCAAGCCTTTCATAAATCCGGCGATCCCATAACCGATTCATTCAAAATAAAATCCTCTTCGTCATGTTCCATAGGTTAAGACCAATAACCAAGGGAGAACGATTATCAAGGTGCCCCGCTACTATACTAGCATAAGAAGAAGAAGGAAAATTATTCGGACAAACCTTAGAATTTGCATTACCCAACGAGGATTGAGCCAACGGGGTGGGATTGTTGGCATGGGCCAATTTATTAAGAATTTTTCTCCCCTTTCGGCCTTTCCCAGCATTGTCGAAGTTCCTTATAAAGGAAAAGGGCTTGTAATTGGAACTCAGCCCAAGTAAACCTTTGGCATTGCTTTTTACCGGCCCAGCAAAAGAAAGGATTTGAGTTGGCCCACTTGAAGAATAAATTGGACCTACTGGCCCAGCAGGAGGACCCAAAACCGATTTAAGGACAGCCTTTGATGAGTCCGGAAATATTTGCCACTCACTATAGAAACCGGACAGGGGCAATCCAGACAATAACCACCCACTAAACCATCCAAACAGGATAAAAGTATTAAAACACTAAACACTTCTTGACTAAGCTAGTTACTAATCTGCTTAACAAACTAATGGGTTTTTGAACTCAACCCGATTTCATAAGTTTGACCCGAAAGCCCATGTGGCCCATTATTAAGGGTATAAATACCCAACAACTTTCATTAATAAGGGTAATGAATATTTAAAACAACCAGGCAGCTTAAATCTTTCAGTACAAAATACTTAAACATTTAATACCCTTGAAACACCACAAAACATCTGACAAAATTACCCTCAGATGAAAATAATCCTCACCACCCTTAACTCGAACACCAGCTAAACCGTTTATCACCTCAGACTTTTGACTTAGACCTACTGGCCCAACAAGAAAACCCGAGCCCGTATTAATGCCAGCCTTAGTTTGAATACCTAGAGACAACTGCCCACCCTTTAACAATTCAGACGTAGAATCCTTCGACGAAGAATTCTCTAGTATACCTTTCTCTTTCCCAGTAGATTGAAATCCTGTAGGGTTCGAAGACGAGGCAGGCTGAACAGACGAGGATCGATCGATTTGCTCTCCCTGTTCGTGGTCAGAAGAATCACCCAGATGATTTAGACCTAAATCGGAGCCATAGAGACCCGATGACGGTGAAGTATATCCGGTATGGAAGAGCGAAGCTGTCGACCCAGAAAGAAGACCCTTGTGTGGAGTTCCGGCGGCGAGGTCTTCAGTGAAGCTGTTACCGATCGATGACGAGATCCTTTGGTTGGAGCCCCCCTATCCGGTGAACCGACTGCCATAATCAGTAGACGATGTCGGGTAAGAGCTCAAATGAGAAGAGAGATTTGACCTTTGCTGCCCTAACTCTGGGCGAATCAGGGAGACCACCAAAGTTGACAAAATGCCTATGGTCCTTGGATGAGAGGGAGGGATTCCCGACTCCGGGAAAGGCGTCAGCACAGAGAAACGGACCTTCACCAAGCTGAGAGGTCCTCCACAAAACTTAGATGAGTCGTCCTTAGGGTTTTTAATCAAGGAGGCAGCCAGGTTCTCATAGAAGCCTATCAAAACAGCCATGATTCCTTCACTGCCAGATGGGTCACCCAGAGGAGAAGGAATGAGAGCTTTGGAAGCAGAGAAGAATTCGATACGGGGCATCGCATGGAGAGGATTGTCTGGCGACGGAAGGTACCCATTTACCTCCAGTGACGGTACGTTTTGGAAGAGAATCTGGCCATTGCCAGACTCCATGTGCTGCCTGGCCAATGCCAGAGTCTGCTTGACGAAATCTTCATGATAATTTTGCAGGTGGTAAGGGACCATAGAGGATGAGACCGGGTGATTCGAGGAAGATACAGACATTGGCATAATAGCAGATAGATTACCTTCGAGGATAGGCAGGTTGGATGCAGGAGGGAACGGCACCAAAGAGGATGAGAAAGCACCAGTTCTGATGGGGGAGAAAGAGCCGGTCTTCCCCAGAGGCTTCACATGG
The DNA here is from genome assembly GCA_036936605.1 of Limnanthes douglasii subsp. nivea. NCBI lineage: Eukaryota > Viridiplantae > Streptophyta > Magnoliopsida > Brassicales > Limnanthaceae > Limnanthes > Limnanthes douglasii. The sequence continues at coordinate 106,713,617 of JAUPFV010000002.1, read as the reverse complement.
CGAAGAGAACTAGAGGACACCATAAGGTACTGCTTGAGGTAAGAAAAAACAGTAGAGGTAGATTGAGAGAGGTTTGCGGATTTGATTTTCAAAACAACTGTTGATAGCGTAGTATTAAGAGAATGGGGAAGGGTCTGTTTAAAAGGGATAAGAACCCTGGTCAATAAGACACTATGGGTACATGAGACAATCTTATTCATTGTGGTAGTGACTAGGGGACTAGGCATGGAGAATTGCAGCAACCCTAATGTCGACATAGAGGAGATGGGAAATAAATGGTGATTAGGGAAGGGGTCACAGTGTGTCTAGAAGGAGGCCTGAAAAGCTTAAGTTGGAAAAGGATAGAAAAAGAGACAGGGTACAAAACTAGAGAGAAAGAGGGTTTACAGGTTACCTAAAGCAGAAGAGAGATATTAAGAGAGAGATTATTGTTCTGTTACTAAGGAGGAAAGCAGGGATTGTGTTTGAAGTAAAAAATTTGACCGTTGGGGTAACTGAGATTGGTTAGGGTAACTAAGTTACCTTTAGAAACCAGAAACATATTAACTAAGATATAAATAGAGCTTTTACCGCAGTAAAAGGAAGGTTGACATCGGAAGGATTAGGATGCAATTCTCAGACATAGGTGGATTGGGGCTTGAACGGATCAATAAACGGGGAGATGCTGATTTATAGCAATTGGACCAAAGGTTTCCAAACCTTGGTCATAAGACCCTTGTTCAGCATTTGAACATGTTACTTTGGCATAAAGATGATTCTCCATTAGCACATTCAGAGAGAAAGAGATATTAAGTAGAAATACCTTGCTTAGGAATCTTTTAGAATGGGAGAAGGACTGTGAAGGGGGACATAAAAGAATGGTGAGAGGATGATCCCATAATGGGTTCAGAAGAAGAGATTTCCAAGAGTTTCTTTCCGACAAGCCATCACTGGAAGGGAGAAAACAGAGGAATCTTTCAATCATAGCATTTGAAGACCTTCAATCCAAAAGGTAGATTCAAGCGAAAACCAGAAGAAGTTACCGTTGAAATTTTTCGACGAAGAGGAGAGACAGTTTAGCTTTACAATAATATAATTAAATATTAAATTTAATTTAGTATTTTAAAAATAATTTTTATAGTTCTAATCAGAATCAAAACTATTTACCTATAACCGATTTGTGTTGTTCGAAGAACTGCTAATAACCGTCTAATTTTGAAATGAAATTACTTACTATCATTTGAATTTTTTTGCTATTTATTGTATCCTGGATTTGATATTATAACATTTATCTGTTTTTTTTAATTTTTTTTTAATTCGATCAATTTGTTAACCAATTTGATATTAGTTTTTTTTTCTTTTATCGATCATGATTTTTTTTCAATTGTGGATCGTTCGTTTTTTTTCCAGCAATTATCAATCGTTTATCAATTTGCAGGTGATTTTCTTTTTCCTGTTGTTGTTATTTTTTATTGCTTCGAGTTATTTTGTTGTTGTTTTGTGATTATATTATTGTTCTAATTATGTTGATTATTTGATTTTATACTTTGACATAAATATTTTAACAACTATCCGAAGAGATCGCTTTCTACTAAACATATGTTTTTGGTTTTTCTGCTTTTGTTGTGTAATTGTGAACGGTTGCGTAATTATGAACATTATGGTTGCATAATTAGACATTTCATTGGGTTGTGAAATTATGTATATTTTTCTTGTGTAATTAGTAATGCATTTGAATGTCAAACTAAGTTTACATGGATTACGTAATAACTAGTTCTTCTTATGTGTTTTAGGGTGTGAAATTATGTTAAATTTGGGTGTAAAAATAGTCTGAACTGGTTTTTTTTGTAGGTTTGCAATGTATTCGTTGGTTGTTTTTTGAACAAAATAATCAGTTTTCCATTTGTCTACTTAGCTCTTTTGAAAGTTATGAAAGTATGGTTGATTTCGTAATAAACAAGCGTGGTTGGTTGGTTAAGGGTCATTTTAGCTTCACTTATCCATGTGGTGAATATAAGAAATATTTTGTGTGTTGTGAATCTTATTTTGTATCATTGATTGCATTGGATTGTTGTAGTAAATGTGAATATATTGTTGAAACTAGAGATTTAGGTATTCATGTTGCGGATTTTGATAATGTTAATAAAGTATCATTACATAATATTGGTTTGGTAGTTGAAGATAATATACCAATTGAAGGATTTAGTCCAGCTGTTTTTTTAACATAAGAAAAAAGAGCTTACTATAATAAGTTAGGTTGATTGTATTCAAGATATATGATAAGTATTTGAAGACGATGTTACATCAATGCTTCTTGCTTTATCTGGATTTTTAATTGAACGTATATTTACTTATAAATTCATTCATAATGAGAGAGAAAAATTAAGTTTTCATTGTCTAATGAAAGAGGGCAAATGATGTCCATGAAGACTTTATGCTCCAATTGATCAATCAAATGCATATATGGTTATTAAAATTTATGTTGGTGATCATAAGTGTTATCCAGAGTTGTCAACAAAAAATAAAAAACATTTGAAGTCTGATTTGATATCAAACGAGAAAAGTGATAGTATTATAACAAGAAACGATATCACTCCCGAAAAAGTTCAAACTCTTGTTAAATTTTATTATCGTTTAGATATTTGTTATCATAAGTCACAAGGGATGTTGGAGAAATCTATAGATGAAGTTTACATAAATAGTTTTATTTATTTCGGGTTGTTAAAAAATTATTTTAAGACCTCACTAGTGTAATTGGTTTCGAAATTACGTTATAATGGGTTGCATAATTACATTTTAAATAGTTACAAAGTAACAAATTTGGTTGCGTAAATAAACATCTATTTTGAAAATATAATTGTACTTATGGGTGCAAAATTATGGTATAAGTGGTTGCGTGATTACGTTATAAATTTTTGAAGTTGAGAAATAAAAATATATAACTAAATTATAAAAGAAAATTAAAAATTCACACAAGAGAGAGTTTAGTTTAGTTACATACAAACTTTACAAAAAAAAACATAGTAAGGAAATAAACCAAAAGTGTTATGCTCTTCTGTGCATGATATTCTTTTGTTTAATACAAATGGTTGTGGAAATAGATTGATTTTTCTTTTTCAGTTTTCAACATGATCTTCAAGAATAATATTCGATTCTTACACTACTTTAAAAATGTTTTTTATTGTTAATTCTTTAATTCGTTTAATGACATATTCGTCTAGATCCATATCTTCTATCTGCAAAATAAATAATAAATAAAGGTTTGTCAAATTATGGTTGTATAATTACGTGCAATCATGTTGTGAAATTATATAATTAAGTGATTCTTTTGTTATATGATAATATAATAAGAATTAGATATTTAATAGTTAATAATAAGTTGTTGTTGTTATTATATACTATTAAACATCACAAAGAAGCAATAAACATACAAGTATATGGAAAACTAAATTTTAAAGCTGAAATTTAAGTAAGCATTGGCACAAGAACTTATGAAATATCTCCAAGGAAAAAAGTATAAGCTTTTTATTAAAAGGTTTAGTAAGACCAATTTATTTTTCAGACTTCGGCACTTGTATCGAATGTATTATTCAGAATTGAAAGAAGTCTTAGAATTGATCCATACAAATATTCGTGGATTGTTCCCTGAGGTATCATGTTACAAGAAGCGGTACTTCATATCATTCATAAATGAAGTCTCTCATTATAGGTACCTTTACCTTTTACATGAGAAATCATAAGTCATAGGAAAGTTCATAACTTTTAAGACTAGAGTTGGAAAGCAACTAGGTAAGAGCATTAAGTACAATAAATTTGACTAAAATAGTGAATCTTTTGGTAGATATGTGGGGTTCTTCTAACATAAAAATATGTATTTGAGAAACAAAATTGTATGCTAAAAGATATGGTAAGAAGTATAATTCAACATTTCTACCATTATCATTGTGGGTGAAGTCATTAGATGTGAATCATACATTCTCAATAAAGTTCCAACAAAGGTAACCACAAAGACCACAAATGAGTTTTAGACTGGGTATAAGCCTAGCTTAAAACATTTTCATATTTGGGGATACCCATTAGAAGCAAGGGCAAATCAATCAAATTTAAAGAAATTGGACAACATAGGCTTAGTTTTTATTTCATAGGATATTTTACTCATTCAAAAGGCTTTTAGTTTTATGATTCTCCTAAATGCATATGATTTGGAAATATTAAAGTTCTTTGAGGATGTTGAGTTCATGAGGAAAAATTTATGAACAAATTTTCATTTTAAGGAAGAATCTACAGATATTTATAAAGGTTCAAATAAAGATAAGTATGTTATATAGGCAATATATTGATCTAAAAGAAGGTTGTTGGTGAATTGAGGGTCAAACACAAGTATGTCATAAAGCCAACAAATCGGCCCAAACAAAGGTTGTTGGTGGATTGATACTCACGTATCAATTGATTTGGTGTTAATGTCTAGTCATTAAAGTCATGTTAGAGCATTAAGTCAGTCTAAATGAATATTATCTTCCACATAAGAAATAAAGTGATATTGTTCAAAGAAGCTCAAAATCTACCCATCCAAAAAAGTGAAAAGTTAAGAAATAGTACCCTTAAAAATATCCATTAGAGATAAAAATAATTTATGTATTTGGATCATATTGTGTATCTTCAATTAAATAAAGATTCATGTTCGTCTCTATAAAGCCAAGAATAGTTTTAAATCTCACTTGTGGATCAACGCCATAAAAGAAAAGTATAAGTAAATGCAAGATACCAAAATTTGAACACTTCATCCATTATCTTAAGAGATAAAGCCGATTGGTTGTAATTGAGGTTACAAAAACCAAATGGGATTTAAAGGTAGTAGGAAGAGACATAAAGTACGACTTGTGATAATAAGAAATATTTAGTGTAAAATAATGAATTTCAAGTTATCTTCTCTCACGTTTCATAAAGGAATCAATTATAAAATTCATGGCACTAATATCAACTTTAGCGTAAAGCTTCATCAAATGTGTTAATACTGTTTTTATTAAAAGTGATATTAAAAAACCTTTTGATATGGTGCAACTAAGAAATTTGTAATCCGCGATTCAAGTTAATGGTATGGAAATATAAGAAATCTATTTGTAGGCTCAAACAGGCTTCTCGACTGTGGTATTATACCTTATTTGATGTAATAGTATCCTTTGGTTTCGATATGAGCTCGGATGAGAATTGTGGGTATAAAATGTTTAATGAGAGTAAGTTTGTAATTTTAATATGTCACTGAAAATCTCTATTAAAAAAGAAAAATTAAAGATAATTCAGCGTCCAAGAAAAACTTTAAGATTGAGGAAATGAAATAGGTTCAGTATGCTTTGGATGTCCTAAGTTTGATGTATGCTCACATTTGTACAAGGTCGGGAATTGGCTATGTTGTCGGATTGTTGAATGATGTGTAACCAGTCTAGAGATGGACCATTATGAATATGTCAATATGACTATCATATATAAACAACAAACAAAAAATATATATTGACATATAAGAAGTCAGAATAATATACAGATTGTGGAGTATTCAAATTCGTATTTAAGTAGACTGTATCGACTTATTCGGTAGCATTTTAAGAAGTATATTCCTATTAGTTAGAGGTAAAATATTATGGAAACGTTAAAAGCAAAACTACTGGTATAATCTATATTGCTGTGGATTTGGTTGAATTCTTTAAAGCATCCAACCAGTCACTATGGTTATATAATTAACTTATTGTAAAACGGACATAAAGTTCCTTAAGGGTATGTTGTGACAATATCTCTATAATTAAGTAGCATGGTAATGTAGCTCAGAAAGTCCAAACAAAAATATTTTTAATTTTTTTGATTCAAATATCTTATATTATTCAAATCAAATCTAATTTTATTAATATTTGATTTGATTTTATTTTAAAACATTTATTTTATTTTATTGTATAATAATTGAGGGTTTTGAGCAACTCTTATATTAACTCTCATATACCTTAAGCTTTAAATAAGTTTTTAGAATAATATATTTTTTATCTCTGAAAATTTTAGTCTTTGTTACCCTTAAATTAGGATTTCATCATGTTACCCTTGAATTAAGGTTTCATCTATCGTTGCTTCTTCTTCTATTTTTTCCACGTCATCAGTTTGGTATCAGAGCCTCAGTTCCTGCTACGGGGCAAACATGTTTCTGAATCTTGATTTCATCTGATTCAAGGTCTAAATGAGAGAACAACATTTATGGTCATAAAGATCTCGAAGATCGTTTGGTATGCGGGGACACACCAAACGTTTCAATGACAATCGTATTGAATGGTTACTGGAAGTGTTTAAATTGACTACTAATAGTCTGATCAAAGAGAAAATTGGTTATCGAGATGTTGTCTCATGTTATGAAGAGGTTTTCGAAACCAATTTTTTTCATCCACTGGACATGGGGTGTTATTTTCAGGCTATGAAAATGCTTTCGATACCAACTTTTGTTTTGCATCAACTGGATGGCTTCAATGTGAATTCGAATAAGGAACACTCAAGAATAATTTATCTTATTACGATAAGGTCAATATTTATAATTCCCAATATAACAATTGAAAGAAATAAATACTAAAAAAATTGGTTTTTGATGGTGATGGTCCTGTGAATTCGCGGACGAATTCTTGTCAACCAGGAGAGGATAATGTAGCCCAGAAAGTCCAAACAAAAACCTTTTTAATTTTATATTATTTTATTCAAATATTATATATTATTTAAATCAAATCTAATTATATTAAGATTTGATTTTATGTTATTTAAAAACATTTATTTTATTTCTTTGTATTCTAATTTAGGGTTTTGAGCAGCTCTTCTATAAACCCTCATATACCTTAAGCTTTAAATAAGTTTTTGGAATAATATATTTGTTATCTCTGAAAATTTCAGTCTTTGTTACCCTTAGATTAGAGTTTCCTCATGTTAACTTTCAATTAGGGTTTCATCTATCGTTGTTTCTTTTTCTATTTTCGCCGCCTCATCACATGGACTTAGATAAGTCCAACCACATAGATATTAAATTATTTTATGTTAAAAGAGAGTTTAGAAATGTCAAATAAGTATAGAGTATATTAGCAAAAACTTCATCGTAGCATATCATCTTACGACAGTGGTGATACTTTTTAGTTTTTTTTAAAAACACACCATTGTGATGACTTTTGTTTGTTTAGTGGATTAGTCATTTTAATGGGAAATTTTCAATAAAAACTTATTTTATATATATATACACACACCTTGGTTTATTGCAATATATGGATCAGTTAAGTTTGTTGACTTCTCTAACTCATTAAGTAGATCTTCATTTAAATAGGACTCATCAAGAATAGATACGTGAGACTATATTTCATACTATTCTTATGCTATATACAATAAACGATTCATTTAGTTGATTGACGACGACAATAAGATTGATATATCAGCCATTTATTAACATCGTGATGAGGATTTATATAGTCCTTTAATATTTTATCATCATGTAATAGATTGTTCACTTCACTTATTAACAGTATAGTATGAATATCAATGAAGTAAATGTATCATTACGTAACAGATGATGATTCAAATGAGAGATTTTTGAAATTTATGGATCAATATACGAATGATGTATTTAGACATTATCATAAGACGACCCAGATAATAAGTCATCATGTTTATTTATATAATTGGGAATTAGACTAATAGGTGAAAACCCATTATGTAGGTATAAGTGTATATATCATATTAAATTTGATCTCTATGAATGATTAAGCCTAAATATTAACACTTAAGACTAAACTAATAATTATAAACTAAATTGATTAAATTATTTTAGTAGGTTATGATCTATGACCACAAGGAAAACTGAAAGGGTATAATGTAATTAAGTTAAAGTTAAACCTAAATTATATTATATATGAGGAGACGTACGATAGTATTCCTTCGACTATTGTATTATTTTTTATTCCGTTTTAAGTGGTTAGATTCCCCCATAAAATCCTAGTTTTCTTTTCTCTTCTCATTCACCATGTTTCTATAGAAGATCGATCAAGAACATAAGAAAAATATTATAGAACTATCAAGAAACCAAGAACGAGAATGAACAAACATAATCAGATAAAGACTTGTGCGCTACAAAAGGAATGTATCCACAAAAACAAGTTTCTTACTACAATTATTAACTATTAGAATAAATAGCCTATCAAGTATGTATATATAACTAATTATAGTAGTAAATTGAGACAAAAGGAACAATTCAGGTACAACAAACGATGTATTAAACGATTCAATATATTTCCATCAGATAATACCAACAACCAAATTCATGAATCACGATATTTCATATCTTGGTCGATTTGATAATACAAATTTTTAGTGTGACGAGAACAAATGTAATCCCATAGGTTAACCCAAAGGGTTCCATGGTCTTGGGCCGTAATGGCTTAAAGACCAGTCCATAGAGGGATATATTGAATATATTATTACTCATAATAAACTCAGTGACATCATTCTGCCTAGCAGGGTCTTTTGACCCACATATTTTCCATGAAACAATAAACATTATGATACTTAAACTTGTGGATCAATCAATGATCATGTTAGAGGATAAAACCAATATATTATTTACAGCCTTATTGGTGAGGAGATTTCGGTCTGGTGGGGAATCAATCTCTTCACCATTTTCCTCTTTGTTGATATCCATTGTTGGGTCATGAGGGTGCGTCTCTCAGATACGATACCATAATGAGTTAGATCTGACACCACTGAAGCATGTAAAGATGACTCAAGACTCGAGATATGGTGAAGCATGGCCAAAGAATAACCTCCCTCTAAATACCCTTTACATTAGCTAGTGTTGTGGCCAAATACGATACAATTTGCACATTCATGATGAAAACCTTGATACTCAGTCCTGACAGAGGTAATCCTCTCATAGAAACGTACTTGATATCCAAGAAAATTATAGAACCCGTGTTTATGACAATATAAATATGAGAAAACATGACTCTTTATTTTCTCTTTGTTTGTTTATCCACATAAAAACGAGTACAAAAAACTGAACCAATGTTTCTAAAACCCAAAGAAGGTTACAAATTTAGAGGCAGCTTGAATAATTTTACCCACACAAGCTCCTATTTTTTAAGATCATGAGAAACCCCCCAAAGTTCCATAGGGATTTATACAAGAATTCCTTTTCCAATTCCTCAGAGTGAAACTTAAATAAGAAATAACCTTCAAGGATATTTTCGAACTCATTACCTAAAATCTCCCTAACATAGCCTCAATATTGGCCTTCAATACCCAAGGTTAGGGCTTTGACCTATGAAGCAGACTGAGAGACAAGTTTGTCATGACTCAAAGGAGCCCATAAGGGTATAATCGTTAACCACCCAATATGTTAACCATAAATTCATTAGGATATACACCTATTACCAATGGGGAGCGATTGTCTTTATAACCTAAAACAACATTCTCCCAAGATAAAGTGTTTTAAGAAATAAGTTTTACCAAAGAGATGGTTCTAGTTCTAATTGCATGCAATAAGGATGGCCTATGAATAGAGGTAGATTTTACCAATTTGGTGGATGTAGAGGAAATGGGGAAAAGGTCAAATGAGGAGGTTTGAAAAATTCAGATTTTTTTTAGTTTTTAAGGTAAATATTATCTTTTCATTTCTTACATCTAGGTCTTATGCCACTACTTTTGCATTGAGGAAATGGGGAAAAGGTCAAATGGCGATACTCTGAAATTGAATGGGGGTTGCCTGAAAAACAAAATCAATAGAAAAGAAGATATGCTCACCTGGAAAAAATACACGTATAACGATGGTATGAGATAAGCTTAGAAATCTTGTTTCCAGAAGAAAACATTTCTATATTTCCAGAAGAAAACATGTTATGACTACCTTCCATTGTAGCAGTCAAAATGTTACATAAAGCTTTAGGCATCTCAGATCAGGAATCCATGAAGATTTATTTCACGTCTTGGAGATGCTCTAAAATCGAACGTGGGGTTTCCTGAAGAAAAAAAACCAACATAAGAGAAGATAGGCTCACCTAAAAATATATATGTACGGTGATGGTATGAGATAATCTTAAGATGTTTTTTTGATGCTTGACAAAAAGGATAAAAAGACTTATCTACCAATGTAAGAATCACTATTGCATCTCACTGCTAGTAATGGTACTATTGATTATACTCCAGCTCCAAGTGGATGCTTAAAGATGGATAAAAAGAACATTATCATGCTTAAAGGTGGATCTGTGTGTATTAATTTTGAATGGTGTGCTTCGTATCATATTTGACCTTTTTTTATCAACAACTGTATTTAAAAAAATATTGGTTAAATATAGTCATCTTGCTTGATGCTCAATATTTTATTGCGGTTGATTATACTCCAGCTCCAAGTGGATGCTTAAAGATGGATAAAAAGAACATTATCATGCTTAAAGGTGGATCTGTGTGTATTAATTTTGATTGGTGTGCTTCGTATCATATTTGACCTTTTTTTATCAACAACCGTATTTAAAAAAATATTGGTTAAATATAGTCATCTTGCTTGATGCTCAATATTTTATTGCGGTTGATCTCAGAGGAAAGACCAAATTCAATTTACACAGTATGAAAATAAGTTGAAATATAATGAATCCTGGTTCAGTAGTGATGTAATTACTTAAGCATATGTACACGAGTCTTTGTGGCATCAGAAAGCTCAAGAGATTAGTAAGTTGTGTACTACGTTATATATTTGTATTTTTATTGTATCCACAACACGGAAAACATTTTCACACACACACACATACACACACATGTATGTATATATATATACAAAAGTGGTACGATAAAAAAGTATAAGGTGTATGGGACAAATAATAATATAATAGATTATACAATAAGAGGTAAATGATATGAACAAGACAATAGAAGGCGCATGTGTGGTGCAGAACAAAAATAGACCACACAAATAAAAAAAAAGATAGAATATATGTAGATAAATTTAGAAGACACAGTTGAACATACAATACACAGAAATATACCATCCTTCATCTTAACAGATTACTATTATTTTAGAAATTTCATGTCAGTGTGTAGTATATAAATATTAATGTCCTTTGCTATGAAATAACATTAAGAATATATAATGGAAGATGCATCAGAAACATGAAGAGATAGTCAAAGCAGAAGATATGGCTAGCCTTGGAACCAATCTCTCTCAATTTTTGTCGACGTCATCTTTCATTTTAAGAAGTGACATTATTTTGTTAAATTTTATTATTTCAATATGCATTTTGTTTTTTTAATTTTGTAAATTAAAGCTCATAGAAGGCGAGAGAATTTTATGTTTTATAATATTTTTTACTTATTATTCTTTAAAAAGTAAAACCCCTAGATTGGTCATGGAATTTTATTTTTATTATAGTTAAATTGTGACTTCTTATTTAATATGTTTGTTATTCATATTCTCCTATTTTTATTTAACATAACAGCACAAGCCAAAATCTTGAATTCCTTTTTACCAATAGATAATTAGTGTATGGTTGGATGGTTACCCTTCGACCTCTTTAGCCAATTATGGATCTTAGCTTAATTCGCGCTTAACATTATAAGAATATCATTTGAGCTTCATATAGTTTGACCAACCTAAGTTGGAACCTTTTGATATTTTCGCTTGATTGGACCATGTCTTAGTTAGAAGCTTAAAATATATTTGACCAACATAAGTTGGAACATTTCCATACTTTGGCTGGATTAGAAAAAAGACTTACATGTGATCTCCGAATATTTATGACAAGTATAAGTTGGAATCAATCAAAATATTTTGGTTGGATTGGACCATGCTTTTAATTAAGATCTTCAAACCTACATGAGTTAAAACTTTTTCACACTTCGACTGGTTTAGTCCAAGTCTTACTTAGGAGCTTCAAAAAACTCATACGGACATAAGTTAGAACCTTTTCAGCACTTTTGTTGGTTTAGTCCAAGCCTTACTGAAGAGCTTCAGACAACTCGGACCAAAATAAGTTGGAACCTTTATAACATTTTGTCTCGTTCAATCCAAGTCTTACTTAAGAGCTACATATAGCTTAGACCAACATAAGTTGGAACATTTTTAACACTTTGACTAGTTTGAACCAAACCTTTAATGAGGCTCTTCGTGCCTAATTAAAAAATTCATGAGCCACTAGGGTAGGAAATACTATACTACCAGTCATTGCATCCAGGTTATAAGAAAAAGGTAAAGTAAAATGAGATACATGAACTACACGCTTAAAATAAATAGAGTTTCAAATGTTTAATATTATAAGGGTGTGAAATGAGATTATTTTTATTATCCACTAGCTTAGGTTCAATCTTTGACCTTTTTTTAAAAGACTATGTACGACTCCTCCCAGTTTGGACCAAGCTTGTTGGCTTTGGGATATTTAGTATGTTGAAACACCTACTTGAAGACTTTGTCCCTATACCTTGAACTTACAGGAGAAAAACCCAAAAGTGTATCAACTTTGCATTAGGGTTTTCTAGTATTGGGCCCTTACGTGATCTTTGGTTCATTTTTCTTTTATTAATTTTTTTTTTGTATTGTTTAAACTTTATATTTTGATGAAAAATTAAGTTCAATCTTCTAATGTTTAAGATGATACAAATTTATATGTTAATGAATATACTTAAATAGATTTTTAATTAATCACATAATTGATTTTATTGGTCTTTAAAAATATTTTTAATAAAAAAGCATTTGATGAGAAATATTTTTGAAAGAAAATGAAACACGATTAAATATTAACCGTATTCTTCAATTGATTTTATCGGTCATTTCCTAATTTCAATGTTCTAAACTCATAGTGATGCATAAAGTTTAGGGTATTGCACCCAACACTAGATTTTAATGCCATCAAATACCCCAACTATCAATAATGAATACATGGTACCCAAATATTGAAATTAGATCCTATATAATACCCATGATCTCCAATAAAACCTTAAATACTCATGCTTCATCACCGACCATGCTTTTCGTTCTCTCCTCTATATTTTTCTCTTTTTGTTTTTTTTAAAGTATGTACCTTTCAAACCATAGCTCAGAAAAAATATCTAAAAGTATCATCGATTTTTATTATAGTGAAAATTACATCTCTATTTTTGACATACTAGTAATGAACATAACCTCTATCTTCCTAGAAGAAGAGTATAAGGTCTCGAATCTTTAAGAGATTATAGGGGTTTCAGGAGCTAACTTACCTGATTTGGGTTGGCCAACTCTAGCTACATTTTAAAATGATATTGAAATCATTGATAATTCTATCAAACATTGAGCTGTGAATATTATTTTTTGTAATGGGATAATAAAGAGGCGGAAATAAGCCACACATGGTGTTAAAATGATATAAATTCCTCATCACTGATTGTTATCTTGTACATTTTCATCACTAGAGATCTAAGACAAAGAATTTGTATGCATGTCAAGGAAGGAGATGAGCAAGGGTTTATGTTCCAAAGTTTTTTTTTCTACTTTTTTCTAATAACACTAAATAGAAGAGTTTTTTTCCACTTATAATATACCGCAAGTATTTAAGGATGACCGCCTGATTCCAAACCTTTAGGTCAATGATCTAAAACGACATCTAGGGTGGGAAAAGTAATTTTATATTAGGAAAATTTACACCTAATGAATTTCATTTTATGATATGACCAATGGAATTGACTGACCGTTTGCCCAAAGATGGTTGGCCAGCAAAGAGGACCGATGTTGGAGGACCAAAGTTTAAGTGTATAGAAATATTTTTCAAAATATATTGTATTTAGTAATAATTATGAATATATTTTGTTATCTATTAATAATTAATATATAGTTTTGTAACTAGTAATGGTAACTTTAGGTTAATGTTTTATAAATAACATATTATTTTATATCATATTAATTTATGGATACCCATAGGGTATAATCCGTTGGATCTAGTTCGGGTTGGGTACCAACGAGAAAATTTAAAATCCACAATTGGATCCAAACCCGACGTGTACTAAATTTATAAACACACAACCTGCCTCTTAGAAATTTTTTAAACCTATAACTCATCCCATCATGTCGGGTTGGCTTCGGTACCCATGGGTTCAGTAAATTGACATCCCTAATTATAGTTATCCTAAACAATGTTATTCATTGTATATTAAACATATTCCAGTTATAATAAAACATGCAATTCTAGGTATATTAAATGTGCGATTGCTTGTATATTAAACCATGCAATTCTACGTATATCAAACATGCGATGACAGTTATTTTAATACTTTATATAAACATATTACTTACATATTACACATTTATTCCTTTACACTTATATGTTTCACCAAATTCCTGAATACATTATTTATCTATTATTTTATCCAGTATAAAATAATTACTTTTACTCTTCATTTATTTATATCATTATGAGCAGTCCCATAACCCTTGCAAAACAACTATGGGACATGACTAGATTTGTCTATTATGAGTTAGTTTCCTCATCGAAAGCCCTCAAACAACTACATGGGCAAAGATCTCCAAGGAATCATTAATAATGCTTTTTTGAGAATCTTATATTTTGAAAAATATTACTACACATTTAAAATTGGAAATAAAGGACCAAGAGGTTGGCCAACAAAGAGGACCGATGTTATTCTCGGAGGATTTTTGCTCACTAAATTAATAAAAGAAATCATATATTTTGCATATAAGATATGAATCTATAAATATGGTTTGATATTCGTATATTCTTTACTTTTTTGAACACATAAAATAAAACGCATTAATCATGCAAATGAAGTGCTAATTTTCCTTCATCTACATCTATTAAAGCTCTACATGTAACTTATAAAGGTCTAAAAAACACTAATCGGTCTTCTTCTATATCAAGACCAATATCAAGACTAATAAAATCTGCAAAGAAAATTATATGATATACACGAACTATGACATCTTCTAAAATTCCTCTAAGATATTTAATAGACTTATCTACCAATTGAAGTGAAATAATTATAGGTTTAATATTTATAACAAAAGTTTTTTATATCTTGAAAATAACATCAAATTAACAGTAGCTCATAAATTATATAAAATATTTGTAAATTTAAAAGTACCAATAATGTAAGGAATAGTAAAATTTCCTAGATCTTTCAGTATTGGTTGTAATCTGTTACGGAGCAAGACACTCGATTCCTTCGTGAGTATCATCGTCTTATATTCTTTGAATTTTATCTTCTTAAATAATATATTTTTAAAAAACTTACCATAACTCGACATATGCCCTAACATGTTTCTTGTGTTCTTAAAGCCCAATTGTATGAATTTGGCCAAATTGAACTTTGAGGTTCTTCATACACGCTCCTTGGTTTTGCACAATAATTTTGAGGTTTTTCTCGCGTGATTATTCTTTTTCTAATTGATTGTTGGCTTCCTTAACCTATGTATCTAATATATTCTCGTTCTCTTTAAATTATTTTTATATCATTACTTAGTATAAGAAAATTATCTACATATAGACATATAATGACTACTGCATCAACATAAACTTTAATGTATAAGTATTTATCCGTTATATTATGTCTAAACCCGTGAGATATAATTTCATGATCAAACTTTATATGCCACTTCTTAAGTGCTTGCTTAAGATTCTATACTTATTTAACAAACTTACATACCTTAGACTCATTCCTCGGAACTTAAAAATCCTCGGGTTTTTCTATATAGACCTCCTAATAGAGATCTCCAATTAGGAAATGAGATTGACATCCATTTGGTGAATCTTCATATTTCATACCAATGAAATTGCAAAAAGCATCCTAATGCATGTGGTTCTTGCAAACCAACCATATGTGTCAAAATAATACATTCATTATTTTTATCCGAAAACTATTAGTTACCAATCTTGCCTTATATGCTTAAATAATACCATCATGTGGCATTTCTTCCTAAAACATCCACTAATAACCAATTGTCCTTGATCACAAAAGCAAATAGACCAACTTCCAAGTGTGATTTGATATTATTGAATCCATTTTATTATTTATCGTATATTTCCAAAATGCAGAATCTTGGATGATGATGCTTATTTATAAAATTTAGGATCGTCTTCTAAATAAATACGACCAATTTGTTTTGAGTGATTTATTCACAACTTCCTTATACGAAATAGAAGCACTACTAAGGTGTTACGGTTCAGCCCAATTAACCCCAGCTATAACCTAGGATTTTCATCTCTTTATGGTTATATATATGAGGCTAGAGATAGGAGATGGACACACCCAAAAAGATACACAAAAACAAATAGAGAAAAAGATTTTCGAGAATACAAATTGAAAGAGTATTTTTCGATTTTCGGTTTTTGGATATGTTCAGTGCAGTCACTGTAAAGAGGTTGGATTGAGAGACAAACAATGTCCATTTGTGCTGAAATTTTGACAGCGTGTTCAGCACATCCTTCAATATAACAAGTTGGATTGTGAATTAGTGCTACGGATTGGGAGAAATTACTACTAGAACAAACCTGCAGTTTTGGTGATATTTTTCCCTCTCGTGCTTCTCTGTTGTTATCTATTATTCTGTGTAATCGTTGGTGGGTTTTTAGATCTGTATAAGACTAATTTATACTACTTGTATCCTCAACTATAATAATAGAAGTGTTTAAGGTGGAGTCTTAATTCGTACCGTGGCTTTTTACTCTTCACATTGAAGGATTTTTTCCACGTATAAATTTTGAGCGTTGTTTTGTTTTCTACTGATTATTTTTTTACCGTTGTTGATTTGGGATCTACAGTGGTATAAGAGCTATCGTTTTTTTGACGAATATGGATTACAATCATGGTAGTCATGGTAACCCCATGATTAAATTAACATCAACAAATTATTCTATCTAGAGACAAATGATGGAGGATCTTCTATACTGCAAGGATTTGTTTGATCCAATTGAGTCAACTAAAGATGTTAATGGTAACTTTGCTAAACCGGCAAAACCATAAAATAAGCAAGAAAAAGATTGGGATAAGTTGAAAAGAAAAGCTTTGGGAACTATTCGACAATTGGTTGATCTTAGCATCTTCAACCATGTTTCTCAAAATTCTGACCCGTATGATCTTTGGAATAAATTGGAAGGTCTTTTTGAAAGAAAGACAACTCATAACAAAGCCTTTTTTATTAAAAGACTTATCAGCCTAAAGTTAAAAAGTGGTAAATCAGTTTCTGAACACCTTAGTGATTTTCAATATATCATTAACAAATTGACTACTATGAAGATTGCTCTTGATGATGAGCTACAAGATTTATTTATATTGAGATCGTTACCGGATAGTTGGGAGACTATGGTTGTGACTATTAACAATTCTGATCCGGATGGTGCTCTATCTGTAAACTTTATCAACGAAAGTATGTTCAATGAAGAGATTTGAAGAAAAGAGATGAGAGTTGACAATTCACAAGCTCTTGTTACTGAGAATAGAGAAAGAAGCAACAATAAAGCTTATAAATTTCGTGGTAACTCAAAAAGGAGATCCAAGTCCAGAGATTGGAAAGACAATATGATATGCCACTACTGCGGCAAACAGGGTCATATACAATATTTTTGTTACAAATGGAAGAAAGAACAAGGTAACAATTTAGATTCACAAAATGAAAGTCATAATAAAAATACTACAACTTGTGCTTCTACTAGTAATGATGATGCATCATTAATTTGTGTTATTGGTGAGGGTTATCATGTTGGTGATTCATATTCAAATTGGCTTGTAGCTACATGTGCTTCATATCATTGTGTTCCGAATAGGGAATATTTTTTGAACTACAAAGGTGTCGATTTTGGTAGTGTCAAGATGGAAAATCAGAGCTCAGAATTATTGTTAGTTTGGATGATATCCGTGTGAAGACTTGTGTTGGATACATACTTACACTAAAGGATGTGCGCCATAATTCCTGATCTACATCTGAATTTGTTGTTTGCAAATGTACTTGATAAAAAAGGTTTCTGTCACACTTTTGGTGATGGTAAGTGGAAGTTGTCCAAAGGTTCAATGATAGTTGTTTGGGGTAATTTGTGTTGCTCTTTGTGTAAGACATATTTGGGTATATGTTCTGATGAGCTGAATGCAGTTTAGGAAAATAATTCCCCTAATCTGTGGCATCAAAGACTAAAATGCATGAGTGAAAAGAGGATGAAAAACTTGTCAAGTAAGTCACTCATTACTATTGATAAATCTATTATTATTGATCCACGTGACTATTGTTTGGCACGAAAGAAACATAGAGCTTCGTTTTAAAAAAGGTCCACTAGAAAACAAGAAAAGCTGGAGCTAGTATACTCTGATGTTTCTGGTCCAATGAAAGTGGATTCTATTGGATATAGCAAGTATTTTGTTACATTTATTGATGATGCTACTCGAAAACTTGGGTATACATGTTGGAGAGAAAACGCCAAGCATTCGGGATTTTTTAGAAATTACATGTCATGGTCGAAAGGGAGACATGAAGAAAGCTGAAATGTTTTCGATCTGATAATGGTGGTGAGTATATTTCGAATGATTTTAAAAATTCTATCTCACATTATGGTATTAGACATGAAAAGACAACACCAGGTACACCACAACATAATGGAGTTGTAGAGAGAATGAACCAAACCATTATAAAGAAGGTGAGATGTATGCAAGAAATGTATAAACTTCCTAAGATATTTTGGGCTGAAGCAGTTAATTGTGTTGTATACTGGATTAATAGAGCTCCATCAACAACTCTTGATTTTGATAGTCCTGAGAGAGTATGGATATGAAAGGATCCTATATATTCACATTTCAGAAGTTTTTGGATGCAAGACATACATGCATGTTCCAAAAGAATAAAGATCCAAACTTGGTTAAAAAACTAATCCTTGTGTTTTTGTTGGATATGGTAATGAAGAGTATGGCTTCAGACTTTATGATCCCGAGAAGAAGAAAGTAGTGAGAAGTAGAGATGTGGTATTCTTTAAGCACGAGAAGGGTGCAGATCTTTTGAGTACAAAGTTAACTTCTACTTTTGATCTATATTTTAATACTACTAATGATTTTCATTCTTCTATCTTTCCTTATGTAAATCAGACAACAAATAATAATGTTGAGGTGGTTCCTAATGATATTAAGGGTGTTCCATCTGGTGGTGATTTACAAGATCATGTTGTTATCGATGATTCTGATGAGACCATACTTGATGAAGAAATTCATGAGCAGAGAGAGCAACCTATCCCTCATGTAGAGGATATACATGTTCGAAGGTCAACTAGAGAGAGAAAACCTTCAACAAAGTATCAAAGCTCAGAGTTTATTCCAGTAATTGAAGACGGCGAACAAAAAAATTATCAACAAGTGTTATATCATGAAGAGAAACATCTTTGACTTGAGGCAATGAAGGAAGAGATGAATTCCTTGAAAAATAAAGAAACATATGAGCTAGTCAAACCTCATAATGGAAAGAAAGTCTTGAAGAATAGATGGGCTTTCAACAAACAAAAGAGATGATGAGAAAATTGTCAAGCGGAAAACTAGTCTTGTAGTAATAGGATGCAACCAGAAAAAGGAAATTGGTTTTGACGAAATATTTTCTCCTGTTGTCAAGATGACTTCTATTAGAACTGTATTGGGTTTAACTGCAAGTTTAAATCTTGGGTTGGAACAACTTGATGTAAAAACGACATTTTTACATGGTGACTTGCATGAAGAAATTTACATGGAACAACCTCAAGGTTTTGAAGAGATAGGGAAAGAAAAACTTGTTTTTAAGCTGAAGAAGAGTCTTTATGGGTTTAAACAAGCACCAAGGCAGTGGTATCAGAAATCTGACTCGTTTATGATAAATAATGCGTATAAACGAACTCATGTGGATCCTTCTGTCTATTTCAGAGAGTTCCCTGAAGGTAAATTCATCATACTTCTTCTATATGTAGATGCTATGTTGATAGTTGGGAAAAATACTGAGATGATTATCAGTTTGAAAAAAGACTTAGCCAAATCATTTGACATGAAAGATTTGGGTCCAGCAAAGCATATCTTAGGCATGAAGATTATTCGTGATAGAAAATCAGGAAAGTTATGGTTATCACAAGAGAAATATATTGAAAGTGTACTTGAACACTTCAATATGAAGAATGCCAAGTCGGTTAATACACCATTAGCTACACACTTCAAGTTAAGAAAGGACATGTGTCCTACAACAGAAAAAGAGAAATAAGGTATATCATTTATTCCTTATTCTTCTGTTGTTGGTTCTTTGATGTACGCAGTGATGTGTACAAGACCATATATTGCATATGATGTCGGTTCAGTGAGTAGGTATTTATCGAATCCGGGTAAAATTCATTGGGAAGCAATGAAGTGGATTTTCAGATACTTGTGAGGTACCTTTACTTTGAGTTTGTGTTACGGAGGTGAAAAACCTATACTTGAAGTTCATACAGATGCGGACATGGCCGGTGATCTTGATAAACGGAAGTCTACCTCAGGTTATGTGTTTACATTTTCAGGGGGAGCCATTTCATGACAATCCAAACTACTAAAATGTGTAGCTTTGTCAACAACTAAGGCATAATATATTGCAGCAGTAAAAGCAAGCAAAAAGATGCTTTGGCGTAAGAGATTCCTTTAAAAATTGGGGTTGAAGCAAGATGAATATGTGATATTTTGTGATAGTCAGAGTGTTATGGATTTAAGCAAGAATCCTATGTATCACACACACCAAGCATATTGATGTGAGATATCATTAGTTGCGAGATATGATCGAAACAAAAGAAATAAAATTGAAGAAAATCCACACCGACAAGAATAGTGCAGATATGTTGACTAATGTTGTTCCCGGAAGCAAGATTGAGCTTTGTAGTAAGCTCACCGAAATGAAGTTCAAGTGATTACCTTATGAGTGTATCTACGAGGAGATAGGCGGGAGGAGGAGATTGTTAGGATCCAAGCCAATTAAGCTTATAACGTAGGGTTTTCATCTCCTTAGGGTTATATATATGGGACTAGAGTTAAGAGACAGACACACCCAAGAAAATACATAAAAAAATAGAAAAAAAGATTTTCGAGAATACAAATGGAAAGAGTATTTTTCGATTTTCGGTTTGTACTATAAAATGTGCTGCAATTATTAACTCAACTCATTTGTATTCAGCATTTACTACGTGCTTTTTACTAATCATTAGCAATATTGTATGTCGAGTAGTATTAAAGACCAGGTGATATTTATTTACATGGACATAAATAACATTTGTTTAATAAAAATCTGAAGAAGATGATGGAATATCATATTTTATCAACCACAATAATATTCAAAATCTATACTTATACAAAACACTACTAACATTTTATTTTCAAATTAAAATTTATTTTAATTAAAAGAAAACTTATTTATTACAAAACTCATTTTTTTACTATTTAAATTAAAACTAGATTTTTAAATGTTTAAATTAAAACTGATTTAATTAAAAATCAGAGTTTTAGTATCTATTTTTTAAAAAATATATAAAAAACTAAAAATTATTTAGAATTTTTCTTTTTCAATTTGTATTTAGAAATTCTATCTAAAACTAACTTAAAACTTATAAAATATGTTTTTAAGATTCTATTTATAAATTCAGAATCAAAACAATATTTTTAAAAGATAAAATCTATAAAATCAAATTTTTTTAATAATTTAAAATGATCTAAAACAAAATAATAATATGATATGAAAATAAAATAATATATTTAAAATATAAAATTTATAATAATTTAAAGTTATCCAAAATAAATAAAAATGTAATATTACAATGTTTATTATTATTACAAACTAATATAATATTATCAAAATTTAATAGATAATATATTAGTAATAAAAAAGTAATATTAAACAAAGGTAATTTACGTCCATATAAAACAATATAGTTGTATCATTAATGCTTATGGTACAATTATACTCATGATTAATTAAAAACAGCTAATAAATGCTCTCACATCGGTTAAACTTTTTAATAAAAATTGTACGATGCCAAATATCGACCATAATTGTCTTATTCATTTTAATATGGACCGCTAAGTGTCTTATTCATTCACACTTTAGAGGCTCCACTCAAATAAAAAATAAAAGGAGTACTCATCTCTCTTCACAGGTGCCAAATTCCCTCACATGCATAAAGTTCGAATCTTTGGCATCAATGCAGATAAGTGAGTTTCTTCATAGGCCTCCTTTGATCTGATAGCAGATATCAAGGTAGCATGTGTTCTGCATATCGACTCAAGAGCAGCCGAGGATGAGGATTTGTACGGTAACGTTTGTGCTGCTATGCTATTCTACTTATTCATTCATCAATGAATTTCAGGCGAACAATCTTAGATTTATTCTTGTACAGGCAACAAAGAAAGAGAACAATTGTAGCTTTTTGTTCTTAAATTGAAATGAGATCTCTCTTCACAGGTGAGTGTCATTCTTTTTCAAGACTGATTAGGTTCATTTCTCTTAGCTGGGATCACCGAGAAATCAATTGTTGGCCACTGCTCCGGTTTTAAGATTGCAACTCCATCTTATCAGGTATCCTAACATTTTCAAACTCTTCAAGAAAGTGATGAAACCCAATTCTTAAAAGCTTATCGTTCTTATGGACACACAATTTTGATTTCCGAGCCTGTTTTCACAAAATCTCGATTTGTTCCTTCATATCTTCGCTCAAACCGAGCTCGTTTATTTAAAAAAAATCGATGGTTTTTAAAACAAAAATCGAGCTACAATTTAAAAAGTACGGACTTAAAAAACTAAAAAAAAAGAATAATGTGTAACGTGTAACGTGATAAAAAAATATGGATATTAAAATTATTATGAATATATATATATATGATTCCAAAATTAAATAAACGACAAACCAACGAGTATTAAATGAGGTATCCGAGTTGGTTGGGTAAGACATGCTTGTGATCAAAGATCATGAGTTTGAGTCTTTTTACATACGTTTTTTCAGCTGAGTTTGTCACATTGTGTGTTTTACCTTCTTGTTCTTGTGTTAGTTTGCATGCTATCGCGTCAGACTGGAGTCTATCATATGCGCATTCATTGCACTCTGAATAATGCTTGTGTGCGTTACCTTACTGAAAGTTTATCTCGTGCGCATTCGTTGCACTCTGAATAACGGTAGCGGATTTCCTCTTAAAAAATCGAATATTAAATAAATAGCAATAATAGAATAATATATTGCTCTCTTAAGAAATTGAAAACGGGTGTAAATTCAGTTGAACATGTAAATAATAGTAGGATATGAATAGTCATTTCTTTATGTCTAAAGAAATGTGAAGACCGGAAAATTGGTTCACATCCCGAGCAAGCAAAATAAAACATCAAGCTATTAGAGTAAACATTTAAATTCCAATTTTAAATTCCAAAATCGTTTACTAAATGACTATTGCGGCTGCAAATGTTGTTTTTATATTATAACTGTTTTTCAATCGATTGCCACAATTATTAATTCAAACTGATTTGTGTTTTATAATTTTAAAGTTGAATAACAAATATCCTAAATCGGCTAATTCTGTTAATAATAATTGTAGGATTATATAATTAATAACAAATAATAGCGTAAATTTTTGAATTATGAGAGAAAGTTTGATTTTTTTAATAAATAAGCTTATTATTAACATACTTGATCTTCCTCTACGAAATATGGCCGGCTGTAGGTTTGTATGATTACCAACCACATCTGTCCATTTCTAATAAAATAATAATGGTCTATTAGGAAAGACAAGACCCCACTAAATTTGGTTTTTCAATTGATTGCATGTGTTCACACGTGGTGGGTCTTTTTTTATTGTTTAATTATATTCTATCCATGACAATGATTCTGACTCCGACAAAACTATATTCGTTTTTACTTTTTAATTTTGTATTTTAGTAAGATAAAATAAATTATAGTTTAGTTATACTCCTACTACTATTCAAAGTTTGTTCAATATGTTTGTTAGTCACCGTATTATGTTTCTTTTATCATATAAGAAGTCTAACTTTGTAAGATCTGTGTAATATTGACTATATTCTTAACTTTTAATTTTAAGTTAATACAGTAAGATTTTAGAAAAAGAATCGATACTAAACTTCTTTTATAAAAAAATAAATGGATATAAAAGAGATCAGTATATTGCGTTGAAAAACAAATTTTCGTTTATTTAAACTTTTTTAGTCTTATTTTATAATAGATTACGTTGAAAAACAAATTTTTACTGTTGAGATAAAGCTTTAAATTTATTGAAATAGGGTTCATACAAGAAAACTAGGGCATACCCCGAGTAGACAATCACATAAAGTCAGGGAGATTAAATGAAATCACATAAGGTACGTTCAAATAGGAAATAGTAGATTAGACTAGCAAAATAGAAGTGCACTGGTCCTACAAAATGGTCGTCCGTGTCAGCTGCCAAACGTCTACAATAGATCTACTCGAGCTGCACACGCCAGGACGGGACATGTAATAAATAGCAAAAATTAGAAAGATATTATACCGGCCAGCTAGTCTTGGTACCTTGGAATCTATACCGTAGATCTGAAAAGATACGGTAAGAAACCGAGGAGGCGGTGGTCGGACGGGAACCAAAGACTCTTGAGTTTCTCTCCTTCCAAACGTGGTAAATTACCGCGACAAATCAAGCATTCCAAATTCGATGCTTCAGAGATTGAGACCAAGTGGATGCTTCAGAATTCCAAGACTGTCAGCTATTACTCAAAAATGGAAAACCTAGTTTATTACTAGTGTAAGTCCAGATACTCTTGGCGAAATTGCACTCAAAGAGGAGATGAGAGTTAGTTTCAGGTTCAGAGTGGCACATGGCACAATCAGTTAGGATATTGTAACCCCATCTGATAAGCTTGTCTTTGGTGGCAAGCTTGCCTAAAAGAGCGAGCCAAGAAATAAAGGAATGACAAGGAATATTGAATTTATTCCAGACTAACCCGGCCCAACCCACATGAGGGTTAGGCTGACGAATGGCAAGGTAATTGTCTCTGATTGTAAAGGATTTGCATCCAGTCTTCGCCTTCCAGTAAGGGATGTCGATGGAATCAATATTGGGAGGCGGGAGGGAGAGGATTAGGTTGTGGATCTCCAACAGATTAGCACGACTCCGAGATCTCGCGGATCTAATATTGGCAGGCCAGTTCCAGTGACCATTACTAATAATGTCTGAAACTTTTAGGTTTTTCCCAAGCCTGGAGTCCGAAATAGTGTAGTCGCCATAGTGAGATGCAAGAGAAGAGGAAATGAGCCAAGGATCATACCAGAAGGAAGTGCTCGAGCCATTTCCAATGGCCACCTTGTACAGATTATAAGCCAAAGGGCGAAGACGCAAAATTTTCCTCCAGATTCAAGAGGAAGATGAGCCAATCTAGAGGGTCCGAAAATTTCCATTTTTGATTTTTTCCATTTTAATCCAATCATTCCAGATGGAATGATTATTATTACTTATGATATACCAAAGGTGCTTGAGGACAGCCGCTTGATTCTAGATTTTTAGATCCAGAATCCCAAGGCCGCCCTCCATCATGGGCAATGCAACTGTAGTCCAAGCAACTTTGGTATCATAGAGTTTCATAGCAGTACCCGACCAAAGAAAACAACGAAGATTTTGGGACAGGTTTTTGAGAATTCTAGAGGGGAGAATGAAAATGGAAGACCAATAGACCTGACCAGCGAACACGACGGATTTAATAAGCTGAAGTCTACCGGCATACGAAAGATGCCTAGATGTCCAAGAATGAATACGATAGGTAATTTTACGGAGTAGAGGACGACAGTCCGAGTAGGTGAGGTGACCGGTAAGAAGAGAAACTCCTAAGTATTTAACGGGCAGAGAGCCTTCTGGGAATCCCAAGATGGAAAGAAGGTTTACCCGAAGGGAATCTTCGATACCTAAAAAGTAAATGTGACTTTTAGATGGGTTGACTTAGAGACCAGAAAGGAAATAGAACTCGTCAAGGGCCTCTTTAATAAGATAGAGGGACTTTACGTCACCATGACAAAAGATCATGAGATCATCGGCAAAGCAGAGGTTAATTATTTTGAGCTTTTGGAAATGAAACTGCTTATCCTTATTTTTCTCCTTGAGAATGCTGGACAGAACTTGCATGACAAGGACAAAAAGAAAGGGGGAGAGAGGATATTCTTGTCTCAATCCTTTCCGACCTTTTAAATTGCCATACGGGTCTCCGTTAATGTTAATAGAATACGACGGAGAGGAAATACATTTAATGATCCAGGTGATCATTTTCTCGGGGAAATTCATAGCAACAAGGATATCTAGAATGAGGTGCCATCTGACATTATCAAATGTTTTCGTTAAGTCGATTTTGAGTGCGACTCTTTTGTTGCTACGATTAGAATGGTACCCGCGGAGAAGCTCCTGAGATAAAAAGATGTTATCTAAGATATTCCTACCCGCCACAAAGGCCGATTGAGAATTATCAATAAGATAGAGGAAATAATCCTTAATTCTATTGGCTAAGATTTTTGAGATGATCTTGTAAAGAACATTACAAAGAGCAATGGGTCTAAAATCGGCAGGCCCCGAGAGGGAATCCTTTTTGGGGATAAGAGAAATAGAGGTGGAGCTCCAAGATGGGTATAGAGAGGAGGTACAGAAGAATTCGAGGACACCATTACATATATCATGGCCAACAATGCTCCAATTAGATTTAAAAAAAGAGGAGTTGAAACCATCAGGACCCGAAGATTTATTGCTGTCAATACTGAAAAGAGCAGATTTGATCTCTTCACAAGAGATCTCACGAATCATCGAAACCTGGTCAGATGGGGTAACTTTAGAAGAAAGAAGGGAGGTGACAGTTTCCAGACCCGGATAACCATAAGAGAATTTCGAACCAAGAGAGTTTTCAAAGTATCTCACAAAAAAATTGGCCACTCTAGTTGGAGTTGAGACAGTAACTCCAAACTCATTGTTAATAGAGATGATTTTATTTCGGAAAAGCCAGGCCTTAATACTATTATGAAAAAAATTTAGTATTTTTATCCCCAAGCTTTATCCAGTTTTCTCTAGATTTTTGCTTAAGAAAAGACTCTTCGGCTCGACTGAGATAGATGAAGGAAGCAGAGGCTTCATTTTTATCTGAGAGAAGAATCGGGTTAAGCGGATCAATAGCCAGATTAGACTGCGCTAGAAATAATTTATATTGAGCAATCGAAACTCTGGAGCTAATGTCACTGAACTCTTTACGATTAAGACCAACAAGTTCATACTGCAATCTTAAAAGTTTTTTGGTAACCAATCTCATCCCAGAGGAAGCAATAAGATAATTCCAATTTGACGAAATAATATTTTTAAATTACGGATGAGCTTGCCACATGTTAAAAAAATTGAAAGGCTTTTTGCGCTTTTGACGAGGCAAACCAAGGTTGAGCATGACTGTGGTATGGTCAGAGGTACGCAGGAAACCAAAATGGGCAAAAGACATAGGGAACAAGTCACCCCATACCGGGTTGACAAGAACTCTGTCTAGTTTGGAGAGAATGGGATTCTCTGGCTGCTTGGTAATCCACGTGTAAAGGAATCCAGAAGATCTAAGGTCGCTAAGCTCACTACGGAAGCAACAATAGTTAAAGTCATCAATGGCCAAAGTCCAATTCTCAGAGGAACCTAAACGCTCATCCGGGTGACATTTGACATTGAAGTCTCCGAGAGAAACCCAAAGAATATGTTTATCTACCATGGATATAGTAGACAAGTCATTCCAGAGTTGAACTCTCTCCGAAGCTTCATTAAAAGCATAAATAGCAGTAAAACGAAACGAGGCAGCAATATTATGACATTTAGCTAAACAACGGATAAATTGCGGGGATTGGGAAACTTTAGTAATAGTTATTACACTAGGGTTCCAAACAATCCAAATTCTACCTAGCGGGTGATCAGAGTGGTTAGTAAGGGCATGCCAAAAGGGAACCATCTTCCTAGTTATAGATTCTACTTTGAACAATTGGACTTTAGTTTCCACGAGGATTAACAATGATATATAATTACTAATAATAAAATCAGTGAAGTCTTTTTGTCTAACAGGGTCATTTAGGCCCCGAATGTTCCAAGATACTATTCTCATGAAATAGAAGACTTACAGAGCTCTAATCGATGGTCATATCGGAGAACAAATCCATAATACCCTTGTCCTTAGCAAACGAGGGACAATGCCTTTTAGGAGGAGAATCTACCTCCTCACCCGTTTCCACCTCCTCGACTTCTTCAAGAGAGGCAAGCCACTGACCATTCAATTGCTCCAGCTCCATCTCTGAAGGATCAGATTCATCCGATGAAACCATCAAATGACTTTTTTTACAAAGGCGGGTAGGATGGCCAAAGATGTTACAATTAGAATATTGAGGTGGAAGCCCTTGGTATTCAAAATTCACCAAGATATATTTGCCACTAATCTTGAAAGTAAGCTCAGAACGGAGAGCCTTTCCCACCGAGATTATAATACAGATACGAGCAAATCGAAGTTTTTCCATTCGTTCGGTTTGGCGATCCACATATAGGGGAGTACCAATAACCGAACCAATTTTACTAAATCCCTATGGAGTCCATAATTCAAATGGTAGATTGAAAACCTTGACCCCAATGGGGACTTCCTTGCGAAGGTCCATGTTAAGGATGGAGAGGGGTGCCCAATTCTTTAGAATAATTAGGTTACCTCCAAAATGCCAAGGTGTCTTTTCCAATACTTTCTTAGCCATCTCTTCATAGCCAAATTTGAAGAGAAACTATCATTCAAGGAGAGACTTGAAATCCATGAGACCAAATTTTCTCCACATAGATTCAACATTTTCTTTCAAAAGGGTAAAATTTTGAGGTTGAGTTAGGAAATACCCCGATAAGCAAGCCTTTCATAAATCCGGCGATCCCATAGCCGATTCATTCAAAATAAAATCCTCTTTGTCATGTTCCATAGGTTAAGACCAATAACCAAGGGAGAACGATTATCAAGGTGCCCCGCTACTATACTAGCATAAGAAGTAGAAGGCAAATTATTCGGACAAACCTTAGAATTTGCATTACCCAACGAGGATTGAGCCAACGGGGTGGGATTGTTGGCATGGGCCAATTTATTAAGAATTTTTCTCCCCTTTCGGCCTTTCCCAGCATTGTCGAAGTTCCTTATAAAGGAAAAGGGCTTGTAATTGGAACTCAGCCCAAGTAAACCTTTGGCATTGCTTTTTACCGGCCCAGCAAAAGAAAGGATTTGAGTTGGCCCACTTGAAGAATAAATTGGACCTACTGGCCCAGCAGGAGGACCCAAAACCGATTTAAGGACAGCCTTTGATGAGTCCGGAAATATTCGCCACTCACTATAGAAACCGGACAGGGGCAATCCAGACAATAACCACCCACTAAACCATCCGAACATGACAAAAGTATTAAAACACTAAACACTTCTTGACTAAGCTAGTTACTAATCTTCTTAACAAACTAATGGGTTTTTTAACTCGACCCGATTTCATAAGTTTGACCCGAAAGCCCACGTGGCCCATTATTAAGGGTATAAATACCCAACAACTTTCATTAATGAGGGTAATGAATATTTAAAACAACCACGCAGCTTAAATCTTTCACTACAAAAGACTTAAACATTTAATACCCTTGAAACACCACAAAACATCTAACAAAATTACCCTCAAACAAAGATAATCCTCACCACCTTTAACTCGAACACCAGCTAAACCGTTTATCACCTCAGACTTTTGACTTGGACCTACTGGCCCAACAAGAAAACCCGAGCCCGTATTAATGCCAGCCTTAGTTCGAATACCTAGAGACAATTGCCCACCCTTTAACGATTCAGACGTAGAATCCTTCGACGAAGAATTCTATAGTATTACCTTACCTTTCTCTTTCCCAGTAGATTGAAATCCTGTAGGGTTCGAAGACGAGGCAGGCTGAACAGACGATGATCGATCGATTTGCTCTCCCTGTTCGTGGTCAGAAGAATCACCCAGATGATTTAGACCTAAATCGGAGCCATAGAGACCCGATGACGTTGAAGCATATCCGGTATGGAAGAGCGAAGCTGTCGACCCAGAAAGAAGACCCTTGTGTGGAGTTCCGGCGGCGAGGTCTTCAGTGAAGCTGTTACCGATCGATGACGAGATCCTTTGGTTGGAGCCCCCCTATCCGGTGAACCGACTGCCATAATCAGTAGACGATTTCGGATGAGAGCTCAAATGAGAAGAGAGATTCGACCTTTGCTGCCCTAACTCTGGGCGAATCGGGAAGACCACCAAAGTTGACGAAATGCCTATGGTCCTTGGATGAGAGGGAGGGATTCCCGATTCCGGGAAAGGCGTCAGCATAGAGAAACGGACCTTCACCAAGCTGACAAGTCCTCCACAAAGCTTAGATGAGTCGTCCTTAAGGTTTTTAATCAAGGAGGCAACCAGGTTCTCATAGAAGCCTATCAAAACAGCCATGATTCCTTCACTGCCAGATGGGTCACCCAGAGGAGAAGGAATGAGAGCTTTGGAAGCAGAGAAGAATTTGATACGGGGCATCGCAGGGAGAGGATTGTCTGCCGACGGAAGGTACCCATTTACCTCCAGTGACGGTACGTTTTGGAAGAGAATCTGGCCATTGCCAGACTCCATGTGCTGCCTGGCCAATGCCAGAGTCTGCTTGACGAAATCTTCATGATAATTTTGCAGGTGGTAAGGGACCATAGAGGATGAGACCGGGTGATTCGAGGAAGATACAGACATTGACATAATAGCAGGTAGATTACCTTCGAGGATAGGCAGGTTGGATGCAGGAGGGAACGGCACCTAGGAGGATGAGAAAGCACCAGTTCTGATGGGGAGAAAGAGCCGGTCTTCCCCAGAGGCTTCACATGGCGAAGAGAGCTAGAGGACACCATAAGGTACTGCTTGAGGTAAGAAAAAACAGTAGAGGTAGATTGAAAGAGGTTTGCGGATTTGATTTTCAGAACAACTGTTGATAGCGTAGTATTAAGAGAATGGGGAAGGGTCTGTTTAAAAGGGATAAGAACCCTGGTCAATAAGACACTATAGGTACATGAGACAATCTTATTCATTGTGGTAGTGACTAGGGGACTAGGCATGGAGAATTGCAGCAACCCTAATGTCGACATAGAGGAGATGGGAAATAAATGGTGATTAGGGAAGGGGTCACAGTGTGTCTAGAAGGAGGCCTGAAAAGCTTAAGTTGGAAAAGGATAGAAAAAGAGACAGGGTACAAAACTAGAGAGAAAGAGGGTTTACAGGTTACCTAAAGCAGAAGAGAGATATGAAGAGAGAGATTATCGTTCTGTTACTAAGGAGGAAAGCAGGGATTGTGTTTGAAGTAAAAAAATTGACCGTTGAGGTAACTGAGATTGGTTAGGGTAACTAAGTTACCTTTAGAAACCAGAAACATATTAACTAAGATGTAAATAGAGCTTTTACCGCAGTAAAAGGAAGGTTGACATCGGAAGGATTAGGATGCAATTCTCAGACATAGGTGGATTGGGGCTTGAACGGATCAATAAACGGGGAGATGCTGATTTATAGCAATTGGACCAAAGGTTTCCAAACCTTGGTCATAAGACCCTTGTTCAGCATTTGAACATGTTACTTTGGCATAAAGATGATTCTCCATTAGCACATTCAGAGAGAAAGAGATATTAAGTAGAAATGCCTTGCTTAGGAATCTTTTAGAATGGGAGAATGACTGTGAAGGGGGACATAAAAGAATGGTGAGAGGATGATCCCATAATGGGTTCAGAAGAAGAGATTTCCAAGAGTTTCTTTCCGACAAGCCATCACCGGAAGGGAGAAAACAGAGGAATCTTTCAATCATAGCATTTGAAGACCTTCAATCCAAAAGGTAGATTCAAGCGAAAACCAGAAGAAGTTACCGTTGAAATTTTTCGACGAAGAGGAGAGACAGTTTAGCTTTACAATAATATAATTAAATATTAAATTTAATTTAGTATTTTAAAAATAATTTTTATAGTTCTAATCAGAATCAAAATTATTTACCTATAACCGATTTGTGTTGTTCGAAGAACTGCTAATAACCGTCTAATTTTGAAATGAAATTACTTACTATCATTTGAATTTTTTTGCTATTTATCGTATCCTAGATTTGATATTATAACATTTATCTGTTTGTTTTCTTTTTTTTTAATTCGATCAATTTGTTAACCAATTTGATATTAGTTTTTTTTTCTTTTATCGATCATGATTTTTTTGCAATTGTGGATCGTTCGTTTTTTTTCCAGCAATTATCAATCGTTTATCAATTTGCAGGTGATTTTCTTTTTCCTGTTGTTGTTATTTTTTATTGCTTCGAGTTATTTTGTTGTTGTTTTGTGATTATATTATTGTTCTAATTATGTTGATTATTTGATTTTATACTTTGACATAAATATTTTAACAACTATCCGAAGAGATCGCTTTCTACTAAACATATGTTTTTGGTTTTTCTGCTTTTGTTGTGTAATTGTGAACGGTTGCGTAATTATGAACATTATGGTTGCATAATTAGACATTTCATTGGGTTGTGAAATTATGTATATTTTTCTTGTGTAATTAGTAGTGCATTTGAATGTCAAACTAAGTTTACATGGATTACGTAATAACTAGTTCTTCTTATGTGCTTTAGGGTGTGAAATTATGTTAAATTTGGGTGTAAAAATAGTCTGAACTGGTTTTTTTTTGTAGGTTTGCAATGTATTCGTTGGTTGTTTTTTGAACAAAATAATCAGTTTTCCATTTGTCTACTTAGTTCTTTTGAAAGTTATGAAAGTATGGTTGATTTCGTAATAAACAAGCGTGGTTGGTTGGTTAAGGGTCATTTTAGCTTCACTTATCCATGTGGTGAATATAAGAAATATTTTGTGTGTTGTGAATCTTATTTTGTATCATTGATTGCATTGGATTGTTGTAGTAAATGTGAAGATATTGTTGAAACTAGAGATTTAGGTATTCATGTTGCGGATTTTGATAATGTTAATAAAGTATCATTACATAATATTGGTTTGGTAGTTGAAGATAATATACCAATTGAAGGATTTAGTCCAGCTGTTTTTTTAACATAAAAAAAGAGCTTACTATAATAAGTTAGGTTGATTGTATTAAGATGTATGACAAGTATTTGAAGATGATGTTACATCAATGCTTCTTCCTTTATCTGGATTTTTAATTGAACGTATATTTACTTATAAATTCATTCATAATGAGAGAGAAAAATTAAGTTTTCATTGTCTAATGAAAGAGGGCAAATGATGTCCATGAAGACTTTATGCTCCAATTGATCAATCAAATGCATATATGGTTATTAAAATTTATGTTGGTGATCATAAGTGTTATCCAGAGTTATCAACAAAAAATAAAAAACATTTGAAGTCTGATTTGATATCAAACGAGAAAAGTGATAGTATTATAACAAGAAACGATATCACTCCCGAAAAAGTTCAAACTCTTGTTAAATTTTATTATCGTTTAGATATTTGTTATCATAAGTCACAAGGGATGTTGGAGAAATCTATAGATGAAGTTTTCATAAGTAGTTTTATTTATTTCGGGTTGTTAAAAAATTATTTTAAGACCTCACTAGTGTAATTGGTTTCGAAATTACGTTATAATGGGTTGCATAATTACATTTTAAATAGTTACAAAGTAACAAATTTGGTTGCGTAAATAAACATCTATTTTGAAAATATAATTGTACTTATGGGTGCAAAATTATGGTATAAGTGGTTGCGTGATTACGTTATAAATTTTTGAAGTTGAGAAATAAAAATATATAACTAAATTATAAAAGAAAATTAAAAATTCAGACAAAAGAGAGTTTAGTTTAGTTACATACAAACTTTACAAAAAAAAAACATAGTAAAGAAATAAACCAAAAGTGTTATGCTCTTCTGTGCATGATATTCTTTTGTTTAATACAAATGGTTGTGGAAATAGATTGATTTTTCTTTTTCAGTTTTCAACATGATCTTCAAGAATAATATTCGATTCTTACACTACTTTAAAAATGTTTTTTATTTCTAATTCTTTAATTCGTTTAATGACATATTCGTCTACATCCATATCTTCTATCTGCAAAATAAATAATAAATAAAGTTTTGTCAAATTATGGTTGTATAATTACGTGCAATCATGTTGTGAAATTATATAATTAAGTGATTCTTTTGTTATATGATAATATAATAATAATTAGATATTTAATACTTAATAATAAGTTGTTGTTGTTATTATATACTATTAAACATCACAAAGAAGCAATAAACATACAAGTATATGGAAAACTAAATTTTAAACCTGAAATTTAAGTAATTATTGGCACAAGAACTTATGAAATATCTCCAAGGAAAAAAGTATAAGCTTTTTATTAAAAGGTTTAGTAAGACCAATTTATTTTTCAGACTTCGGCACTTGTATCGAATGTATTATTCAGAATTGAAAGAAGTCTTAGAATTGATCCATACAAATATTCGTGGATTGTTCCCTAAGGTATCATGTTACAAGAAGCGGTACTTCATATCATTCATAAATGAAGTCTCTCATTATAGGTACCTTTACCTTTTACATGAGAAATCATAAGTCATAGGAAAGTTCATAACTTTTAGGACTGGAGTTGGAAAGCAACTAGGTAAGAGCATTAAGTACAATAAATTTGACTAAAATAGTGAATCTTTTGGTAGATATGTGGGGTTCTTCTAACATAAAAATGTGTATTTGAGAAACAAAATTGTATGCTAAAAGATATGGTAAGAAGTATAATTCAGCATTTCTACCATTATCATTGTGGGTGAAGTCATTAGATGTGAATCATACATTCTCAATAAAGTTCCAACAAAGGTAACCACAAAGACCACAAATGAGTTTTAGACTGGGTATAAGCCTAGCTTAAAACATTTTCATATTTGGGGATACTCATTAGAAGCAAGGGCAAATCAATCAAATTTAAAGAAATTGGACAACATAGGCTTAGTTTTTATTTCATAGGATATTTTACTCATTCAAAAGGCTTTTAGTTTTATGATTCTCCTAAATGCATATGATTTGGAAATATTAAAGTTCTTTGAGGATGTTGAGTTCATGAGGAAAAATTTATGAACAAATTTTCATTTTAAGGAAGAATCTACAGATATTTATAAAGGTTCAAATAAAGATAAGTATGTTATAAAGGCAATATATTGATCTAAAAGAAGGTTGTTGGTGAATTGAGGGTCAAACACAAGTATGTCATAAAGCCAACAAATCGGCCCAAACAAAGGTTGTTGGTGGATTGATACTCACGTATCAATTGATTTGGTGTTAATGTCTAGTCATTAAAGTCATGTTAGAGCATTAAGTCAGTCTAAATGAATATTATCTTCCACATAAGAAATAAAGTGATATTGTTCAAAGAAGCTCAAAATCTACCCATTCACAAAAGTGAAAAGTTAAGAAATAGTACCCTTAAAAATATCCATTAGAGATAAAAATAATTTATGTATTTGGATCATATTGTGTATCTTCAATTAAATAAAGATTCATGTTCGTCTCTATAAAGCCAAGAATAGTTCTAAATCTCACTTGTGGATCAACGCCATAAAAGAAAAGTATAAGTAAATGCAAGATACCAAAATTTGAACACTTCATCCATTATCTTAAGAGATAAAGCTGATTGGTTGTAATTGAGGTTACAAAAACCAAATGGGATTTAAAGGTAGTAGGAAGAGACATAAAGTACGACTTGTGATAATAAGAAATATTTAGTGTAAAATAATGAATTTCAAGTTATCTTCTCTCACGTTTCATAAAGGAATCAATTATAAAATTCATGGCACTAATATCAACTTTAGCGTAAAGCTTCATCAAATGTGTTAATACTGTTTTTATTAAAAGTGATATTAAAAAAACTTTTGATATGGTGCAACTAAGAAATTTGTAATCCGCGATTCAAGTTAATGGTATGGAAATATAAGAAATCTATTTGTAGGCTCAAACATGCTTCTCGACTGTGGTATTATACGTTATTTGATGTAATAGTATCCTTTGGTTTCGATATGAGCTCGGATGAGAATTGTGGGTATAAAATGTTTAATGAGAGTAAGTTTGTAATTTTAATATGTCACTGAAAATCTCTATTAGAAAAGAAAAATTAAAGATAATTCAACGTCCAAGAAAAACTTTAAACTTGAGGAAATGAAATAGGTTCAGTATGCTTTGGATGTCCTAAGTTTGATGTATGCTCACATTTGTACAAGGTCGGGAATTGGCTATGTTGTCGGATTGTTGAATGATGTGTAACCAGTCTAGAGATGGACCATTATGAATATGTCAATATGACTATCATATATAAACAACAAACAAAAAATATATATTGACACATAAGAAGTGAGAATAATATACAGATTGTGGAGTATTCAAATTCGTATTTAAGTAGACTGTATCGACTTATTCGGTAGCATTTTAAGAAGTATATTCCTATTAGTTAGAGGTAAAATATTATGGAAACGTTAAAAGCAAAACTACTGGTATAATCTATATTGCTGTGGATTTGGTTGAATTCTTTAAAGCATCCAACCAGTCACTATGGTTATATAATTAACTTATTGTAAAACGGACATAAAGTTCCTTAAGGGTATGTTGTGACAATATCTCTATAATTAAGTAGCATGGTAATGTAGCTCAGAAAGTCCAAACAAAAATATTTTTAATTTTTTTTATTCAAATATCTTATATTATTCAAATCAAATCTAATTTTATTAATATTTTATTTTATTTTATTTTAAAACATTTATTTTATTTCATTGTATAATAATTGAGGGTTTTGAGCAACTCTTATATTAACTCTCATTTACCTTAAGCTTTAAATAAGTTTTTAGAATAATATATTTTTTATCTCTGAAAATTTTAGTCTTTGTTACCCTTAAATTAGGATTTCATCATGTTACCCTTGAATTAAGGTTTCATCTATCGTTGCTTCCTCTTCTATTTTTTCCACGTCATCAGTTTGGTATCAGAGCCTCAGTTCCTGCTACGGGGCAAACATGTTTCTGAATCTTGATTTCATCTGATTCAAGGTCTAAATGAGAGAACAACATTTATGGTCATAAAGATCTCGAAGATCGTTTGGTATGCGGGGACACACCAAACGTTTCAATGACAATCGTATTGAGTGGTTACTGGAAGTGTTTAAATTGACTACTAATAGTCTGATCAAAGAGAAAATTGGTTATCGAGATGTTGTCTCATGTTATGAAGAGGTTTTCGAAACCAATTTTTTTCATCCACTAGACATGGGGTGTTATTTTCAGGCTATGAAAATGCTTTCGATACCAACTTTTGTTTTGCATCAACTGGATGGCTTCAATGTGAATTTGAATAAGGAACACTCAAGAATAATTTATCTTATTACGATAAGGTCAATATTTATAATTCCCAATATAACAATTGAAAGAAATAAATACTAAAAAAATTGGTTTTTGATGGTGATGGTCCTGTGAATTCGCGGACGAATTCTTGTCAACCAGGAGAGGATAATGTAGCCCAGAAAGTCCAAACAAAAACCTTTTTAATTTTATATTATTTTATTCAAATATTATATATTATTTAAATCAAATCTAATTATATTAAGATTTGATTTTATGTTATTTAAAAACATTTATTTTATTTCTTTGTATTCTAATTTATGGTTTTGAGCAGCTCTTCTATAAACCCTCATATACCTTAAGCTTTAAATAAGTTTTTGGAATAATATATTTGTTATCTCTGAAAATTTCAGTCTTTGTTACCCTTAGATTAGAGTTTCATCATGTTACCTTTCAATTAGGGTTTCATCTATCGTTGTTTCTTTTTCTATTTTCGCCGCCTCATCACATGGACTTAGATAAGTCCAACCACATAGATATTAAATTATTTTATGTTAAAAGAGAGTTTAGAAATGTCAAATAAGTATAGAGTATATTAGCAAAAACTTCATGGTAACATATCATCTTACGACAGTGGTGATACTTTTTAGTTTTTTTTAAAAACACACCATTATGATGACTTTTGTTTGTTTAGTGGATTAGTCATTTTAATGGGAAATTTTCAATAAAAACTTATTTTGTATATATATATACACACACTTTGGTTTATTGCAATATATGGATCAGTTAAGTTTGTTGACTTCTCTAACTCATTAAGTAGATCTTCATTTAAATAGGACTCGTCAAGAATAGATACGTGAGACTATATTTCATACTATTCTTATGCTATATACAATAAACGATTCATTTAGTTGATTGATGACGACAATAAGATTGATATATCAGCCATTTATTAACATCGTGATGAGGATTTATATAGTCCTTTAATATTTTATCATCATGTAATAGATTGTTCACTTCACTTATTAACAGTATAGTATGAATATGAATGAAGTAAATGTATCATTAGGTAACAGATGATGATTCAAATGAGAGATTTTTGAAATTTATGGATCAATATACGAATGATGTATTTAGACATTATCATAAGACGACCCAGATAATAAGTCATCATGTTTATTTATATAATTGGGAATTAGACTAATAGGTGAAAACCCATTATGTAGGTATAAGTGTATATATCATATTAAATTTGATCTCTATGAATGATTAAGCCTAAATATTAACACTTAAGACTAAACTAATAATTATAAACTAAATTGATTAAATTATTTTAGTAGGTTATGATCTATGACCACAAGGAAAACTGAAAGGGTATAATGTAATTAAGTTAAAGTTAAACCTAAATTATATTATATATGAGGAGACGTACGATAGTATTCCTTCGACTATTGTATTATTTTTTAATCCGTTTTAAGTGGTTAGATTCCCCCATAAAATCCTAGTTTTCTTTTCTCTTCTCATTCACCATGTTTCTATAGAAGATCGATCAAGAACATAAGAAAAATATTATAGAACTATCAAGAAACCAAGAACGAGAATGAACAAACATAATCAGATAAAAGACTTGTGCGCTACAAAAGGAATGTATCCACAAAAACAAGTTTCTTACTACAATTATTAACTATTAGAATAAATAGCCTATCAAGTATGTATATATAACTAATTATAGTAGTAAATTGAGACAAAAGGAACAATTCAGGTACAACAAACGATGTATTAAACGATTCAATATATTTCCATCAGATAATACCAACAACCAAATTCATGAATCACGATATTTCATATCTTGGTCGATTTGATAATACAAATTTTTAGTGTGACGAGAACAAATGTAATCCCATAGGTTAACCCAAAGGGTTCCATGGTCTTGGGCCGTAATGGCTTAAAGACCAGTCCATAGAGGGATACGATGAAGAGCGTTGTTAAATGCATATATTGCAGTAGAACAAAAGGAAATAAGGAAATTAAGACTTCTAAATTTACGGTGAATAAATTGTAAGAAAGTGTCTAACATATAGAAATTTATGACATTAGGTTCCCAGATAATCCAAATCTTATTTATAGAGTGCTAGACATGGTTTGTTATCTAATGCCGAAAAGAGACATATATATGATTATGGGGGAAAGTTTAGGTAAGCCAACCCTAGTCTTAATATGGATCATTATTGATATATTATTACTCATAATAAACTCAGTGACATCATTCTGCCTAGCAGGGTCTTTTGACCCACATATTTTCCATGAAACAATAAACATTATGATACTTAAACTTGTGGATCAATCAATGATCATGTTAGAGGATAAAACCAATATATTATTTACAGCCTTATTGGTGAGGAGATTTCGGTCTGGTGGGGAATCAATCTCTTCACCATTTTCCTCTTTGTTGATATCCATTGTTGGGTCATGAGGGTGCGTCTCTCAGATACGATACCATAATGAGTTAGATCTGACACCACTGAAGCATGTAAAGATGACTCAAGACTCGAGATATGGTGAAGCATGGCCAAAGAATAACCTCCCTCTAAATACCCTTTACATTAGCTAGTGTTGTGGCCAAATACGATACAATTTGCACATTCATGATGAAAACCTTGATACTCAGTCCTGACAGAGGTAATCCTCTCATAGAAACGTACTTGATATCCAAGAAAATTATAGAACCCGTGTTTATGACAATATAAATATGAGAAAACATGACTCTTTATTTTCTCTTTGTTTGTTTATCCACATAAAAACGAGTACAAAAAACTGAACCAATGTTTCTAAAACCCAAAGAAGGTTACAAATTTAGAGGCAGCTTGAATAATTTTACCCACACAAGCTCCTATTTTTTAAGATCATGAGAAACCCCCCAAAGTTCCATAGGGATTTATACAAGAATTCCTTTTCCAATTCCTCAGAGTGAAACTTAAATAAGAAATAACCTTCAAGGATATTTTCGAACTCATTACCTAAAATCTCCCTAACATAGCCTCAATATTGGCCTTCAATACCCAAGGTTAGGGCTTTGACCTATGAAGCAGACTGAGAGACAAGTTTGTCATGACTCAAAGGAGCCCATAAGGGTATAATCGTTAACCACCCAATATGTTAACCATAAATTCATTAGGATATACACCTATTACCAATGGGGAGCGATTGTCTTTATAACCTAAAACAACATTCTCCCAAGATAAAGTGTTTTAAGAAATAAGTTTTACCAAAGAGATGGTTCTAGTTCTAATTGCATGCAATAAGGATGGCCTATGAATAGAGGTAGATTTTACCAATTTGGTGGATGTAGAGGAAATGGGGAAAAGGTCAAATGAGGAGGTTTGAAAAATTCAGATTTTTTTTTAGTTTTTAAGGTAAATATTATCTTTTCATTTCTTACATCTAGGTCTTATGCCACTACTTTTGCATTGAGGAAATGGGGAAAAGGTCAAATGGCGATACTCTGAAATTGAATGGGGGTTGCCTGAAAAACAAAATCAATAGAAAAGAAGATATGCTCACCTGGAAAAAATACACGTATAACGATGGTATGAGATAAGCTTAGAAATCTTGTTTCCAGAAGAAAACATTTCTATATTTCCAGAAGAAAACATGTTATGACTACCTTCCATTGTAGCAGTCAAAATGTTACATAAAGCTTTAGGCATCTCAGATCAGGAATCCATGAAGATTTATTTCACGTCTTGGAGATGCTCTAAAATCGAACGTGGGGTTTCCTGAAGAAAAAAAACCAACATAAGAGAAGATAGGCTCACCTAAAAATATATATGTACGGTGATGGTATGAGATAATCTTAAGATGTTTTTTTGATGCTTGACAAAAAGGATAAAAAGACTTATCTACCAATGTAAGAATCACTATTGCATCTCACGGCTAGTAATGGTACTATTGATTATACTCCAGCTCCAAGTGGATGCTTAAAGATGGATAAAAAGAACATTATCATGCTTAAAGGTGGATCTGTGTGTATTAATTTTGAATGGTGTGCTTCGTATCATATTTGACCTTTTTTTATCAACAACTGTATTTAAAAAAATATTGGTTAAATATAGTCATCTTGCTTGATGCTCAATATTTTATTGCCGTTGATTATACTCCAGCTCCAAGTGGATGCTTAAAGATGGATAAAAAGAACATTATCATGCTTAAAGGTGGATCTGTGTGTATTAATTTTGAATGGTGTGCTTCGTATCATATTTGACCTTTTTTTATCAACAACCGTATTTAAAAAAATATTGGTTAAATATAGTCATCTTGCTTGATGCTCAATATTTTATTGCGGTTGATCTCAGAGGAAAGACCAAATTCAATTTACACAGTATGAAAATAAGTTGAAATATAATGAATCCTGGTTCAGTAGTGATGTAATTACTTAAGCATATGTACACGAGTCTTTGTGGCATCAGAAAGCTCAAGAGATTAGTAAGTTGTGTACTACGTTATATATTTTTATTTTTATTGTATCCACAACACGGAAAACATTTTCACACACACACACATACACACACATGTATGTATATATATATACAAAAGTGGTACGATAAAAAAGTATAAGGTGTATGGGACAAATAATAATATAATAGATTATACAATAAGAGGTAAATGATATGAACAAGACAATAGAAGGCGCATGTGTGGTGCAGAACAAAAATAGACCACACAAATAAAAAAAAAGATAGAATATATGTAGATAAATTTAGAAGACACAGTTGAACATACAATACACAGAAATATACCATCCTTCATCTTAACAGATTACTATTATTTTAGA
This sequence comes from Limnanthes douglasii subsp. nivea, assembly GCA_036936605.1. Lineage (NCBI taxonomy): Eukaryota > Viridiplantae > Streptophyta > Magnoliopsida > Brassicales > Limnanthaceae > Limnanthes > Limnanthes douglasii. Next base: position 106,671,447 of record JAUPFV010000002.1, on the reverse strand, counting down.
AATTTCATGTCAGTGTGTAGTATATAAATATTAATGTCCTTTGCTATGAAATAACATTAAGAATATATAATGGAAGATGCATCAGAAACATGAAGAGATAGTCAAAGCAGAAGATATGGCTAGCCTTGGAACCAATCTCTCTCAATTTTTGTCGACGTCATCTTTCATTTTAAGAAGTGACATTATTTTGTTAAATTTTATTATTTCAATATGCATTTTGTTTTTTTAATTTTGTAAATTAAAGCTCATAGAAGGCGAGAGAATTTTATGTTTTATAATATTTTTTACTTATTATTCTTTAAAAAGTAAAACCCCTAGATTGGTCATGGAATTTTATTTTTATTATAGTTAAATTGTGACTTCTTATTTAATATGTTTGTTATTCATATTCTCCTATTTTTATTTAACATAACAGCACAAGCCAAAATCTTGAATTCCTTTTTACCAATAGATAATTAGTGTATGGTTGGATGGTTACCCTTCGACCTCTTTAGCCAATTATGGATCTTAGCTTAATTCGCGCTTAACATTATAAGAATATCATTTGAGCTTCATATAGTTTGACCAACCTAAGTTGGAACCTTTTGATATTTTCGCTTGATTGGACCATGTCTTAGTTAGAAGCTTAAAATATATTTGACCAACATAAGTTGGAACATTTCCATACTTTGGCTGGATTAGAAAAAAGACTTACATGTGATCTCCGAATATTTATGACAAGTATAAGTTGGAATCAATCAAAATATTTTGGTTGGATTGGACCATGCTTTTAATTAAGATCTTCAAACCTACATGAGTTAAAACTTTTTCACACTTCGACTGGTTTAGTCCAAGTCTTACTTAGGAGCTTCAAAAAACTCATACGGACATAAGTTAGAACCTTTTCAGCACTTTTGTTGGTTTAGTCCAAGCCTTACTGAAGAGCTTCAGACAACTCGGACCAAAATAAGTTGGAACCTTTATAACATTTTGTCTCGTTCAATCCAAGTCTTACTTAAGAGCTACATATAGCTTAGACCAACATAAGTTGGAACATTTTTAACACTTTGACTAGTTTGAACCAAACCTTTAATGAGGCTCTTCGTGCCTAATTAAAAAATTCATGAGCCACTAGGGTAGGAAATACTATACTACCAGTCATTGCATCCAGGTTATAAGAAAAAGGTAAAGTAAAATGAGATACATGAACTACACGCTTAAAATAAATAGAGTTTCAAATGTTTAATATTATAAGGGTGTGAAATGAGATTATTTTTATTATCCACTAGCTTAGGTTCAATCTTTGACCTTTTTTTAAAAGACTATGTACGACTCCTCCCAGTTTGGACCAAGCTTGTTGGCTTTGGGATATTTAGTATGTTGAAACACCTACTTGAAGACTTTGTCCCTATACCTTGAACTTACAGGAGAAAAACCCAAAAGTGTATCAACTTTGCATTAGGGTTTTCTAGTATTGGGCCCTTACGTGATCTTTGGTTCATTTTTCTTTTATTAATTTTTTTTTGTATTCTTTAAACTTTATATTTTGATGAAAAATTAAGTTCAATCTTCTAATGTTTAAGATGATACAAATTTATATGTTAATGAATATACTTAAATAGATTTTTAATTAATCACATAATTGATTTTATTGGTCTTTAAAAATATTTTTAATAAAAAAGCATTTGATGAGAAATATTTTTGAAAGAAAATGAAACACGATTAAATATTAACCGTATTCTTCAATTGATTTTATCGGTCATTTCCTAATTTCAATGTTCTAAACTCATAGTGATGCATAAAGTTTAGGGTATTGCACCCAACACTAGATTTTAATGCCATCAAATACCCCAACTATCAATAATGAATACATGGTACCCAAATATTGAAATTAGATCCTATATAATACCCATGATCTCCAATAAAACCTTAAATACTCATGCTTCATCACCGACCATGCTTTTCGTTCTCTCCTCTATATTTTTCTCTTTTTGTTTTTTTTAAAGTATGTACCTTTCAAACCATAGCTCAGAAAAAATATCTAAAAGTATCATCGATTTTTATTATAGTGAAAATTACATCTCTATTTTTGACATACTAGTAATGAACATAACCTCTATCTTCCTAGAAGAAGAGTATAAGGTCTCGAATCTTTAAGAGATTATAGGGGTTTCAGGAGCTAACTTACCTGATTTGGGTTGGCCAACTCTAGCTACATTTTAAAATGATATTGAAATCATTGATAATTCTATCAAACATTGAGCTGTGAATATTATTTTTTGTAATGGGATAATAAAGAGGCGGAAATAAGCCACACATGGTGTTAAAATGATATAAATTCCTCATCACTGATTGTTATCTTGTACATTTTCATCACTAGAGATCTAAGACAAAGAATTTGTATGCATGTCAAGGAAGGAGATGAGCAAGGGTTTATGTTCCAAAGTTTTTTTTCTACTTTTTTCTAATAACACTAAATAGAAGAGTTTTTTTCCACTTATAATATACCGCAAGTATTTAAGGATGACCGCCTGATTCCAAACCTTTAGGTCAATGATCTAAAACGACATCTAGGGTGGGAAAAGTAATTTTATATTAGGAAAATTTACACCTAATGAATTTCATTTTATGATATGACCAATGGAATTGACTGACCGTTTGCCCAAAGATGGTTGGCCAGCAAAGAGGACCGATGTTGGAGGACCAAAGTTTAAGTGTATAGAAATATTTTTCAAAATATATTGTATTTAGTAATAATTATGAATATATTTTGTTATCTATTAATAATTAATATATAGTTTTGTAACTAGTAATGGTAACTTTAGGTTAATGTTTTATAAATAACATATTATTTTATATCATATTAATTTATGGATACCCATAGGGTATAATCCGTTGGATCTAGTTCGGGTTGGGTACCAACGAGAAAATTTAAAATCCACAATTGGATCCAAACCCGACGTGTACTAAATTTATAAACACACAACCTGCCTCTTAGAAATTTTTTAAACCTATAACTCATCCCATCATGTCGGGTTGGCTTCGGTACCCATGGGTTCAGTAAATTGACATCCCTAATTATAGTTATCCTAAACAATGTTATTCATTGTATATTAAACATATTCCAGTTATAATAAAACATGCAATTCTAGGTATATTAAATGTGCGATTGCTTGTATATTAAACCATGCAATTCTACGTATATCAAACATGCGATGACAGTTGTACTAAACGTGTGATTTCTTGTATATTAAACATGTGATTTCTTGGGTATTATACCCTAAGATCCAAGTATAATAAACCATCATATCCAAGTATAAATAACATGAAATCCAAAATTAATTTTATAACCGTACAATATATGACTTTAGATACAGTATATGACAATATTGATTGCTTCACGTATTTTTGTAAGTGTTTAACTTTAAGGTATTATCGTGAGTGATAAATTGGTCTAAGATATTTTCTGAGTAGATTGACGAATTTATAGAGAGAGAAAGTGGTTATTGTAGTTTTTAAAGAGATAAAATAGTCAAGTCTCAAATCATGAAGTCTTATTCCATTTTCAAGAACAATACACATATTTATACATGGTTTGTTACAAGAAACACATCAATGTTTGTTACATGGATATCTCACCTCATTTTAATACTTTATATAAACATATTACTTACATATTACACATTTATTCCTTTACACTTATATGTTTCACCAAATTCCTGAATACATTATTTATCTATTATTTTATCCAGTATAAAATAATTACTTTTACTCTTCATTTATTTATATCATTATGAGCAGTCCCATAACCCTTGCAAAACAACTATGGGACATGACTAGATTTGTCTATTATGAGTTAGTTTCCTCATCGAAAGCCCTCAAACAACTACATGGGCAAAGATCTCCAAGGAATCATTAATAATGCTTTTTTGAGAAGCTTATATTTTGAAAAATATTACTACACATTTAAAATTGGAAATAAAGGACCAAGAGGTTGGCCAACAAAGAGGACCGATGTTATTCTCGGAGGATTTTTGCTCACTAAATTAATAAAAGAAATCATATATTTTGCATATAAGATATGAATCTATAAATATGGTTTGATATTCGTATATTCTTTACTTTTTTGAACACATAAAATAAAACGCATTAATCATGCAAATGAAGTGCTAATTTTCCTTCATCTACATCTATTAAAGCTCTACATGTAACTTATAAAGGTCTAAAAAACACTAATCGGTCTTCTTCTATATCAAGACCAATATCAAGACTAATAAAATCTGCAAAGAAAATTATATGATATACACGAACTATGACATCTTCTAAAATTCCTCTAAGATATTTAATAGACTTATCTACCAATTGAAGTGAAATAATTATAGGTTTAATATTTATAACAAAAGTTTTTTATATCTTGAAAATAACATCAAATTAACAGTAGCTCATAAATTATATAAAATATTTGTAAATTTAAAAGTACCAATAATGTAAGGAATAGTAAAATTTCCTAGATCTTTCATTATTGGTTGTAATCTGTTACGGAGCAAGACACTCGATTCCTTCGTGAGTATCATCGTCTTATATTCTTTGAATTTTATCTTCTTAAATAATATATTTTTAAAAAACTTACCATAACTCGACATATGCCCTAACATGTTTCTTGTGTTCTTAAAGCCCAATTGTATGAATTTGGCCAAATTGAACTTTGAGGTTCTTCATACACGCTCCTTGGTTTTGCACAATAATTTTGAGGTTTTTCTCGCGTGATTATTCTTTTTCTAATTGATTGTTGGCTTCCTTAACCTATGTATCTAATATATTCTCGTTCTCTTTAAATTATTTTTATATCATTACTTAGTATAAGAAAATTATCTACATATAGACATATAATGACTACTGCATCAACATAAACTTTAATGTATAAGTATTTATCCGTTATATTATGTCTAAACCCGTGAGATATAATTTCATGATCAAACTTTATATGCCACTTCTTAAGTGCTTGCTTAAGATTCTATACTTATTTAACAAACTTACATACCTTAGACTCATTCCTCGAAACTTAAAAATCCTCGGGTTTTTCTATATAGACCTCCTAATAGAGATCTCCAATTAGGAAATGAGATTGACATCCATTTGGTGAATCTTCATATTTCATACCAATGAAATTGCAAAAAGCATCCTAATGCATGTGGTTCTTGCAAACCAACCATATGTGTCAAAATAATACATTCATTATTTTTATCCGAAAACTATTAGTTACCAATCTTGCCTTATATGCTTAAATAATACCATCATGTGGCATTTCTTCCTAAAACATCCACTAATAACCAATTGTCCTTGATCACAAAAGCAAATAGACCAACTTCCAAGTGTGATTTGATATTATTGAATCCATTTTATTATTTATCGTATATTTCCAAAATGCAGAATCTTGGATGATGATGCTTATTTATAAAATTTAGGATCGTCTTCTAAATAAATACGACCAATTTGTTTTGAGTGATTTATTCACAACTTCCTTATACGAAATAGAAGCACTACTAAGGTGTTACGGTTCAGCCCAATTAACCCCAGCTATAACCTAGGATTTTCATCTCTTTATGGTTATATATATGAGGCTAGAGATAGGAGATGGACACACCCAAAAAGATACACAAAAACAAATAGAGAAAAAGATTTTCGAGAATACAAATTGAAAGAGTATTTTTCGATTTTCGGTTTTTGGATATGTTCAGTGCAGTCACTGTAAAGAGGTTGGATTGAGAGACAAACAATGTCCATTTGTGCTGAAATTTTGACAGCGTGTTCAGCACATCCTTCAATATAACAAGTTTGATTGTGAATTAGTGCTACGGATTGGGAGAAATTACTACTAGAACAAACCTGCAGTTTTGGTGATATTTTTCCCTCTCGTGCTTCTCTGTTGTTATCTATTATTCTGTGTAATCGTTGGTGGGTTTTTAGATCTGTATAAGACTAATTTATACTACTTGTATCCTCAACTATAATAATAGAAGTGTTTAAGGTGGAGTCTTAATTCGTACCGTGGCTTTTTACTCTTCACATTGAAGGATTTTTTCCACGTATAAATTTTGAGCGTTGTTTTGTTTTCTACTGATTATTTTTTTACCGTTGTTGATTTGGGATCTACAGTGGTATAAGAGCTATCGTTTTTTTGACGAATATGGATTACAATCATGGTAGTCATGGTAACCCCATGATTAAATTAACATCAACAAATTATTCTATCTAGAGACAAATGATGGAGGATCTTCTATACTGCAAGGATTTGTTTGATCCAATTGAGTCAACTAAAGATGTTAATGGTAACTTTGCTAAACCGGCAAAACCATAAAATAAGCAAGAAAAAGATTGGGATAAGTTGAAAAGAAAAGCTTTGGGAACTATTCGACAATTGGTTGATCTTAGCATCTTCAACCATGTTTCTCAAAATTCTGACCCGTATGATCTTTGGAATAAATTGGAAGGTCTTTTTGAAAGAAAGACAACTCATAACAAAGCCTTTTTTATTAAAAGACTTATCAGCCTAAAGTTAAAAAGTGGTAAATCAGTTTCTGAACACCTTAGTGATTTTCAATATATCATTAACAAATTGACTACTATGAAGATTGCTCTTGATGATGAGCTACAAGATTTATTTATATTGAGATCGTTACCGGATAGTTGGGAGACTATGGTTGTGACTATTAACAATTCTGATCCGGATGGTGCTCTATCTGTAAACTTTATCAACGAAAGTATGTTCAATGAAGAGATTTGAAGAAAAGAGATGAGAGTTGACAATTCACAAGCTCTTGTTACTGAGAATAGAGAAAGAAGCAACAATAAAGCTTATAAATTTCGTGGTAACTCAAAAAGGAGATCCAAGTCCAGAGATTGGAAAGACAATATGATATGCCACTACTGCGGCAAACAGGGTCATATACAATATTTTTGTTACAAATGGAAGAAAGAACAAGGTAACAATTTAGATTCACAAAATGAAAGTCATAATAAAAATACTACAACTTGTGCTTCTACTAGTAATGATGATGCATCATTAATTTGTGTTATTGGTGAGGGTTATCATGTTGGTGATTCATATTCAAATTGGCTTGTAGCTACATGTGCTTCATATCATTGTGTTCCGAATAGGGAATATTTTTTGAACTACAAAGGTGTCGATTTTGGTAGTGTCAAGATGGAAAATCAGAGCTCAGAATTATTGTTAGTTTGGATGATATCCGTGTGAAGACTTGTGTTGGATACATACTTACACTAAAGGATGTACGCCATAATTCCTGATCTACATCTGAATTTGTTGTTTGCAAATGTACTTGATAAAAAAGGTTTCCGTCACACTTTTGGTGATGGTAAGTGGAAGTTGTCCAAAGGTTCAATGATAGTTGTTTGGGGTAATTTGTGTTGCTCTTTGTGTAAGACATATTTGGGTATATGTTCTGATGAGCTGAATGCAGTTTAGGAAAATAATTCCCCTAATCTGTGGCATCAAAGACTAAAATGCATGAGTGAAAAGAGGATGAAAAACTTGTCAAGTAAGTCACTCATTACTATTGATAAATCTATTATTACTGATCCACGTGACTATTGTTTGGCACGAAAGAAACATAGAGCTTCGTTTTAAAAAAGGTCCACTAGAAAACAAGAAAAGCTGGAGCTAGTATACTCTGATGTTTCTGGTCCAATGAAAGTGGATTCTATTGGATATAGCAAGTATTTTGTTACATTTATTGATGATGCTACTCGAAAACTTGGGTATACATGTTGGAGAGAAAACGCCAAGCATTCGGGATTTTTTAGAAATTACATGTCATGGTCGAAAGGGAGACATGAAGAAAGCTGAAATGTTTTCGATCTGATAATGGTGGTGAGTATATTTCGAATGATTTTAAAAATTCTATCTCACATTATGGTATTAGACATGAAAAGACAACACCAGGTACACCACAACATAATGGAGTTGTAGAGAGAATGAACCAAACCATTATAAAGAAGGTGAGATGTATGCAAGAAATGTATAAACTTCCTAAGATATTTTGGGCTGAAGCAGTTAATTGTGTTGTATACTGGATTAATAGAGCTCCATCAACAACTCTTGATTTTGATAGTCCTGAGAGAGTATGGATATGAACGGATCCTATATATTCACATTTCAGAAGTTTTTGGATGCAAGACATACATGCATGTTCCAAAAGAATAAAGATCCAAACTTGGTTAAAAAACTAATCCTTGTGTTTTTGTTGGATATGGTAATGAAGAGTATGGCTTCAGACTTTATGATCCCGAGAAGAAGAAAGTAGTGAGAAGTAGAGATGTGGTATTCTTTAAGCACGAGAAGGGTGCAGATCTTTTGAGTACAAAGTTAACTTCTACTTTTGATCTATATTTTAATACTACTAATGATTTTCATTCTTCTATCTTTCCTTATGTAAATCAGACAACAAATAATAATGTTGAGGTGGTTCCTAATGATATTAAGGGTGTTCCATCTGGTGGTGATTTACAAGATCATGTTGTTATCGATGATTCTGATGAGACCATACTTGATGAAGAAATTCATGAGCAGAGAGAGCAACCTATCCCTCATGTAGAGGATATACATGTTCGAAGGTCAACTAGAGAGAGAAAACCTTCAACAAAGTATCAAAGCTCAGAGTTTATTCCAGTAATTGAAGACGGCGAACAAAAAAATTATCAACAAGTGTTATATCATGAAGAGAAACATCTTTGACTTGAGGCAATGAAGGAAGAGATGAATTCCTTGAAAAATAAAGAAACATATGAGCTAGTCAAACCTCATAATGGAAAGAAAGTCTTGAAGAATAGATGGGCTTTCAACAAACAAAAGAGATGATGAGAAAATTGTCAAGCGGAAAACTAGTCTTGTAGTAATAGGATGCAACCAGAAAAAGGAAATTGGTTTTGACGAAATATTTTCTCCTGTTGTCAAGATGACTTCTATTAGAACTGTATTGGGTTTAACTGCAAGTTTAAATCTTGGGTTGGAACAACTTGATGTAAAAACAACATTTTTACATGGTGACTTGCATGAAGAAATTTACATGGAACAACCTCAAGGTTTTGAAGAGATAGGGAAAGAAAAACTTGTTTTTAAGCTGAAGAAGAGTCTTTATGGGTTTAAACAAGCACCAAGGCAGTGGTATCAGAAATCTGACTCGTTTATGATAAATAATGCGTATAAACGAACTCATGTGGATCCTTCTGTCTATTTCAGAGAGTTCCCTGAAGGTAAATTCATCATACTTCTTCTATATGTAGATGCTATGTTGATAGTTGGGCAAAATACTGAGATGATTATCAGTTTGAAAAAAGACTTAGCCAAATCATTTGACATGAAAGATTTGGGTCCAGCAAAGCATATCTTAGGCATGAAGATTATTCGTGATAGAAAAGCAGGAAAGTTATGGTTATCACAAGAGAAATATATTGAAAGTGTACTTGAACACTTCAATATGAAGAATGCCAAGTCGGTTAATACACCATTAGCTACACACTTCAAGTTAAGAAAGGACATGTGTCCTACAACAGAAAAAGAGAAATAAGGTATATCATTTATTCCTTATTCTTCTGTTGTTGGTTCTTTGATGTACGCAGTGATGTGTACAAGACCATATATTGCATATGATGTCGGTTCAGTGAGTAGGTATTTATCGAATCCGGGTAAAATTCATTGGGAAGCAATGAAGTGGATTTTCAGATACTTGTGAGGTACCTTTACTTTGAGTTTGTGTTACGGAGGTGAAAAACCTATACTTGAAGTTCATACAGATGCGGACATGGCCGGTGATCTTGATAAACGGAAGTCTACCTCAGGTTATGTGTTTACATTTTCAGGGGGAGCCATTTCATGACAATCCAAACTACTAAAATGTGTAGCTTTGTCAACAACTAAGGCATAATATATTGCAGCAGTAAAAGCAAGCAAAAAGATGCTTTGGCGTAAGAGATTCCTTTAAAAATTGGGGTTGAAGCAAGATGAATATGTGATATTTTGTGATAGTCAGAGTGTTATGGATTTAAGCAAGAATCCTATGTATCACACACACCAAGCATATTGATGTGAGATATCATTGGTTGCGAGATATGATCGAAACAAAAGAAATAAAATTGAAGAAAATCCACACCGACAAGAATAGTGCAGATATGTTGACTAATGTTGTTCCCGGAAGCAAGATTGAGCTTTGTAGTAAGCTCACCGAAATGAAGTTCAAGTGATTACCTTATGAGTGTATCTACGAGGAGATAGGCGGGAGGAGGAGATTGTTAGGATCCAAGCCAATTAAGCTTATAACGTAGGGTTTTCATCTCCTTAGGGTTATATATATGGGACTAGAGTTAAGAGACAGACACACCCAAGAAAATACATAAAAAAATAGAAAAAAAGATTTTCGAAAATACAAATGGAAAGAGTATTTTTCGATTTTCGGTTTTGTACTATAAAATGTGCTGCAATTATTAACTCAACTCATTTGTATTCAGCATTTACTACGTGCTTTTTACTAATCATTAGCAATATTGTATGTCGAGTAGTATTAAAGACCAGGTGATATTTATTTACATGGACATAAATAACATTTGTTTAATAAAAATCTGAAGAAGATGATGGAATATCATATTTTATCAACCACAATAATATTCAAAATATATACTTATACAAAACACTACTAACATTTTATTTTCAAATTAAAATTTATTTTAATTAAAAGAAAACTTATTTATTACAAAACTCATTTTTTTACTATTTAAATTAAAACTAGATTTTTAAATGTTTAAATTAAAACTGATTTAATTAAAAATCAGAGTTTTAGTATCTATTTTTTAAACAATATATAAAAAACTAAAAATTATTTAGAATTTTTCTTTTTCAATTTGTATTTAGAAATTCTATCTAAAACTAACTTAAAACTTATAAAATATGTTTTTAAGATTCTATTTATAAATTCAGAATCAAAACAATATTTTTAAAAGATGAAATCTATAAAATCAAATTTTTTTAATAATTTAAAATGATCTAAAACAAAATAATAATATGATATGAAAATAAAATAATATATTTAAAATATAAAATTTATAATAATTTAAAGTTATCCAAAATAAATAAAAATGTAATATTACAATGTTTATTATTATTACAAACTAATTTAATATTATCAAAATTTAATAGATAATATATTAGTAATAAAAAAGTTTACGTCCATATAAAACAATATAGCTGTATCATTAATGCTTATGGTACAATTATACTCATGATTAATTAAAAACAGCTAATAAATGCTCTCACATCGGTTAAACTTTTTAATAAAAATTGTACGATGCCAAATATCGACCATAACTGTCTTATTCATTTTAATATGGACCGCTAAGTGTCTTATTCATTCACACTTTAGAGGCTCCACTCAAATAAAAAATAAAATGAGTACTCATCTCTCTTCACAGGTGCCAAATTCCCTCACATGCATAAAGTTCGAATCTTTGGCATCAATGCAGATAAGTGAGTTTCTTCATAGGCCTCCTTTGATCTGATAGCAGATATCAAGGTAGCATGTGTTCTGCATATCGACTCAAGAGCAGCCGAGGATGAGGATTTGTACGGTAACGTTTGTGCTGCTATGCTATTCTACTTATTCATTCATCTATGAATTTCAGGCGAACAATCTTAGATTTATTCTTGTACAGGCAACAAAGAAAGAGAACAATTGTAGCTTTTTGTTCTTAAATTGAAATGAGATCTCTCTTCACAGGTGAGTGTCATTCTTTTTCAAGACTGATTAGGTTCATTTCTCTTAGCTGGGATCACCGAGAAATCAATTGTTGGCCACTGCTCCGGTTTTAAGATTGCAACTCCATCTTATCAGGTATCCTAACATTTTCAAACTCTTCAAGAAAGTGATGAAACCCAATTCTTAAAAGCTTATCGTTCCTATGGACACACAATTTTGATTTCCGAGCCTGTTTTCACAAAATCTCGATTTGTTCCTTCATATCTTCGCTCAAACCGAGCTCGTTTATTTAAAAAAAATCGATGGTTTTTAAAACAAAAATCGAGCTACAATTTAAAAAGTACGGACTTAAAAAACTAAAAAAAAAGAATAATGTGTAACGTGTAACGTGATAAAAAAATATGGATATTGAAATTATTATGAATATATATATATATATATATATATTATTCCAAAATTAAATAAACGACAAACCAACGAGTATTAAATGAGGTATCCGAGTTGGTTGGGTAAGACATGCTTGTGATCAAAGATCATGAGTTTGAGTCTTTTTACATACATTTTTTCAGCTGAGTTTGTCACATTGTGTGTTTTACCTTCTTGTTCTTGTGTTGGTTTGCATGCTATCGCGTCAGACTGGAGTCTATCATATGCGCATTCATTGCACTCTGAATAATGCTTGTGTGCGTTACCTTACTGAAAGTTTATCCCGTGCGCATTCGTTGCACTCTGAATAACGGTAGCGGATTTCCTCTTAAAAAATCGAATATTAAATAAATAGCAATAATAGAATAATATATTGCTCTCTTAAGAAATTGAAAACGGGTGTAAATTCAGTTGAACATGTAAATAATAGTAGGATATGAATAGTCATTTCTTTATGTCTAAAGAAATGTGAAGACCGGAAAATTGGTTCACATCCCGAGCAAGCAAAATAAAACATCAAGCTATTAGAGTAAACATTTAAATTCCAATTTTAAATTCCAAAATCGTTTACTAAATGACTATTGCGGCTGCAAATGTTGTTTTTATATTATAACTGTTTTTCAATCGATTGCCACAATTATTAATTCAAACTGATTTGTGTTTTATAATTTTAAAGTTGAATAACAAATATCCTAAATCGGCTAATTCTGTTAATAATAATTGTAGGATTATATAATTAATAACAAATAATAGCGTAAATTTTTGAATTATGAGAGAAAGTTTGATTTTTTTAATAAATAAGTTTATTATTAACATACTTGATCTTCCTCTACGAAATATGGCCGGCTGTAGGTTTGTATGATTACCAACCACATCTGTCCATTTCTAATAAAATAATAATGGTCTATTAGGAAAGACAAGACCCCACTAAATTTGGTTTTTCAATTGATTGCATGTGTTCACACGTGGTGGGTCTTTTTTTATTGTTTAATTATATTCTATCCATGACAATGATTCTGACTCCGACAAAACTATATTCGTTTTTACTTTTTAATTTTGTATTTTAGTAAGATAAAATAAATTATAGTTTAGTTATACTCCTACTACTATTCAAAGTTTGTTCAATATGTTTGTTAGTCACCGTATTATGTTTCTTTTATCATATAAGAAGTCTAACTTTGTAAGATCTGTGTAATATTGACTATATTCTTAACTTTTAATTTTAAGTTAATACAGTAAGATTTTAGAAAAAGAATCGATACTAAACTTCTTTTATAAAAAAATAAATGGATATAAAAGAGATCAGTATATTGCGTTGAAAAACAAATTTTCGTTTATTTAAACTTTTTTAGTCTTATTTTATAATAGATTACGTTGAAAAACAAATTTTTACTGTTGAGATAAAGCTTTAAATTTATTGAAATAGGGTTCATACAAGAAAACTAGGGCATACCCCGAGTAGACAATCACATAAAGTCAGGGAGATTAAATGAAATCACATAAGGTACGTTCAAATAGGAAATAGTAGATTAGACTAGCAAAATAGAAGTGCACTGGTCCTACAAAATGGTCGTCCGTGTCAGCTGCCAAACGTCTACAATAGATCTACTCGAGCTGCACACGCCAGGACGGGACATGTAATAAATAGCAAAAATTAGAAAGATATTATACCGGCCAGCTAGTCTTGGTACCTTGGAATCTATACCGTAGATCTGAAAAAATACGGTAAGAAACCGAGGAGGCGGTGGTCGGACGGGAACCAAAGACTCTTGAGTTTCTCTCCTTCCAAACGTGGTAAATTACCGCGACAAATCAAGCATTCCAAATTCGATGCTTCAGAGATTGAGACCAAGTGGATGCTTCAGAATTCCAAGACTGTCAGCTATTACTCAAAAATGGAAAACCTAGTTTATTACTAGTGTAAGTCCAGATACTCTTGGCGAAATTGCACTCAAAGAGGAGATGAGAGTTAGTTTCAGGTTCAGAGTGGCACATGGCACAATCAGTTAGGATATTGTAACCCCATCTGATAAGCTTGTCTTTGGTGGCAAGCTTGCCTAAAAGAGCGAGCCAAGAAATAAAGGAATGACAAGGAATATTGAATTTATTCCAGACTAACCCGGCCCAACCCACATGAGGGTTAGGCTGACGAATGGCAAGGTAATTGTCTCTGATTGTAAAGGATTTGCATCCAGTCTTCGCCTTCCAGTAAGGGATGTCGATGGAATCAATATTGGGAGGCGGGAGGGAGATGATTAGGTTGTGGATCTCCAACAGATTAGCACGACTCCGAGATCTCGCGGATCTAATATTGGCAGGCCAGTTCCAGTGACCATTACTAATAATGTCTGAAACTTTTAGGTTTTTCCCAAGCCTGGAGTCCGAAATAGTGTAGTCGCCATAGTGAGATGCAAGAGAAGAGGAAATGAGCCAAGGATCATACCAGAAGGAAGTGCTCGAGCCATTTCCAATGGCCACCTTGTACAGATTATAAGCCAAAGGGCGAAGACGCAAAATTTTCCTCCAGATTCAAGAGGAAGATGAGCCAATCTAGAGGGTCCGAAAATTTCCATTTTTGATTTTTTCCATTTTAATCCAATCATTCCAGATGGAATGATTATTATTACTTATGATATACCAAAGGTGCTTGAGGACAGCCGCTTGATTCTAGATTTTTAGATCCAGAATCCCAAGGCCGCCCTCCATCATGGGCAATGCAACTGTAGTCCAAGCAACTTTGGTATCATAGAGTTTCATAGCAGTACCCGACCAAAGAAAACAACGAAGATTTTGGGACAGGTTTTTGAGAATTCTAGAGGGGAGAATGAAAATGGAAGACCAATAGACCTGACCAGCGAACACGACGGATTTAATAAGCTGAAGTCTACCGGCATACGAAAGATGCCTAGATGTCCAAGAATGAATACGATAGGTAATTTTACGGAGTAGAGGACGACAGTCCGAGTAGGTGAGGTGACCGGTAAGAAGAGAAACTCCTAAGTATTTAACGGGCAGAGAGCCTTCTGGGAATCCCAAGATGGAAAGAAGGTTTACCCGAAGGGAATCTTCGATACCTAAAAAGTAAATGTGACTTTTAGATGGGTTGACTTAGAGACCAGAAAGGAAATAGAACTCGTCAAGGGCCTCTTTAATAAGATAGAGGGACTTTACGTCACCATGACAAAAGATCATGAGATCATCGGCAAAGCAGAGGTTAATTATTTTGAGCTTTTGGAAATGAAACTGCTTATCCTTATTTTTCTCCTTGAGAATGCTGGACAGAACTTGCATGACAAGGACAAAAAGAAAGGGGGAGAGAGGATATTCTTGTCTCAATCCTTTCCGACCTTTTAAATTGCCATACGGGTCTCCGTTAATGTTAATAGAATACGACGGAGAGGAAATACATTTAATGATCCAGGTGATCATTTTCTCGGGGAAATTCATAGCAACAAGGATATCTAGAATGAGGTGCCATCTGACATTATCAAATGTTTTCGTTAAGTCGATTTTGAGTGCGACTCTTTTGTTGCTACGATTAGAATGGTACCCGCGGAGAAGCTCCTGAGATAAAAAGATGTTATCTAAGATATTCCTACCCGCCACAAAGGCCGATTGAGAATTATCAATAAGATAGAGGAAATAATCCTTAATTCTATTGGCTAAGATTTTTGAGATGATCTTGTAAATAACATTACAAAGAGCAATGGGTCTAAAATCGGCAGGCCCCGAGAGGGAATCCTTTTTGGGGATAAGAGAAATAGAGGTGGAGCTCCAAGATGGGTATAGAGAGGAGGTACAGAAGAATTCGAGGACACCATTACATATATCATGGCCAACAATGCTCCAATTAGATTTAAAAAAAGAGGAGTTGAAACCATCAGGACCCGAAGATTTATTGCTGTCAATACTGAAAAGAGCAGATTTGATCTCTTCACAAGAGATCTCACGAATCATCGAAACCTGGTCAGATGGGGTAACTTTAGAAGAAAGAAGGGAGGTGACAGTTTCCAGACCCGGATAACCATAAGAGAATTTCGAACCAAGAGAGTTTTCAAAGTATCTCACAAAAAAATTGGCCACTCTAGTTGGAGTTGAGACAGTAACTCCAAACTCATTGTTAATAGAGATGATTTTATTTCGGAAAAGCCAGGCCTTAATACTATTATGAAAAAAATTTAGTATTTTTATCCCCAAGCTTTATCCAGTTTTCTCTAGATTTTTGCTTAAGAAAAGACTCTTCGGCTCGACTGAGATAGATGAAGGAAGCAGAGGCTTCATTTTTATCTGAGAGAAGAATCGGGTTAAGCGAATCAATAGCCAGATTAGACTGCGCTAGAAATAATTTATATTGAGCAATCGAAACTCTGGAGCTAATGTCACTGAACTCTTTACGATTAAGACCAACAAGTTCATACTGCAATCTTAAAAGTTTTTTGGTAACCAATCTCATCCCAGAGGAAGCAATAAGATAATTCCAATTTGACGAAATAATATTTTTAAATTACGGATGAGCTTGCCACATGTTAAAAAATTTGAAAGGCTTTTTGCGCTTTTGACGAGGCAAACCAAGGTTGAGCATGACTGTGGTATGGTCAGAGGTACGCATGAAACCAAAATGGGCAAAAGACATAGGGAACAAGTCACCCCATACCGGGTTGACAAGAACTCTGTCTAGTTTGGAGAGAATGGGATTCTCTGGCTGCTTGGTAATCCACGTGTAAAGGAATCCAGAAGATCTAAGGTCGCTAAGCTCACTACGGAAGCAACAATAGTTAAAGTCATCAATGGCCAAAGTCCAATTCTCAGAGGAACCTAAACGCTCATCCGGGTGACATTTGACATTGAAGTCTCCGAGAGAAACCCAAAGAATATGTTTATCTACCATGGATATAGTAGACAAGTCATTCCAGAGTTGAACTCTCTCCGAAGCTTCATTAAAAGCATAAATAGCAGTAAAACGAAACGAGGCATCAATATTATGACATTTAGCTAAACAACGGATAAATTGCGGGGATTGGGAAACTTTAGTAATAGTTATTACACTAGGGTTCCAAACAATCCAAATTCTACCTAGCGGGTGATCAGAGTGGTTAGTAAGGGCATGCCAAAAGGGAACCATCTTCCTAGTTATAGATTCTACTTTGAACAATTGGACTTTAGTTTCCACGAGGATTAACAATGATATATAATTACTAATAATAAAATCAGTGAAGTCTTTTTGTCTAACAGGGTCATTTAGGCCCCGAATGTTCCAAGATACTATTCTCATGAAATAGAAGACTTACAGAGCTCTAATCGATGGTCATATCGGAGAACAAATCCATAATACCCTTGTCCTTAGCAAACGAGGGACAATACCTTTTAGGAGGAGAATCTACCTCCTCACCCGTTTCCACCTCCTCGACTTCTTCAAGAGAGGCAAGCCACTGACCATTCAATTGCTCCAGCTCCATCTCTGAAGGATCAGATTCATCCGATGAAACCATCAAATGACCTTTTTTACAAAGGCGGGTAGGATGGCCAAAGATGTTACAATTAGAATATTGAGGTGGAAGCCCTTGGTATTCAAAATTCACCAAGATATATTTGCCACTAATCTTGAAAGTAAGCTCAGAACGGAGAGCCTTTCCCACCGAGATTATAATACAGATACGAGCAAATCGAAGTTTTTCCATTCGTTCGGTTTGGCGATCCACATATAGGGGAGTACCAATAACCGAACCAATTTTACTAAATCCCTATGGAGTCCATAATTCAAATGGTAGATTGAAAACCTTGACCCCAATGGGGACTTCCTTGCGAAGGTCCATGTTAAGGATGGAGAGGGGTGCCCAATTCTTTAGAATAATTAGGTTACCTCCAAAATGCCAAGGTGTCTTTTCCAATACTTTCTTAGCCATCTCTTCATAGCCAAATTTGAAGAGAAACTATCATTCAAGGAGAGACTTGAAATCCATGAGACCAAATTTTCTCCACATAGATTCAACATTTTCTTTCAAAAGGGTAAAATTTTGAGGTTGAGTTAGGAAATACCCCGATAAGCAAGCCTTTCATAAATCCGGCGATCCCATAGCCGATTCATTCAAAATAAAATCCTCTTTGTCATGTTCCATAGGTTAAGACCAATAACCAAGGGAGAACGATTATCAAGGTGCCCCGCTACTATACTAGCATAAGAAGTAGAAGGCAAATTATTCGGACAAACCTTAGAATTTGCATTACCCAACGAGGATTGAGCCAACGGGGTGGGATTGTTGGCATGGGCCAATTTATTAAGAATTTTTCTCCCCTTTCGGCCTTTCCCAGCATTGTCGAAGTTCCTTATAAAGGAAAAGGGCTTGTAATTGGAACTCAGCCCAAGTAAACCTTTGGCATTGCTTTTTACCGGCCCAGCAAAAGAAAGGATTTGAGTTGGCCCACTTGAAGAATAAATTGGACCAACTGGCCCAGCAGGAGGACCCAAAACCGATTTAAGGACAGCCTTTGATGAGTCCGGAAATATTCGCCACTCACTATAGAAACCGGACAGGGGCAATCCAGACAATAACCACCCACTAAACCATCCGAACATGACAAAAGTATTAAAACACTAAACACTTCTTGACTAAGCTAGTTACTAATCTGCTTAACAAACTAATGGGTTTTTTAACTCGACCCGATTTCATAAGTTTGACCCGAAAGCCCACGTGGCCCATTATTAAGGGTATAAATACCCAACAACTTTCATTAATGAGGGTAATGAATATTTAAAACAACCACGCAGCTTAAATCTTTCACTACAAAAGACTTAAACATTTAATACCCTTGAAACACCACAAAACATCTGACAAAATTACCCTCAGACAAAGATAATCCTCACCACCTTTAACTCGAACACCAGCTAAACCGTTTATCACCTCAGACTTTTGACTTGGACCTACTGGCCCAACAAGAAAACCCGAGCCCGTATTAATGCCAACCTTAGTTCGAATACCTAGAGACAATTGCCCACCCTTTAACGATTCAGACGTAGAATCCTTCGACGAAGAATTCTATAGTATTACCTTACCTTTCTCTTTCCCAGTAGATTGAAATCCTGTAGGGTTCGAAGACGAAGCAGGCTGAACAGACGATGATCGATCGATTTGCTCTCCCTGTTCGTGGTCAGAAGAATCACCCAGATGATTTAGACCTAAATCGGAGCCATAGAGACCCGATGACGTTGAAGCATATCCGGTATGGAAGAGCGAAGCTGTCGACCCAGAAAGAAGACCCTTGTGTGGAGTTCCGGCGGCGAGGTCTTCAGTGAAGCTGTTACCGATCGATGACGAGATCCTTTGGTTGGAGCCCCCCTATCCGGTGAACCGACTGCCATAATCAGTAGACGATTTCGGATGAGAGCTCAAATGAGAAGAGAGATTCGACCTTTGCTGCCCTAACTCTGGGCGAATCGGGAAGACCACCAAAGTTGACAAAATGCCTATGGTCCTTGGATGAGAGGGAGGGATTCCCGATTCCGGGAAAGGCGTCAGCATAGAGAAACGGACCTTCACCAAGCTGACAAGTCCTCCACAAAGCTTAGATGAGTCGTCCTTAAGGTTTTTAATCAAGGAGGCAACCAGGTTCTCATAGAAGCCTATCAAAACAGCCATGATTCCTTCACTGCCAGATGGGTCACCCAGAGGAGAAGGAATGAGAGCTTTGGAAGCAGAGAAGAATTTGATACGGGGCATCGCAGGGAGAGGATTGTCTGCCGACGGAAGGTACCCATTTACCTCCAGTGACGGTACGTTTTGGAAGAGAATCTGGCCATTGCCAGACTCCATGTGCTGCCTGGCCAATGCCAGAGTCTGCTTGACGAAATCTTCATGATAATTTTGCAGGTGGTAAGGGACCATAGAGGATGAGACCGGGTGATTCGAGGAAGATACAGACATTGGCATAATAGCAGGTAGATTACCTTCGAGGATAGGCAGGTTGGATGCAGGAGGGAACGGCACCTAGGAGGATGAGAAAGCACCAGTTCTGATGGGGAGAAAGAGCCGGTCTTCCCCAGAGGCTTCACATGGCGAAGAGAGCTAGAGGACACCATAAGGTACTGCTTGAGGTAAGAAAAAACAGTAGAGGTAGATTGAAAGAGGTTTGCGGATTTGATTTTCAGAACAACTGTTGATAGCGTAGTATTAAGAGAATGGGGAAGGGTCTGTTTAAAAGGGATAAGAACCCTGGTCAATAAGACACTATAGGTACATGAGACAATCTTATTCATTGTGGTAGTGACTAGGGGACTAGGCATGGAGAATTGCAGCAACCCTAATGTCGACATAGAGGAGATGGGAAATAAATGGTGATTAGGGAAGGGGTCACAGTGTGTCTAGAAGGAGGCCTGAAAAGCTTAAGTTGGAAAAGGATAGAAAAAGAGACAGGGTACAAAACTAGAGAGAAAGAGGGTTTACAGGTTACCTAAAGCAGAAGAGAGATATGAAGAGAGAGATTATCGTTCTGTTACTAAGGAGGAAAGCAGGGATTGTGTTTGAAGTAAAAAAATTGACCGTTGAGGTAACTGAGATTGGTTAGGGTAACTAAGTTACCTTTAGAAACCAGAAACATATTAACTAAGATGTAAATAGAGCTTTTACCGCAGTAAAAGGAAGGTTGACATCGGAAGGATTATGATGCAATTCTCAGACATAGGTGGATTGGGGCTTGAACGGATCAATAAACGGGGAGATGCTGATTTATAGCAATTGGACCAAAGGTTTCCAAACCTTGGTCATAAGACCCTTGTTCAGCATTTGAACATGTTACTTTGGCATAAAGATGATTCTCCATTAGCACATTCAGAGAGAAAGAGATATTAAGTAGAAATGCCTTGCTTAGGAATCTTTTAGAATGGGAGAATGACTGTGAAGGGGGACATAAAAGAATGGTGAGAGGATGATCCCATAATGGGTTCAGAAGAAGAGATTTCCAAGAGTTTCTTTCCGACAAGCCATCACCGGAAGGGAGAAAACAGAGGAATCTTTCAATCATAGCATTTGAAGACCTTCAATCCAAAAGGTAGATTCAAGCGAAAACCAGAAGAAGTTACCGTTGAAATTTTTCGACGAAGAGGAGAGACAGTTTAGCTTTACAATTATATAATTAAATATTAAATTTAATTTAGTATTTTAAAAATAATTTTTATAGTTCTAATCAGAATCAAAATTATTTACCTATAACCGATTTGTGTTGTTCGAAGAACTGCTAATAACCGTCTAATTTTGAAATGAAATTACTTACTATCATTTGAATTTTTTTGCTATTTATCGTATCCTAGATTTGATATTATAACATTTATCTGTTTGTTTTCTTTTTTTTTAATTCGATCAATTTGTTAACCAATTTGATATTAGTTTTTTTTTTCTTTTATCGATCATGATTTTTTTGCAATTGTGGATCGTTCGTTTTTTTTCCAGCAATTATCAATCGTTTATCAATTTGCAGGTGATTTTCTTTTTCGTGTTGTTGTTATTTTTTATTGCTTCGAGTTATTTTGTTGTTGTTTTGTGATTATATTATTGTTCTAATTATGTTGATTATTTGATTTTATACTTTGACATAAATATTTTAACAACTATCCGAAGAGATCGCTTTCTACTAAACATATGTTTTTGGTTTTTCTGCTTTTGTTGTGTAATTGTGAACGGTTGCGTAATTATGAACATTATGGTTGCATAATTAGACATTTCATTGGGTTGTGAAATTATGTATATTTTTCTTGTGTAATTAGTAGTGCATTTGAATGTCAAACTAAGTTTACATGGATTACGTAATAACTAGTTCTTCTTATGTGCTTTAGGGTGTGAAATTATGTTAAATTTGGGTGTAAAAATAGTCTGAACTGGTTTTTTTTGTAGGTTTGCAATGTATTCGTTGGTTGTTTTTTGAACAAAATAATCAGTTTTCCATTTGTCTACTTAGTTCTTTTGAAAGTTATGAAAGTATGGTTGATTTCGTAATAAACAAGCGTGGTTGGTTGGTTAAGGGTCATTTTAGCTTCACTTATCCATGTGGTGAATATAAGAAATATTTTGTGTGTTGTGAATCTTATTTTGTATCATTGATTGCATTGGATTGTTGTAGTAAATGTGAAGATATTGTTGAAACTAGAGATTTAGGTATTCATGTTGCGGATTTTGATAATGTTAATAAAGTATCATTACATAATATTGGTTTGGTAGTTGAAGATAATATACCAATTGAAGGATTTAGTCCAGCTGTTTTTTTAACATAAAAAAAAGAGCTTACTATAATAAGTTAGGTTGATTGTATTAAGATGTATGACAAGTATTTGAAGATGATGTTACATCAATGCTTCTTCCTTTATCTGGATTTTTAATTGAACGTATATTTACTTATAAATTCATTCATAATGAGAGAGAAAAATTAAGTTTTCATTGTCTAATGAAAGAGGGCAAATGATGTCCATGAAGACTTTATGCTCCAATTGATCAATCAAATGCATATATGGTTATTAAAATTTATGTTGGTGATCATAAGTGTTATCCAGAGTTATCAACAAAAAATAAAAAACATTTGAAGTCTGATTTGATATCAAACGAGAAAAGTGATAGTATTATAACAAGAAACGATATCACTCCCGAAAAAGTTCAAACTCTTGTTAAATTTTATTATCGTTTAGATATTTGTTATCATAAGTCACAAGGGATGTTGGAGAAATCTATAGATGAAGTTTTCATAAGTAGTTTTATTTATTTCGGGTTGTTAAAAAATTATTTTAAGACCTCACTAGTGTAATTGGTTTCGAAATTACGTTATAATGGGTTGCATAATTACATTTTAAATAGTTACAAAGTAACAAATTTGGTTGCGTAAATAAACATCTATTTTGAAAATATAATTGTACTTATGGGTGCAAAATTATGGTATAAGTGGTTGCGTGATTACGTTATAAATTTTTGAAGTTGAGAAATAAAAATATATAACTAAATTATAAAAGAAAATTAAAAATTCAGACAAAAGAGAGTTTAGTTTAGTTACATACAAACTTTACAAAAAAAACATAGTAAAGAAATAAACCAAAAGTGTTATGCTCTTCTGTGCATGATATTCTTTTGTTTAATACAAATGGTTGTGGAAATAGATTGATTTTTCTTTTTCAGTTTTCAACATGATCTTCAAGAATAATATTCGATTCTTACACTACTTTAAAAATGTTTTTTATTTCTAATTCTTTAATTCGTTTAATGACATATTCGTCTACATCCATATCTTCTATCTGCAAAATAAATAATAAATAAAGGTTTGTCAAATTATGGTTGTATAATTACGTGCAATCATGTTGTGAAATTATATAATTAAGTGATTCTTTTGTTATATGATAATATAATAATAATTAGATATTTAATACTTAATAATAAGTTGTTGTTGTTATTATATACTATTAAACATCACAAAGAAGCAATAAACATACAAGTATATGGAAAACTAAATTTTAAACCTGAAATTTAAGTAATTATTGGCACAAGAACTTATGAAATATCTCCAAGGAAAAAAGTATAAGCTTTTTATTAAAAGGTTTAGTAAGACCAATTTATTTTTCAGACTTCGGCACTTGTATCGAATGTATTATTCAGAATTGAAAGAAGTCTTAGAATTGATCCATACAAATATTCGTGGATTGTTCCCTGAGGTATCATGTTACAAGAAGCGGTACTTCATATCATTCATAAATGAAGTCTCTCATTATAGGTACCTTTACCTTTTACATGAGAAATCATAAGTCATAGGAAAGTTCATAACTTTTAGGACTGGAGTTGGAAAGCAACTAGGTAAGAGCATTAAGTACAATAAATTTGACTAAAATAGTGAATCTTTTGGTAGATATGTGGGGTTCTTCTAACATAAAAATGTGTATTTGAGAAACAAAATTGTATGCTAAAAGATATGGTAAGAAGTATAATTCAGCATTTCTACCATTATCATTGTGGGTGAAGTCATTAGATGTGAATCATACATTCTCAATAAAGTTCCAACAAAGGTAACCACAAAGACCACAAATGAGTTTTAGACTGGGTATAAGCCTAGCTTAAAACATTTTCATATTTGGGGATACTCATTAGAAGCAAGGGCAAATCAATCAAATTTAAAGAAATTGGACAACATAGGCTTAGTTTTTATTTCATAGGATATTTTACTCATTCAAAAGGCTTTTAGTTTTATGATTCTCCTAAATGCATATGATTTGGAAATATTAAAGTTCTTTGAGGATGTTGAGTTCATGAGGAAAAATTTATGAACAAATTTTCATTTTAAGGAAGAATCTACAGATATTTATAAAGGTTCAAATAAAGATAAGTATGTTATAAAGGCAATATATTGATCTAAAAGAAGGTTGTTGGTGAATTGAGGGTCAAACACAAGTATGTCATAAAGCCAACAAATCGGCCCAAACAAAGGTTGTTGGTGGATTGATACTCACGTATCAATTGATTTGGTGTTAATGTCTAGTCATTAAAGTCATGTTAGAGCATTAAGTCAGTCTAAATGAATATTATCTTCCACATAAGAAATAAAGTGATATTTTTCAAAGAAGCTCAAAATCTACCCATTCACAAAAGTGAAAAGTTAAGAAATAGTACCCTTAAAAATATCCATTAGAGATAAAAATAATTTATGTATTTGGATCATATTGTGTATCTTCAATTAAATAAAGATTCATGTTCGTCTCTATAAAGCCAAGAATAGTTCTAAATCTCACTTGTGGATCAACGCCATAAAAGAAAAGTATAAGTAAATGCAAGATACCAAAATTTGAACACTTCATCCATTATCTTAAGAGATAAAGCTGATTGGTTGTAATTGAGGTTACAAAAACCAAATGGGATTTAAAGGTAGTAGGAAGAGACATAAAGTACGACTTGTGATAATAAGAAATATTTAGTGTAAAATAATGAATTTCAAGTTATCTTCTCTCACGTTTCATAAAGGAATCAATTATAAAATTCATGGCACTAATATCAACTTTAGCGTAAAGCTTCATCAAATGTGTTAATACTGTTTTTATTAAAAGTGATATTAAAAAAACTTTTGATATGGTGCAACTAAGAAATTTGTAATCCGCGATTCAAGTTAATGGTATGGAAATATAAGAAATCTATTTGTAGGCTCAAACATGCTTCTCGACTGTGGTATTATACGTTATTTGATGTAATAGTATCCTTTGGTTTCGATATGAGCTCGGATGAGAATTGTGGGTATAAAATGTTTAATGAGAGTAAGTTTGTAATTTTAATATGTCACTGAAAATCTCTATTAGAAAAGAAAAATTAAAGATAATTCAACGTCCAAGAAAAACTTTAAAATTGAGGAAATGAAATAGGTTCAGTATGCTTTGGATGTCCTAAGTTTGATGTATGCTCACATTTGTACAAGGTCGGGAATTGGCTATGTTGTCGGATTGTTGAATGATGTGTAACCAGTCTAGAGATGGACCATTATGAATATGTCAATATGACTATCATATATAAACAACAAACAAAAAATATATATTGACACATAAGAAGTCAGAATAATATACAGATTGTGGAGTATTCAAATTCGTATTTAAGTAGACTGTATCGACTTATTCGGTAGCATTTTAAGAAGTATATTCCTATTAGTTAGAGGTAAAATATTATGGAAACGTTAAAAGCAAAACTACTGGTATAATCTATATTGCTGTGGATTTGGTTGAATTCTTTAAAGCATCCAACCAGTCACTATGGTTATATAATTAACTTATTGTAAAACGGACATAAAGTTCCTTAAGGGTATGTTGTGACAATATCTCTATAATTAAGTAGCATGGTAATGTAGCTCAGAAAGTCCAAACAAAAATATTTTTAATTTTTTTTATTCAAATATCTTATATTATTCAAATCAAATCTAATTTTATTAATATATTATTTTATTTTATTTTAAAACATTTATTTTAT
This sequence comes from Limnanthes douglasii subsp. nivea, assembly GCA_036936605.1. Classification (NCBI taxonomy): domain Eukaryota; kingdom Viridiplantae; phylum Streptophyta; class Magnoliopsida; order Brassicales; family Limnanthaceae; genus Limnanthes; species Limnanthes douglasii. The sequence goes on along the minus strand of JAUPFV010000002.1, from coordinate 106,645,316 downwards.
TTCATTGTATAATAATTGAGGGTTTTGAGCAACTCTTATATTAACTCTCATTTACCTTAAGCTTTAAATAAGTTTTTAGAATAATATATTTTTTATCTCTGAAAATTTTAGTCTTTGTTACCCTTAAATTAGGATTTCATCATGTTACCCTTGAATTAAGGTTTCATCTATCGTTGCTTCCTCTTCTATTTTTTCCACGTCATCAGTTTGGTATCAGAGCCTCAGTTGCTGCTACGGGGCAAACATGTTTCTGAATCTTGATTTCATCTGATTCAAGGTCTAAATGAGAGAACAACATTTATGGTCATAAAGATCTCGAAGATCGTTTGGTATGCGGGGACACACCAAACGTTTCAATGACAATCGTATTGAGTGGTTACTGGAAGTGTTTAAATTGACTACTAATAGTCTGATCAAAGAGAAAATTGGTTATCGAGATGTTGTCTCATGTTATGAAGAGGTTTTCGAAACCAATTTTTTTCATCCACTAGACATGGGGTGTTATTTTCAGGCTATGAAAATGCTTTCGATACCAACTTTTGTTTTGCATCAACTGGATGGCTTCAATGTGAATTCGAATAAGGAACACTCAAGAATAATTTATCTTATTACGATAAGGTCAATATTTATAATTCCCAATATAACAATTGAAAGAAATAAATACTAAAAAAATTGGTTTTTGATGGTGATGGTCCTGTGAATTCGCGGACGAATTCTTGTCAACCAGGAGAGGATAATGTAGTCCAGAAAGTCCAAACAAAAACCTTTTTAATTTTATATTATTTTATTCAAATATTATATATTATTTAAATCAAATCTAATTATATTAAGATTTGATTTTATGTTATTTAAAAACATTTATTTTATTTCTTTGTATTCTAATTTATGGTTTTGAGCAGCTCTTCTATAAACCCTCATATACCTTAAGCTTTAAATAAGTTTTTGGAATAATATATTTGTTATCTCTGAAAATTTCAGTCTTTGTTACCCTTAGATTAGAGTTTCATCATGTTACCTTTCAATTAGGGTTTCATCTATCGTTGTTTCTTTTTCTATTTTCGCCGCCTCATCACATGGACTTAGATAAGTCCAACCACATAGATATTAAATTATTTTATGTTAAAAGAGAGTTTAGAAATGTCAAATAAGTATAGAGTATATTAGCAAAAACTTCATGGTAGCATATCATCTTACGACAGTGGTGATACTTTTTAGTTTTTTTTAAAAACACACCATTATGATGACTTTTGTTTGTTTAGTGGATTAGTCATTTTAATGGGAAATTTTCAATAAAAACTTATTTTGTATATATATATACACACACTTTGGTTTATTGCAATATATGGATCAGTTAAGTTTGTTGACTTCTCTAACTCATTAAGTAGATCTTCATTTAAATAGGACTCGTCAAGAATAGATACGTGAGACTATATTTCATACTATTCTTATGCTATATACAATAAACGATTAATTTAGTTGATTGATGACGACAATAAGATTGATATATCAGCCATTTATTAACATCGTGATGAGGATTTATATAGTCCTTTAATATTTTATCATCATGTAATAGATTGTTCACTTCACTTATTAACAGTATAGTATGAATATGAATGAAGTAAATGTATCATTAGGTAACAGATGATGATTCAAATGAGAGATTTTTGAAATTTATGGATCAATATACGAATGATGTATTTAGACATTATCATAAGACGACCCAGATAATAAGTCATCATGTTTATTTATATAATTGGGAATTAGACTAATAGGTGAAAACCCATTATGTAGGTATAAGTGTATATATCATATTAAATTTGATCTCTATGAATGATTAAGCCTAAATATTAACACTTAAGACTAAACTAATAATTATAAACTAAATTGATTAAATTATTTTAGTAGGTTATGATCTATGACCACAAGGAAAACTGAAAGGGTATAATGTAATTAAGTTAAAGTTAAACCTAAATTATATTATATATGAGGAGACGTACGATAGTATTCCTTCGACTATTGTATTATTTTTTAATCCGTTTTAAGTGGTTAGATTCCCCCATAAAATCCTAGTTTTCTTTTCTCTTCTCATTCACCATGTTTCTATATAAGATCGATCAAGAACATAAGAAAAATATTATAGAACTATCAAGAAACCAAGAACGAGAATGAACAAACATAATCAGATAAAAGACTTGTGCGCTACAAAAGGAATGTATCCACAAAAACAAGTTTCTTACTACAATTATTAACTATTAGAATAAATAGCCTATAAAGTATGTATATATAACTAATTATAGTAGTAAATTGAGACAAAAGGAACAATTCAGGTACAACAAACGATGTATTAAACGATTCAATATATTTCCATCAGATAATACCAACAACCAAATTCATGAATCACGATATTTCATATCTTGGTCGATTTGATAATACAAATTTTTAGTGTGACGAGAACAAATGTAATCCCATAGGTTAACCCAAAGGGTTCCATGGTCTTGGGCCGTAATGGCTTAAAGACCAGTCCATAGAGGGATACGATGAAGAGCGTTGTTAAATGCATATATTGCAGTAGAACAAAAGGAAATAAGGAAATTAAGACTTCTAAATTTACGGTGAATAAATTGTAAGAAAGTGTCTAACATATAGAAATTTATGACATTAGGTTCCCAGATAATCCAAATCTTATTTATAGAGTGCTAGACATGGTTTGTTATCTAATGCCGAAAAGAGACATATATATGATTATGGGGGAAAGTTTAGGTAAGCCAACCCTAGTCTTAATATGGATCATTATTGATATATTATTACTCATAATAAACTCAGTGACATCATTCTGCCTAGCAGGGTCTTTTAACCCACATATTTTCCATGAAACAATAAACATTATGATACTTAAACTTATGGATCAATCAATGATCATGTTAGAGGATAAAACCAATATATTATTTACAGCCTTATTGGTGAGGAGATTTCGGTCTGGTGGGGAATAAATCTCTTCACCATTTTCCTCTTTGTTGATATCCATTGTTGGGTCATGAGGGTGCGTCTCTCAGATACGATACCATAATGAGTTAGATCTGACACCACTGAAGCATGTAAAGATGACTCAAGACTCGAGATATGGTGAAGCATGGCCAAATAATAACTTCCCTCTAAATACCCTTTACATTAGCTAGTGTTGTGGCCAAATACGATACAATTTGCACATTCAGGATGAAAACCTTGATACTCAGTCCTGACAGAGGTAATCCTCTCATAGAAACGTACTTGATATTCAAGAAAATTATAGAACCCGTGTTTATAACAATATAAATATGAGCAAACATGACTCTTTATTTTCTCTGTGTTTGTTTATTCCACATAAAAACGAGTACAAAAAACTGAACCAATGTTTCTAAAACCCAAAGAAGGTCACAAATTTAGAGGAAGCTTGAATAATTTTACCCACACAAGCTCCTATTTTTTAAGATCATGAGAAACCCCCCAAAGTTCCATAGGGCTTTATACAAGAATTCCTTTTCCAATTCCATAGAGTGAAACTTAAATAAGAAATAACCTTCAAGGATATTTTCGAACTCATTACCTAAAATCTCCCTAACATAGCCTCAATATTGGCCTTCAATACCCAAGGTTAGGGCTTTGACCTATGAAGCAGACTGAGAGACAAGTTTGTCATGACTCACATGAGCCCATAAGGGTATAATCGTTAACCACCCAATATGTTAACCATAAATTCATTAGGATATACACCTATTACCAATGGGGAGCGATTGTCTTTATAACCTAAAACAACATTCTCCCAAGATAAAGTGTTTTAAGAAATAAGTTTTACCAAAGAGATGGTTCTAGTTCTAATTGCATGCAATAAGGATGGCCTATGAATAGAGGTAGATTTTACCAATTTGGTGGATGTAGAGGAAATGGGGAAAAGGTCAAATGAGGAGGTTTGAAAAATTCAGATTTTTTTTAGTTTTTAAGGTAAATATTATCTTTTCATTTCTTACATCTAGGTCTTATGCCACTACTTTTGCATTGAGGAAATATATTTTTACAAATGATATATGGATTTTGGGGTGGGATGATCCTATTATTTTGATACGCATAGTATTTGATGAGTCGGAAAATGAGATTTTTCTAGTCGGAAAAGACTTACATGTGATCTCCGAATATTTATGACAAGTATAAGTTGGAATCAATCAAAATATTTTGGTTGGATTGGACCATGCTTTTAATTAAGATCTTCAAACCTACATGAGTTACAACTTTTTCACACTTCGACTGGTTTAGTCCAAGTCTTACTTAGGAGCTTCAAAAAACTCATACGGACATAAGTTAGAACCTTTTCAGCACTTTTGTTGGTTTAGTCCAAGCCTTACTGAAGAGCTTCAGACAACTCGGACCAAAATAAGTTGGAACCTTTATAATATTTCGTCTCGTTCAATCCAAGTCTTACTTAAGAGCTACATATAGCTCAGACCAACATAAGTTGGAACATTTTCAACACTTCGGCTAGTTTGAACCAAACCTTTAATGAGGCTCTTCGTGCCTAATTAAAAAATTCATGAGCCACTAGGGTAGGAAATACTATACTACCAGTCATTGCATCCAGGTTATAAGAAAAAGGTAAAGTAAAATGAGATACATGAACTACACGCTTAAAATAAATAAAGTTTCAAATGTTTAATATTATAAGGGTGTGAAATGAGATTATTTTTATTATCCACTAGCTTAGGTTCAATCTTTGACCTTTTTTTAAAAGACTATGTACGACTCCTCCCAGTTCGGACCAAGCTTGTTGGCTTTGGGATATTTAGTATGTTGAAACACCTACTTGAAGACTTTGTCCCCATACCTTGAACTTACGGGAGAAAAACCCAAAAGTGTATCAACTTTGCATTAGGGTTTTCTAGTATAGGGACCTTACGTGATCTTTGGTTCATTTTTCTTTTATTAATTTTTTTTGTATTGTTTAAACTTTATATTTTGATGAAAAATTAAGTTCAATCTTCTAATGTTTAAGATGATACAAATTTATATGTTAATGAATATACTTAAATAGATTTTTAATTAATCACATAATTGATTTTATTGGTCTTTAAAAATATTTTTAATAAAAAAGCATTTGATGAGAAATATTTTTGAAAGAAAATGAAACACGATTAAATATTAACCGTATTCTTCAATTGATTTTATCGGTCATTTCCTAATTTCAATGTTCTAAACTCATAGTGATGCATAAAGTTTAGGGTATTGCACCCAACACTAGATTTGAATGCCATCAAATACCCCAACTATCAATAATGAATACATGGTACCCAAATATTGAAATTAGATCCTATATAATACCCATGATCTCCAATAAAACCTTAAATACTCATGCTTCATCACCGACCATGATTTTCGTTCTCTCCTCTATATTTTTCTCTTTTTGTTTTTTTAAAGTATGTACCTTTCAAACCATAGCTCAGAAAAAATATCTAAAAGTATCATCGATTTTTATTATAGTGAAAATTACATCTCTATTTTTGACATACTAGTAATGAACATAACCTCTATCTTCCTAGAAGAAGAGTATAAGTTCTTGAATCTTTAAGAGATTATGGGGGTTTCAGGAGCTAACTTACCTGATTTGTGTTGGCCAACTCTAGCTACATTTTAAAATGATATTGAAATCATTGATAATTCTATCAAACATTGAGCTGTGAATATTATTTTTTGTAATGGGATAATAAAGAGGCGGAAATAAGCCACACATGGTGTTAAAATGATATAAATTCCTCATCATTGATTGTTATCTTGTACATTTTCATCACTAGAGATCTAAGATAAAGAATTTGTATGCATGTCAAGGAAGGAGATCAGCAAGGGTTTATGTTCCAGAGTTTTTTTTTCTACTTTTTTCTAATAACACTAAATAGAAGAGTTTTTTTCCACTTATAATATACCGCAAGTATTTAAGGATGACCGCCTGATTCCAAACCTTTAGGTCAATGATCTAAAACGACATCTAGGGTGGGAAAAGTAATTTTATATTAGGAAAATTTACACCTAATGAATTTCATTTTATGATATGACCAATGGAATTGACTGACCGTTTACCCAAAGATGGTTGGCCAGCAAAGAGGACCGATGTTGGAGGACCAAAGTTTAAGTGTATAGAAATATTTTTCAAAATATATTGTATTTAGTAATAATTATGAATATATTTTGTTATCTATTAATAATTAATATATAGTTTTGTAACTAGTAATGGTAACTTTAGGTTAATGTTTTATAAATAATATATTATTTTATATCATATTAATTTATGGATACCCATAGGGTATAATCCGTTGGATCTAGTTCGGGTTGGGTACCAACGAGAAAATTTAAAATCCACAATTGGATCCAAACCCGACGTGTACTAAATTTATAAACACACAACCTGCCTCTTAGAAATTTTTTAAACCTATAACTCATCCCATCATGTCGGGTTGGCTTCGGTACCCATGGGTTCAGTAAATTGACATCCCTAATTATAGTTATCCTAAACAATGCTATTCATTGTATATTAAACATATTCCAGTTAGAATAAAACATGCAATTCTAGGTATATTAAATGTGCGATTGCTTGTATATTAAACCATGCAATTCTACGTATGTCAAACATGCGATGACAGTTATACTAAACGTGTGATTTCTTGTATATTAAACATGTGATTTCTTGGGTATTATACCCTAAGATCCAAGTATAATAAACCATCATATCCAAGTATAAATAACATGAAATCCAAAATTAATTTTATAACCGTACAATATATGACTTTAGATACAGTATATGACAATATTGATTGCTTCAGGTCTTTTTGTAAGTGTTTAACTTTAAGGTATTATCGTGAGTGATAAATTGGTCTAAGATATTTTCTGAGTAGATTGACGAATTTATAGAGAGAGAAAGTGGTTATTGTAGTTTTTAAAGAGATAAAATAGTCAAGTGTCAAATCATGAAGTCTTATTCCATTTTCAAGAACAGTACACATATTTATACATGGTTTGTTATAAGAAACACATCAATGTTTGTTATATGGATATCTCACCTCATTTTAATACTTTATATAAACATATTACTTACATATTACACATTTATTCCTTTACACTTATATGTTTCACCAAATTCCTAAATACATTATTTATCAATTATTTTATCCAGTATAAAATAGTTACTTTTACTCTTCATTTATTTATATCATTATCAGCAGTCCCATAACCCTTGCAAAAAAACTATGAGACATGACTAGATTTGTCTATTATGAGTTAGTTTCCTCATCGAAAGCCCTCAAACAACTACATGGGCAAAGATCTCCAAGGAATCATTAATAATGCTTTTTTGAGAAGCTTATATTTTGAAAAATATTACTACACATTTAAAATTGGAAATAAAGGACCAAGAGGTTGGCCAACAAAGAGGACCGATGTTATTCTCGGAGGATTTTTGCTCACTAAATTAATAAAAGAAATAATATATTTTGCATATAAGATATGAATCTATAAATATGGTTTGATATTCGTATATTCTTTACTTTTTTGAACACATAAAATAAAACGCATTAATCATGCAAATGAAGTGCTAATTTTCCTTCATCTACATCTATTAAAGCTCTATATGTAACTTATAAAGGTCTAAAAACCACTAATCGGTCTTCTTCTATATCAAGACCAATATCAAGACTAATAAAATCTGCAAAGAAAATTATATGATATACACGAACTATGACATCTTCTAAAATTCCTCTAAGATATTTAATAGACTTATCTACCAATTGAAGTGAAATAAGTATAGGTTTAATATTTATAACAAAAGTTTTTTATATCTTGAAAATAACATCAAATTAACAGTAGCTCATAAATTATATAAAATATTTGTAAATTTAAAAGTACCAATAATGTAAGGAATAGTAAAATTTCCTAGATCTTTCAGTATTGGTTGTAATCTGTTACGGAGCAAGACACTCGATTCCTTCGTGAGTATCATCGTCTTATATTCTTTGAATTTTATCTTCTTAAATAATATATTTTTAAAAAACTTACCATAACTCGACATATGCCCTAACATGTTTCTTGTGTTCTTAAAGCCCAATTGTATGAATTTGGCCAAATTGAACTTTGAGGTTCTTCATACACGCTCCTTGGTTTTGAACAATATTTTTGAGGTTTTTCGCGCGTGATTATTCTTTTTCTAATTGATTGTTGGCTTCCTTAACCTATGTATCTAATATATTCTCGTTCTCTTTAAATTATTTTTATATCATTACTTAGTATAAGAAAATTATCTACATATAGACATATAATGACTACTGCATCAACATAAACTTTAATGTATAAGTATTTATCCGTTATATTATGTCTAAACCCGTGAGATATAATTTCATGATCAAACTTTATATGCCACTTCTTAAGTGCTTGCTTAAGATTCTATACTTAATTTAACAAACTTACATACCTTAGACTCATTCCTGGGAACTATAAAATCCTCGGGTTTTTCTATATAGACCTCCTGATAGAGATCTCCAATTAGGAAATGAGTTTGACATCCATTTGGTGAATCTTCATATTTCATACCAATGAAATTGCAAAAAGCATCCTAATGCATGTGGTTCTTGCAAACCAACCATATGTGTCAAAATAATATATTCATTATTTTTATCCGAAAACTATTAGCTACCAATCTTGCCTTATATGCTTAAATAATACCATCATGTGGCATTTCTTCCTAAAACATCCACTAATAACCAATTGTCCTTGATCACAAAAGCAAATAGACCAACTTCCAAGTGTAATTTGATATTATTGAATCCATTTTATTATTTATCGTATATTTCCAAAATACAGAATCTTGGATGATGATGCTTATTTATAAAATTTAGGATCGTCTTCTAAATAGATACGACCAATTTGTTTTGAGTGATTTATTCACAACTTCCTTATACGAAATAGAAGCACTACTAAGGTGTTATGGTTCAGCCCAATTAAGCCCAGCTATAACCTAGGATTTTCATCTCTTTATGGTTATATATATGAGGCTAGAGATAGGAGATGGACACACCCAAAAAGATACACAAAAACAAATAGAGAAAAAGATTTTTGAGAATACAAATTGAAAGAGTATTTTTCGATTTTCAGTTTTTGGATATGTTCAGTGCTGTCACTGTAAAAAGGTTGGATTGAGAGACAAACAATGTCCATTTGTGCTGAAATTTTGACAGCGTGTTCAGCACATCCTTCAATATAACAAGTTGGATTATGAATTGGTGCTACGGATTGGGAGAAATTACTACTAGAACAAACCTGCAGTTTTGGTGATATTTTTCCCTCTCGTGCTTCTCTGTTGTTATCTATTATTCTGTGTAATCGTTGGTGGGTTTTTAGATTTGTATAAGACTAATTTATACTACTTGTACCCTCAACTATAATAATAGAAGTGTTTAAGGTGGACTCTTAATTCGTACCGTGGCTTTTTACTCTTCACATTGAAGGATTTTTTCCACGTATAAATTTTGAGCGTTGTTTTGTTTTCTGCTGATTATTTTGTTACCGTTGTTGATTTGGGATCTACAGTGGTATAAGAGCTATCGTTTTTTTTCGAATATGGATTACAATCATGGTAGTCATGGTAACCCCATGATTAAATTAACATCAACAAATTATTCTATCTAGAGACAAATGATGGAGGATCTTCTATACTGCAAGGATTTTTTTGATCCAATTGAGTCAACTAAAGATGTTAATGGTAACTTTGCTAAACAGGCAAAACCATAAAATAAGCAAGAAAAAGATTGGGATAAGTTGAAAAGAAAAGCTTTGGGAACTATTCGACAATTGGTTGATCTTAGCATCTTCAACCATGTTTCTCAAAAGTCTGACCCGTATGATCTTTGGAATAAATTGGAAGGTCTTTTTGAAAGAAAGACAACTCATAACAAAGCCTTTTTTATTAAAAGACTTATCAACCTAAAGTTAAAAAGTGGTAAATCAGTTTCTGAACACCTTAGTGATTTTCAATATATCATTAACAAATTGACTACTATGAAGATTGCTCTTGATGATGAGCTACAAGCTTTATTTATATTGAGATCGTTACCGGATAGTTGGGAGACTATGGTTGTGACTATTAACAATTCTGATCCAGATGGTGCTCTATCTGTAAACTTTATCAACGAAAGTATGTTCAATGAAGAGATTTGAAGAAAAGAGATGAGAGTTGACAATTCACAAGCTCTTGTTACTGAGAATAGAGAAAGAAGCAACAGTAAAGCTTATATATTTTCGTGGTAACTCAAAAAGAAGATCCAAGTCCAGAGATTGGAAAGACAATATGATATGCCACTACTGCGGCAAACAGGAACATATACAATATTTTTGTTACAAATGGAAGAAAGAACAAGGTAACAATTTAGATTCACAAAATGAAAGTCATAATAAAAATACTACAACTTGTGCTTCTACTAGTAATGATGATGCATCATTAATTTGTGTTATTGGTGAGTGTTATCATGTTGGGGATTCATATTCAAATTGGCTTGTAGCTACATGTGCTTCATATCATTGTGTTCCGAATAGGGAATATTTTTTGAACTATAAAGGTGTCGATTTTGGTAGTGTCAAGATGGAAAATCAGAGCTCAGATATTATTGTTAGTTTGGATGATATCCGTGTGAAGACTTGTGTTGGATACATACTTACACTAAAGGATGTGCGCCATAATTCCTGATCTACATCTGAATTTGTTGTTTGCAAATGTACTTGATAAAAAAGGTTTCCGTCACACTTTTGGTGATGGTAAGTGGAAGTTGTCCAAAGGTTCAATGATATTTGTTTGGGTTAATTTGTGTTGCTCTTTGTGTAAGACATATTTGGGTATATGTTCTGATGAGCTGAATGCAGTTTAGGAAAATAATTCCCCTAATCTGTAGCATCAAAGACTAAAATGCATGAGTGAAAAGAGGATGAAAAACTTGTCAAGTAAGTCACTCATTACTATTGATAAATCTATTATTATTGATCCACGTGACTATTGTTTGGCACGAAAGAAACATAGAGCTTCGTTTTAAAAACGGTCCACTAGAAAACAAGAAACGCTGGAGCTAGTATACTATGATGTTTCTGGTCCAATGAAAGTGGATTCTATTGGATATAGCAAGTATTTTGTTACATTTATTGATGATGCTACTCGAAAACTTGGGTATACATGTTGGAGAGAAAAAGCCAAGTATTCGAGATTTTTTAGAAATTACATGTCATGGTAGAAAGGGAGACATGAAGAAAGCTGAAATGTTTTCGATCTGATAATGGTGGTGAGTATATTTCGAATGATTTTAAAAATTCTATCTCACATTATGGTATTAGACATGAAAAGACAACACCAGGTACACCACAACATAATGGAGTTGTAGAGAGAATGAACCGAACCATTATAAAGAAGGTGAGATGTATGCAAGAAATGTATAAATTTCCTAAGATATTTTGGGCTGAAGCAGTTAATTGTGTTGTATACTGGATTAATAGAGCTCCATCAACAACTCTTGATTTTGATAGTCCTGAGAGAGTATGGAAATGAAAGGATCCTATATATTCACATTTCAGAAGTTTTTGGATGCAAGACATACATGCATGTTCCAAAAGAATAAAGATCCAAACTTGGTTAAAAAACTAATCCTTGTGTTTTTGTTGGATATGGTAATGAAGAGTATGGCTTCAGACTTTATGATCCCGAGAAGAAGAAAGTAGTGAGAAGTAGAGATGTGGTATTCTTTAAGCACGAGAAGGGTGCAGATCTTTTGAGTACAAAGTTAACTTCTACTTTTGATCTATATTTTAATACTACTAATGATTTTCATTCTTCTATCTTTCCTTATGTAAATCAGACAACAAATGATAATGTTGAGGTGGTTCCTAATGATATTAAGGGTGTTCCATCTGGTGGTGATTTACAAGATCATGTTGTTATCGATGATTCTGATGAGACCATACTTAATGAAGAAATTCATGAGCAGAGAGAGCAACCTATCCCTCATGTAGAGGATATACATGTTCGAAGGTCAACTAGAGAGAGAAAACCTTCAACAAAGTATCAAAGCTCAGAGTTTATTCTAGTAATTGAAGACGGCGAACCAAAAAATTATCAACAAGTGTTATATCATGAAGAGAAACATCTTTGACTTGAGGCAATGAAGGAAGAGATGAATTCCTTGAAAAATAAAGAAACATATGAGCTAGTCAAACCTCATAATGGAAAGAAAGTCTTGAAGAATAGATGGGCTTTCAAGAACAAAAGAGATGATGAGAAAATTGTCAAGCGGAAAACTAGACTTGTAGTAATAGGATGCAACCAGAAAAAGGAAATTGGTTTTGATGAAATATTTTCTCCTGTTGTCAAGATGACTTCTATTAGAATTGTATTGGGTTTAACTGCAAGTTTAAATCTTGAGTTGGAACAACTTGATGTAAAAACGACATTTTTACATGGTGACTTGCATGAAGAAATTTACATGGAACAACCTCAAGGTTTTGAAGAGATAGGGAAAGAAAAACTTGTTTTTAAGCTGAAGAAGAGTCTTTATGGGTTTAAACAAGCACCAAGGCAGTGGTATCAGAAATCTGACTCGTTTATGATAAATAATGGGTATAAACGAACTCATGTGGATCCTTGTGTCTATTTCAGAGAGTTCCCTGAAGGTAAATTCATCATACTTCTTCTATATGTAGATGCTATGTTGATAGTTGGGCAAAATACTGAGATGATTATCAGTTTGAAAACAGACTTAGCGAAATCATTTGACATGAAAGATTTGGGTCCAGCAAAGCATATCTTAGGCATGAAGATTATTCGTGATAGAAAAGCAGGAAAGTTATGGTTATCATAAGAGAAATATATTGAAAGTGTACTTGAACACTTCAATATGAAGAATGCCAAGTCGGTTAATATACCATTAGCTACACACTTCAAGTTAAGAAAGGACATGTGTCCTACAACAGAAAAAGAGAAATAAGGTATATCATTTATTCCTTATTCTTCTGTTGTTGGTTCTTTGATGTACGCAGTGATGTGTACAAGACCATATATTGCATATGATGTCGGTTCAGTGAGTAGCTATTTATCGAATCCGGGTAAAATTCATTGGGAAGCAATGAAGTGGATTTTCAGATACTTGTGAGGTACCTTTACTTTGAGTTTGTGTTACGGAGGTGAAAAACCTATACTTGAAGTTCATACAGATGCGGATATGGCCGGTGATCTTGATAAACGGAAGTCTACCTCTGGTTATGTGTTTACATTTTCAGGGGGAGCCATTTCATGACAATCCAAGCTACTAAAATGTGTAGCTTTGTCAACAACTGAGGCATAATATATTGCAGCAGTAAAAGCAAGCAAAAAGATGCTTTGGCGTAAGAGATTCCTTTAAAAATTGGGGTTGAAGCAAGATGAATATGTGATATTTTGTGATAGTCAGAGTGTTATGGATTTAAGCAAGAATCCTATGTATCACACACACCAAGCATATTGATGTGAGATATCATTGGTTGCGAGATATGATCGAAACAAAAGAAATAAAATTGAAGAAAATCCACACCGACAAGAATAGTGCAGATATGTTGACTAATGTTGTTCCCGGAAGCAAGATTGAGCTTTGTAGTATGCTCACCGAAATGAAGTTCAAGTGATTACCTTATGAGTGTATCTACGAGGAGATAGGCGGGAGGAGGAGATTGTTAGAATCCATGCCAATTAAGCTTATAACATAGGGTTTTCATCTCCTTAGGGTTATATATATGGGACTAGAGTTAAGAGACAGACACACCCAAGAAAATACATAAAAAATAGAAAAAACGATTTTCGAAAATACAAACGGAAAGAGTATTTTTCGATTTTCGATTTTGTACTATAAAATGTGCTGCAATTATTAACTCAACTCATTTGTATTCAGCATTTACTACGTGCTTTTTACTAATCATTAGCAATATTGTATGTCCAGTAGTATTAAAGACCAGGTGATATTTATTTACATGGACATAAATAACATTTGTTTAATAAAAATCTGAAGAAGACGATGGAATATCATATTTTATCAACCACAATAATATTCAAAATCTATACTTATACAAAACACTACTAACATTTTATTTTCAAATTAAAATTTATTTTAATTAAAAGAAAACTTATTTATTACAAAACTCATTTTTTTACTATTTAAATTAAAACTAGATTTTTAACTGTTTAAATTAAAACCGATTTAATTAAAAATCAGAGTTTTAGTATCTATTTTTTAAACAATATATAAAAAACTAAAAATTATTTAGAATTTTTCTTTTTCAATTTGTATTTAGAAATTCTATCTAAAACTAACTTAAAACTTATAAAATATGTTTTTAAGATTCTATTTATAAATTCAGAATCAAAACAATATTTTTAAAAGATGAAATCTATAAAATCAATTTTTTTTAATAATTTAAAATGATCTAAAACAAAATAATAATATGATATGAAAATAAAATAATATATTTAAAATGTAAAATTTATAATAATTTAAAGTTATCCAAAATAAATAAAAATGTAATATTACAATGTTTATTATTATTACAAACTAATTTAATATTATCAAAATTTAATAGATAATATATTAGTAATAAAAAAGTAATATTAAACAAAGGTAATTTACGTCCATATAAAACAATATAGCTGTATCATTAATGGTTATGGTACAATTATACTCATGATTAATTAAAAACAGCTAATAAATGCTCTCACATCGGTTAAACTTTTCAAATCAAATCTAATTTTATTAATATATTATTTTATTTTATTTTAAAACATTTATTTTATTTCATTGTATAATAATTGAGGGTTTTGAGCAACTCTTATATTAACTCTCATTTACCTTAAGCTTTAAATAAGTTTTTAGAATAATATATTTTTTATCTCTGAAAATTTTAGTCTTTGTTACCCTTAAATTAGGATTTCATCATGTTACCCTTGAATTAAGGTTTCATCTATCGTTGCTTCCTCTTCTATTTTTTCCACGTCATCAGTTTGGTATCAGAGCCTCAGTTGCTGCTACGGGGCAAACATGTTTCTGAATCTTGATTTCATCTGATTCAAGGTCTAAATGAGAGAACAACATTTATGGTCATAAAGATCTCGAAGATCGTTTGGTATGCGGGGACACACCAAACGTTTCAATGACAATCGTATTGAGTGGTTACTGGAAGTGTTTAAATTGACTACTAATAGTCTGATCAAAGAGAAAATTGGTTATCGAGATGTTGTCTCATGTTATGAAGAGGTTTTCGAAACCAATTTTTTTCATCCACTAGACATGGGGTGTTATTTTCAGGCTATGAAAATGCTTTCGATACCAACTTTTGTTTTGCATCAACTGGATGGCTTCAATGTGAATTCGAATAAGGAACACTCAAGAATAATTTATCTTATTACGATAAGGTCAATATTTATAATTCCCAATATAACAATTGAAAGAAATAAATACTAAAAAAATTGGTTTTTGATGGTGATGGTCCTGTGAATTCGCGGACGAATTCTTGTCAACCAGGAGAGGATAATGTAGTCCAGAAAGTCCAAACAAAAACCTTTTTAATTTTATATTATTTTATTCAAATATTATATATTATTTAAATCAAATCTAATTATATTAAGATTTGATTTTATGTTATTTAAAAACATTTATTTTATTTCTTTGTATTCTAATTTATGGTTTTGAGCAGCTCTTCTATAAACCCTCATATACCTTAAGCTTTAAATAAGTTTTTGGAATAATATATTTGTTATCTCTGAAAATTTCAGTCTTTGTTACCCTTAGATTAGAGTTTCATCATGTTACCTTTCAATTAGGGTTTCATCTATCGTTGTTTCTTTTTCTATTTTCGCCGCCTCATCACATGGACTTAGATAAGTCCAACCACATAGATATTAAATTATTTTATGTTAAAAGAGAGTTTAGAAATGTCAAATAAGTATAGAGTATATTAGCAAAAACTTCATGGTAGCATATCATCTTACGACAGTGGTGATACTTTTTAGTTTTTTTTAAAAACACACCATTATGATGACTTTTGTTTGTTTAGTGGATTAGTCATTTTAATGGGAAATTTTCAATAAAAACTTATTTTGTATATATATATACACACACTTTGGTTTATTGCAATATATGGATCAGTTAAGTTTGTTGACTTCTCTAACTCATTAAGTAGATCTTCATTTAAATAGGACTCGTCAAGAATAGATACGTGAGACTATATTTCATACTATTCTTATGCTATATACAATAAACGATTAATTTAGTTGATTGATGACGACAATAAGATTGATATATCAGCCATTTATTAACATCGTGATGAGGATTTATATAGTCCTTTAATATTTTATCATCATGTAATAGATTGTTCACTTCACTTATTAACAGTATAGTATGAATATGAATGAAGTAAATGTATCATTAGGTAACAGATGATGATTCAAATGAGAGATTTTTGAAATTTATGGATCAATATACGAATGATGTATTTAGACATTATCATAAGACGACCCAGATAATAAGTCATCATGTTTATTTATATAATTGGGAATTAGACTAATAGGTGAAAACCCATTATGTAGGTATAAGTGTATATATCATATTAAATTTGATCTCTATGAATGATTAAGCCTAAATATTAACACTTAAGACTAAACTAATAATTATAAACTAAATTGATTAAATTATTTTAGTAGGTTATGATCTATGACCACAAGGAAAACTGAAAGGGTATAATGTAATTAAGTTAAAGTTAAACCTAAATTATATTATATATGAGGAGACGTACGATAGTATTCCTTCGACTATTGTATTATTTTTTAATCCGTTTTAAGTGGTTAGATTCCCCCATAAAATCCTAGTTTTCTTTTCTCTTCTCATTCACCATGTTTCTATATAAGATCGATCAAGAACATAAGAAAAATATTATAGAACTATCAAGAAACCAAGAACGAGAATGAACAAACATAATCAGATAAAAGACTTGTGCGCTACAAAAGGAATGTATCCACAAAAACAAGTTTCTTACTACAATTATTAACTATTAGAATAAATAGCCTATCAAGTATGTATATATAACTAATTATAGTAGTAAATTGAGACAAAAGGAACAATTCAGGTACAACAAACGATGTATTAAACGATTCAATATATTTCCATCAGATAATACCAACAACCAAATTCATGAATCACGATATTTCATATCTTGGTCGATTTGATAATACAAATTTTTAGTGTGACGAGAACAAATGTAATCCCATAGGTTAACCCAAAGGGTTCCATGGTCTTGGGCCGTAATGGCTTAAAGACCAGTCCATAGAGGGATACGATGAAGAGCGTTGTTAAATGCATATATTGCAGTAGAACAAAAGGAAATAAGGAAATTAAGACTTCTAAATTTACGGTGAATAAATTGTAAGAAAGTGTCTAACATATAGAAATTTATGACATTAGGTTCCCAGATAATCCAAATCTTATTTATAGAGTGCTAGACATGGTTTGTTATCTAATGCCGAAAAGAGACATATATATGATTATGGGGGAAAGTTTAGGTAAGCCAACCCTAGTCTTAATATGGATCATTATTGATATATTATTACTCATAATAAACTCAGTGACATCATTCTGCCTAGCAGGGTCTTTTAACCCACATATTTTCCATGAAACAATAAACATTATGATACTTAAACTTATGGATCAATCAATGATCATGTTAGAGGATAAAACCAATATATTATTTACAGCCTTATTGGTGAGGAGATTTCGGTCTGGTGGGGAATAAATCTCTTCACCATTTTCCTCTTTGTTGATATCCATTGTTGGGTCATGAGGGTGCGTCTCTCAGATACGATACCATAATGAGTTAGATCTGACACCACTGAAGCATGTAAAGATGACTCAAGACTCGAGATATGGTGAAGCATGGCCAAATAATAACTTCCCTCTAAATACCCTTTACATTAGCTAGTGTTGTGGCCAAATACGATACAATTTGCACATTCAGGATGAAAACCTTGATACTCAGTCCTGACAGAGGTAATCCTCTCATAGAAACGTACTTGATATTCAAGAAAATTATAGAACCCGTGTTTATAACAATATAAATATGAGCAAACATGACTCTTTATTTTCTCTGTGTTTGTTTATTCCACATAAAAACGAGTACAAAAAACTGAACCAATGTTTCTAAAACCCAAAGAAGGTCACAAATTTAGAGGAAGCTTGAATAATTTTACCCACACAAGCTCCTATTTTTTAAGATCATGAGAAACCCCCCAAAGTTCCATAGGGCTTTATACAAGAATTCCTTTTCCAATTCCACAGAGTGAAACTTAAATAAGAAATAACCTTCAAGGATATTTTCGAACTCATTACCTAAAATCTCCCTAACATAGCCTCAATATTGGCCTTCAATACCCAAGGTTAGGGCTTTGACCTATGAAGCAGACTGAGAGACAAGTTTGTCATGACTCACATGAGCCCATAAGGGTATAATCGTTAACCACCCAATATGTTAACCATAAATTCATTAGGATATACACCTATTACCAATGGGGAGCGATTGTCTTTATAACCTAAAACAACATTCTCCCAAGATAAAGTGTTTTAAGAAATAAGTTTTACCAAAGAGATGGTTCTAGTTCTAATTGCATGCAATAAGGATGGCCTATGAATAGAGGTAGATTTTACCAATTTGGTGGATGTAGAGGAAATGGGGAAAAGGTCAAATGAGGAGGTTTGAAAAATTCAGATTTTTTTTAGTTTTTAAGGTAAATATTATCTTTTCATTTCTTACATCTAGGTCTTATGCCACTACTTTTGCATTGAGGAAATATATTTTTACAAATGATATATGGATTTTGGGGTGGGATGATCCTATTATTTTGATACGCATAGTATTTGATGAGTCGGAAAATGAGATTTTTCTAGTCGGAAAAGACTTACATGTGATCTCCGAATATTTATGACAAGTATAAGTTGGAATCAATCAAAATATTTTGGTTGGATTGGACCATGCTTTTAATTAAGATCTTCAAACCTACATGAGTTACAACTTTTTCACACTTCGACTGGTTTAGTCCAAGTCTTACTTAGGAGCTTCAAAAAACTCATACGGACATAAGTTAGAACCTTTTCAGCACTTTTGTTGGTTTAGTCCAAGCCTTACTGAAGAGCTTCAGACAACTCGGACCAAAATAAGTTGGAACCTTTATAATATTTCGTCTCGTTCAATCCAAGTCTTACTTAAGAGCTACATATAGCTCAGACCAACATAAGTTGGAACATTTTCAACACTTCGGCTAGTTTGAACCAAACCTTTAATGAGGCTCTTCGTGCCTAATTAAAAAATTCATGAGCCACTAGGGTAGGAAATACTATACTACCAGTCATTGCATCCAGGTTATAAGAAAAAGGTAAAGTAAAATGAGATACATGAACTACACGCTTAAAATAAATAAAGTTTCAAATGTTTAATATTATAAGGGTGTGAAATGAGATTATTTTTATTATCCACTAGCTTAGGTTCAATCTTTGACCTTTTTTTAAAAGACTATGTACGACTCCTCCCAGTTCGGACCAAGCTTGTTGGCTTTGGGATATTTAGTATGTTGAAACACCTACTTGAAGACTTTGTCCCCATACCTTGAACTTACGGGAGAAAAACCCAAAAGTGTATCAACTTTGCATTAGGGTTTTCTAGTATAGGGACCTTACGTGATCTTTGGTTCATTTTTCTTTTATTAATTTTTTTTGTATTGTTTAAACTTTATATTTTGATGAAAAATTAAGTTCAATCTTCTAATGTTTAAGATGATACAAATTTATATGTTAATGAATATACTTAAATAGATTTTTAATTAATCACATAATTGATTTTATTGGTCTTTAAAAATATTTTTAATAAAAAAGCATTTGATGAGAAATATTTTTGAAAGAAAATGAAACACGATTAAATATTAACCGTATTCTTCAATTGATTTTATCGGTCATTTCCTAATTTCAATGTTCTAAACTCATAGTGATGCATAAAGTTTAGGGTATTGCACCCAACACTAGATTTGAATGCCATCAAATACCCCAACTATCAATAATGAATACATGGTACCCAAATATTGAAATTAGATCCTATATAATACCCATGATCTCCAATAAAACCTTAAATACTCATGCTTCATCACCGACCATGATTTTCGTTCTCTCCTCTATATTTTTCTCTTTTTGTTTTTTTAAAGTATGTACCTTTCAAACCATAGCTCAGAAAAAATATCTAAAAGTATCATCGATTTTTATTATAGTGAAAATTACATCTCTATTTTTGACATACTAGTAATGAACATAACCTCTATCTTCCTAGAAGAAGAGTATAAGTTCTTGAATCTTTAAGAGATTATGGGGGTTTCAGGAGCTAACTTACCTGATTTGTGTTGGCCAACTCTAGCTACATTTTAAAATGATATTGAAATCATTGATAATTCTATCAAACATTGAGCTGTGAATATTATTTTTTGTAATGGGATAATAAAGAGGCGGAAATAAGCCACACATGGTGTTAAAATGATATAAATTCCTCATCATTGATTGTTATCTTGTACATTTTCATCACTAGAGATCTAAGATAAAGAATTTGTATGCATGTCAAGGAAGGAGATCAGCAAGGGTTTATGTTCCAGAGTTTTTTTTTCTACTTTTTTCTAATAACACTAAATAGAAGAGTTTTTTTCCACTTATAATATACCGCAAGTATTTAAGGATGACCGCCTGATTCCAAACCTTTAGGTCAATGATCTAAAACGACATCTAGGGTGGGAAAAGTAATTTTATATTAGGAAAATTTACACCTAATGAATTTCATTTTATGATATGACCAATGGAATTGACTGACCGTTTACCCAAAGATGGTTGGCCAGCAAAGAGGACCGATGTTGGAGGACCAAAGTTTAAGTGTATAGAAATATTTTTCAAAATATATTGTATTTAGTAATAATTATGAATATATTTTGTTATCTATTAATAATTAATATATAGTTTTGTAACTAGTAATGGTAACTTTAGGTTAATGTTTTATAAATAATATATTATTTTATATCATATTAATTTATGGATACCCATAGGGTATAATCCGTTGGATCTAGTTCGGGTTGGGTACCAACGAGAAAATTTAAAATCCACAATTGGATCCAAACCCGACGTGTACTAAATTTATAAACACACAACCTGCCTCTTAGAAATTTTTTAAACCTATAACTCATCCCATCATGTCGGGTTGGCTTCGGTACCCATGGGTTCAGTAAATTGACATCCCTAATTATAGTTATCCTAAACAATGCTATTCATTGTATATTAAACATATTCCAGTTAGAATAAAACATGCAATTCTAGGTATATTAAATGTGCGATTGCTTGTATATTAAACCATGCAATTCTACGTATGTCAAACATGCGATGACAGTTATACTAAACGTGTGATTTCTTGTATATTAAACATGTGATTTCTTGGGTATTATACCCTAAGATCCAAGTATAATAAACCATCATATCCAAGTATAAATAACATGAAATCCAAAATTAATTTTATAACCGTACAATATATGACTTTAGATACAGTATATGACAATATTGATTGCTTCAGGTCTTTTTGTAAGTGTTTAACTTTAAGGTATTATCGTGAGTGATAAATTGGTCTAAGATATTTTCTGAGTAGATTGACGAATTTATAGAGAGAGAAAGTGGTTATTGTAGTTTTTAAAGAGATAAAATAGTCAAGTGTCAAATCATGAAGTCTTATTCCATTTTCAAGAACAGTACACATATTTATACATGGTTTGTTATAAGAAACACATCAATGTTTGTTATATGGATATCTCACCTCATTTTAATACTTTATATAAACATATTACTTACATATTACACATTTATTCCTTTACACTTATATGTTTCACCAAATTCCTAAATACATTATTTATCAATTATTTTATCCAGTATAAAATAGTTACTTTTACTCTTCATTTATTTATATCATTATCAGCAGTCCCATAACCCTTGCAAAAAAACTATGAGACATGACTAGATTTGTCTATTATGAGTTAGTTTCCTCATCGAAAGCCCTCAAACAACTACATGGGCAAAGATCTCCAAGGAATCATTAATAATGCTTTTTTGAGAAGCTTATATTTTGAAAAATATTACTACACATTTAAAATTGGAAATAAAGGACCAAGAGGTTGGCCAACAAAGAGGACCGATGTTATTCTCGGAGGATTTTTGCTCACTAAATTAATAAAAGAAATAATATATTTTGCATATAAGATATGAATCTATAAATATGGTTTGATATTCGTATATTCTTTACTTTTTTGAACACATAAAATAAAACGCATTAATCATGCAAATGAAGTGCTAATTTTCCTTCATCTACATCTATTAAAGCTCTATATGTAACTTATAAAGGTCTAAAAACCACTAATCGGTCTTCTTCTATATCAAGACCAATATCAAGACTAATAAAATCTGCAAAGAAAATTATATGATATACACGAACTATGACATCTTCTAAAATTCCTCTAAGATATTTAATAGACTTATCTACCAATTGAAGTGAAATAAGTATAGGTTTAATATTTATAACAAAAGTTTTTTATATCTTGAAAATAACATCAAATTAACAGTAGCTCATAAATTATATAAAATATTTGTAAATTTAAAAGTACCAATAATGTAAGGAATAGTAAAATTTCCTAGATCTTTCAGTATTGGTTGTAATCTGTTACGGAGCAAGACACTCGATTCCTTCGTGAGTATCATCGTCTTATATTCTTTGAATTTTATCTTCTTAAATAATATATTTTTAAAAAACTTACCATAACTCGACATATGCCCTAACATGTTTCTTGTGTTCTTAAAGCCCAATTGTATGAATTTGGCCAAATTGAACTTTGAGGTTCTTCATACACGCTCCTTGGTTTTGAACAATATTTTTGAGGTTTTTCGCGCGTGATTATTCTTTTTCTAATTGATTGTTGGCTTCCTTAACCTATGTATCTAATATATTCTCGTTCTCTTTAAATTATTTTTATATCATTACTTAGTATAAGAAAATTATCTACATATAGACATATAATGACTACTGCATCAACATAAACTTTAATGTATAAGTATTTATCCGTTATATTATGTCTAAACCCGTGAGATATAATTTCATGATCAAACTTTATATGCCACTTCTTAAGTGCTTGCTTAAGATTCTATACTTAATTTAACAAACTTACATACCTTAGACTCATTCCTGGGAACTATAAAATCCTCGGGTTTTTCTATATAGACCTCCTGATAGAGATCTCCAATTAGGAAATGAGTTTGACATCCATTTGGTGAATCTTCATATTTCATACCAATGAAATTGCAAAAAGCATCCTAATGCATGTGGTTCTTGCAAACCAACCATATGTGTCAAAATAATATATTCATTATTTTTATCCGAAAACTATTAGCTACCAATCTTGCCTTATATGCTTAAATAATACCATCATGTGGCATTTCTTCCTAAAACATCCACTAATAACCAATTGTCCTTGATCACAAAAGCAAATAGACCAACTTCCAAGTGTAATTTGATATTATTGAATCCATTTTATTATTTATCGTATATTTCCAAAATACAGAATCTTGGATGATGATGCTTATTTATAAAATTTAGGATCGTCTTCTAAATAGATACGACCAATTTGTTTTGAGTGATTTATTCACAACTTCCTTATACGAAATAGAAGCACTACTAAGGTGTTATGGTTCAGCCCAATTAAGCCCAGCTATAACCTAGGATTTTCATCTCTTTATGGTTATATATATGAGGCTAGAGATAGGAGATGGACACACCCAAAAAGATACACAAAAACAAATAGAGAAAAAGATTTTTGAGAATACAAATTGAAAGAGTATTTTTCGATTTTCAGTTTTTGGATATGTTCAGTGCAGTCACTGTAAAAAGGTTGGATTGAGAGACAAACAATGTCCATTTGTGCTGAAATTTTGACAGCGTGTTCAGCACATCCTTCAATATAACAAGTTGGATTATGAATTGGTGCTACGGATTGGGAGAAATTACTACTAGAACAAACCTGCAGTTTTGGTGATATTTTTCCCTCTCGTGCTTCTCTGTTGTTATCTATTATTCTGTGTAATCGTTGGTGGGTTTTTAGATTTGTATAAGACTAATTTATACTACTTGTACCCTCAACTATAATAATAGAAGTGTTTAAGGTGGACTCTTAATTCGTACCGTGGCTTTTTACTCTTCACATTGAAGGATTTTTTCCACGTATAAATTTTGAGCGTTGTTTTGTTTTCTGCTGATTATTTTGTTACCGTTGTTGATTTGGGATCTACAGTGGTATAAGAGCTATCGTTTTTTGTCGAATATGGATTACAATCATGGTAGTCATGGTAACCCCATGATTAAATTAACATCAACAAATTATTCTATCTAGAGACAAATGATGGAGGATCTTCTATACTGCAAGGATTTTTTTGATCCAATTGAGTCAACTAAAGATGTTAATGGTAACTTTGCTAAACAGGCAAAACCATAAAATAAGCAAGAAAAAGATTGGGATAAGTTGAAAAGAAAAGCTTTGGGAACTATTCGACAATTGGTTGATCTTAGCATCTTCAACCATGTTTCTCAAAAGTCTGACCCGTATGATCTTTGGAATAAATTGGAAGGTCTTTTTGAAAGAAAGACAACTCATAACAAAGCCTTTTTTATTAAAAGACTTATCAACCTAAAGTTAAAAAGTGGTAAATCAGTTTCTGAACACCTTAGTGATTTTCAATATATCATTAACAAATTGACTACTATGAAGATTGCTCTTGATGATGAGCTACAAGCTTTATTTATATTGAGATCGTTACCGGATAGTTGGGAGACTATGGTTGTGACTATTAACAATTCTGATCCAGATGGTGCTCTATCTGTAAACTTTATCAACGAAAGTATGTTCAATGAAGAGATTTGAAGAAAAGAGATGAGAGTTGACAATTCACAAGCTCTTGTTACTGAGAATAGAGAAAGAAGCAACAGTAAAGCTTATATATTTTCGTGGTAACTCAAAAAGAAGATCCAAGTCCAGAGATTGGAAAGACAATATGATATGCCACTACTGCGGCAAACAGGAACATATACAATATTTTTGTTACAAATGGAAGAAAGAACAAGGTAACAATTTAGATTCACAAAATGAAAGTCATAATAAAAATACTACAACTTGTGCTTCTACTAGTAATGATGATGCATCATTAATTTGTGTTATTGGTGAGTGTTATCATGT
The DNA here is from genome assembly GCA_036936605.1 of Limnanthes douglasii subsp. nivea. Lineage (NCBI taxonomy): Eukaryota > Viridiplantae > Streptophyta > Magnoliopsida > Brassicales > Limnanthaceae > Limnanthes > Limnanthes douglasii. Next base: position 106,619,926 of record JAUPFV010000002.1, on the reverse strand, counting down.
TGGGGATTCATATTCAAATTGGCTTGTAGCTACATGTGCTTCATATCATTGTGTTCCGAATAGGGAATATTTTTTGAACTATAAAGGTGTCGATTTTGGTAGTGTCAAGATGGAAAATCAGAGCTCAGATATTATTGTTAGTTTGGATGATATCCGTGTGAAGACTTGTGTTGGATACATACTTACACTAAAGGATGTGCGCCATAATTCCTGATCTACATCTGAATTTGTTGTTTGCAAATGTACTTGATAAAAAAGGTTTCCGTCACACTTTTGGTGATGGTAAGTGGAAGTTGTCCAAAGGTTCAATGATATTTGTTTGGGTTAATTTGTGTTGCTCTTTGTGTAAGACATATTTGGGTATATGTTCTGATGAGCTGAATGCAGTTTAGGAAAATAATTCCCCTAATCTGTAGCATCAAAGACTAAAATGCATGAGTGAAAAGAGGATGAAAAACTTGTCAAGTAAGTCACTCATTACTATTGATAAATCTATTATTATTGATCCACGTGACTATTGTTTGGCACGAAAGAAACATAGAGCTTCGTTTTAAAAACGGTCCACTAGAAAACAAGAAACGCTGGAGCTAGTATACTATGATGTTTCTGGTCCAATGAAAGTGGATTCTATTGGATATAGCAAGTATTTTGTTACATTTATTGATGATGCTACTCGAAAACTTGGGTATACATGTTGGAGAGAAAAAGCCAAGTATTCGAGATTTTTTAGAAATTACATGTCATGGTAGAAAGGGAGACATGAAGAAAGCTGAAATGTTTTCGATCTGATAATGGTGGTGAGTATATTTCGAATGATTTTAAAAATTCTATCTCACATTATGGTATTAGACATGAAAAGACAACACCAGGTACACCACAACATAATGGAGTTGTAGAGAGAATGAACCGAACCATTATAAAGAAGGTGAGATGTATGCAAGAAATGTATAAATTTCCTAAGATATTTTGGGCTGAAGCAGTTAATTGTGTTGTATACTGGATTAATAGAGCTCCATCAACAACTCTTGATTTTGATAGTCCTGAGAGAGTATGGAAATGAAAGGATCCTATATATTCACATTTCAGAAGTTTTTGGATGCAAGACATACATGCATGTTCCAAAAGAATAAAGATCCAAACTTGGTTAAAAAACTAATCCTTGTGTTTTTGTTGGATATGGTAATGAAGAGTATGGCTTCAGACTTTATGATCCCGAGAAGAAGAAAGTAGTGAGAAGTAGAGATGTGGTATTCTTTAAGCACGAGAAGGGTGCAGATCTTTTGAGTACAAAGTTAACTTCTACTTTTGATCTATATTTTAATACTACTAATGATTTTCATTCTTCTATCTTTCCTTATGTAAATCAGACAACAAATGATAATGTTGAGGTGGTTCCTAATGATATTAAGGGTGTTCCATCTGGTGGTGATTTACAAGATCATGTTGTTATCGATGATTCTGATGAGACCATACTTAATGAAGAAATTCATGAGCAGAGAGAGCAACCTATCCCTCATGTAGAGGATATACATGTTCGAAGGTCAACTAGAGAGAGAAAACCTTCAACAAAGTATCAAAGCTCAGAGTTTATTCTAGTAATTGAAGACGGCGAACCAAAAAATTATCAACAAGTGTTATATCATGAAGAGAAACATCTTTGACTTGAGGCAATGAAGGAAGAGATGAATTCCTTGAAAAATAAAGAAACATATGAGCTAGTCAAACCTCATAATGGAAAGAAAGTCTTGAAGAATAGATGGGCTTTCAAGAACAAAAGAGATGATGAGAAAATTGTCAAGCGGAAAACTAGACTTGTAGTAATAGGATGCAACCAGAAAAAGGAAATTGGTTTTGATGAAATATTTTCTCCTGTTGTCAAGATGACTTCTATTAGAATTGTATTGGGTTTAACTGCAAGTTTAAATCTTGAGTTGGAACAACTTGATGTAAAAACGACATTTTTACATGGTGACTTGCATGAAGAAATTTACATGGAACAACCTCAAGGTTTTGAAGAGATAGGGAAAGAAAAACTTGTTTTTAAGCTGAAGAAGAGTCTTTATGGGTTTAAACAAGCACCAAGGCAGTGGTATCAGAAATCTGACTCGTTTATGATAAATAATGGGTATAAACGAACTCATGTGGATCCTTGTGTCTATTTCAGAGAGTTCCCTGAAGGTAAATTCATCATACTTCTTCTATATGTAGATGCTATGTTGATAGTTGGGCAAAATACTGAGATGATTATCAGTTTGAAAACAGACTTAGCGAAATCATTTGACATGAAAGATTTGGGTCCAGCAAAGCATATCTTAGGCATGAAGATTATTCGTGATAGAAAAGCAGGAAAGTTATGGTTATCATAAGAGAAATATATTGAAAGTGTACTTGAACACTTCAATATGAAGAATGCCAAGTCGGTTAATATACCATTAGCTACACACTTCAAGTTAAGAAAGGACATGTGTCCTACAACAGAAAAAGAGAAATAAGGTATATCATTTATTCCTTATTCTTCTGTTGTTGGTTCTTTGATGTACGCAGTGATGTGTACAAGACCATATATTGCATATGATGTCGGTTCAGTGAGTAGCTATTTATCGAATCCGGGTAAAATTCATTGGGAAGCAATGAAGTGGATTTTCAGATACTTGTGAGGTACCTTTACTTTGAGTTTGTGTTACGGAGGTGAAAAACCTATACTTGAAGTTCATACAGATGCGGATATGGCCGGTGATCTTGATAAACGGAAGTCTACCTCTGGTTATGTGTTTACATTTTCAGGGGGAGCCATTTCATGACAATCCAAGCTACTAAAATGTGTAGCTTTGTCAACAACTGAGGCATAATATATTGCAGCAGTAAAAGCAAGCAAAAAGATGCTTTGGCGTAAGAGATTCCTTTAAAAATTGGGGTTGAAGCAAGATGAATATGTGATATTTTGTGATAGTCAGAGTGTTATGGATTTAAGCAAGAATCCTATGTATCACACACACCAAGCATATTGATGTGAGATATCATTGGTTGCGAGATATGATCGAAACAAAAGAAATAAAATTGAAGAAAATCCACACCGACAAGAATAGTGCAGATATGTTGACTAATGTTGTTCCCGGAAGCAAGATTGAGCTTTGTAGTATGCTCACCGAAATGAAGTTCAAGTGATTACCTTATGAGTGTATCTACGAGGAGATAGGCGGGAGGAGGAGATTGTTAGAATCCATGCCAATTAAGCTTATAACATAGGGTTTTCATCTCCTTAGGGTTATATATATGGGACTAGAGTTAAGAGACAGACACACCCAAGAAAATACATAAAAAATAGAAAAAACGATTTTCGAAAATACAAACGGAAAGAGTATTTTTCGATTTTCGATTTTGTACTATAAAATGTGCTGCAATTATTAACTCAACTCATTTGTATTCAGCATTTACTACGTGCTTTTTACTAATCATTAGCAATATTGTATGTCCAGTAGTATTAAAGACCAGGTGATATTTATTTACATGGACATAAATAACATTTGTTTAATAAAAATCTGAAGAAGACGATGGAATATCATATTTTATCAACCACAATAATATTCAAAATCTATACTTATACAAAACACTACTAACATTTTATTTTCAAATTAAAATTTATTTTAATTAAAAGAAAACTTATTTATTACAAAACTCATTTTTTTACTATTTAAATTAAAACTAGATTTTTAACTGTTTAAATTAAAACCGATTTAATTAAAAATCAGAGTTTTAGTATCTATTTTTTAAACAATATATAAAAAACTAAAAATTATTTAGAATTTTTCTTTTTCAATTTGTATTTAGAAATTCTATCTAAAACTAACTTAAAACTTATAAAATATGTTTTTAAGATTCTATTTATAAATTCAGAATCAAAACAATATTTTTAAAAGATGAAATCTATAAAATCAATTTTTTTTAATAATTTAAAATGATCTAAAACAAAATAATAATATGATATGAAAATAAAATAATATATTTAAAATGTAAAATTTATAATAATTTAAAGTTATCCAAAATAAATAAAAATGTAATATTACAATGTTTATTATTATTACAAACTAATTTAATATTATCAAAATTTAATAGATAATATATTAGTAATAAAAAAGTAATATTAAACAAAGGTAATTTACGTCCATATAAAACAATATAGCTGTATCATTAATGGTTATGGTACAATTATACTCATGATTAATTAAAAACAGCTAATAAATGCTCTCACATCGGTTAAACTTTTTAATAAAAATTGTACGATGCCAAATATCGACCCTAACTGTCTTATTCATTTTAATATGGACCGCTAAGTGTCTTATTCATTCACACTTTAGAGGCTCCACTCAAATAAAAAATAAAAGAAGTACTCATCTCTCTTCACAGGTGCCAAATTCCCTCACATGCATAAAGTTTGAATCTTTGGCATCAATGCAGATAAGTGAGTTTCTTCATAGGCCTCCTTTGATCTGATAACAGATATCAAGGTAGGATGTGTTCTGCATATCGACGCAAGAGCAGCCGAGGATGAGGATTTGTACGGTAACGTTTGTGCTGCTATGCTATTCTACTTATTCATTCATCTATGAATTTCAGGCGAACAATCTTAGATTTATTCTTGTACAGGCAACAAAGAAAGAGAACAATTGTAGCTTTTTGTTCTTAAATTGAAATGAGATCTCTCTTCACAGGTGAGTGTCATTATTTTTCAAGACTGATTAGGTTCATTTCTCTTAGCTGGGATCACCGAGAAATCAATTGTTGGCCACTGCTCCGGTTTTAAGATTGCAACTCCATCTTATCAGGTATCCTAACATTTTCAAACTCTTCAAGAAAGTGATGAAACCCAATTCTTAAAAGCTCATCGTTCTTATGGACACACAATTTTGATTTCCGAGCCTGTTTTCACAAAATCTCGATTTGTTCCTTCATATCTTCGCTCTAACCGAGCTCGTTTATTTAAAAAAAATCGATGGTTTTTAAAACAATAATCGAGCTACAATTTAAAAAGTACGGACTTAAAAAACTAAAAAAAAAGAATAATGTGTAACGTGATAAAAAATTATGGATATTGAAATTATTATGAATATATATATATATATATATGAGGCTCAGTCGTTCGTTATGATTCCAAAATTAAATAAACGACAAACCAACGAGTATTAAATGAGGTATCCGAGTTGGTTGGGTAAGACATGCTTGTGATCAAAGATCATGAGTTTGAGTCTCTTTACATACGTTTTTTCAGCTGAGTTTGTCACATTGTGTGTTTTACCTTCTTGTTCTTGTGTTGGTTTGCATGCTATCGCGTCAGACTAGAGTCTATCATGTGCGCATTCATTGCACTCTGAATAATGCTTGTGTGCGTTACCTTACTGAAAGTTTATCCCGTGCGCATTCGTTGCACTCTGAATAACGGTAGCGGATTTCCTCTTAAAAAATCGAATAATAAATAAATAGCAATAATAGAATAATATATTGCTCTCTTAAGAAATTGAAAACGGGTGTAAATTCAGTTGAACATGTAAATAGCAATAGTAGGATATGAATAGTCATTTCTTTATGTCTAAAGAAATGTGAAGACCGGGAAATTGGTTCACATCCCGAGCAAGCAAAATAAAATATCAAGCTATTAGAGTAAACATTTAAATTCCAATTTTAAATTCCAAAATCGTTTACTAAATGACTATTGCGGCTGCAAATGTTGTTTTTATATTATAACTGTTTTTCAATCGATTTTTGTGTTTTATAATTTTAAAGTTGAATAACAAATATCCTAAATCCGCTAATTCTGTTGATAATAATTGTAGGATTATATAATTAATAACAAATAATAGCGTAAATCTTTGAAGTATGAGAGAAAGTTTGATTTTTTTAATAAATAAGTTTATTATTAACATACTTGATCTTCCTCTACGAAATATGGCCGGCTGTAGGTTTGTATGATTACCAACCACATCTGTCCATTTCTAATAAAATAATAATGGTCTATTAGGAAAAGACAAGACCCCACTAAATTTGGTTTTTCAATTCGTTGCATGTGTTCACACGTGGTGGGTCTCTTTTTTATTGTTTAATTATATTCTATCCATGACAATTATTCTGACTCCCGACAAAACTATATTCGTTTTTACTTTTTAATTTTGTATTTTAGTAAGTCAAAATAAATTATAGTTTAGTTATACTGCTACTACTATTCAAAGTTTGTTCAATATGTTTGTTAGTCACCGTATTAGGTTTCTTTTATCATATAAGAAGTCTAACTTTGTAAGATTTTAGAAAAAGAATCGATACTAAACTTCTTTTATAAAAAATAAATGGATATAAAAGGGATCAATATATTGCGTTGAAAAACAAATTTTCGTTTATTTAAACTTTTTTAGTCTTATTTTATAATAGATTACGTTGAAAAACAAATTTTTGCTTTTGAAATAAAGCTTTAAATTTATTGAAATAGGGTTCATACAAGAAAACTAGGGCATACCCCGAGTAGACAATCACATAAAGTCAGGGAGACTAAATGAAATCACATAAGGTACGTTCAAATAGGAAATAGTAGATCAGACTAGCAAAATAGAAGTGCACTGGTCCTACAAAATGGTCGTCCGTGTCAGCTGCCAAACGTCTACAATAGATCTACTCGAGCTGCACACGCCAGGACGGGACATGTAATAAATAGCAAAAATTAGAAAGATATTATACCGGCCAGCTAGTCTTGGTACCTTGGAATCTATACCGTAGATCTGAAAGGATACGGTAAGAAACCGCGACAAATCAAGCATTCCAAATTCGATGCTTCAGAGATTGAGACCAAGTGGATGCTTCAGAATTCCAAGACTGTCAGCTATTACTCAAAAATGGAAAACCTAGTCTATTACTAGCGTAAGTCCAGATACTCTTGGCGAAATTGCACTCAAAGAGGAGATGAGAGTTAGTTTCAGGTTCAGAGTGGCACATGGCACAATCAGTTAGGATATTGTAACCCCATCTGATAAGCTTGTCTTTGGTGGCAAGCTTGCCTAAAAGAGCGAGCCAAGAAATAAAGGAATGACAAGGAATATTGAATTTATTCCAGACTAACCCGGCCCAACCCACATGAGGGTTAGGTTGACGAATGGCAAGGTAATTGTCTCTGATTGTAAAGGATTTGCATCCAGTCTTCGCCTTCCAGTAAGGGATGTCGATGGAATCAATATTGGGAGGCGGGAGGGAGAGGATTAGGTTGTGGATCTCCAACAGATTAGCACGACTCCGAGATCTCGCGGATCTAATATTGGTAGGCCAGTTCCAGTGACCATTACTAATAATGTCTGAAACTTTTAGGTTTTTCCCAAGCCTGGAGTCCGAAATAGTGTAGTCGCCATAGTGAGATGCAAGAGAAGAGGAAATGAGCCAAGGATCATACCAGAAGGAAGTGCTCGAGCCATTTCCAATGGCCACCTTGTACAGATTATAAGCCAAAGGGCGAAGACGCAAAATTTTCCTCCAGATTCAAGAGGAAGATGAGCCAATCTGGAGGGTCCAAAAATTTCCATTTTTGATTTATTCCATTTTAATCCAATCATTCCAGATGGAATGATTATTATTACTTATGATATACCAAAGGTGCTTGAGGACAGCCGCCTGATTCTAGATTTTTAGATCCAGAATCCCAAGGCCGCCCTCCATCATGGGCAATGCAACTGTAGTCCAAGCAACTTTGGTATCATAGAGTTTCATAGCAGTACCCGACCAAAGAAAACAACGAAGATTTTGGGACAGGTTTTTGAGAATTCTAGAGGGGAGTATGAAAATGGAAGACCAATAGACCTGACCAGCGGATACGACGGATTTAATAAGCTGAAGTCTACCGGCATACGAAAGATGGCTAGATGTCCAAGAATGAATACGAGAGGTAATTTTACGGAGTAGAGGACGACAGTCCGAGTAGGTGAGGTGACTGGTAAGAAGGGAAACTCCTAAGTATTTAACGGGCAGAGAGCCTTCTGGGAATCCCAAGATGGAAAGAAGGTTTACCCGAAGGAAATCTTCGATACCCAAAAAGTAAATGTGACTTTTAGATGGGTTGACTTAGAGACCAGAAAGTAAATAGAACTCGTCAAGGGCCTCTTTAATAAGATAGAGGGACTTTACGTCGCCATGACAAAAGATCATGAGATCATCGGCAAAGCAGAGGTTAATTATTTTGAGCTTTTGACATTTCCAATGGAAATGAAACTGCTTATCCTTATTTTTCTCCTTGAGAATGCTGGACAGAACTTGCATGACAAGGACAAAAAGAAAGGGGGAGAGAGGATATTCTTGTCTCAATCCTTTCCGACCTTTTAAATTGCCATACGGGTCTCCGTTAATGTTAATAGAATACGACGGAGAGGAAATACATTTAATGATCCAGGTGATCATTTTCTCGGGGAAATTCATAGCAACAAGGATATCTAGAATGAGGTGCCATCTGACATTATCAAATGTTTTCGTTAAGTCGATTTTGAGTGCGACTCTTTTGTTGCTACGATTAGAATGGTACCCGCGGAGAAGCTCCTGAGATAAAAAGATGTTATCTGAGATATTCCTACCCGCCACAAAGGCCGATTGAGAATTATCAATAAGATAGGGGAAATAATCCTTAATTCTATTGGTTAAGATTTTTGAGATGATCTTGTAAAGAACATTACAAAGAGCAATGGGTCTAAAATCGGCAGGCCCCGAGAGGGAATCCTTTTTGGGGATAAGAGAAATAGGGGTGGAGCTCCAAGATGGGTCCAGAGAGGAGGTACAGAAGAATTCGAGGACACCATTACAGATGTCATGGCCAACAATTCTCCAATTAGATTTAAAAAAAGAGGAGTTGAAACCATCAGGACTCGAAGATTTATTGCTGTCAATACTGAAAAGAGCAGATTTGATCTCTTCACAAGAGATCTCACGAATCATCGAAACCTGGTCAGATGGGGTAACTTTAGAAGAAAGAAGGGAGGTGACAGTTTCCAGACCCGGATAACCATAAGAGAATTTCGAACCAAGAGAGTTTTCAAAGTATCTCACAAAAACATTGGCCACACTAGTTGGAGTTGAGACAGTAACTCCAAACTCATTGTTAATAGAGATGATTTTATTTTGGAAAAGACAGGCCTTAATACTATTATGAAATTTTTTTAGTATTTTTATCCCCAAGCTTTATCCAATTTTCTCTAGATTTTTGCTTAAGAAAGGACTCTTCGGATCGACTGAGATAGATGAAGGAAGCAGAGGCTTCATTTTTATCTGAGAGAAGAATCGGATTAAGCGGATCAATAGCCAGATTAGACTGCGCTAGAAATAATTTATATTGAGCAATCGAAACTCTGGAGCTAATGTCACTGAACTCTTTACGATTAAGACCAACAAGTTCATACTGCAATCTTAAAAGTTTTTCGGTAACCAATCTCATCCCAGAGGAAGCAATAAGATAATTCCAATTTGACGAAATAATATTTTTAAATTGCGGATGAGCTTGCCACATGTTAAAAAATTTGAAAGGCTTTCTGCGCTTTTGACGAGGCAAACCAAGGTTGAGCATGACTGTGGTATGGTCAGAGGTACGCAGGAAACCAAAATGGGCAAAAGACATAGGGAACAAGTCACCCCATACCGGGTTGACAAGAACTCTGTCAAGTTTGGAGAGAATGGGATTCTCTGGCTGCTTGGTAATCCACGTGTAAAGGAATCCAGAAGATCTAAGGTCGCTAAGCTCACTACGGAAGCAAAAATAGTTAAAGTCATCAATGGCCGAAGTCCAATTCTCAGAGGAACCTAAACACTCACCCGGGTGACATATGACATTGAAGTCTCCGAGAGAAACCCAAGGAATATGTTTATCTACCATGGATATAGTAGACAAGTCATTCCAGAGTTGAACTCTCTCCGAAGCTTCATTAAAAGCATAAATAGCAGTCAAACAAAACGAGGCAGCAATATTATGACATTTAGCTAAACAGCGGATAAATTGCGGGGATTTGGAAACTTTAGTAATAGTTATTACACTAGGGTTCCAAACAATCCAAATTCTACCTAGCGGGTGATCAGAATGGTTAGTAAGGGCATGCCAAAAGGGAACCATCTTCCTAGTTATAGATTCTACTTTGAACAATTGGACTTTAGTTTCCACCAGGATTAACAATGATATATAATTACTAATAATAAAATCAGTGAAGTCTTTTTGTCTAACAGGGTCATTTAGGCCCCGAATGTTCCAAGATGCTATTCTCATGAAATAGAAGACTTACAGAGCTCTAGTCGATGGTCATATCGGAGAACAAATCCATAATACCCTTGTCCTTAGCAAACGAGGGACAATGCCTTTTAGGAGGAGAATCTACCTCCTCACCAGTTTCCACCTCCTCGACTTCTTCAAGAGAGGCAAGCCACTGACCATTCAATTGCTCCGGCTCCATCTCTGAAGGATCAGATTCTTCCGATGAAACCATCAAATGACCTTTTTTACAAAGGCGGGTAGGATGGCCAAAGATGTTACAATTAGAATATTGAGGTGGAAGCCCTTGGTATTCAAAATTCACCAAGATATATTTGCTACTAATCTTGAAAGTAAGCTCAGAACGGAGAGCCTTTCCCACCGAGATTATAATACAGATACGAGCAAATCGAAGTTTTTCCATTCGTTCGGTTTGGCGATCCACATATAGGGGAGTACCAATAACCGAACCAATTTTACTAAATCCCTATGGAGTCCATAATTCAAATGGTAGATTGAAAACCTTGACCCCAATGGGGACTTCCTTGCGAAGGTCCATGTTAAGGATGGAGAGGGGTGCCCAATTCTTTAGAATAATTAGGTTACCTCAAAAATGCCAAGGTGTCATTTCTAATACTTTCTTAGCCATCTCTTAATAGCCAAATTTGAAGAGAAACTATCCTTCAAGGAGAGACTTGAAATCCATGAGACCGAATTTTCTCCACATAGATTCAACATTTTCTTTCAAAAGGGTAAAATTCTGAGGTTGAGTTAGGAAATACCCCGATAAGCAAGCCTTTCATAAATCCGGCGATCCCATAACCGATTCATTCAAAATAAAATCCTCTTCGTCATGTTCCATAGGTTAAGACCAATAACCAAGGGAGAACGATTATCAAGGTGCCCCGCTACTATACTAACATAAGAAGAAGAAGGCAAATTATTCGGACAAACCTTAGAATTTGCATTACCCAACGAGGATTGAGCCAACGGGGTGGGATTGTTGGCATGGGCCAATTTATTAAGAATTTTTCTCCCCTTTCGGCCTTTCCCAGCATTGTCGAAGTTCCTTATAAAGGAAAAGGGCTTGTAATTGGAACTCAGCCCAAGTAAACCTTTGGCATTGCTTTTTACCGGCCCAGCAAAAGAAAAGATTTGAGTTGGCCCACTTGAAGAATAAATTGGACCTACTGGCCCAGCAGGAGGACCCAAAACCGATTTAAGGACAGCCTTTGATGAGTCCGGAAATATTCGCCACTCACTATAGAAACCGGACAGGGGCAATCCAGACAATAACCACCCACTAAACCATCCGAACAGGACAAAAGTATTAAAACACTAAACACTTCTTGACTAAGCTGGTTACTAATCTGCTTAACAAACTAATGGGTTTTTGAACTCGACCCGATTTCATAAGTTTGACCCGAAAGCCCATGTGGCCCATTATTAAGGGTATAAATACCCAACAACTTTCATTAATGAGGGTAATGAATATTTAAAACAACCACGCAGCTTAAATCTTTCACTACAAAACACCTAAACATTTAATACCCTTGAAACACCACAAAACATCTGACAAAATTACCCTCAGACGAAAATAATCCTCACCACCCTTAACTCGAACACCAGCTAAACCGTTTATCACCTCAGACTTTTGACTTGGACCTACTGGCCCAACAAGAAAACCCGAGCCCGTATTAATGCCAGCCTTAGTTCGAATACCTAGAGACAACTGTCCACCCTTTAACGATTCAGACGTAGAATCCTTCGACGACGAATTCTCTAGTATTACCTTACCTTTCTCTTTCCCAGTAGATTGAAATCCTGTAGGGTTCGAAGACGAGGCAGGCTGAACAGACGAGGATCGGTCGATTTGCTCTCCCTGTTCGTGGTCAGAAGAATCACCAGATGATTTAGACCTAAATCAGAGCCATAGAAACCCGATGACGGTGAAGCATATCCGGTATGGAAGAGCGAAGCTGTCGACCCAGAAAGAAGACCCTTGTATGGAGTTCCGGCGGTGAGGTCTTCAGTGAAGCTGTTACCGATCGATGATGAGATCCTTTGGTTGGAGCCCCCCTATCCGGTGAACCGACTGCCATAATCAGTAGACGATGTCGGATGAGAGCTCAAATGACAAGAGAGATTCGACCTTTGCTGCCCTAACTCTGGGCGAATCGGGGAGACCACCAAAGTTGACGAAATGCCTATGGTCCTTGGATGAGAGGGAGGGATTCCCGACTCCGGGAAAGGCGTCAGCACAGAGAAACGGACCTTCACCAAGCTGACAGGTCCTCCACAAAGCTTAGATGAGTCGTCCTTAGGGTTTTTAATCAAGGAGGCAACCAGGTTCTCATAGAAGCCTATCAAAACAGCCATGATTCCTTCACTGCCAGATGGGTCACCCAGAGGAGAAGGAATGAGAGCTTTGGAAGCAAAGAATAATTCGATACGGGGCATCGCAGGGAGAGGATGTCTGGCGACGGAAGGTACCCATTTATCTCCAGTGACGGTACGTTTTGGAAGAGAATTTGGCCATTGCCAGACTCCATGTGCTGCCTGGCCAATGCCAGAGTCTTCTTGACGAAATCTTCATGATAATTTTGCAGGTGGTAAGGGACCATAGAGGATGAGACCGGGTGATTCGAGGAAGATACAGACATTGGCATAATAGCAGGTAGATTACCTTCGAGGATAGGCAGGTTGGATGCAGGAGGGAACAACACCAAGGAGGATGAGAAAGCACCAGTTCTGATGGGGGAGAAAGAGCCGGTCTTCCCCAGAGGATTCACATGGCGAAGAGAGCTAGAGGACACCATAAGGTACTGCTTGAGGTAAGAAAAAACAGTAGAGGTAGATTGAGAGAGGTTTGCGGATTTGATTTTCAGAACAACTGTTGATAGCGTAGTATTAAGAGAATGGGGAAGGGTCTGTTTAAAAGGGATAAGAACCCTGGTCAATAAGACACTATAGGTACATGAGACAATCTTATTCATTGTGGTAGTGACTAGGGGACTAGGCATGGAGAATTGCAGCAACCCTAATGTCGACATAGAGGAGATGGGAAATAAATGGTGATTAGGGAAGGGGTCACAGTGTGTCTAGAAGGAGGCCTGAAAAGCTTAAGTTGGAAAAGGATAGAAAAAGAGACAGGGTACAAAACTAGAGAGAAAGAGGGTTTACAGGTTACCTAAAGCAGAAGAGAGATATGAAGAGAGAGATTATCGTTCTGTTACTAAGGAGGAAAGCAGGGATTGTGTTTGAAGTAAAAAAATTGACCGTTGAGGTAACTGAGATTTGTTAGGGTAACTAAGTTACCTTTAGAAACCAGAAACATATTAACTAAGATGTAAATAGAGCTTTTACCGCAGTAAAAGGAAGGTTGACATCGGAAGGATTAGGATGCAATTCTCAGACATAGGTGGATTGGGGCTTGAACGGATCAATAAACGGGGAGATGCTGATTTATAGCAATTGGACCAAAGGTTTCCAAACCTTGGTCATAAGACCCTTGTTCAGCATTTGAACATGTTACTTTGGCATAAAGATGATTCTCCATTAGCACATTCAGAGAGAAAGAGATATTAAGTAGAAATGCCTTGCTTAGGAATCTTTTAGAATGGGAGAATGACTGTGAAGGGGGACATAAAAGAATGGTGAGAGGATGATCCCATAATGGGTTCAGAAGAAGAGATTTCCAAGAGTTTCTTTCCGACAAGCCATCACCGGAAGGGAGAAAACAGAGGAATCTTTCAATCATAGCATTTGAAGACCTTCAATCCAAAAGGTAGATTCAAGCGAAAACCAGAAGAAGTTACCGTTGAAATTTTTCGACGAAGAGGAGAGACAGTTTAGCTTTACAATAATATAATTAAATATTAAATTTAATTTAGTATTTTAAAAATAATTTTTATAGTTCTAATCAGAATCAAATCTATTTACCTATAACCGATTTGTGTTGTTCGAAGAACTGCTAATAACCGTCTAATTTTGAAATGAAATTACTTACTATCATTTGAATTTTTTTGCTATTTATCGTATCCTGGATTTGATATTATAACATTTATCTGTTTGTTTTATTTTTTTTAATTCGATCAATTTGTTAACCAATTTGATATTAGTTTTTTTTCTTTTCTCGATCATGATTTTTTTGCAATTGTGGATCGTTCGTTTTTTTCCAGCAATTATCAATCGTTTATCAATTTGCAGGTGATTTTCTTTTTCCTGTTGTTGTTATTTTTTATTGCTTCGAGTTATTTTGTTGTTGTTTTGTGATTATATTATTGTTCTAATTATGTTGATTATTTGATTTTATACTTTGACATAAATATTTTAACAACTATCCGAAGAGATCGCTTTCTACTAAACATATGTTTTTGGTTTTTCTGCTTTTGTTGTGTAATTGTGAACGGTTGCGTAATTATGAACATTATGGTTGCATAATTAGACATTTCATTGGGTTGTGAAATTATGTATATTTTTCTTGTGTAATTAGTAGTGCATTTGAATGTCAAACTAAGTTTACATGGATTACGTAATAACTAGTTCTTCTTATGTGTTTTAGGGTGTGAAATTATGTTAAATTTGGGTGTAAAAATAGTCTGAACTGGTTTTTTTTGTAGGTTTGCAATGTATTCGTTGGTTTTTTTTTGAACAAAATAATCAGTTTTCCATTTGTCTACTTAGTTCTTTTGAAAGTTATGAAAGTATGGTTGATTTCGTAATAAACAAGCGTGGTTGGTTGGTTAAGGGTCATTTTAGCTTCACTTATCCATGTGGTGAATATAAGAAATATTTTGTGTGTTGTGAATCTTATTTTGTATCATTGATTGCATTGGATTGTTGTAGTAAATGTAAAGATATTGTTGAAACTTGAGATTTAGGTATTCATGTTGCGGATTTTGATAATGTTAATAAAGTATCATTACATAATATTGGTTTGGTAGTTGAAGATAATATACCAATTGAATGATTTAGTCTAGCTGTTTTTTTAACATAAGAAAAAAGAGCTTACTATAATAAGTTAGGTTGATTGTATTCAAGATGTATGACAAGTATTTGAAGACGATGTTACATCAATGCTTCTTCCTTTATCTGGATTTTTAATTTAACGTATATTTACTTATAAATTCATTCATAATGAGAGAGAAAAATTAAGTTTTCATTGTCTAATGAAAGAGGGCAAATGATGTCCATGAAGACTTTATGCTCCAATTGATCAATCAAATGCATATATGGTTATTAAAATTTATGTTGGTGATCATAAGTGTTATCCAGAGTTATCAACAAAAAATAAAAAACATTTGAAGTCTGATTTGATATCAAACGAGAAAAGTGATAGTATTATAACAAGAAACGATATCACTCCCGAAAAAGTTCAAACTCTTGTTAAATTTTATTATCGTTTAGATATTTGTTATCATAAGTCACAAGGGATGTTGGAGAAATCTATAGATGAAATTTACATAAATAGTTTTATTTATTTCGGGTTGTTAAAAAATTATTTTAAGACCTCACTAGTGTAATTGGTTTCGAAATTACGTTATAATGGGTTGCATTACAAAGTAACAAATTTGGTTGCGTAAATAAACATCTATTTTGAAAATATAATTGTACTTATGGGTGCAAAATTATGGTATAAGTGGTTGCGTGATTACGTTATAAATTTTTGAAGTTGAGAAATAAAAATATATAACTAAATTATAAAAGAAAATTAAAAATTCACACAAAAGAGAGTTTAGTTTAGTTACATACAAACTTTACAAAAAAAAAACATAGTAAAGAAATAAACCAAAAGTGTTATGCTCTTCTATGCATGATATTCTTTTGTTTAATACAAATGGTTGTGGAAATAGATTGATTTTTCTTTTTCAGTTTTCAACATGATCTTCAAGAATAATATTCGATTCTCACACTACTTTAAAAATGTTTTTTATTTCTAATTCTGTAATTCGTTTAATGACATATTCGTCTAGATCCATATCTTCTATCTGCAAAATAAATAATAAATAAAGGTTTGTCAAATTATGGTTGTATAATTACGTGCAATCATGTTGTGAAATTATATAATTAAGTGATTCTTTTGTTATATGATAATATAATAAGAATTAGATATTTAATAGTTAATAATAAGTTGTTGTTGTTATTATATACTATTAAACATCACAAAGAAGCAATAAACATACAAGTATATGGAAAACTAAATTTTAAAGCTGAAATTTAAGTAATCATTGGCACAAGAACTTATGAAATATCTCCAAGGAAAAAAGTATAAGCTTTTTATTAAAAGGTTTAGTAAGACCAATTTATTTTTCAGACTTCGGCACTTGTATCGAATGTATTATTCAGAATTGAAAGAAGTCTTAGAATTGATCCATACAAATATTCGTGGGTTGTTCCCTGAGGTATCATGTTACAAGAAGCGGTACTTCATATCATTCATAAATGAAGTCTCTCATTATAGGTACCTTTACCTTTTACATGAGAAATCATAAGTCATAGGAAAGTTCATAACTTTTAAGACTGGAGTTGGAAAGCAACTAGGTAAGAGCATTAAGTACAATAAATTTGACTAAAATAGTGAATCTTTTGGTAGATATGTGGGGTTCTTCTAACATAAAAATGTGTATTTGAGAAACAAAATTGTATGCTAAAAGATATGGTAAGAAGTATAATTCAGCATTTCTACCATTATCATTGTGGGTGAAGTCATTAGATGTGAATCATACATTCTCAATAAAGTTCCAACAAAGGTAACCACAAAGACCACAAATGAGTTTTAGACTGGGTATAAGCCTAGCTTAAAACATTTTCATATTTGGGGATAGCCATTAGAAGCAAGGGCAAATCAATCAAATTTAAAGAAATTGGACAACATAGGCTTAGTTTTTATTTCATAGGATATTTTACTCATTCAAAAGGCTTTTAGTTTTATGATTCTCCTAAATGCATATGATTTGGAAATATTAAAGTTCTTTGAGGATGTTGAGTTCATGAGGAAAAATTTATAAACAAATTTTCATTTTAAGGAAGAATCTACAGATATTTATAAAGGTTCAAATAAAGATAAGTATGTTATAAAGGCAATATATTGATCTAAAAGAAGGTTGTTGGTGAATTGAGGGTCAAACACAAGTATGTCATAAAGCCAACGAATCGGCCCAAACAAAGGTTGTTGGTGGATTGATACTCACGTATCAATTGATTTGGTGTTAATGTCTAGTCATTAAAGTCATGTTAGAGCATTAAGTCAGTCTAAATGAATATTATCTTCCACATAAGAAATAAAGTGATATTGTTCAAAGAAGCTCAAAATCTACCCATTCACAAAAGTGAAAAGTTAAGAAATAGTACCCTTAAAAATATCCATTAGAGATAAAAATAATTTATGTATTTGGATCATATTGTGTATCTTCAATTAAATAAAGATTCATGTTCGTCTCTATAAAGCCAAGAATAGTTCTAAATCTCACTTGTGGATCAACGCCATAAAAGAAAAGTATAAGTAAATGCAAGATACCAAAATTTGAACACTTCATCCATTATCTTAAGAGATAAAGCCGATTGGTTGTAATTGAGGTTACAAAAACCAAATGGGATTTAAAGGTAGTAGAAAGAGACATAAAGTACGACTTGTGATAATAAGAAATATTTAGTGTAAAATAATGAATTTCAAGTTATCTTCTCTCACGTTTCATAAAGGAATCAATTATAAAATTCATGGCACTAATATCAACTTTAGCGTAAAGCTTCATCAAATGTGTTAATACTGTTTTTATTAAAAGTGATATTAAAAAAACTTTTGATATGGTGCAACTAAGAAATTTGTAATCCGCGATTCAAGTTAATGGTATGGAAATATAAGAAATCTATTTGTAGGCTCAAACAGGCTTCTCGACTGTGGTATTATACGTTATTTGATGTAATAGTATCCTTTGGTTTCGATATGAGCTGGGATGAGAATTGTGGGTATAAAATGTTTAATGAGAGTAAGTTTGTAATTTTAATATGTCACTGAAAATCTCTATTAAAAAAGAAAAATTAAAGATAATTCAACGTCCAAGAAAAACTTTAAAATTGAGGAAATGAAATAGGTTCAATATGCTTTGGATGTCCTAAGTTTGATGTATGCTCACATTTGTACAAGGTCGGGAATTGGCTATGTTGTCGGATTGTTGAATGATGTGTAACCAGTCTAGAGATGGACCATTATGAATATGTCAATATGACTATCATATATAAACAACAAACAAAAAATATATATTGACATATAAGAAGTCAGAATAATATACAGATTGTGGAGTATTCAAATTCATATTTAAGTAGACTGTATCGACTTATTCGGTAGCATTTTAAGAAGTATATTCCTATTAGTTAGAGGTAAAATATTATGGAAACGTTAAAAGCAAAACTATTGGTATAATCTATATTGCTGTGGATTTGGTTGAATTCTTTAAAGCATCCAACCAGTCACTATGGTTATATAATTAACTCATTGTAAAACGCACATAAAGTTCCTTAAGGGTATGTTGTGACAATATCTCTATAATTAAGTAGCATGGTAATGTAGCTCAGAAAGTCCAAACAAAAATATTTTTAATTTTTTTTATTCAAATATCTTATATTATTCAAATCAAATCAAATCTAATTTTATTAATATTTGATTTTATTTTACTTTAAAACATTTATTTTATTTCATTGTATAATAATTGAGGGTTTTGAGCAACTCTTATATTAACTCTCATATACCTTAAGCTTTAAATAAGTTTTTAGAATAATATATTTTTTATCTCTGAAAATTTTAGTCTTTGTTACCCTTAAATTAGGATTTCATCATGTTACCCTTGAATTAAGGTTTCATCTATCATTGCTTCTTCTTCTATTTTTTCCACGTCATCAGTTTGGTATCAGAGCCTCAGTTCCTGCTACGGGGCAAACATGTTTCTGAATCTTGATTTCATCTGATTCAAGGTCTAAATGAGAGAACAACATTTATGGTCATAAAGATCTCGAAGATCGTTTGGTATGCGGGGACACACCAAACGTTTCAATGACAATCGTATTGACTGGTTACTGGAAGTGTTTAAATTGACTACTAATAGTCTGATCAAAGAGAAAATTGGTTATCGAGATGTTGTCTCATGTTATGAAGAGGTTTTCGAAACCAATTTTTTTCATCCACTGGACATGGGGTGTTATTTTCAGGCTATGAAAATGCTTTCGATACCAACTTTTGTTTTGCATCAACTGGATGGCTTCAATGTGAATTCGAATAAGGAACACTCAAGAATAATTTATTTTATTACGATAAGGTCAATATTTATAATTCCCAATATAACAATTGAAAGAAATAAATAATAAAATTAGTTTTGGATGGTGATGGTCCTGTGAATTCGCGGACGAATTCTTGTCAACCAGGAGAGGATAATGTAGCCCAGAAAGTCCAAACAAAAACCTTTTTAATTTTATATTATTTTATTCAAATATTATATATTATTTAAATCAAATCTAATTATATTAAGATTTGATTTTATGTTATTTAAAAACATTTATTTTATTTCTTTGTATGCTAATTTAGGGTTTTGAGCAGCTCTTCTATAAACCCTCATATACCTTAAGCTTTAAATAAGTTTTTGGAATAATATATTTTTTATCTCTGAAAATTTCAGTCTTTGTTACCCTTAGATTAGAGTTTCATCATGTTACCTTTCAATTAGGGTTTCATCTATCGTTGTTTTTTTTCTATTTTCGCCGCCTCATCACATGGACTTAGATAAGTCCAACCACATAGATATTAAATTATTTTATGTTAAAAGAGAGTTTAGAAATGTCAAATAAGTATAGAGTATATTAGCAAAAACTTCATGGTAGCATATCATCTTACGACAGTGGTGATACTTTTTAGTTTTTTTTAAAAACACACCATTATGATGACTTTTGTTTGTTTAGTGGATTAGTCATTTTAATGGGAAATTTTCAATAAAAACGTATTTTATATATATATACACACACTTTGGTTTATTGCAATATATGGATCAGTTAAGTTTGTTGACTTCTCTAACTCATTAAGCAGATCTTCATTTAAATAGGACTCGTCAAGAATAGATACGTGAGACTATATTTCATACTATTCTTATGCTATATACAATAAACGATTCATTTAGTTGATTGATGACGACAATAAGATTGATATATCAGCCATTTATTAACATCGTGATGATGATTTATATAGTCCTTTAATATTTTATCATCATGTAATAGATTTTTCACTTCACTTATTAACAGTATAGTATGAATATGAATGAGGTAAATGTATCATTAGGTAACAGATGATGATTCAAATGAGAGATTTTTGAAATTTATGGATCAATATACGAATGATGTATTTAGACATTATCATAAGACGACCCAGATAATAAGTCATCATGTTTATTTATATAATTGGGAATTAGACTAATAGGTGAAAACCCATTATGTAGGTATAAGTGTATATATCATATTAAATTTGATCTCTATGAATGATTAAGCCTAAATATTAACACTTAAGACTAAACTAATAATTATAAACTAAATTGATTAAATTATTTTAGTAGGTTATGATCTATGACCACAAGGAAAACTGAAAGGGTATAATGTAATTAAGTTAAAGTTAAACCTAAATTATATTATATATGAGGAGACGTACGATAGTATTCCTTCGACTATTGTATTATTTTTTATTCCGTTTTAAGTGGTTAGATTCCCCCATAAAATCCTAGTTTTCTTTTCTCTTCTCATTCACCATGTTTCTATAGAAGATCGATCAAGAACATAAGAAAAATATTATAGAACTATCAAGAAACCAAGAACGAGAATGAACAAACATAATCAGATAAAAGACTTGTGCGCTACAAAAGGAATGTATCCACAAAAACAAGTTTCTTACTACAATTATTAACTATTAGAATAAATAGCCTATCAAGTATGTATATATAACTAATTATAGTAGTAAATTGAGACAAAAGGAACAATTCAGGT
This sequence comes from Limnanthes douglasii subsp. nivea, assembly GCA_036936605.1. Taxonomy (NCBI): domain Eukaryota; kingdom Viridiplantae; phylum Streptophyta; class Magnoliopsida; order Brassicales; family Limnanthaceae; genus Limnanthes; species Limnanthes douglasii. The sequence goes on along the minus strand of JAUPFV010000002.1, from coordinate 106,598,664 downwards.
ACAACAAACGATGTATTAAACGATTCAATATATTTCCATCAGATAATACCAACAACCAAATTCATGAATCACGATATTTCATATCTTGGTCGATTTGATAATACAAATTTTTGGTGTGACGAGAACAAATGTAATCCCATAGGTTAACCCAAAGGGTTCCATGGTCTTGGGCCGTAATGGCTTAAAGACCAGTCCATAGAGGGATACGATAAAGAGCGTTGTTAAATGCATATATTGCAGTAGAACAAAAGGAAATAAGGAAATTAAGACTTCTAAATTTACGGTGAATAAATTGTAAGAAAGTGTCTAACATATAGAAATTTATGACATTAGGGTCCCAGATAATCCAAATCTTATTTATAGAGTGCTAGACATGGTTTGTTATCTAATGCCGAAAAGAGACATATATATGATTATGGGGGAAAGTTTAGGTAAGCCAACCCTAGTCTTAATATGGATCATTATTGATATATTATTACTCATAATAAACTCAGTGACATCATTCTGCCTAGCAGGGTCTTTTAACCCACATATTTTCCATGAAACAATAAACATTATGATACTTAAACTTGTGGATCAATCAATGATCATGTTAGAGGATAAAACCAATATATTATTTACAGCCTTATTGGTGAGGAGATTTCGGTCTCGTGGGGAATCAATCTCTTCACCATTTTCCTCTTTGTTGATATCCATTGTTGGGTCATGAGGGTGCGTCTCTCAGATACGATACCATAATGAGTTAGATCTGACACCACTGAAGCATGTAAAGATGACTCAAGACTCGAGATATGGTGAAGCATGGCCAAAGAATAACTTCCCTCTAAATACCCTTTACATTAGCTAGTGTTGTGGCCAAATACGATACAATTTGCACATTCAGGATGAAAACCTTGATACTCAGTCCTGACAGAGGTAATCCTCTCATAGAAACGTACTTGATATCCAAGAAAATTATAGAACCCGTGTTTATGACAATATAAATATGAGCAAACATGACTCTTTATTTTCTCTTTGTTTGTTTATCCACATAAAAACGAGTACAAAAAACTGAACCAATGTTTCTAAAACCCAAAGAAGGTCACAAATTTAGAGGAAGCTTGAATAATTTTACCCACACAAGCTCTTATTTTTTAAGATCATGAGAAACCCCCCAAAGTTCCATAGGGCTTTATACAAGAATTCCTTTTCCAATTCCTCAGAGTGAAACTTAAATAAGAAATAACCTTCAAGGATATTTTCGAACTCATTACCTAAACTCTCCCTAACATAGCCTCAATATTGGCCTTCAATACCCAAGGTTAGGGCTTTGACCTATGAAGCAGACTGAGAGACAAGTTTGTCATGACTCAAAGGAGCCCATAAGGGTATAATCGTTAACCACCCAATATGTTAACCATAAATTCATTAGGATATACACCTATTACCAATGGGGAGCGATTGTCTTTATAACCTAAAACAACATTCTCCCAAGATAAAGTGTTTTAAGAAATAAGTTTTACCAAAGAGCTGGTTCTAGTTCTAATTGCATGCAATAAGGATGGCCTATGAATAGAGGTTGATTTTACCAATTTGGTGGATGTAGAGGAAATGGGGAAAAGGTCAAATGAGGAGGTTTGAAAAATTCAGATTTTTTTTTAGTTTTTAAGGTAAATATTATCTTTTCATTTCTTACATCTAGGTCTTATGCCACTACTTTTGCATTGAGGAAATATATTTTTACAAAAGGAGATATGGATTTTGGGGTGGGATGCTCCTATTCTTTTGATACGCATAGTATTTGATGAGTCGGAAAATGAGATTTTTCTAGTTTTATCTTTAGAAAAATTATTACAAAAGTAGGATATATCTACACTGAGGCTTGTTGAGAAAAAAAAGTGATGACAAAATGGGCCAAATCCTATTAGGTATGACCCAAATTATGTCACGGGTTGCCTAAAGTATTAGATTAGCCAATTAATCAATCTATTAAAACATATTTCCAGGAAAATAGGTCATAAACCCATTACCCACACTAAAGTTGGATAAATGTTGTATATCTCTTGAAATTGGACTTGGGCCCATATAGCCCAAGTTATCAAAGTCTGGGTAAAAGAGCTGACTGCACAAAGTATTAAAGAGAAATATTACTGTTTTAGGGTTACTCTCGTTGTCTTTCCCCCCCCCCCCCCCCCCAACTTGCTCTACGGTTAGTCTCATTCTCTCTTTTCTCCTAATTGAATACAACTTTACCCAAAGAAGGAAAAATATCCACCGCCAAAGCTAAATACAAACCATCATAACCAACCATTTTTTACCATGATCTAATAAAACCCATAATCGGCTTCATTCTTCACTCATTCCTAAAATTCCAAAAGAAAACATTCCATGACTACCTTTCATTGTAGCAGTCAACATGTTACATAAATATATAGGGATCACATATCGGGAGTCTATAAAGATTCATTTCTCTTTCGGGCGATGCTCTGAAATTGAATGGGGGTTGCCTGAAAAACAAAATCAATAGAAAAGAAGATATGCTCACCTGGAAAAAATACACGTATAACGATGGTATGAGATAAGCTTAGAAATCTTGTTTCCAGAAGAAAACATTTCTATATTTCCAGAAGAAAACATGTTATGACTACCTTCCATTGTAGCAGTCAAAATGTTACATAAAGCTCTAGGAATCTCAGATCAGGAATCCATGAAGATTTATTTCACGTCTTGGAGATGCTCTAAAATCGAACGTGGGGTTTCCTGAAGAAAAAAAACCAACATAAGAGAAGATAGGCTCACCTAAAAATATATATGTACGGTGATGGTATGAGATAATCTTAAGATGTTTTTTTGATGCTTGACAAAAAGGATAAAAAGACTTATCTACCAATGTAAGAATCACTATTGCATCTCACGGCTAGTAATGGTACTATTGATTATACTCCAGCTCCAAGTGGATGCTTAAAGATGGATAAAAAGAACATTAGCATGCTTAAAGGTGGATCTGTGTGTATTAATTGTGAATGGTGTGCTTCGTATCATATTTGACCTTTTTTTATCAACAACCGTATTTAAAAAAATATTGGTTAAATATAGTCATCTTGCTTGATGCTCAATATTTTATTGCGGTTGATTATACTCAAGCTCCAAGTGGATGCTTAAAGATGGATAAAAAGAACATTATCATGCTTAAAGGTGGATCTGTGTGTATTAATTTTGAATGGTGTGCTTCGTATCATATTTGACCTTTTTTTATCAACAACCGTATTTAAAAAAATATTGGTTAAATATAGTCATCTTGCTTGATGCTCAATATTTTATTGCGGTTGATCTCAGAGGAAAGACCAAATTCAAGTTACACAGTATGAAAATAAGTTGAAATATAATGAATCCTGGTTCAGTAGTGATGTAATTACTTAAGCATATGTACACGAGTCTTTGTGGCATCAGAAAGCTCAAGAGATTAGTAAGTTGTGTACTACGTTATATATTTGTATTTTTTATTGTATCCACAACACGGAAAACATTTTCACACACACACACACACATACACACACATGTATGTATATATATATACAAGAGTGGTACGATAAAAAAGTATAAGTTGTATGGGACAAATAATAATATAATAGATTATACAATAAGAGGTAAATGATATGAACAAGACAATAGAAGGCGCATGTGTGGTGCAGAACAAAAATAGACCACACAAATAAAAAAAAGATAGAATATATGTAGATAAATTTAGAAGACACAGTTGAACATACAATACACAGAAATATACCATCCTTCATCTTAACAGATTACTATTATTTTAGAAATTTCATGTTAGTGTGTAGTATATAAATATTAATGTCCTTTGCTATGAAATAACATTAAGAATATATAATGGAAGATGCATCAGAAACATGAAGAGATAGTCAAAGCAGAAGATATGGCTAGCCTTGGAACCAATCTCTCTCAATTTTTGTCGACGTCATCTTTCATTTTAAGAAGTGACATTATTTTGTTAAATTTTATCATTTCAATATGCATTTTGTTTTTTTAATTTTGTAAATTAAAGCTAATAGAAGGCGAGAGAATTTTATGTTTTATAATATTTTTTACTTATTATTCTTTAAAAAGTAAAACCCCTAGATTGGTCATGGAATTTTATTTTTATTATAGTTAAATTGTGACTTTTTATTTAATATGTTTGTTATTCATATTCTCCTATTTTTATTTAACATAACAGCACAAGCCAAAATCTTGAATTCCTTTTTACCAATAGATAATTAGTGTATGGTTGGATGGTTACCCTTCGACCTCTTTAGCCAATTATGGATCTTAGCTTAATTCACGCTTAACATTATAAGAATATCATTTGAGCTTCATATAGTTTGACCAACCTAAGTTGGAACCTTTTGATATTTTGGCTTGATTGGACCATGTCTTAGTTAGAAGCTTAAAATATATTTGACCAACATAAGTTGGAACATTTCCATACTTTGGCTGGATTAGAAAAAAGACTTACATGTGACTCCGAATATTTATGACAAGTATAAGTTGGAATCAATCAAAATATTTTGGTTGGATTGGACCATGCTTTTAATTAAGATCTTCAAACCTACATGAGTTAAAACCTTTTCACACTTCGACTGGTTTAGTCCAAGTCTTACTTAGGAGCTTCAAAAAACTCATACGGACATAAGTTAGAACCTTTTCAGCACTTTTGTTGGTTTAGTCCAAGCCTTACTGAAGAGCTTTAGACAACTCGGACCAAAATAAGTTGGAACCTTTATAACATTTTGTCTCGTTCAATCCAAGTCTTACTTAAGAGCTACATATAGCTCAGACCAACATAAGTTGGAACATTTTTAACACTTCGGCTAGTTTGAACCAAACCTTTAATGAGGCTCTTCGTGCCTAATTAAAAAATTCATGAGCCACTAGGGTAGGAAATACTATACTACCAGTCATTGCATCCAGGTTATAAGAAAAAGGTAAAGTAAAATGAGATACATGAACTACACGCTTAAAATAAATAGAGTTTCAAATGTTTAATATTATAAGGGTGTGAAATGAGATTATTTTTATTATCCACTAGCTTAGGTTCAATCTTTGACCTTTTTTTAAAAGACTATGTACGACTCCTCCCAGTTCGGACCAAGCTTGTTGGCTTTGGGATATTTAGTATGTTGAAACACCTACTTGAAGACTTTGTCCCCATACCTTGAACTTACAGGAGAAAAACCCAAAAGTGTATCAACTTTGCATTAGGGTTTTCTAGTATAGGGCCCTTACGTGATCTTTGGTTCATTTTTCTTTTATTAATTTTTTTTGTATTGTTTAAACTTTATATTTTGATGAAAAATTAAGTTCAATATTCTAATGTTTAAGATGATACAAATTTATATGTTAATGAATATACTTAAATAGATTTTTAATTAATCACATAATTGATTTTATTGGTCTTTAAAAATATTTTTAATAAAAAAGCATTTGATGAGAAATATTTTTGAAAGAAAATGAAACACGATTAAATATTAACCGTATTCTTCAATTGATTTTATCGGTCATTTCCTAATTTCAATGTTCTAAACTCATAGTGATGCATAAAGTTTAGGGTATTGCACCCAACACTAGATTTTAATGCCATCAAATACCCCAACTATCAATAATGAATACATGGTACCCAAATATTGAAATTAGATCCTATATAATACCCATGATCTCCAATAAAACCTTAAATACTCATGCTTCATCACCGACCATGCTTTTCGTTCTCTCCTCTATATTTTTCTCTTTTTGTTTTTTTTTAAAGTATGTACCTTTCAAACCATAGCTCAGAAAAAATATCTAAAAGTATCATCGATTTTTATTATAGTGAAAATTACATCTCTATTTTTGACATACTAGTAATGAACATAACCTCTATCTTCCTAGAAGAAGAGTATAAGGTCTCGAATCTTTAAGAGATTATGGGGGTTTCAGGAGCTAACTTACCTGATTTGGGTTGGCCAACTCTAGCTACATTTTAAAATGATATTGAAATCATTGATAATTCTATCAAACATTGAGTTGTGAATATTATTTTTTGTAATGGGATAATAAAGAGGCGGAAATAAGCCACACATGGTGTTAAAATGATATAAATTCCTCATCACTGATTGTTATCTTGTACATTTTCATCACTAGAGATCTAAGACAAAGAATTTGTATGCATGTCAAGGAAGGAGATGAGCAAGGGTTTATGTTCCAAAGTTTTTTTTTCTACTTTTTTCTAATAACACTAAATAGAAGAGTTTTTTTCCACTTATAATATACCGCAAGTATTTAAGGATGACCGCCTGATTCCAAACCTTTAGGTAAATGATCTAAAACGACATCTAGGGTGGGAAAAGTAATTTTATATTAGGAAAATTTACACCTAATGAATTTCATTTTATGATATGACCAATGGAATTGACTGACCGTTTGTCCAAAGATGGTTGGCCAGCAAAGAGGACCGATGTTGGAGGACCAAAGTTTAAGTGTATAGAAATATTTTTCAAAATATATTGTATTTAGTAATAATTATGAATATATTTTGTTATCTATTAATAATTAATATATAGTTTTGTAACTAGTAATGGTAACTTTAGGTTAATGTTTTATAAATAATATATTATTTTATATCATATTAATTTATGGATACCCATAGGGTATAATCCGTTGGATCTAGTTCGGGTTGGGTACCAACGAGAAAATTTAAAATCCACAATTGGATCCAAACCCGACGTGTACTAAATTTATAAACACACAACCTGCCTCTTAGAAATTTTTTAAACCTATAACTCATCCCATCATGTCGGGTTGGCTTCGGTACCCATGGGTTCAGTAAATTGACATCCCTAATTATAGTTATCCTAAACAATGCTATTCATTGTATATTAAACATATTCGAGTTATAATAAAACATGCAATTCTAGGTATATTAAATGTGGGATTGCTTGTATATTAAACCATGCAATTCTACGTATATTAAACATGCGATGACAGTTATACTAAACGTGTGATTTCTTGTATATTAAACATGTGATTTCTTGGGTATTATACCCTAAGATCCAAGTATAATAAACCATCATATCCAAGTATAAATAACATGAAATCCAAAATTAATTTTATAACCATACAATATATGACTTTAGATACAGTATATGACAATATTGATTGCTTCAGGTATTTTTGTAAGTGTTTAACTTTAAGGTATTATCGTGAGTGATAAATTGGTCTAAGATATTTTCTGAGTAGATTGACGAATTTATAGAGAGAGAAAGTGGTTATTGTAGTTTTTAAAGAGATAAAATATGTATACATGGTTTGTTACAAGAAACACATCAATGTTTGTTACATGGATATCTCACCTCATTTTAATACTTTATATAAACATATTACTTACATATTACACATTTATTCCTTTACACTTATATGTTTCACCAAATTCCTGAATACATTATTCATCTATTATTTTATCCAGTATAAAATAGTTACTTTTACTCTTCATTTATTTATATCATTATCAGCAGTCCCATAACCCTTGCAAAAAAACTATGAGATATGACTAGATTTGTCTATTATGAGTTAGTTTCCTCATCGAAAGCCCTCAAACAACTACATGGGCAAAGATCTCCAAGGAATCATTAATAATGCTTTTTTGAGAAGCTTATATTTTGAAAAATATTACTACACATTTAAAATTGGAAATAAATGACCAAGAGGTTGGCCAACAAAGAGGACCGATGTTATTCTCGGAGGATTTTTGCTCACTAAATTAATAAAAGAAATCATATATTTTGCGTATAAGATATGAATCTATAAATATGGTTTGATATTCGTATATTCTTTACTTTTTTGAACACATAAAATAAAATGCATTAATCATGCAAATGAAGTGCTAATTTTCCTTCATCTACATCTATTAAAGCTCTACATGTAACTTATAAAGGTCTAAAAACCACTAATCGGTCTTCTACTATATCAAGACCAATATCAAGACTAATAAAATCTGCAAAGAAAATTATATGATATACACGAACTATGACATCTTCTAAAATTCCTCTAAGATATTTAATAGGCTTATCTACCAATTGAAGTGAAATAATTATAGGTTTAATATTTATAACAAATGTTTTTTATATCTTGAAAATAACATCAAATTAACAGTAGCTCATAAATTATATTAAATATTTGTAAATTTAAAAGTACCAATAATGTAAGGAATAGTAAAATTTCCTAGATCTTTCAGTATTGGTTGTAATCTGTTACGGAGCAAGACACTCGATTCCTTCGTGAGTATCATCGTCTTATATTCTTTGAATTTTATCTTCTTAAATAATATATTTTTAAAAAACTTACCATAACTCGACATATGCCCTAACATGTTTCTTGTGTTCTTAAAGCCCAATTGTATGAATTTGGCCAAATTGAACTTTGAGGTTCTTCATACACGCTCCTTGGTTTTGAACAATAATTTTGAGGTTTTTCTCGCGTGATTATTCTTTTTCTAATTGATTGTTGGCTTCCTTAACCTATGTATCTAATATATTCTCGTTCTCTTTAAATTATTTTTATATCATTACTTAGTATAAGAAAATTATCTACATATAGACATATAATGACTACTGCATCAACATAAACTTTAATGTATAAGTATTTATCCGTTATATTATGTCTAAACCCGTGAGATATAATTTCATGATCAAACTTTATATGCCACTTCTTAAGTGCTTGCTTAAGATTCTATACTTATTTAACAAACTTACATACCTTAGACTCATTCCTGGGAACTATAAAATCCTCGGGTTTTTCTATATAGACCTCCTGATAGAGATCTCCAATTAGGAAATGAGTTTGACATCTATTTGGTGAATCTTCATATTTCATACCAATGAAATTGCAAAAAGCATCCTAATGCATGTGGTTCTTGCAAACCAACCATATGTGTCAAAATAATATATTCATTATTTTTATCCGAAAACTATTAGCTACCAATCTTGCCTTATATGCTTAAATAATACCATCATGTGGCATTTCTTCCTAAAACATCCACTAATAACCAATTGTCCTTGATCACAAAAGCAAATAGACCAACTTCCAAGTGTGATTTGATATTATTGAATCCATTTTATTATTTATCGTATATTTCCAAAATGCAGAATCTTGGATGATGATGCTTATTTATAAAATTTAGGATCGTCTTCTAAATAGATACGACCAATTTGTTTTGAGTGATTTATTCACAACTTCCTTATACGAAATAGAAGCACTACTAAGGTGTTATGGTTCAGCCCAATTAAGCCCAGCTATAACCTAGGATTTTCATCTCTTTATGGTTATATATATGAGGCTAGAGATAGGAGATGGGCACACCCAAAAAGATACACAAAAACAAATAGAGAAAAAGATTTTCGAGAATACAAATTGAAAGAGTATTTTTCGATTTTTGGTTTTTGGATATGTTCAGTGCAGTCACTGTAAAGAGGTTGGATTGAGAGACAAACAATGTCCATTTGTGCTGAAATTTTGACAGCGTGTTCAGCACATCCTTCAATATAACAAGTTGGATTGTGAATTGGTGCTACGGATTGGGAGAAATTACTACTAGAACAAACCTGCAGTTTTGGTGATATTTTTCTCTCTCGTGCTTCTCTGTTGTTATCTATTATTCTGTGTAATCGTTGGTGGGTTTTTAGATCTGTATAAGACTAATTTATACTACTTGTACCCTCAACTATAATAATAGAAGTGTTTAAGGTGGACTCTTAATTCGTACCGTGGCTTTTTACTCTTCACATTGAAGGATTTTTTCCACGTATAAATTTTGAGCGTTGTTTTGTTTTATGGTGATTATTTTTTTACCGTTGTTGATTTGGGATCTACAGTGGTATAAGAGCTATCATTTTTTTGACGAATATGGATTACAATCATGGTAGTCATGGTAACCCATGATTAAATTAACATCAACAAATTATTCTATCTAGAGACAAATGATGGAGGATCTTCTATACTGCAAGGATTTTTTTGATCCAATTGAGTCAACTAAAGATGTTAATGGTAACTTTGCTAAACCGGCAAAACCATAAAATAAGCAAGAAAAAGATTGGGATAAGTTGAAAAGAAAAGCTTTGGGAACTATTCGGCAATTGGTTGATCTTAGCATCTTCAACCATGTTTCTCAAAAGTCTGACCCGTATGATCTTTGGAATAAATTGGAAGGTCTTTTTGAAAGAAAGACAACTCATAACAAAGCCTTTTTTATTAAAAGACTTATCAACCTAAAGTTAAAAAGTGGTAAATCAGTTTCTGAACACCTTAGTGATTTTCAATATATCATTAACAAATTGACTACTATGAAGATTGCTATTGATGATGAGCTACAAGCTTTATTTATATTGAGATCGTTACCGGATAGTTGGGAGACTATGGTTGTGACTATTAACAATTCTGATCCAGATGGTGCTCTATCTGTAAACTTTATCAACGAAAGTATGTTCAATGAAGATATTTGAAGAAAAGAGATGAGAGTTGACAATTCACAAGCTCTTGTTACTGAGAATAGAGAAAGAAGCAACAGTAAAGCTTATAAATTTCGTGGTAACTCAAAAAGAAGATCCAAGTCCAGAGATTGGAAAGACAATATGATATGCCACTACTGCGGCAAACAGGGTCATATACAATATTTTTGTTACAAATGGAAGAAAGAACAAGGTAACAATTTAGATTCACAAAATGAAAGTCATAATAAAAATACTACAACTTGTGCTTCTACTAGTAATGATGATGCATCATTAATTTGTGTTATTGGTGAGTGTTATCATGTTGGTGATTCATATTCAAATTGGCTTGTAGCTACATGTGCTTCATATCATTGTGTTCCGAATAGGGAATATTTTTTGAACTACAAAGGTGTCGATTTTGGTAGTGTCAAGATGGAAAATCAGAGCTCAGATATTATTGTTAGTTTGGATGATATTCGTGTGAAGACTTGTGTTGGATACATACTTACACTAAAGGATGTGCGCCATAATTCCTGATCTACATCTGAATTTGTTGTTTGCAAATGTACTTGATAAAAAAGGTTTCCGTCACACTTTTGGTGATGGTAAGTGGAAGTTGTCCAAAGGTTCAATGATAGATGTTTGGGGTAATTTGTGTTGCTCTTTGTGTAAGACATATTTGGGTATATGTTCTGATGAGCTGAATGCAGTTTAAGAAAATAATTCCCCTAATCTGTGGCATCAAAGACTAAAATGCATGAGTGAAAATAGGATGAAAAACTTGTCAAGTAAGTCACTCATTACTATTGATAAATCTATTATTATTGATCCACGTAACTATTGTTTGTCACGAAAGAAACATAGATCTTCGTTTTAAAGAAGGTCCACTAGAAAACAAGAAAAGTTGGAGCTAGTATACTCTGATGTTTCTGGTCCAATGAAAGTGGATTCTATTGGATATAGCAAGTATTTTGTTACATTTATTGATGATGCTACTCGAAAACTTGGGTATACATGTTGGAGAGAAAAAGCCAAGTATTCGAGATTTTTTAGAAATTACATGTCATGGTAGAAAGGGAGACATGAAGAAAGCTGAAATGTTTTCGATCTGATAATGGTGGTGAGTATATTTCGAATGATTTTAAAAATTCTATCTCACATTATGGTATTAGACATGAAAAGACAACACCAGGTACACCACAACATAATGGAGTTGTAGAGAGAATGAACCGAACCATTATAAAGAAGGTGAGATGTATGCAAGAAATGTATAAACTTCCTAAGATATTTTGGGCTGAAGCAGTTAATTGTGTTGTATACTGGATTAATAGAGCTCCATCAACAACTCTTGATTTTGATAGTCCTGAGAGAGTATGGAAATGAAAGGATCCTATATATTCACATTTCAGAAGTTTTTGGATGCAAGACATACATGCATGTTCCAAAAGAATAAAGATCCAAACTTGGTTTAAAAACTAATCCTTGTGTTTTTGTTGGATATGGTAATGAAGAGTATGGCTTCAGACTTTATGATCCCGAGAAGAAGAAAGTAGTGAGAAGTAGAGATGTGGTATTCTTTAAACACGAGAAGGGTGCAGATCTTTTGAGTACAAAGTTAACTTCTACTTTTGATGTATATTTTAATACTACTAATGATTTTCATTCTTCTATCTTTCCTTATGTAAATCAGACAACAAATGATAATGTTGAGGTGGTTCCTAATGATATTAAGGGTGTTCCATCTGGTGGTGATTTACAAGATCATGTTGTTATCGATGATTCTGATGAGACCATACTTGATGAAGAAATTCATGAGCAGGGAGAGCAACCTATCCCTCATGTAGAGGATATACATGTTCGAAGGTCAACTAGAGAGAGAAAACCTTCAACAAAGTATCAAAGCTCAGAGTTTATTCTAGTAATTGAAGAAGGCGAACCAAAAAATTATCAACAAGTGTTATATCATGAAGAGAAACATCTTTGACTTGAGGCAATGAAGGAAGAGATGAATTCCTTGAAAAATAAAGAAACATATGAGCTAGTCAAACCTCATAATGGAAAGAAAGTCTTGAAGAATAGATGGGCTTTCAAGAACAAAAGAGATGATGAGAAAATTGTCAAACGGAAAACTAGACTTGTAGTAATAGGATGCAACCAGAAAAAGGAAATTGGTTTTGATGAAATATTTTCTCCTGTTGTCAAGATGACTTCTATTAGAACTGTATTGGGTTTAACTGCAAGTTTAAATCTTGAGTTGGAACAACTTGATGTAAAAACGACATTTTTACATGGTGACTTGCATGAAGAAATTTACATGGAACAACCTCAAGGTTTTGAAGAGATAGGGAAAGAAAAACTTGTTTTTAAGCTGAAGAAGAGTCTTTATGGGTTTAAACAAGCACCAAGGCAGTGGTATCAGAAATCTGACTCGTTTATGATAAATAATGGGTATAAACGAACTCATGTGGATCCTTGTGTCTATTTCAGAGAGTCCCCTAAAGGTAAATTCATCATACTTCTTCTATATGTAGATGCTATGTTGATAGTTGGGCAAAATACTGAGATGATTATCAGTTTGAAAAAAGACTTAGCCAAATCATTTGACATGAAAGATTTGGGTCCAGCAAAGCATATCTTAGGCATGAAGATTATCCGTGATAGAAAAGCAGGAAAGTTATGGTTATCACAAGAGAAATATATTGAAAGTGTACTTGAACACTTCAATATGAAGAATGCCAAGTCGGTTAATACACCATTAGCTACACACTTCAAGTTAAGAAAGGACATGTGTCCTACAACAGAAAAAGAGAAATAAGGTATATCATTTATTCCTTATTCTTCTGTTGTTGGTTCTTTGATGTACGCAGTGATGTGTACAAGACCATATATTGCATATGATGTCGGTTCAATGAGTAGCTATTTATCGAATCCGGTTAAAATTCATTGAGAAGCAATGAAGTGGATTTTCAGATACTTGTGAGGTACCTTTACTTTCAGTTTGTGTTACGGAGGTGAAAAACCTATACTTGAAGTTCATACAGATGCGGACATGGCCGGTGATCTTGATAAACGGAAGTCTACCTCAGGTTATGTGTTTACATTTTCAGGGGGAGCCATTTCATGACAATCCAAGCTATTAAAAGGTGTAGCTTTGTCAACAACTGAGGCATACTATATTGCAGCAGTAAAAGCAAGCAAAAAGATGCTTTGGCGTAAGAGATTCCTTTAAAAATTGGGGTTGAAGCAAGATGAATATGTGATATTTTGTGATAGTCAGAGTGTTATGGATTTAAGCAAGAATCCTATGTATCACACACACCAAGCATATTGATGTGAGATATCATTGGTTGCGAGATATGATCGAAACAAAAGAAATAAAATTGAAGAAAATCCACACCGACAAGAATAGTGCAGACATGTTGACTAATGTTGTTCCCGGAAGCAAGATTGAGCTTTGTAGTAAGCTCGCCGAAATGAAGTTCAAGTGATTACCTTATGAGTGTATCTACGAGGAGATAGGCGGGAGGAGGAGATTGTTAGGATCCAGGCCAATTAAGCTTATAACGTAGGGTTTTCATCTCCTTAGGGTTATATATATGGGACTAGAGTTAAGAGACAAACACACCCAAGAAATTACATAAAAAAATAGAAAAAAAGATTTTCGAAAATACAAACGGAAAGAGTATTTTTCGATTTTCGGTTTTGTACTATAAAATGTGCTGCAATTATTAACTCAACTCATTTGTATTCAGCATTTACTACGTGCTTTTTACTAATCATTAGCAATATTGTATGTCCAGTAGTCTTAAAGACCAGGTGATATTTATTTACATGGACATAAATAACATTTGTTTAATAAAAATCTGAAGAAGACGATGGAATATCATATTTTATCAACCACAATAATATTCAAAATCTATACTTATACAAAACACTACTAACATTTTATTTTCAAATTAAAATTTATTTTAATTAAAAGAAAACTTATTTATTACAAAACTCATTTTTTTACTATTTAAATTAAAACTAGATTTTTAACTGTTTAAATTAAAACTGATTTAATTAAAAATCAGAGTTTTAGTATCTATTTTTTAAACAATATATAAAAAACTAAAAATTATTTAGAATTTTTCTTTTTCAATTTGTATTTGGGGAGTGAAAACTCTATATTAAGGATGAACTGGATAGCGAAAAAAGCGGTTAGGGCGCTTCAAGATTGGTGGATGATTTCTTGACCCCCAAGAAACTCCTCCCTATTTCTCTTCTTCTTCTGGTGTCTCTTTACTGTTTCTGAGTTGTTTGCGGCTGCCGTTCTACTCTCCGGTGCTGGGCCTCCCGCCTGGGGCTGCTGTGGTCTGGTTTTTGTCGTCTATCGTGGTGGTTTTCCACTGGAAAACTGATCGGTTTGGTGGCATGACTTCTGTAAATGCTGATGAATTTCCATCGTTAACTAAAGATACGGCGTCGCTGCATCAAAAGGTTAATGAGTTTCAAGCAGAGAGAAGGTCTTTCTCTGATGTATTAAAGAACAAGGCTGATTGTTCCGATTTCCATCCGGTCGAGGTTCTGTGTTTCGACGATCATAATGCGGTTCATTTCTCTAAACAAGTTAAAGCCACCCTTGTGGCTCAATCAAGGACCTCTCTTGTGGCTAAGTTCAGTCTTGGTATTCCCAAGAGAGCTGCTTTTCAAGCCTTTCTTGAGGCATTCAAGTTCAAAGGATCATATACCTACGCCACTCTTGACTCTAGGCAGATTCTTGTGGAGTTCACATTGCTGGAAGATGTCGACAGGTTTTGGTCGAAAAGTTTTTGGAACGTGGATGGCAAAGTTATGAGGATCATCAAGTGGTGTCCTCAAAATAGTCGAAACTACGAAAGTCCTATTGCCTTGCTATGGGTCAGGTTTGAGAGGTTGCCTGAGTTTTTGTATAATAGATCCATTATACATGAACTGGCAGCATCTTTAGGCTTGGTGCATCAGGTTGTGGTTCCTGAAATCAATAGGGCTAAAACTAATGCGTGCTATGCTTTGGTTGAGATTGACGTCTCAAGGTTCTTGAAAAGGAAAGTCTGGGTGGGTTTTGGCGAACAGGATGGTTGCTGGATAGGTATAAGCTATAAGAATGCACCTTATTACTGCAAAACATGCCATCATTTAGGTCATGATCAAGAGAAATGCAAGAAAACTCTGAGTAATGAAGATGTTACTATTATTAAAGATGATAAAAACAGTGTGGCTATTACAGATAATCAGGAAGCTGTTAAGGATAATAACACTCAAGTTTCTACAGACCCTATTCTTTTCATTAAAGTGTATACTAGAAGGCTTAAATCTATGATTACAGCCAAGGATACTGTTGAGGCTCCTAGTAATGTCAGTGTTACCGGAAATATTGAAGAGGTTGTTAGGCAGGATATGGAGTTGATCAGTGCGCTTCATGGTTTGGATCAGGCTCAGACTGCAGATGATCCTGTGTCTTGCTCTCCTAAGCAAAGCAATATTGGAAGCTGTAACCCTTCCCCTGAAGTGGCTTCTCCATGTTCTTCTGAAAATGGTTTCGCTTCGATCATTCGTAGTAAATTGAAATCTGCAAGTAAAAGTAAGAGTTCAAAAAGGTTAAAAATTAAATCTCTTCACAAAAGAGATAAAAATGATAGTTATTCTCTATCTGAATGATAAAGTTTCTTAGTTGGAACGCTCATCAGGATCAGGATGAAGAAGAGCACAACAGTAATCACAAAAAAAAATCAAGGGTTATCATTAAAAATCACCTTCGTAGCTCGGTGTATCCTACAAACTTTCTCCATCCGTGATTTACTTGGATAAGCTGCTCGAGCTTTTTCATCTTCGGGATGAGTTAACCTCATGTCTCTTATCACTATCATATGCTTGCAATCTCCCTGATGACAGTACAGGTACCCAGCACCAAGTCGGAATTTTATATCATTAAACCGTGTGTGGTGCTTGTCAACGGCTTTGAATTCAGAGCTTCATCCTTGGAGTGCCAATGGAATATGGGTATGCTATAGTCTTCTGCAGATGGATTCCTCCGATCATTGCAAAAGAAATCTTCTATGAGGAAGTAACCGGAATGATCATGCTGCCCAGCTTTCTCCTTCACCCTCTGATTTTCAAGATCTAAGAACTCCTGGGTCTTCATCAATCTGTTTGTGTTGTGGAGTTGTCGACCTTACGGGTTGCAAAAAAGTTGGAGTTTGGTTTGGTTGCTTTGGTGGCTTTTCGAGTAACTGAGTATGGTGCTTTGAGGGTTGGTGGTGGCTGCTGTTCCTCTTAGGGATAGATGGAGTCTCTGGAGTGAAGCTAGGGTTTGGAATTAGGGAAAGTTTCTGTAAAAGGGGGTTGGTTTTGTTTTTGGGTTTGGGTTTTTCTTGGGCCCTTTCCCTTTCTTTATTTTCTGCCCAGTTGTTTTTGGGCCTATTCGTGAACCTGTTTGTATTGCATTTACCATTTAATAATCCAATTCTTTTTGCTTAAAAAAAAAAAACTTAAAACTTATAAAATATGTTTTTAAGATTCTATTTATAAATTCAGAATCAAAACAATATTTTTAAAAGATGAAATCTATAAAATCAATTTTTTTAATAATTTAAAATGATCTAAAACAAAATAATAATATGATATGAAAATAAAATAATATATTTAAAATATAAAATTTATAATAATTTAAAGTTATCCAAAATAAATAAAAATGTAATATTACAATGTTTATTATTATTACAAACTAATTTAATATTATCAAAATTTAATAGATAATATATTAGTATTAAAAAAGTAATATTAAACAAAGCTAATTTACGTCCATATAAAACAATATAGCTGTATCATTAATGGTTAGGGTACAATTATACTATGATTAATTAAAAACAGCTAATAAATGCTCTCACATCGGTTAAACTTTTTAATAAAAATTGTACGATGCCAAATATCGACCCTAACTGTCTTATTCATTTTAATATGGACCGCTAAGTGTCTTATTCATTCACACTTTAGAGGCTCCACTCAAATAAAAAATAAAAGGAGTACTCAGCTCTCTTCACCGGTGCCAAATTCCCTCACATGCATAAAGTTCGAATCTTTGGCATCAATGCAAATAAGTGAGTTTCTTCATAGGCCTCCTTTGATCTGATAGCAGATATCAAGGTAGGATGTGTTCTGCATATCGACGCAAGAGAAGCCGAGGATGAGGATTTGTACGGTAACGTTTGTGCTGCTATGCTATTCTACTTATTCATTCATCTATGAATTTCAGGCGAACAATCTTAGATTTATTCTTGTACAGGCAACAAAGAAAGAGAACAATTGTAGCTTTTTGTTCTTAAATTGAAATGAGATCTCTCTTCACAGGTGAGTGTCATTCTTTTTCAAAACTGATTAGGTTCATTTCTCTTAGCTGGGATCACCGAGAAATCAATTGTTGGCCACTGCTCCGGTTTTAAGATTGCAACTCCATCTTATCAGGTATCCTAACATTTTCAAACTCTTCAAGAAAGTGATGAAACCCAATTCTTAAAAGCTCATCGTTCTTATGGACACACAATTTTGATTTCCGAGCCTGTTTTCACAAAATCTCGATTTGTTCCTTCATATCTTCGCTCAAACCGAGCTCGTTTACCCGTAATACATGTCTAACACCATAGATATCTCCTAATTGTCAGGGTTTGCAGTTGCTGTATTTGTAAGTATTGTTGCTTTAAGTTGGTGTCGAACCCATGAAGCTGAGGCCAGAGATGAAGCTGAGGTCTGACCAGTGCGGGAGCTAATTTTAAAGGAGACAGCAGAGGTACCTACATACATGTTTTGGTAGTATCATATTAGAATAAAAATATATTCATTAGAATTATGTTTACAGTTTATTTGGATTCTCTTCTATTTAGGTATACAAGAATTTTGGTCTAATTATAAGGACTAGTAAGCTTTTTATAATAATACTTCACAATTGACAATAAG
Source organism: Limnanthes douglasii subsp. nivea (assembly GCA_036936605.1). Classification (NCBI taxonomy): domain Eukaryota; kingdom Viridiplantae; phylum Streptophyta; class Magnoliopsida; order Brassicales; family Limnanthaceae; genus Limnanthes; species Limnanthes douglasii. Next base: position 106,580,197 of record JAUPFV010000002.1, on the reverse strand, counting down.
ATATATCTATATATATCATACTAAGTTTTCCGCATCCGACTCTATTTAATTTTCTTGCAGATTTGAAGAAACTTATCATTAAGGCTGTCTTCCTAATTCAGGATGAGTTTTATTTTCGTAATCATTTTGATTCTAGGTGGTTTCCCCGTAACATTCCCTTCCACGCTTCTAAATTGTCCGGAAACGTGTGGCAACCTTAGTATATCCTATCCATTTGGAACCCGTCTAGGTTGTTATTACGATGATCGATTTTTCATTAATTGTACCAACAACCTACCCGTCCTCCGAAACCAAATTCCTATTCTAAATATATTCATATCCACATGAGAGTTTACTTCTACCTTTAGAGGAAGTATGACATGTTTTAAGAATGGTAAGAAGACATGGGATCTCAACAATTTTTTCGGTAATTCACTTTCAAATAGAAATATTTTTGTTGTTGTCGGTTGTCAAGCTGGGGCAAGTATTAGAGACCCATATGTTGCTGAGTTCTATCTCCCTTGTACTACAATTTGCCCTGCGGATAGTTTTAAATCATCTGATGGGTCTTGCAACGGTAGAGGATGATGCCAGATTAAAGTCCCTTCAAATAACACTGGAATCTATATTGAATTAGATAGTGTTGACCCATATAGATTTCGTCCGCACTACCAAAAGTGTATTTATGCATTTTTGGTCGAAGAAGGAAAATATAAGTTTTCATATAAAGATCTTTCATGGTGGGGGATACAAAACTTACAACAAAGTAAGTTCCCAGTTATACTGGATTGGCACATTGGAAACACTAGCTGCAAAGTAGCGAAGTCGAACACGGCTTCTTATGCGTGCAAGAGCTCTATGAGTGAATGCATTTGAGACATAGCGGCGGTTATTTATGCAAATGAAGACATGGATTTCAAGGAAATGCCTATCTTCGAAATGGATGCCGAGGTAGTTAATCATATATTTAATTTAATAAACATATTTCTCTTTTATTTTTAAATTTTGTATTTATTTTTATATTATTGCAGAGGGAAAAGAAAGCTGGATTAAATACACAACATTAAGTTTTGGTGAGTTTGAATTAAAAAAGTATGTTTGAGTTAGTGATAATAAAAAATGTCTCGTTCTTTTCTTTCTAAGTTCTCTACAAGCAAGATATAAGATAATTCTCTATCTAAGTTATATATAAATCATTGATTATTCAGGCTTTGCTGTTGCTGTATTTGTAAGTATTGTTGCTTTATATTGGTGTCGAACCCCTAAAGCTGAGGCCAGAGGTGAAGTTGAGGCCAGAGGTGAAGTTGAAGAAGACAGAGTCCTCACCTGACAAAGTAAACAATATCAAGATTTTTCAAGAGCTTGAGATTATAAAAGCAACGCAATGTTACAACTCAGTTCTGAAAAAAGGCGGATTGGGCACCGTATACAGAGGAAGGTTAGAGGATGGCACGATTGTTGCCGTGAAGGTTCCGAAACACCATAGCACCAGGGAGGACATCTTGCAGGAAATTGACATAGTTTCACAGCTCCAGCACGAGAACATCGTGAAGTTGTTAGGGTATGTGGATATACCAAAGCCTCAAATTGTATATGAGTATATTGAAAATGAAACGGTTTCACAAAATCTTGAAGAAAAAACTCTAGCAGAGGAATTGGGTTGGGTTAGAAGACTCAACATTGCTGTGGGCGTAGCATCGGCAATATCTTACATGCACAACCGGCCCAAATATGGAATTATCCACAGGGATATTAAATCAGTAAACATATTATTAACAAATGATTTCATAGCAAAAGTTGCTGATTTTGGCCTCGCAAAATATATCCGTCTGAAGGAGAAAAGGAACCCGCGGGTACATTGATCCAGAATACGCTTGTTTGAAGGAGTTGACCAAAAAAGCGATGTGTATAGTTTTGGGATTGTTTTCATGGAACTTTTGACAAACGAAAAGGCTTGTTCGAAAACACGCCTAGCAAAACAAGAACTTGTAGATCATTTTCTACACGAAGTACATAAATATTATGAAGAAAGAGAAAACAATTTTGCAGAATCGTATTCCGTACCAAATCTTTTAGATATATCACTTAAGCTTGATTGCAACAAAACCGATCAAGATGCAATAATAGCCCTAGCCTGCGAGTGTGTTAGTAAAAATGGAGTCGATAGTGATAAAGAAATATATTCATAAGGGACTTAAATGTAATTAATAAGGACTTGAATGATAAGTTCTATTAATATAAAGTAAGATTAAAGCTTTATGAGAAGAACAGGGACTGAATTGTAAATAATAAATCTCTTATGTAACCCAATTTGTAACCAACTCACTAGGCCTATTTAAAGAGATGGAGGAAGCTAATTACACAGATGAAATATTTAGAGGAGAAAGACTATGTTCACATCTAAAAATCTCTGTTGATTCTTAGTAGATATTATCAATCTTCTCTAGCTAATTTCTATTCTCACCACATAGGCCCCAGATGGGAAGACGTGTATAATCGCCTCAAATGTATATCCATGACTCGTCCTTGTGGGAAGACTTGTCCTTGTGGAAAGAGAGTTTATGAGGGACTGCCTTGTGATGTTCAGGTGCCCTTATGTGGTGCATCTTGTGAGAAAACTCTGCTTTGTGGTCTCCATAGGTGTCCTGAGAGGTGTCATCGTGGTTCCTGCGCTGAGACATGAAGGATTACGATATTCAAGTATTGCAGGTGTGTACTTAAATATTGGATAAATCGTATTTTAATATTATTCAAGCCAAACACAAGTTGAGCCTAAACGAACTGAAGTTTAATATAGATTTGAGTCAAATTGTAAAACTTGAAGTAGTTGTTTGTTAGCCCACCACTAGTTTACAATATTATCGTGCTTTTGAGGTCTTGAGGATTTCATTAAGAGCGCATTGTAATTGTATCCTTTACTAGGTTCCTTGCTATCAAGACTTGACATCTGAGACAATGTGTCAGAAAATTAGAGATTGTGCACGACATCCTTGTAAACGTCGTTGCTGCGATGGGGAATGTCTGCCATGTTCTGTGGTGCGTTTACTCACTAACAGAGAACTTGGGATTGAAATTTGCTCGAGTAACCCTAGTTTAGTAACATAAGCTTTCATCAAGGCCTTCTTTGATAGAGGGGTCCAATTTTTAGAAACAATTTGATCTCAATCGAGCTTCAAGCTGGTGTTTTTTCCATTTGAGCTTCACCTTGAGTGTCTATGCATGATACTCGAACCTAATCTACTGCATCATGGGTCGCGAGGCAGGGGTGCCCTACTTAGCTAAATTCCACTCCAACTCGGTTTGTTATTCTTCTCTGTTTATTCTCGATATCTAATTAATAATATAAAATGTCCCTGAAATATTGAATTTTTAGATTTGTGGAAGAAGACTTAGATGCAAGAACGTGCTCCTCACCATGCCATCAGTAAGCTGTCTTCTTGTTGGTTTTTCTTTTTGCAGCTTCCATAATATTAGCTGAATTTTATTTTTGTCAATGAAAGGTATTCAGTTTGAATCTGGCGATCTTGTTTACGTCTTGTTGTACAGTAAAGTGGACTTTAATTTCAGGTTATTCATTTTAAGCGTTCAGAATTTATCATGTTTGATGTGCTAATAAGAAGGATTTGTTGTATGCAATTTAATCATGTAGACATAATAGGAGCCCATAATTAGTCAAGACTACTGTTAATGAATTTGTTTCCCCCTGTAGACGTCAATGCGCTCCTTGCCCGATTATTGTGACCATTATCCTGTCATTGTGGCGAGACAAGGTTTGAGGTAAGATTATCGTGAAATCTTTCCAACTCTTTAAGAAGAAAGATACTTAGAATATATCGCTTAGTTTTTTCTTACAGGTACCGTGTGGCACGGAGAAGATTCAAAAGCCTCCTAGATGCCGCAAATTATGTTCCATACCTCGTTTGTGTAGACATAGCTCAACCTGCAAGGTGATAATTAGCTGGTAGTACATTATCTCCAGGGCAAAATAATATATTCAATGCATAGGAAAACCTGATTTGGCTTGTCCTATTCGAGTGTATTGAAATCAATGACACATAAATATTTTGTTCCAGCCACACAGGTGCCATTACGCGGCTTGCTCCCAATGTCGGCTAGCTTGTGAAGAAGAATACCCATGTGGGCAAAATTGCAATCTAAGGTTTGTTCTGATTTCAACTATCCAAGGGAAGTTACTCCTGGTTCACCATGTCCTCCTTGTCCAGAACTTGTTTGGAGATAATGTCTTGGCTAATGCGGCCTTCCTCGTTTTGTTTGGTTTTTCTAATTTTTTTTCGGATTTCTTCTTGTTGCAGATGGTCTGCTCAGATAGAGTACAGTTTTCATGTGACAATTTGTGCGGAAATCTTCTTCCTTGCAGCAACCACTATAGTACAAAATGCTGTCATGCCTTGAACAGCCAGCTTCCATCATCTAGTCTAGACAAAATAAGCGAATCCTGCGTAAAGTGTCATCTTCCTTGCCAAAAGGTTGGTAATGTTTTTATACTTTTGTCTCATTTAGCCTCTATTAATACAAATAGCCTCATAAGGTTCGTGCACACAAAAAAAGAGATGAACATTAAATTCTAATTGATCAATATTACTAATGAAGACCGCTTGATCGGAGATCCTACTTTTTCTGTTTATTAAAGGAAAAGGAGCTAGAAACAGAGAAAAACCACACAAAAACGGAGGACGAAGCGTGATCGAGTTAAAGCAGGCAAACAAATCTCAAGAGTGCAGGTATATTTCCCTCTCAACATGAAATCAAGCTTTTGCAGGATTATCTAATGCGATTATCACTTTGATATTTTTTCGGCAGAAACTTGTTGATACTATAAAGTGGCTGCTTCTACTTGTCGTTCTGGTGGCTGGTTTAATTGCAGTAACATATTTTGGTTTCAAAGGTATCTTGTGGTTGTCGGATTGGATGAATGAAATTGAAGAACACCGGAAATCAAAGATGTATCAGCGGATTTGAGTAATTCAAGTACTTTTTATAACAGTTTTTTGTCGCACCTAAATTATAAACCTTGTGAACTCCTGTAACCATACATGGAACAAAAAACATGCTTTACTGTATAGTGTATAATTTTTTTGGGCTAGGCTAAAATGAGACCCGTTTTCTTTATAGTGAGACCCGGTTATAGTGAGACCTGGCTTGGCTATAACGAGACCCCTCTTATTTACAAAAATGCCATCGATATAAATAAAAAATTCCCAAATTCTACCATTTTCTTTCTTCGAAAACCCTAACTCTCTCTAACCCAATATTTGAAAATGCTAAATATTTAAAATCCAACTGCATAGACTTGTTAAAGAATGAATTCTCTACACCATTGTGCTATTTTTTAAAAATTTAGATATATATTTGTAGTGATATTTAGAGTTTATTTTTCGGATATAAAAATCGAATTTTCCACTACTTACAGTTGTTGTTTGGTTGTTTGATTATATGTATATGCTTAATTAGATCGTTGGCTTCAATTTGGTATAAGTTTTGCTGGATTTGACCCCGTAAAAATGACGTTTGAGATTTGCATGTGGGTATTCTGAAAGAGGCATTTCCACGCACGAAATAGACAGATGCATGCAAGAACATGCGTGCATCTGCCATTTCCACGTACAGTCGTGCGTGGAAATGTCTGTTCTTTTTTTTATGTACATATATAATTTATAATAATTTCTAATAGTTTCTAATAATTTATAATAATTATAATCATATATTATAATTATAATCAATTCAAATTTCTAATAATTTATACTTTATATAATTTTTTTATATAATTTATAATTTATATAATTTTTTATAAATTAATAATCATATATTTATATAATTCTTTTTACTACATTTTATATAATTATTGAATTGTAATAACAAACTAAATTGTAAGAATATACACGCTAAATTCGGTATGAAAGTGTTTTCAATTGGCGAAATTCGGCATGGAATAGTATTTTGAATTGACAAAATTCGACATGAAAGCGCCAACATTTGATAAAATTCGGCATAAAAGCACAAAGATTTGACCAAATTCATGCACGAACATGCGTGATTTCGGCCAAATTCACGCACGAACATGCGTGATTTCGGCCAAATTCACGCACGAACATGCGTGATTTCGGCCAAATTCACGCACGAATGTTCGAAACGGCGCACGAAAAGGTGTGAATTTATGTAAAAATATAATTTTTTCTCCAAGCCATATATTTAGAGATGATTTTTTGTTTTTTTAAGTTCATGGGTTTATGGGTTTATGTTGAATATTAGAGAGATAGGTAGTTGAGAGAGAAGAGAAAGATAGTAAATATGAATGCGTTTGAGCTTTAAAACCTAGGATTTATAGTTGAATTTATTGTTTTTTGAGTTAATGGGTTTATGGATTTTTGGAGTTTTTATGAAAATTAGAGAGAAAAGTAGAAAAGAGAGAGAGAGGGAGGAGAGGAGGAAAAAATGAAATATCCAAAAAATTATGGTTTTTATATCTAGTGGCATTTTGGTAATTTCGTGTTTTCAGAAAAAATCAAGATTTGAGGTCTCACTATAAAGATTTTGGGTCTCATTTTAGCCTAGCCCTAATTTTTTATCTTAATATTTCCTTTAATATCACGTGGAAAGACATTGAAACTGAATTTTTGCATTAGAAAACTTAAGGACTATTAAGAAAGTCAAAATCATGTATGCTTTAGAACTTCTTTTGTCGTGGACCGGGGTTGATCTGCCTCTTGCTCATATTTTACATAATCCCGTCCATTCATAAACGATCTTCTGGAAAAAATAAACCTTGACTTGAGCCAATCAAATTAAAACATGAGTTTCATTATCTCCATTGGTTTTTCTTAGCATCTGTCTTGGACATCGATAATGAGTTTGAATTTGATATTTTTATCATGATCTCAAACAGATCTACTTTTATTTGGAATTGGCTCCCCATTAAAATATTTCGAAATTCTCATTTATCCCCTCTCGAAGTCTATGCTTCTCGAATATATTATTATCATTTTAAATTAATAGATTGTTAATAAATATATTTTTTTGGTACCGTTTGTTAAGAGACAATAAAAAAAGGGAATTTGTACCAAAGGTACCTACTCAACTATTTTATTGTCATCTAGTACCTAAGGTTTGATCAATTGTCACTTAATACCCAACTCAACTACCTAATTGTCACATAGTACCTAATTTTATTTTAATACCCTAACTACCCTCACTATTCATGAACACGTAACCAAAATTTCTTTTTCCTTCTCTTTCCTTCTCTTTCCTACTTTTCTTTTAATTTTATTTTTAAAAGATCCGTATCTTTCGAACCGGAGCTCGAAAAAAATAAATGAAAGTACCATCACTTTTGTTTTTTAAAAATGAACAAAACTAGATCCATTGATGATTTTTTTTTATTTTTTTAAAAAAATAAAATTTCACTAGCTGCAAGAATCGCTCAGAAATTGCAAGCAATTCGCATCTTAAGAATTGTACCAGTTTTTTTTATACCAGTTATTTTTTTTTAATCGTTCAGAAATCCTGAGAGTTGCAAGCAATTCGCATCTTATCATGAGAATCGTTCAAAAATTTGCAAGCAATTCGCATCTTATCATGAGAATCGTTCAGAAATTGCAAGCAATTCGCATCTTATCATGAGAATCGTTCAGAAATTGCAAGCAATTCGCATCCTGAGAATTTGCAAGCAATTCGCATCTTGAGAATTGTACCAGTTTTTTTTTTCTTCTTTTTTTTACCAGCGCGCCTATTTGGTCGGGGGTATTTTTGTCCAAATTTCAGTTCGAGGTACCAAGTGACACTATCCAAAAAGCGGGTACCGCCGGGTAATAACATAGTTGAGAAGGTATTTACCGGTACTTTTCTCATAAAAAAACTCTCTACAACAATAACATTATTAGTAATTAATGAAAAGCGATAACGAATGAAATAACTTTTACTTTAGAAGAGGTTGTTTTCTCCGGAGGATGGAGTGGATTATAAGTATATAATATTATTACAGACTCGTCCATCCATGTCGTTAAAATCCCAGATTTTTTTTGAATCGTCTCGTGATTATTCTAAAGTAATTAGAAAAAGATTTTTTTAACTAAAAAGAATTCAGTCCAGATGTAGAATATTTACCGAGAAATTTTCGCAACTCAATCATGTATGATGGAATCATTAAAGATTTGACATTTTAAAACTATTCAGAGTTGTAACACTAAAACCTCCTTTTTAAGAGCTATAATCCAAAAACTTTTAAATCAAATCTACTCGAGGAATCTCTAATTTTAGAGACCTATATATATATATATATACATATATATATATATATATATATATATATATATATATATATATATATATATATATATATATATTTGATATCTATTAATAAAATTGCAATACGATGGAAAATCTAGCGGATCTAGCTGACATTTAAACTCCATTCAAACTGTTTACTAATAAATTTTATCGTTCCAAAAATTGTGTCTACATTACTAGTGATTCTACTGAAAAAATGAAGCTAATACAAAAAGATAGAACAAGAGAAGGTAAAGACAACATTCACCTTAATCTGCAATATTATTATTCCTTCATGTTCAACAATGACAATAATATACAAAAGTAAGACTCTCGAGAGAAATAATGTTTACAAAAAACTCCAAATTCCATACCTCACACAATACTCTTCCAAGATAACTCTATATTCTTCTGAAAAATAAAGATACTAAGTATCTTGTCTCTCCTCATCTGTGTTGCACATTCATAAAATCTATTTATCCTCTTCGAAGTCCCAAATGACATATTTATAATACCTGATGCCAATCTCTCTCCAAAACATTATGTAACAAACTTCTAGCATGAATAGTCATTTATGTTGTAACTAAAAGGACCTGATTCTTTTTTGAACATAAAATATATCTAACCACCGTAACTAAAATCTTATACCAATACTCATACCCAAACAACCTAAGTCTGGGCTACTAGCCTCTTGGAATGTGTTCCTAACATTCAGACCGAAGCAGTTTTTGCCTCGTCCGTAGGGCCTTAGGCCTATAACCTCACTCGGCTTTACGAATGTCTTCCTAACGAAACAACCAATGATGCTGTCAGTTCAGCACATCCGAACCTTTGAGGAGCTCGGATGACACGTGAAGTCATGTCACTTGTTATCTGGTAACCATGTTGAGCCTGGCTACCTTCCTGACCAATAATATATTTTTGTCTCGGTGTATTAGTTGGCTGAGATCCTATTGAGCCATAAGCAGGTTCAAATCCAGGTGAATCTATTTCAATCAAAAATATATATTTTCCATCAAGTTGGGCTTGAGGCATTTCACCATCCAAAGTAGGATACTCATTGTAATTGAATGCTACATCTCTTCTGATCATACTCTTGCTCTTAAATTATTCGAGAAAACATAACTTGTAACCCTTGATACATTCAGATACCCATTGAATAATCACTTTAGGACTTTTGGTTGCAACTTGTTATGTATGATGTGTACATACACAACACAGCCAAATACACTCAGACTTGAGTAATCGAAAAGAATTCTTATAACATATTTCTTGTGGAGTTTTCAAGCCAACCGTAGTAGATGGACATCTTCATATAAGATAACATCCAGTCATTAATAATTCTATTAAAAAATGTCTCAAGAGCTTAACAATCACTAATATGCACCTCGCCCTCTCAAGAATGGGTATTTTCATTCTTTTGACTAGGCCATTCTGATTTGAAGTGTCCCGTACAATTCTATATCGATCTATCTCTACAGCTTTGCAATAATTAATAAATTCATTTGCATATAATTCAAGAACATTATCTATCATGAACTTCTTTACTTCTCTGCCAATTTATTTTTCAACCATAATCCTCTATTGCTTGAATTTATTAAAAACATTTTCCTTTAACTTCACCAGATAAATCCATAGCTTCATTAAGTAATCATTAAGTAATCAACACAAATTATATGTTCCATCCACAAGATTTAACCATTGAACCCTCTCCCCCCCAAAGATCAACATGAATGTAGCCAAGGTTTCCCTTTGTTCTGTTCATATCTTACAAACTTGAATATGTTACTTTTTCATACACACATGATTGACAACATTCCAAAACAATCAGTTTATCTTTTCTGAACATTACTTGCTTAAGCGATTCTAACAATTTCTTTTCACTTACATGCGCTGACCTTCTATATTATAGGGTTCTACCATCTACTGGTCCCTCAGACAAACTAGTCAATGTACTTATCGCAGTATCTATGATCAAGGAATAAAGATTATTTGATAATTTTTCCTTCATTATAGTCATGGAACCTCTAAAAATTTTCATGTAACCATTTTTAAATTTGATTAAACAAACTAAATTCTCTAATTGTGCTAAGGAATATTAGATTTCTTTTTGAATCGGTAACATACCTCACATGAGTCAGAATCTTGATCACATCCATCAAATATTTGAATCTTTACAAATCCAATTCTAGCTATCTTGCAAGCCTTGTTATTACCAAGTAACACAATGTCTTCATTTTTCTCTTCAAGTGAGTAAAATCAGTCCATACATAGACTTATATGGAAAAAATATTGAGAATCAAGAATCCATTCTCTTTAGCCTTCATTTAAAGAGTGCACCAGAACCTCTGCAGAGTCGTATGCTTAAAAATCCACAAAAATACCTTTGTTTCCTCAATATTCATGACATTCTCTTATGAAATGACAAATATTATTGCAATAGTGACATATATTCTTATTTTTCGAATCATATAAGCGACGACTATATGATCTTCTAACTGTAATTGATCAATATTACTAATGAAAACTGTTTGATTAGAGATCCTACCTCTTTTGTTTATTAAAGAAAAATATGCGAAAACAAAGAAAGACACACACACAAAAATGTGACCGTGCTAAAGAAGGCAAACAAATCCCAAGTGTGCGGGTACATTTCTTATTTTAGATCTTCAATTTATATATGAAATAAAGTGCTTAAGTTATTCTTTCATTTGATCCAGTTAATTGAATTTATTTAATCTAAAAACTGTTTTACATAGATTAATTGGTTTGATTTAGTTTTGCATACTTATAATATTAAAGAGAAAAATTAAATTAAGATTTATATAAAAACTTGAAAAAATAATTCTAAATATAAAACATATATAACATTTTGAAACAACATAAAAATAGAATTTTATAACATAGATATTGAGATCTAAGTTTTTTTTTCTCTCCCTCCTCTACCTATTTAGGGTTGAGCGAGTGCAACCAAATACACGAAACATGCATATAAGAGATCTCTGATTCTAAAAAGATAAGCTGCAGTAGTGTTACCTCAACCGGTACTTCTATAAACGAGAAACATATCTATAAAACCCGAAATCTAGTACATAAAAGCATTGATATGAGACTGAAATAGAAAAAACACAGTAATCATCCGAAAATCAAGTAGGCTAAAATATGACCAAGATAAAAAAAATGGTGCGGTTTATCGTAGGCTAAGATATCAGAGAAAGAGACAAGAAGTGATGGATGCCTCTTAGAACCATTGTGGACAACTATTGTGGAAAGAAGAGCAACAATCGTTGAAAGAGAATACTATAAATATCAAGAACAAGAGTGTTATATGTTTCTAGATGCATAACAAGGGAGACCCCACAACATTTCTCATCGGTGATAGATTTTCAGTGGCTAGATAATTTTATAAGAAGGTGTTCTATATTTTAAAAAGAACGTTATTGAGAAGAATTGTATCAGATCTCTACTTATTTTATAGAGAGCGACAGTAATCCAAGAAAGCGCATAAAAAACTCTTACATTGCCGAGAGGTTTAGATAAACATATTCTCTTAACTATCCCATTGTTTTTCATTTAGTCATTCGATTGAAAAAGCACCGATAATGGTCTCTAAGCTTGGAAAAATCTATAATTCAGTCTATCAACTTGCAAAATCTATAAATTAGTCCATCAAATTGATAAAATCTATAAATTTAGCCCTCGTGAATGGTTTTTATTAGTTTCGGGGACTAAATTTATAAATTTTATCAGGTCTGAGGATTCTCACCGACAATTTTGAAGTTGATTGACTAAATGAAAAGAAACATGATAATCGGGAGACTATTCACTGATTTAAGTCTTACCAAGAGAAATAAAAACGATTTCTTTACATTGTTGAGAGAGAGAGAGAAAATAGTGGGCAGTTTGTATTGTTGAGAAAAATGATATGCTTACATTGCTGAGAGAAAATAATGACACTATACTTTATTTTCAGAGAGCGAATTGTTTAAATTGTTGAATTTTATGTTTTCTTGTAGATTCAATCATTTTTACGAACTAAAATCTATGCTATTTTTTAGTGGTCATCAACTTTAACATCGATGATTGATATTATAAACGGTCTATACAAGATGAGCAACCAATTTAATTAATTATTAGGATCAACCAACGTTAATTTAGCCGATAACATAACACTAGACTTACAACAATGGTTCTATTAAAATGCATCATTCCACTTACTTGTGTAGGAACTCCGCTCCCTTGTGTAGAAACCCTGACCCCCTTTCAGAATCTACGAGGAAGAGTTCTTCTCCCTTTACATAAAATGACTTATGGTGTTATGAAATATTTACGTATCGATTGTGCATTGTTTTTTAAAAATCTAGCACGTGTTCATGATATGATTTATTTTGTTTAGTGCATGATGCAGATCCAGTAATAGATAGCTTATATTTGGAAGTTGGACGACCATACAATTTTAGTTTATCCAATGGTTCTAAAAAAGAAGATATTTTCGGGATGGACTATGGTAAACCATTTTTTGTACACATGTATAATGCGTGGTTCGTCCTCGGTATCCATGACAACAAGTACGAGTTTATCTAGTTTTTATTTCAATTTCTCGATCGTCGATAGATCAGTACGAATTATTATATCTACCATCTTCAATGATCGTTGAAAGAGTTAAAAAATACATTTAAGTATTTACTTATAAATTTGAAGATGTTGTGCGAACAAAGTATATCGTGCATAGCTCATATTGTACAAGCACAAGGTATACAGTACGCAACTATCATTGTTTGGGTAAATTCTACTTCTGAGAATTTATTTTTTAGTTTTCCGTACATATTATCAGATGATTTATGCAGGGATAAAACTCCACGTTTTTCAAATGAGACTTTAATTTTCTTGTGTTGCAATTCGACCAAAGTATGCACTTTCAAGAAAAATGACTCAAAATTACATTTTCTCGTACCAAAGAAATGCTTGAAGATGGCATGAGAATTCTCCACACGATTAGACCAAATATTTTCTTCTAAAGATATTTCTCATTCATCCGATTCTATTTTGATCCCTGAAAAATTCATCAAAAAATAAAACTTAAACCCTCAATCTTAACCCGACTTTTCAGATTCTCTATAGATCAAAGTCTTAAACCGATCATACTTCTGTGACTACATCTCTAAAAATCTCTAAATAAATAAGCTAAACAAAATAAATACAAAATACAAGAAATTAGAACCCAAAAACAATAGTTGTGGATTAAAACCAAAAAATCCAAAATTAAATATGTTAAAACTTTCCTCACTAGTTTCAATACTCTGGTTGGGTCTTAAAATATTCAAAATAAAAACTAGTAAGAGAGATAATGCAAAAATATGATTTTGATTTTAAAAAAAATGGAGGATCAATGCATAACTATGGCATGAATGATGCTTAAATAAGTATAAAATGACACGATGTCGACATGAAATTTCAAATATGGCACAGTCTTATCACGTTATACCCTATAGATGACATTATGTTGTATTATAATAGTGCGTTGGTGGAAGTCACATACACGCCGTATCAAGACACATGAGCACCACGACGACTTGAAATATTTCAAAATAAATAAATCACGTTTCCACGTATAAATTAAGGATTAGATTTTGATAATTTGTTTTAACTTCAATTAATCATGATCTACTCATTAACTCAATTATCCTTATTGATATCTAAATATATTATTTTAAAACTATTACATATAAACATAAATCCTAAATCACAAAATCATTTTGCTAATGAAGTTTTTTCTCAATCTCTCAGAATTTTTACTATAATTGGATTAAGTAAAATAATAGAAGTGTTAAACTAATCTTCATAACCAATTTTTTTGGCTATGATACTATTTTTTTACATTAAATATAAAAACCCTTAATATTTAAATAGAAAAATAAACATACCTTATTGATAAAAAATGTAAAAAAAGGAAATGTATACTTGCAGTCATCCTTTGTGGTTTTGTAGATGATAGAGAGTTAATGTTTTGGGACTGTAAATCTTCTAGTGGAACATGAATGGTCATTTTATACGCTAGTCTAAAGTAGAAGCTACCAAAAATCCTTGATGGATGAAGCGACATAACTTTGAGTGAGAAGTTTAATAGGGTCGGAAATCTTTGGGGGTGATCTCTTTGAGAGGGTCAGAAATCTTCGAGGTCAAGTAAACATGATTCTTCAAGATTCTTTGGGAAATAAAAGGAACCGAAATGGTAAAGATAAAAAGAAATAATATTATGGAAATATGAAATGGTCAACCGATAATATCATATATTGCTTATTGAGTGATCAATTCGTTATTCAATCCGAGCCTAGGATTTCCGCCACTTCAGTGAGGAGTACATGTTCAGTCAAGGACATAATTTGAGGCAACCATTTTTATCTTCAAAAATCCTCTCCAGACATTTTTCTTTGGGCTTTGATATCTCAAAAATGGAAAAATATGATGGGAGCCAAGATCTCGATAACCATCTTGAGAAGTTTAAAAATTTTATGATGAGTTTTGATGATGATGACAAATTATTATGTAGAGATTTTTCTCAAACCTTCAAAGAAAGCACCCTGAAGTGGTATAATACATTACCGTAAGGGTCGATCCAGAACTTTGACATGTTCTGAATGGCCTTCTGAAGATAATTTATGAGAAGCAAAAATCTTCAAGGAAATAAAGACACTATAATCCGTTGCTAGCAGCACCCCAATGAATATTTAAACGATTATACCCAACAATTTGTGAATGCCAAAGATGGATGGGCTTATTGTTTCAAACAAGTAGCTATAAATGCACTTAGGTAAGGACTGTTATATGGTGAGTTGGCTGATGCAGTTACCTGTAAGAAATTAATGACTTGGGATGGTTTGTTAAACCAAGTAGGAAATCAAATCACCTTGGAAGAAACTAAGAGAATGAGACAACCTCATCAACTTAGACCTACCTGTTCCAACTCTCTTCAGACAAGTGTATAGTCCCAAACAAGTGTTAACAATCTTCTAAAGAATTCTGTACGGGGTTCTTATCGACCTAGGTCAAGTCAATCTATACAAGTACCACAACTCAGACCTAGAGAAAATCAGTGGATTCAACATGCTCATTTTGCAGAGCTAAGTGAAAATGTTGCTACAATTTATAACAGATCAAAGAGTTACATACAGTTTTGAAGGACCACCTATCCAGACTCCGAGGTAGAATTGAAATATATGAATCGACATGTATCACAATGATGTGGGGCATGATACTATTGTATCGCATTGAAGAAATAAATATAATCAATAATTGAAAATGAGAATTTAACTAATTTTATGAAATCACAAGTGGGAAACGGGTTAGTTCCAAGTAAAAGTGGAGTACAAGCAACCTTATCAGCCGCTTGGAGATAATCCAGAGAAGGGGTAAAAAACACCAGTCATCCTCCACGTTTTCCACTTGTAACAAGTTCGTCCCTTACCTTTGAGGCTGTAATAAAGGGGTCCTTATCATTTTATTAAGTAGAATAAAATCATCCTTTTCGAGTCCAGCCCAACATTTGTCCCCATAATACCCTTTGACCAGCCACATCAGCGATCCACGTAGGACGCTGATGTGGCAACCTTAAACTTTAAACTCGGCCCAAGAACCAACCCTGACCCAATAACCCAGCCCAACCCTAACTACTAACCCGAAATCAAATCGAAACCCCCATTTCACTCCAAATCCCTAATCCCTTCCTCTTTTCCCAATTCTCCTAAAGAAACCCTAATTTCTTGCCCAACTCTCTTACCTCAATCAAAATCCTTAGTTCAGTAAAACATCCAAGTTTAATCTTACCCGTTTAACAACCAAATCGATAACCCATAAATCTAACATCCAACTAACCTATTGTGTACTCATTGTTTCCACATCGATAACCCAGAACCCAAAAGTCAAACATCCAACCCAGAAGCTCGAACTATATAAATCAAACATCCAACCCAGAAGCTCGAACTCCATAAATCAAACATCCAACACAGAAGCTCGAACTCCAGAAATCAAACATCAAACCCAGATTCAACAACATAAATAACATGTCGATAAACAAAATTAACAACAAAAATAACAGGTCGATTCAAATTAAATTGCCAAAAATTACAAAATATTGTTCTCTTGACTTTTACTTATGAAGCAAGTTCAAAATACATCAACACTTTGCAGTACCCTATTACAGTAGCTTCTACACGTGAGACTCTGGGCTGAAATTTGAAAATTACAAATACATAAACACTAACCCTACTACAATCAAACATAGAAAAAGAACCATAATTATAATCTTCTGCCAGCGACACTTAGCTTCCAACCACCCAAGTTTCTTCAATAGGCAATTAATAACCATCTTCGACTTATCATCAAGAGGTGGATCAACCCAACTAAAATACCCATAATTCCTATTTCTCTCCGTAAATGGGTATTATAAAACATTGAGCAAAAAATTAACTTAAACACATGTAAATCTAAAAACACACTTACCCCAAAATTTGTACAGCCTGTAAACCTCATCCCAGATTAATGCGAGTCTAGGATATACGAGTCATACTGTGTATACCATAATAACAGAGACCTTCCCCCATCGAATTGATAGAAACTTTGGATGTACTGTGAGACATGATTAAGAGTGTGGATATCGATGAGAGATAAGAGAGGAGAAGGAAATGAGATGAGGGTTAGTCTTCTGGTTTAGGTTGGAACAATAGAGAAGAAGATGAAATTTAGGGTTGATAGAAGGGGTTTAGGTGAGAATGAGAACGATACAAAATCTTGAAGATATCGATCAGAGATGAGAGAGGAGAACGATAAAAAAGGAGATGACAAATTAGGGTTGATAGAAGGGGTTTAGGTGGGAATGAGAACGAGACAGACTGTTGATGTCGATCTAGGGTTAGAGGCTGGGCTGGGTTAGAGATGGGTTTAGGGCTAATCGGGGTTATAATATCTAAATGGGTCGGGTTTAAGGTTTAAAAGAAGGGTAAAAGAAATAGGTTAAAGTAAAAATTGATTTTACGTTTTTTACTGTTGCCACATCAGTGTCCTACGTGGATCACTGATGTGGCTGGTCAAAGGGTATTATGGGGACAAATGTTGGGTTGGATTCGAAAATGATGGTTTTATTCTACTTAATAAAACGATAATGACCCTTTTATTACATCTTCAAAGGTAAGGGACGAACTTGTTACAAGTGGCAAACGTGGAGGATGACTGGTGGTTTTTACCCTCCAGAGAAGCTTCTAAACATGAAAGCACTATGGTAATTATTGAACAATTTGATGTAGACTCTGAATATATTGATCCTGACCCAGATTGTGATCGGGTGAACATGGTATATGAAAAAAAGAGAAAGTTTCCAAATTATAAGTTCTTTGAGTCGATGACCAACTTCAGGGGAGATACTATGAAAGCTCCCTCAAGATACTCTAAAAAAAGACACATGGTTAGCATGACCACATAGTTATAAGGAAATATGGATGCTCATTTGTATCACAATCTAGCTCATTTCATAGTTTTTGATGAAGATAATTTAAGAAATGTTATTGGGCCACATGAGGATGTTGTTGTGATCGGAGAAACTATTGAGGGAAAAAAATCCAAAATATTCAATTGACACTATAGCTAAGCTAATATCTTCTTTATGTCCACCTATAAGTTGATGAAGAATTTACCCGTAATTCTTTGATTGAACAGATCCATACCCGGGATTTATATGCATCTTCGTTGAAGATTTGTTCGTAGTGGTGGATTGTCTGAATTCTTCTAATGCCATTTTTTGAAGATTTTGGCTATCCATGATGCATGATGTTGGATCAACCGTTCACCAATGCTTAAAGTATGCAATTAGAGACTATGTAGTGCTTATTCGAAGCAACCAAACAAAATAGATGATCAAAAAGAGACTCCTAGTGTAGTTATTCCTATCGAAGAGGTTGATATGCACAGTTTTTAATGGAAAAAAGTGTTAGGATTGTGACCAAATCACTACTAGAAACTAAAGAAACGTTGTTGTCTTTTTGTGTGAGAATTTGCATGTGGTTTCCTGTCTAATGAAGATGTTATAGGTGTACCAGCTAGCATAATTTTCCATAAGTTATATGTGTGATCCAATACGGGCCATGTAATGAAGAGACAAAGAGAATTTTCTGTAGAAAAATCTGAAGCTATAGTGAAAGAGGTAGACATGCTAACAAAAGTGGATCACATTTGGGAATCTCAATATCCATTGTGGACTGAAAATCCAGTGCTTTTAAAAATAAAAATAGTAAATGACGGATGTGTATTGATTTCACTAATTTGAATACGCCTGCACAAAATTTCCTTTCCTTGTTCCTCGGATAGATCATCTGATAGATTCCAATTCTTGTAATAAGTTATCATCATTTATGGATGCGTTTGATGGATACAATAAGATACAGATGGATCCAAAGGACCATGATCATTAGATATTTATCACTAACAAGGGTTTGTATTGTTATAATGTAATGTCTTTTGGTTTAAAGAATGTTGGGGAGACTTACCAGCGTTTGTAAACAAGGAATTCGCCATTTATATTGGAAGAAATATAAAAGTTTATATTGATGATAAGATAGTAAAACGTATAAAGGACGATGATCATTTTCTTGATCTCAAAGAAACTTTCTCTAACATAGAAGTCATCAATTTGAAGCTAAATTCGGAGAAGTGCACTTGTGGCGTGCGGTCCAATTTTTTTTAGGATATCATTAATGATAAAGATATTCAAGATGACCCATCACAATTAGATGCATTGCTGGTTATGAACCCTCCCAGATCCAGAAAATATATCTATGTGTTACCTGTAAGGCTCGCAGCTTTAAACAGGTTCATATTAAGGTCATCAGATAAGTGTGCACAATACTTCTAAGTATTCAGAAATGTCAAGGAATTGAACTGGTCCCCAAACTGCGATAAGGTATTCTTCAAAATAAAAACACATCTATATTTTTCCAAAACTATGTTTAAACCCGTGATGTGAAAAAGACTTTATGTATACTTGGCATGATCTGACCATGAAGTGAGTGCAGTGTTAGTCCCGGAAGTTGACAATTACCCTTGCCTATTTTATTATGATAGTAAGAGTTTGTTGGATGCTGGAAAAAAGATATCTGAACCTGAAAAAGTTATCCTTAGCCTTGATAATAGCAGCAAGAAAAATGAGAACCTATTTTCAAGTATATTCCATCACTGTTTGAACTTCTATTCTACTCAAAAATATGTTACAAAAATCAGATGTATCGGGTCGGATGACCAAGTGATCTGTAGAATTGGGGGATTCTGATATTGATTTTTCTCCTCAGAGAGGAATTAAAACACAAGCTATGACATATGTTTTGGTTGAGTTTTATTCAGAGCAATCTTATATAGAATTTTTTATCGATAAGCCTAGAAAAATGGGTAATCTGAAGAAATGGATGATCTAGTATGATGGGTTGTAAGGCATGAATTTGTTTACTCTTCCCCTTTAAAAAGACTCAATGTACCAATCAATATATTTTGGTTTTAAGGCATCAAACAATGAAGTTGAGTACGAAGTAGTAATAGCTGGTTTAAGGCTTGCCCGAGTATGCGGTGCCAAAATAATCTGATTGATAAGTGACCCACGATTGCTCATACATCAAGCTCAGGGACAATCTGAAATGAAGGAAGAATAATTGGTGAAATATTTGAAATTATTAAGAGAAACTTCTATCTTATTTAAATGTGTAAAGTATGAGCATGTGCCAAGAGCTGAAATTTCAATGGTTACTTGTTTAGTCACTATTACGTACACATAGTCATACCCTTGGACTTTGGTACAAGAGTTCCCTTCCATAACAACAACCTCTAAAATTAGATTTGGAATTGATGAAAGTTTTCAAGTATCTATAATAACAAGCCAATATTGGAGGCATGAGATTAAAGAATTCATTACTAAAGGAAGCCTTCCCGAAGACAAAAATATAGCTAAGAAATTGAAGTTTAATAGTACATGGGTTTTTGGTTTTAAGAGGGGTCCTCTACAAGAAATCTTTTAGCATGATTTTATTGCCATACCTTAGATCCAATAAGTCTCATGTAATTGTATCTGAATAACATGATGGAGAAGGCTCCGCCTATTGTGGCTACAAAGCCTTAACTATAATGTTTTTACTAGCATCATATTATTGGCCATCCATCACAATGGATGCTCAAAAGAGCTAGTTAAGCAGTGTGATCTATGCCAAAGGTTTGGAAACTCAATACATGTACCAGCAGTCCAATGGACTCTCTATCTGAAGCATATCCATTTGAGAGATAAGATATTGATTTGATGGGACACCTACCAATCATTTACGGATGATGTCGAACCATTATACTAGCAATGGTTTATTTATCTAAATGGGTAGAAGTTACACCTATTTTCGAAGCTACTTCTAAAGCAATAATCCAGTCCATAGTTTCTAACATATGTTGTAGATTTGGAATTCCTGGAAGCATTATAACAGATAATGGTCCTCAATATGACAATATTGACATGGAATTTTTTTGTACATTTAGAGGAATTCGACATTGTTTGTATTTACCTTTTCATCCCCGAGTTAACAGACTTATATAGATTTATAATTGAACTATTTGATGGGTCCCAAAAAGAATTTAGAATGGGCGGTGCACAAATGGCCAAATTACTTACAAGAAATATTTTGAGCCTAGCGAACTACTCATCATACTGCCACATAAGAATCTTATTTTGACTTAGTCTATGGATGGATGAAATAACACCGATATAATCTACTCTTTCTTCTTTTAGAGTTCAAAATTATTCAGAATAGGGTAATGAGACAGTGGTAAGATCTCAACTAGACTTGATTGAAGAAAAAATAGTCAAATATCATTTAAGAACGATGCATTATCAAGGTTTAATGAGAAACAAGCATGGATCTAAAGTTCGAAGAAGAGAATTCGAACTAAGGGATAGGGTTTTGAGAAAATTAATTTTACACACCAAATACAGGAAATTCAAAAAGTTGGCACTAAACTAGGAAGGTCTATATATTGTCAGTGAATATATTAAGTGGTGAACATATTGGTTAGTTGATCAAGACGGTGTGCTATTAATGCATCCATGGAACATCAAACACTTGAGACTTTATCTTAAGTAAATATGAAAATATGTTCTTCATTTTTGTTTAATGCAAATATTTGGGGGTATACTCTTTCCTAGCATGGTCGACTGTGTATTAGTTTTGTTTACCTTCAAATTAATTACCTTCAAATGGATTATATATTAACTTTGTTTGACTTCGAATGAATTATCTTCGAATGGCTTGGGTTTCAAATTTGTGTAGTTTTCGGTAAATTTTGATTTGAACGATTAAAGTGGATTATTTCCGAATAAATTGGATTTAGTTATAAAAATAAGAAATTATAAGAGAAATAGACATAATCATTGAGTTAACAAACAAGTATAAAATTCCTTGGGTGATCCAATGACTTGATCTGAATTACAAAAATGTCTTGGCTTTGCTAATGACTTGCACAAAAACATCCGAATAAAATAACAAAATACATTGTGTATAACAAGGACTTGC
This sequence comes from Limnanthes douglasii subsp. nivea, assembly GCA_036936605.1. Classification (NCBI taxonomy): domain Eukaryota; kingdom Viridiplantae; phylum Streptophyta; class Magnoliopsida; order Brassicales; family Limnanthaceae; genus Limnanthes; species Limnanthes douglasii. The sequence continues at coordinate 106,558,352 of JAUPFV010000002.1, read as the reverse complement.
ACGATATAATAATATATAAACCTATTTTATTTTGGGCTCATTGACATCGATTTTTTATTCTTCTTTTTATTCTGAACTCCCACAGTCAGAGTCCCATGTATTACTATCATCAGAGCCATCATTGGGTGTATCATCAGAAATACCCAATTGATCAGCTATGGGCATATCATTAGGCTATAAATTCTCTGGAACCAGTTCCCACAAAGACCCGATGACTAGTGTAGGTAATCTCTTATGGAATTTCAAGACCATATCGAATTTTATTGAGGCACCCATTTTGTTTAAAGATTATAGGATCCCATCAGTGTATACATCTAAAGTATCATTTGTCTCTTTTGATGCATTAGCCTTGAGAGGAGCCACTTTATTTGCGAGCCAGTCCTGCAATAGCAAAAAGTTGTTCCATTGGCATCAAGATTTTGGATAACCTATATGCTATGATGCATGCCTTTAAGGTGAACCAGACGTTCGGGCTAGCCTGACTCGGAAACAATCCTACTAAACTGAAGTTGTTTACGATCTCCGGATCAAAGGGAAACTCATGACCTCAATTAAGCGCATCAGGATAAACCACTAGTTCCTTAGAATCATAGCTAATCAGAGTCTCTTCGGGTTTAAGAAGCCTAACTTTAACTACTTAGAGGAACCCATGCTTAACAAAAATAACCTTTATTTCATTTTCATGAAAATAAGTATTAGTAATTTATCTAGAGCCAAAATATATTTAACGCTGACCTTAATGAAGTTGGGTCTAACGTGTCTAATCAACGACATATGAAGCGCTTCAGATTCTACTTCGAGGGCTTTTCACTTTCCCTTGCCACTTTTACTATCTTTTTATTTTGAATTTTTCTTTTTAGCTGGCTTCAAAGTCTCCCCAGTTTGACCAGATGTTTCTAAGAGAGAATACAGACTTATGTCTTCCATATTTTCTTCCATGACCTTCAGGCTAGATCCTGAAAGCTCAACATGCTAAGAAGTTATGTTTTCCTCTTCATTTAATTGTTGGGGGAAGACCTTGGTTAGATTCAGAATATTTAGCTGGTTGAGATGCAGTGTCTTCTACCCTATTTGGGTTTTATGGGGAGAGATTGTTGGAAGGCTGCTTTTCCTGTGCTGACCATATCTCTTCGGATGTAGTAGTTTTGCTTTTAGACTGTCTAGTTACTCTATGATCGGTGATTTATTCATAATCGTAACCCATGGCTTTGAATGTTGAAGGAATCTGATGACTGTTGGCTCATTGAGAATGAGAGGGTCTTAATGAGAAACTTTGAGAAGTAAACCAATGAGCAGTTGAGGGAGGTTCAGAAGGGATATTACATCTATTATATGAGTGAACACCCCTGTAGTTAATTGACTAAGTTACCGTGGCTGTGCCTTTGGAGACAAGTAACCCAACAATAGTCCTTGATTTTTTCTTCTCTTCGTCTAGTTTAGATAAATTTAACCAACCAACCTCAATTAATGCATTTCTGGCATTAAACATACAAACGTCATAATGTTTCTGGAGAAAAGATTCACGGTGGTTGAAGCGATGGACGAGAAGAAGATCTCACCGGTGACTAACCAATAAAGCTGAATAGTTTTTCTCTCGAAAAGGTAAATTTTCTCTCTCTAAAAAATCTCTAAAATGTGAAAAATGAGAGAAAGGCTTATAAAATAAACTGTATAGGACTCTTGAGTATCCTACTAGAGAAGTGGAAACGCTACCAGCAGGTTTAACCCCCAGACTAGTGGAAACGTTTTCCATTGATGAGCTCACTTTACATAGGGTAAAATAGGTTCATGGCTCTAATCAAATAAGGACATATGTCATGAAGTAAAATTGCTTAAAAACCATAATTTTTGGATAATAACAATCTTCGAATGATGCCATCAGATGGGGTACGAATATGTCCGTCATCAATACTCAGTTAAAGGATACTAGAAAATCAAATTTTTAAAAAATAAAAAAAAATACGAATCAAGTGTAAGTTAGATATATGTTAGTTAGCTTTTCCAAAATATTATCTCACAATTATTGCACCGAATGATGCCATCAGATGGATATTATCTTTCTAAACTTTAAATATAACATTTCTCTCATCTCACAATTATTGCACCTCGACCATATTACCTAAATATCATCTGAATCATTTTAATCATTATCAAAGTTATTCGAAAGAATGGAGAAACTTAACTGCATGATTAAAGAATATTACGTTAAACTTAACCGCATGTACATAAAAAATTTGAATTCCGTATTTATATTGATTGCATCTAAATAATTGAACTATAACTACAAAAAAATTGGATACTCTAAATTTGCATTGGTGAAAAATTCTACTTTACAATATTTTTACACATATATTTGAGTTCCAAATAATATATACCTTTTTTGTTTTGATTCAAACATATAAAATATGATATGATTGTTATGATGTATGATCTTATAGTCTATTATCCTTAAAAAAAAATAAGATGATAATATTGCTTCACCTGCTACAACGGTTGCTAGTTATTATCCAAAATATAGATTCAATAAAGAATATTTAAATTATTATACTTTATATAAAGCAAAAATATTGGTTAGATGGTCTGTACATTTAATTAGTTAATTTCATACATTCAATTAGCATAGAAATTCAAAGAAATGTTTGATTTTTTATAGTGTTTTTCATAGCTCATAATAATTTTTTTATATCAAGTTTTAAATAAAAATGGATATATTAAATGAGTATGAGTTTAACAATATATATACATTTTAAAATAGCGCATCACTAGATACATTTATCTATAATAGTTTAAATCTATTAATTTACGATAATTCAATTTATATTGAGAGAGCACCTCATTTACATTACTGAATTTTATATTTTGCTGCAGACTCGGTCACTTCTTTTACAAACCGAAAAGAAGTATGTAAATTTTGTACGCTATATATATGGTTATTTTACAAAGATACATCCAGATATTTGAAATTATCATCATGTTTAGCATGTTAAAATTTTAATAGTAATGTAAATAGTTATGATAGTAATTATGTATATATATATGTAAGAAGTATTAATTAAATGAGGTTGATTTGAGGAGGAGTTCATATAGATGGAATTTGAAAAGTCAATAAGAAGATTAGACAAACTTTAAAATAGTCAAACCTAAGTTATGAGAGTTCTCATTAAGTGTTTTACCGCAATCAACTTGTAAGATTTCAATTTTCTGAAACGTGGTTAGCGGCTATTAACTGTTAACCGACATGATTACCACTGACCAACCTTTCTTTAAGAGATAAGTTTTTTGAAAAGTTGCTTCTTGAAATATTGTAATTTTACCTACAAATTTATGAGTGATTAAAACTACTCTAAAAGGTTTATTACTTATATAAATATGTAGACATTTCAAGAACAAATCGCAATTTTCATAAAATCTTAAACGCACTTTCAGATAATTTATTTGACCTTTACAATGATGAGTCTTTAACGTTGAAAAAACATAAACAAATTCAAATGTAAAACATAAACAAGTCAAAAAATTTAGGACGTAAAAGTGTAGAGTTGATCTTTATTAGTGGTTAGAAAACCACTCATACAAATATATTGTATATTCTGAAAATGAACAAAAATTTAGATTTCAGTTATCGATTTACCAGGGTTGGAATTCAGTCAGTGAACAAATTCAGAAACTTTGTTTTGTCCAATGGTAGAACCTTTGTAGGAAAACGATACTCTTGTAACAATATGGTAAAACTATGTACTCGTGATTCCATTATTAATAAAGTTAAGAATTATATTTACTCTTGTTCTTGTAATAATTATTTATTATGACATTGTAAACTTGCTTAACACGATAAATAGAATTGTTAAAATAGACTTATAAAATGCGATATAGGTTTTTATAAAAAGTTTCAACTGTGTGTATATAGAAAACGATTGAGAAACCTTACAAATCTATAAGCTGCACAAAATTGTTGGACTTAATACACACTAACATATGTGAGTTAAATGATATCTTAACATGTGGGGGTAAGATATATTGTATAACTTTCATTGATGACTACTCCATATTTACTTATGTATATTTTCTTAAACATAATGATAATTTTTTTAGTGTATTTAAGATCTTCAAAGTAAAAGTAGAAAACCAATTGGATACTAAGATTAAAATTTTGTGTTGTGATAGAGGTATGGGATATTCTCAAGATAATTTTCTACTTTTTGTGAAAAGCATGAGAAAATTCATAAATGTTTGGCGTCTTATATGCCCCCAACAAAGTGGATTGGTTAATCGCAAAAATAGAACTTTGTTAGTGCTTCTATTTGGTATAATAAAAGTTGTAAAGAAATCATTCATAAATGTTGGTAGTGTTTTCTTTTGAAGACGATCCTAAATCTTATAAGAAAGTAATATCATCCAAAGATTATTCATTTTTGGAAAGAGGCCATAAATGATAACATGGATTCAATAATATCAAATCACGCTTGGAAGTTGGTCTATTTGCCTTCACGATCAAGGCCAATTCATTATTAGTGTAGATTTAGGAAAAAATGCCACACGACGGTACCATTCAAGCATATAAAGCAAGATTGGCAGCTAAGGGTGTTCGACAAAAAGAAAGAATATATTATTTTAACACTTAGAGTATGTTTCAAGAATCACATGTATTAGGGTGCTCTTTGTAATGGCATCAATATACGATATGAAGATTCACCAAATGGATATTAAACGACTATCTTAAATTGAAATATTTTTATGACGAGGTCTATATAGAAAAATCCTGAGGTTTTTTACTTCTAGAGAATGGGTTTAATGTGTATAAGTTTGTTGAGTCATTATATGGTTTTAAGAAAGCGTTTAAAAAAATGGCATAAAAAGTTTGATAATGTAATTGTATCTCAAGGGTTTACACATACGATGGAAAAATATTTTTACACTAAAGTTGGTGATGATGTAATAGTCAGAATTATATAAAAGAAATTATTATGGAAAAAATTATATACTCTACTTTTAAGATATGTTCTTAATATAGTATACATTATTTTATAAATTAAATTATTAAAATAGTATTGTTATTTCCTAAGTCAATCCTATTATATTGATGAGGTACTTAATAAATTATCGCATCTGAAATTCAAATAAGCACAAACGCCATTTAATTCTAGTTTAAATCTTAGAAAAAAAAATGAAAGAATAGTAGTAGCTCAATTAGAATACGTTAGTGCAATAAGAATTTTAATATATACATCTTTGTGCACTAGGCCCGATATATCTTTTAGGGTAAATAAATTAAGTTAATTTACAAGTAATCCAAGTAAAAAATATTGAAATTAAATTGGAAAGGTATTGGGGTACTTGAAAAAGACTAACGACATATGTCCTCAATATTCTGTAATCAAATCCTAGTCACAAAATGTGTTCTTCCCCTTCTAATAAAAAATAAGTTTCATTATATAACAATAAGGTGGGTATTTTGATCTGTTAGGCCCTTGGGTATAATAATTAGTCTGTTTGAGACTAATAATTTCACTAACTTACAAATTAAAAATATATATACCCATTATTTACACAAAATACTCGCAATGTTACACATTTGTTGTGTCTATATTACAAAATAAATATTGGTTAAATATTTCACATGTTGGACTTGCGTGTCGAATAAATCTCACGCTCATCAGTAACCATACATTGTGAAATTTAAATCCATATTCCTTGTTGATTTTATTTGATTTCATAAAACAAATATCCCAAAATAACTTCTTTCAAAGATTAAACAATATAGTTATTAAGTTTTTTTAAACGTAATCTTACTATTTCAAGTTTTACCACTTTTTTGACAAATTTTGACGAACTTTATCTTAACCTATAAGTTGTTGTTTCCTATTAATTTTTTTAATAATATCTATTTATACATCTAAATATGAGAGTATCATAATATTGATACCGATCGAAAGCTGATAGTTGATACTGAATATAGTGTGACTTGCACATATCATAAATATTATGATTGAACTATCCATGTGAATTGCAAATATCAGTCTCGGATAACTGGTACTATATAAAGTGTGACTTGCACAAATCATGAGTATTATGATTGCCACCATCCATGCGCATTGCACATGTCAGTATCACTCTCATAGTTGACACTTAATAAAATGTGACTTGCACAAATCAAGAATATTATATAACCATGTGCATTGCACATATCTTAAGAATTAGATTTGAACTATGGTTATGGCTAAATCTGGTCCCAAATATTGTTAACCAGGTCCAAAGATAGTGGATTTTTAAGTTTTTACTAATTTGTCCTTACATTTTGTTTGTTCAACCCCCGGTGAGACCTTCTCAAACGCCGGAGAAAGTCCCCGCCGGGTGAAACCTTCTAAACCGTCGGGTGACCTTCTCACCCGTCAGGTCGCTTATGTTCAGCCGACGGGAAGCTTCCCCGTCGGTTGAGAAGGTCTCACCCAGCGACGATAAAATGACATTTTTGGTACACTTTCAAATTTGGTAAAATTTTGGGATAGTTATCTTTTTGGACCAGATTTAACCACATCCTATAACTATTCATATCTAGATTTAAGAAGTCAAACATGTTTGTGGTAGATAATAATGTGAACTAATAAAATATGTTAATTAATATATTACCTTTTTAATTTTCATTCCATATAAAACTCAAATTTTTTAAGAATAGTTATATATTTCAAAACATACCTTATAACATAAAAACATATTTAGTTTATCAGAAAATATATTTTAACATTTAATTTATATATTGATTTTAAAATACATAAGATCTAATAAAAAGTCTGCCTAGGTCTCGTTAGTGTTTCGGAACTCATTATTACAAGATTCAACTACTTGGATAAAACATCTATGACTCGAGGTCTGATCACTTTAATTCAAGTTTTTTCAAGCATTACTGTAATATTATGGATACATATATATGCAATAGAGTCCTCAACTTCTTCAAATTACACTTGAAGTGTCAAAAAATCAAAATTTCCAACCTTTTTTTGTTGATGACTTGATGTGTTTTTTTGTTACGGCGACCTAAATTCCATCGATCTTATGAAATATGGTCTTCACGAATTTTTCCCGCTCTCGGATCTCCAAGTGAGTATAGTAAAAAGTTAAAATTTTCTCTACCTTTCGAAATCACCTTATTTATAATTTCTGGGTTTTAAATCTTGCATTTGGTTGAAGTTAGTTGTTAGGACTGCACGGGCCACCGAAGTCAGAGTTTTTTCGTCGGAAACTTCAGCTTCTAATTCTTCATCCACGAACGGATTAAAACATTCATCAGAATTCGGCATAACCTACTTTCAAAGTTTCTACTTTGCCTTTGATTATTTGGGGGGATTTTTTTTTGTTACGACATAATATATAAATTAATGGCCATTAACTATTTCGGGGAATTTTTTATTTGTTACGACATAAAATACAAATTAATGGTTGAAATTGTAAAAAAAAAAAATCTAAAATTGAAGTTTAGAGTAATTTGTAAAAACATTGGTTAGTAATTTTTTTATTTTTGTTAAATATTATATTTGCTCCCACAAAATAACTTTTCTATACATATTTTGATATAAATTTTAACATTTTTATGTAAGGGCTAGGTTAAATCGAGACTTCCAAAATTAAAAGAACATTTTTCTTATAAATACTGAAGTCTTGTTATAACAAAAATAGGTTTCGGTTTAGTCCTGCCATTTATATAATGGTAAATAGATTTGTTTAGTTTTCACATGACTAATTACAAATCCTCGCTAAGTAAAAAAAAACAAATAGTTCCTTTGGGTTTGGCTGTTTGATGAGGGAGAATAAAAGACGTGGTGAAATTGTAAAGAAGAGGTTTGTTAAGGAGAAAATTGTAAAGAAGAAGTATGATATGAGAGAATTGTAAAGAAGAAATTGTATTAGGGGAAAATTGTATAGACTATTAAAGAAGTAGCCATTATGAGAAAATGAAAAGATATAGGGACCAAAAATGTAATAAACGGGAATTAAAGCGTGTGGGACCCGCAATTGTACTATAAAAGGACCACACACGCTTCACAGATCCCAAGATGAATAGAATATTACTTTCTCTCTCTACTTAACCTAATCCTTACTTTCTCTCTCTAGGAAGACTCCTAAACAAAGTATTCCAGACTATTTGGACACTAAAAGATCTTTGTATCGCAAAATCACCCCTGAACACTCTTAAAACTCTTCAGTGGCGCCGTCTGTCGAATTGTTTATCCCTTCGAACTATTTTTTGGGTCACAATAATTTGTGCCTCGAATTTTTGTTTGCCTTAAACTATTATTTAGGTCACAATAAGTTGTGTCTCGAATTGTTTATCCCTTCGAACTATTGTTTGGGTCACAATAATTTGTGCCTCGAATTGTTTATTCCTTCGAACTATTGTTTGGGTCACAATAATTTGTGCCTCAAATTTTTCTTTGCCTTAAACTATTATTTGGATCACAATAAGTTGTGTCTCGAATTGTTTATCCCTTCGAACTATTGTTTGGGTCACAATAATTTGTGCCTCAAATTTTTCTTTGCCTTAAACTATTATTTGGGTCACAATATCTTTGTGCCTCAAATTGTTTAATACTTTGAACTATTATTTAGGTCACAATATTTTGTGCTTTGAATTGTTTAAACGCTTACGCTATTATTTGAGGCATCATATTTGGTACCTAAACTTTTTCAGTGCCATGCCTTAGCTTATTTCTTTTTAGATGGTCATAACATGGTTCTTGATGCATACCACAATGCGAATTAATATAGATTAACTATTGAATCGATATTAAATTATGATACGAATTGGCGAACACTTAGGATAAAACGATAAATAATGAGTTGCGTGGTCAAACATTCCCAGTGGGGGCATACACAAACATCCGAGGAGTACATCTTCTTGCATAAAGTAAGAAGGGAAACAAAAACTGTCTTAGAAGGTCTTATACACAAAAAACTACAAACTATGCCAACATTTTTTACCTACTACTGAGATTTATCGGGGGAATCACTTTCCTCGGAGTCTGATGACTCGCTCTCACTGACAACAATATGAGGAGGACGAAGATCCGGGGACACAAGTTTCCAAAAGCTGCCTAGGTCGTATTCGGGGTGCTCTACATGAAGTTGAATTATTAGGCCTGCTTGAACTGTTGTGTCTCATTCGGCAAGATTGTTTGTACACTTGGTCGCATAGGCATTCAAAGCCTTTTCCTTCTCTTCCTCCACCTGCCGAGGAAAATCTCTGATGCGATCTGCCAACTTTTCTCTGTCGTTGAAAATCTTTTCATAATCATTGCAGCAGTCGTTAAAACGTTTGTGTGCCACTTCATGAGCTTTTGGATATTCCACAATGAGTTTCTCTTGGCCCTCCGTCTTCTTTTGGTAGAGGTCCCTTTCTTCTTGATAGCACCTTTCAAGCATGATGACGTAATTTTCAGACGCAGATAGTCTTTCATACAGTGCATCTGTCTCGCTCTCCACAATGGCATATTGCCCCTTGGCTTCTTCAAGTTGCGAAGCTAGCACTGAGGCTTTGAACTTATAGTGATTTATTTGATCTTCAAGATGTGATATAGGCGGAAGGCATCTGCAAAATAATATTTAAATATTTTATGATATTTAAATGCTTTAGTTTTAGTTTTATTTTATTTTATATTTTAAGGATTTATTTAAGATATCAAATTAAATCTGATTAGATTCAGATTTAATATGATATTATTTTATTGCTTTTACTTTTGTTTCCATATTTTGTATTAGGGATTTGAGAGATTCTTATTTTAGGTGCCTCAAACCCTACTTTGAGGGGAGTTTTTTTTATTAATAAAATTATGGTTTTTATCCCTCTTTTAGCTTCTTTTGCGTTTCACTCTGAATCATATTGGTATCAGAGCTGTAGTTTGTTTTCTCTAGAAGCAACTCTCCAAACCATTCCAGTTGACTTATTTTTACAAATTGCGGGGTCCTTCCCGTTGAAAGACAAGTCCGAATCTCTTCAACGTGGGTTATCTTACAAACGGCAGACATTGTCGAGGACAGTATGTGGGATGATGTATTACATGCGCGTTTTGGACCTTCAATGTTTCCCAGAAATCAGACGTTGCATTTTCCTTCCTTTAATAACATAAGTATGTATAAAAATTCGAAGACTTAATGAAAACTCATCATCAAGAGGAATTTCGAAGGAGTTGGTGGGTGAGCCTAGTTGTAGGATCGTAATCCGAAATCTCGCCCATTACAATGTTCAGGTCCACATTCTAAGGCGGCTGGCTTCGCGGAATGGGGAGTGGTGCCAGCACAGGGGAATTGTCAATGAAGGAAGGCCTCAAATTTTGAGTTTGGGGAGAGTTTGGTGTCTGGTTAGAGTTTTCCTTGGAAGATTTCTCTCGAACTTCATGATCGGGTTTATTCGGTGTTTCGGGGAGTTCATTGCCATGGGTGGTTTCCTGAATGTCGTATTGCACTTTGCTATCCTTGGGTATTTTTTGGATGGGCTCCAGAATAGTTTTTTTCCTCTTCTCTTTTGCTCTGGTGTCTTTCTTCTTTAGTGGATGGACAGATTTGGTTGCAGGGGAGTTGGACTCGGGTATCTCAATGATGGCAGTGGGAGGTGGTTCCTGGATGATACATGATCAGATTGTAAAGATGGGTTTGGAAGGTACAAACGTGGTTGTTTGTACCTCTGTCATTGATATGTATGGCAAACGTGGGCAAGTGGAAAGCCTTTGAATTTATGAAGGAGAAGAATCTGAGGACGTGGACTGCCATGGTTGCTGGATACGGAATGCATGGTCGAGCTAAGGAAGCTCTGGACGTCTTCTACAAGATGATGCGGACTGGGGTGAGACCAAATTACATAACTTTTCGTGTCAGTCCTAGCTGCTTGTAGTCATGCTGGTCTTATAGAGGAAGGCTGGCATTGGTTTAATGAAATGAACAGATTTGACGTCGAACCCGGTGTGGAGCACTATGGCTACATGGTTGATCTGCTAGGTAGAGCTGGGTATATTAAAAATGGTCATGATTTGATAGAAGGAATGAACATAACTTTCGTGTCAGTCGAAGCTGCTTGTAGTCATGCTGGTCTTTAAGTTGGCATTGGTTTAATGAAATGAAGAACAGATATGATGTCGGACCCGGTGTGGAGCACTATGGCTGCATGGTTGATCTGCTAAGTAGAGCTGGGTATATTAAAAAGGCTCATGATTTGATAGAAGGAATGAACATAAAACCAGATTTAGTTGTCTGGAGTTCATTTCTTGGAGCTTGCAGGATTCATAAGAACGTTGAATCGAGGGTTAGTAAAACCGCGGGGGTTCAGTTTAGTTGATCTAAATGGTAAAGTTAATCTGTATTTGGCTGAAGACAAAGAACATCCGCAACATAAGAAGATTTACGAGTTTCTGGAGGAGCTACCAGTGAAGCTCAGGAAGTTGGTTATGTGCCAAACATGTCATCGGTTCTTCACGATATTGATATCGAAGAAAGGAAATGACATTGGCAGTCCACAGTGAGAAACTAGCTGATGCCTTCGGAGTCATGAACTCAGTTCCTGGTGTCACAATTCAGATCATCAAGAATCTAAGGCTTTGTAGTGACTGTCACACTGTTATAGAACTGATTTTATTTTTTATCGTCTTAATAAAATCTCAAATTATACCCCTATTAAATATGTATAAAATTATATAAAAATAGAGGATCAGGACAATATAATCAACATTAGATGATTGTTGATATAAATATGATTTATTCGGTTCATCCATTTATATACAAACAAAATTTATTAATTATTTAATTCGGTGAATAATTTTAATTTCTCTTTATGTTTTAAACTTATCAAACGATTACGGACCTACATATATGTAGTATTCTCAAATAAATAGACAAGTGAAGAAAATTAAGGTTAAATTAATTATAAAATAAGTGATATTTCATGTTTAATTTAACTAATTTACTCATTTAACCGTACACATATTTGATTGTTTGAACTAGGATTTGAAAGAGAGCCACGAGCTGAGCTTGGACAAATTTTTTTAGCGGGACAGACACGCAAGTTTCCAAGTCACACAAGTTTCCAAGTCGAGCAAAACTTTCAGCATCAATTTTTTTGGCTGGAGCTGAGCTGGAGCCTATCAGGTCTTCGGCTCTGCTCTCCTCAATTTTGATCTTAGTTAAAGGGAAAACAATAGGTTGATTCTCAGGTAAAGAAAATGTTTCCATATCAGTTAGTTTTATGTTATTGTATGTCTTTTTGCTTTAGTATACCGCCAGTAATTATTAACCGAGCCATCTGGTTCTCTCCAAACTTATTTACATATCTCTTAACGAAGAGCTTTAACTAATACACGATATCCTCGTATAAAATTAACATTTGTTTTATTTAAAATTTTGACTAAATTTTGGGTATGATTTACGGTTCAAAATTATAAACTGAGAAAACTTAGATATGTGACAACACAGATTTGGCGTAATTTTTAATATTGTCGCGATAAATGTGTTATCATGCGATATTTGTCGTAGAAATTGTCCACTTTGCTGAGACAATGTGAATTGATAATTTAGTGTCTTCGCAGTTTATGGTTAATACTATTGCAAGTAATATTGATCAAATGAAGGTTAATAAAATATTTAATCATGAACAAGATAATATCACTCGTGTATTGATGACTAAGGGTTTAATTGAAAATAAAAAAACCAACCAAAATGAAGATTTTTGTTAATTAAGTTCATTAAAATTGGATTAAGAGTGATATTTCTCAAACTTAAGAAATTTTTTGTTTATATATTTGTCCAAAGGTATCTTATAAGCGATGTATGCTATGTATCAACAAACTAAGAAATAAATTTCTCATTTTGGACGAGTATGATTTTACCAATTAATTCCAAAACTCACGCCTCATACTAAAGCATGTTCTCGAAAAGATAAACAAGAATTTGAGGCATGGGAGAAATCAAATAGGTTATGTGTGGTAATACTGAGAAAAATAATAACTCAAGCGTTCTGTCGGATTATCCCACACGAGATCACTAGTGTTGTTGAGTTTCTCACTAAGGTAAAATAAAAAATTGCCAAAAATGAGAATGTGGAAAGGTAGAGATATATGAATGAAATCTCAACCACTTATACTTAAGGGAAACATTACCATCATGGAACACATTTTAGATATTTCAATAATTTTTAGTAAGTTAATGGCTATCGAGATTGATATCCCTGATGAATGTGTGATTATGTTTATGTTTCAGTCACTTTCCTATAACGTATAAGAGTTCTTAAACTACTAACTGCATGTGTGAGAAATGGAAAGTTAGTGAACTGATTTTGCATGTTGCACAAGAAGATAAAATACTACCTGAATCTGTTGAGGTAGACATGGTGATCTCAAACAAGGGGACAAGTAAAAAAAATCATGATGTAAGAGTTTATGTTTCAGTGACTAATAATTAAAATATGTCGAGCGATGTTCGGTGTGTTTCTGCAAGAATAAAGAAAATCACTAGAATGACTATGAAAAATGCCAGTTGAAGACATTAGGCTCGGAATATCTATTACTTTCCATACTGAATTCATCTCACATTACCGTACGAGCCATAGATGTTTTATCCAAGTAGTGATTGCTGTAGTAATAAATGCTGAAACTCTAGAGAGACTCCAGTAGCCAGAAGGGTGTTTGGTCTGTAATAGATTCTTAAAGTAGTTCATTAGGACATTTGGAAACAATAAAGGGCTTGGTTATAATATATTATTTATTAATACAGATCGAGTCAATTTTGTTACATAAAATGCAGGTTTTTATTCTGTTGTGAAAGAATTTGGTCTTTATGTCTACGAGTTTTGAGTCAATTCTCTCTAGATTTATTCTTTTAGGAAAGATTCTTCCGCTCTGTTCATGAAGATGAAAGAAGAGGAAGCTTCCATTTATTTTATGAAAATAGTCTGATCGATGGGGCATGAGCGAGAAAAGATTGTGCTTGGAATAAGTCATTTTGGGTGCTGGTAACCCGATAACTTATGTCACTGTATTTTCAACAGTTGAGCCTACTGAGAATGATTTGAAGACGGAAGAGATTTTGGGGAACCATACTCATATCATCGGAGTTGATAGGTAGGTTCCGTCTATTAATAATAATTTCTTTGAATTGAGGGTGAGACTGCCAATGTTAAAAAATTGAAAGGTTTTTTCCTACACTTACGCGGGGTGCCTAGATTTAGTGTGACTATGGTGTGGTCCGAATAATGGGGAAACCCATAATACGCGAAAGAAATTCAAAATACTCGTCTCAGTCACGTTTTACTAGGAGACGATCTTTTTGGATTGGATTGGTTTAATCGGTACCGTATTAAACCAAGTGAATTGGAACCCAATTAAATGAAGATCACTAAGCTCACATTGGTAATAATAATTATTAAATTATTTTATCGTCGTAGTCGAGTTCTTCGAGGATCCAGTATGGTCCTTCGGGTTACTGATAATGTTGAAATCTCATAGGTTAACCCAAGGACTTCCATGGTCTTGGGTCACAAATAGCTTAAAGATCATTCCATAGGGGGGATAGGATCAAGAGGGTTGTTAAATCCATATATTGCAATAAAACAAAAGAAAATTAGGATATTAATACTTTTAAATTTACAACAAATAATTTTAGAAACAAAAACTAACATGGAGATATTTATGAGATTAGGGTTCGAGATAATCCAAATCCTACCTTTTGGGTGATTGGTATGGTTTATTATGTAAATCCAAAAAAGAGAATATATATATATTTGATTATGTAGTCTAGTTTAGGTAAGTGAACCCTAGTCTTAATAAGGATCATTATTGATATAATATTTATTACTCACGATAAACTTAGTGACATCATTCTGCTTAGTACGGTCTTTTAACCCACATATTTTTAATGAAATAATAAACATTATGATATTTATACTTATAGTGGATCAATCAATGATCTTGTTGGAGGATCCAATATATTATTTACAACATTGTTGATGGGGAGATTTTGGCCTGGTGGGGAATCCATCTCTTCACCATTTTCCTATTTATCGATATCCATTGTTGGGTAATGAGGGTGAATTTTCTCAAATGCGAGACCATAATCAGTGAGATCTAACACCACTGAAGCATGTAAAAACGATTTTAGACTCGAGAGATGGTGAAGCATGGCCAAAGAATAACTTCCCTTTAAATTCCCTTTACATTGGCCAGTGTTGTAGACAAATACAACACAATTTGCACATTGGGGAGGAAGACCTTGATACTCAGTCTTGAAAGAGTTAGTCTTCTCCTAAAATTGAACTTGATTTCCAATAAAATTATAGAACCCACATTTATGACAATACAAATATAAGCAAAGGTGAGTCTTTATTTTATCGTTGTCTGTTTATCAACATAAAAACAAGTACAAAAAATTGAACCAACGTTTCTAAAACCCAAAGAAGGCCAGAAGTCTAGAGAAATCTTGAAGACTTTTACCCATATTGGGATCCTCTTTAGAGAGGAATTTTTCCAAAATGGTCACAAGCTCTCATTCTTTTAGGATCATGAGAAAACCCCCAAATTTCCATGGGGCTTTATCCAAGAATTCTTTCGCCAATTCCTCAGAGCAAAGATTAAATAAGAAATAACCTATTCTCTCACCAAATCTCTCTTATAACTACTAAATACTCTATTAAAAACATTTTTAATAGTTAATTTTACTCCTCAACTATTTATATCCTTATTAGTATCCCGCCTAGTCTTTGCGAAAAATCTTGAGCCAGAACTTAAAATTACTATGAATAGGCCATCTTTATCTCACTACTACAAAGAATATCTAAACACCTCATCGGAATTAGTTTAACACTATGTTTAAACAGTACGAATACACTTATGCATTGTCTCTCCTCAGAATCACGTGCCTTTTCAAGCTGTGTATCATTCTTCCTTGAAAAACTATTCCTAATTAATAGGCCCTCGTAATTTTCAAGGAGTATAATAATAAGCTTCCTTGAATGAATTAGAAGATAACAAAAGCTTCCTAGAATATGTATCATTTTACTGTGACACATTACACACGTCTACGTACTTCAAAATAGGATCTCGTTATTTGTCTACTCAAATCATATCAAATAGATTCCTGTTAACCCCTCAACTTGCTCTCCAAAATTCCCAGACCCATCTTCACAACTTTCCCTATATATATACTATCATTACTCACTTTGTTGGTTACCATTATATTTTAGAGATAGAGAGAAAAAGTGCACTGAGTTATTTGTTCATCCACCATCGTCGTCATATTTAACCCTGTAGATCGTATCTGATCTCTTTCTGATCTACTCTTATTCTATATATGTTTAGCTTAGCCAACTATTAGGATTGGCTTCCCATCACACAAAGAGCCGTTGAAAGAGAAGTTGTCGATATTATTAACGATAAACCCAAGCTAATTACTCAAACCTTTACCTACGGTCCCTAGCCTCCTACAATAAAGTAATCACACCTCAAAAGTTTCTCAGACATCCCTTCTAATCTAACTCCCAAACCTTGTTCGTAAAAACCATCTTGAACCAAATGAAATCAATGTCTTCGAACAAATAAAGAACTACCTTCTCGGAAAAGTCGATCACGTCAAACAAACAAATAAATACCTCTTCACAAAAGCTGATTTGTTTACATGGAAAACTCTAAAGAGCTCAATACTTCACCAAATCCCACCACAAAAACTACTACACAACCTCCTCCCTCGAAGGAAACGAGTTTAACGAACAAAAAGTCACAGAGGATCATTTGGAAAACACCCAACAAACAGCTTCAAACACACCTAGTAACTCATGCCTACAACATCAAAATCGCCCTCCCAAAATCAGGAGCAACTAACCACAACTTCCATTTGCCAACTCCGGTATGAAATATCCAAGGAGGTTTCCGAATCAGGTTCAAAACGAAAATTGACTCAGGTATCCAAAACCTTGGTAGTAATCCTCATTCTGAGTCCAAAGATGATGCTACAAAGAAAAAAACTTTCCCAAGTCATTATAAATATTATTATATAAATAACTAATATATTAAAACAATAATAACTTTTTAACTTGATAGATTATAAAATAAAAATAGAAAACAATTGATAAGGGATTAAACTAATCTGTATTTTTTAATCAAATCTAGATAATTAGTCACGTCAACTATTAATTTATGAATAGTAGTTTAAAACTTGTACACAATTGATATGAAAACCTAAAAAGTGATTTTTTAATATATGAAAGATAGTATAAAACTTGTACACAAATGAAAAGTGATTTTTAAATATGGAATTTGATGGTCGTTTAGAATTTAATATAATTTACAATGGTTTTATTTTTATTTATGATTCAATCGTTTTCCATCAAAAATAAAATTAAGTTGGCAAAAGTAAAATTATATTTGATTTGTGACGATGTTTTTATTTCCTCATCAATAGCGTGGTATGTGGAAAAACATTTTTTGTTTATTTTTCTTAACCAAAAGCTTGTTTCTGGAGTTAGAGAAAATCGCAAAACCCGTAGGAAAAAATCTAAATCATATCGAGTCAAGAATCGAACAACAGAGCGAAGAATGAAGAATTCTTCAAAATTCAAAGCAAAGAATCAATCCTAATAGCGGAGCAATATCAAGACCAAATCAAGAATCAAACAATGATGGAACGAGCAATGGAGTGACCAGTCCAGATATAAAGTTTTATTTTCATTTTTTTATGAACGATCTCAAGATCGTGGCAAAAATCGAATGACCAGACAAAGACGAAGAAAATCTAGAGATTCAAAACAAAGATTTTTTCATTTAGTTAAATGATTTCTTTAAATTATAGATGACGGGCTAAGATTTGATAAAGAAAGGCAAAGACCCTTCAACATTTAGGGGAAATCGGAAGTAAAACAATAAATCAATTCAAAACCTTGAATCGTATCAAGGAAAAAGTGAATCAAGCTTCACGATGTTCAAATTCAGTATCAAATCAAGTAAATCAGGATAATGAACACAAGTGATGCAGAACTTACAAATTATATTAATCTTGACTTAACGTGGAAATTAGTAACCAAAGTAAATAGGAGTGAGTCAAGGCACAAGAGGAACCAAGTTGGGGGAGATGCAATGGGTGAATTCAAGTGGTTGATGGGTCTGGTAAAGAGGTAAAATAAGACCGTGTTTCTAATATGAGAAGATTTTTGTTGATGTTCTTGGAGAGACTTTCGTTGATAAAATAGAGCATATACCCATAATAAAATAAGATTTTTATTAACGTAAAATATCGTCATTGGTAGGCTACATAATCAAAGATTAAAACCATGAAAAAGATTTTTTTTTCATGGTGATGAGGTTGTAAATATCCATAGCAGCATTACAGTATATGTGAATAAATATTAAGACTGAACATACTTAGTGAAAACAAGCCGAACGATCCCACCAAGTCTGAAGCCGAGTCGAGTAGAAGTAACTAGCAAAAATAGGGCGTAAACATCAATTAGTCCTTGATCGGGCAAGAACGAGAATAAGTAGGCGAGATAATCTAAGCCAGCTCAAACCAAGGAGAACCCAGACGGGCTACAGACCGAGCAGAACCCAGAAGTTGAGCGCGCCCAGGTAAAGTATAAGAAAACAAGAAGGCACGCTTGGGAATGACGAAAACAGGGTCAAGAACTAAAATAAGTCAACCCACATAAACCATAACTCTCATAATGATGACACCAAATGAGTCAACCCACGTAGACCATAACTCCTAGATTAATGGCCATTATTTTAGGATCATCACTGGTTTTAATGGCCTTCGTTGTTGCAGTTAAAGGTCATGTAATAAGTAGTGCTGAAACGGCTATAAGCAATATAGATACAGATCTTGAGTGACGTAATATGGGCTTTTGAATTCTTCTCGATCAAATAAACAAGTTACTATCTTGGCTAATATTTGTTAAGGTTTTCGTTAACACTTGGTATAAAATTATATTTAACAAAATCAAACTAAATTATATAAAACTAAATTATTTTTATAAAATAAACTATATAAATATAAGTCTAAACTTCTCTTCAAATTCCAAAACATATGGACTCTTCACAATAACATTTTAAAACCATGGAAAATAACTGGAAGAAAAAAAAGAAATTTTGTGTACATCTCACAACTGTGTTTCGGTCAAAACTTAAAAGATTTAAACACATATTAAAAATATGGAACAAAGAGGTTTTTGGAAATATATTTGACAGTATAGCTCAAACAGAAGACAATGTAAAGTTTGTTGAATCTTGCTTAAAAAATTCAAAAATGTATAGAAGACCAAATTAAAATGTTTAAGGCACAGCAATAAATCTAAATCTATTAGTCGAAAATAAGTATTATGTGAACATTAGAGTGTTTCTAAATGGTTCAAAAATGGTGGCAGAAATACAAATTATTTCCACAATATGTTAAACAAAATTATAAAAAATAGAATAAATGGCATAAAGATTGCAAATAAGTTGAAAACCAATCTCTAATTGGTTCACCAATCATTGATCATTTCAAATATCTTTTAACTTTCCAATTAAGTACTTTAAACATGTATATGAAGTTGATGGATCGAACTCTTGTTTTTATCAAACCTACTGGTCAATCATCAAACTTAATTATTGTCTATATTTTCCTTACTTTATTATTTACCTTCGAAACCTTTTGTGTATATTGAAATCTCAACTGCACCACCTGGCATATACTAAATTTACCTTCAAGAAACTATTCCAGTGGGCCAAAGAGCATGGATCATTTGTCTTTCACAAGGGTTTTACTCTTACCAACTTGTTTCAAAGTCATCTTTAGAGGACCAACTCCGAACGAGAGTTGACGCATGAGCAATTGACTATTCCTTCACGGGCGTCAAATCTCCTCAAAAGAATTGATATTGCTGATGGAAAAATGTGGCTTCTCATACAAACTAGATCCCCCATTCATCAAGCAAGAAGGGGCAAGACTGTCAAACATAGTTCCAAGAAGGATAATGTCGTGTTGAGACCATAGACGAGTCCCATGAACATATACCTTCCACAATTAATGACCCTTTGCCGCCTATAGTCACTGCTAATGTAGAAGAGGATGATTCATCCACAGATATTCCTGTCTTGAGGAAGAAAAAAACGCACGAGAGAAGCATACATAGCAACAAGAAGAGAGAGAAGAAGACGCCGATGAGAACGAGCCCAAACGCCAGTAAATCTATATCATGTTATTTTGCGCAAGTCCTTGACATATGTAAGGCATTTTATAATGTTTGTTCTGATCTTATTGTGTAAGTGTCCTTGGTATGGCCAATGGACTTTTTTAATTTTCAATTTCAATTATTTAAGTCCTCGGGTCACCCAAGGTATTTTGTACTTATTATTTTATTAATCCATGAGTTCTACCTTGTTTCCTCACAGCTTCATGTTTCTATATCTCAATCTAACTATTCCAAAGTAATTTAATTCAAAATTCAAATATATATAAATCAAATATTTTTAACCATTCGAAGGTATAAAAATTGAACATACAATCCGTTTAAAGGTATACAAATCAAATACATAAGTCATTCAAAGATAATCCATTCGAAGGCACAAAAATTAAATACATAAGACATTTGAAAGTAATTCGTTCAAAGGCATAAAAATTGAATATACAAGTCAATCGAAGGTAAAAAAAATCAAATACATAAACCATTCAAAGTTAATCCATTCGAAGTTACAAAAATTTAATATACAAATATACTATAAGAAAAAGTTCAAGGCAAAAGTGGTAGATTAATAATGATCTGGATGCCTTGTTAAAACCTCATCGAGCCACCATGGTAGGAAATAGTATGCCCCAAAATATATACATGAAAAAAATTAAATATTTTACACATTCACTCAAGATAAAACCTTAAGTGTTCGATGTTCCCTAAGTGTCTAAAAAGGTTAATTTTTTATCTATAAACCAATAGGTCCATGGCTTTATTCTTTCATGTACTATGTATGGCCCTTCCTAATTTGGTGTTAGTTTTCTAAACTTTTGTCTTTGGTGTGGAAGAAAACCTATTTTAGCATTTTGTATCCCACTCCAACTTCCCTTCTTTGGATTATGGATGCATATATGCTTGTCATCAAACTTTGATAGTGAGCAGCCTTTAGGTGAGCTCTAATTCTTCTTTCCTTAATTAAATCTAACTTGACTCTTACAGCTGTATCATTATCTTCACTAAAATAATTTTAATTCGGAAATATGGGATATTTGATTCAATTGGTTTCACTGCATTCATCCCATAAACCAATGCAAAATGAGATTCTTGGGTAGTGGTTCGAGGGTAGTGCAATAAGACCACAAAAATTATTGTAAATAATTTGGTCATTTACATACGGCCCCCTCTAAGTTATTCTTTAGACTTATAAAAATGGTTCTATTTAAAAATTCTAGTTTTACATTAGCGTGAGGGTGAAAATGTGCAGAAAAACAATGTGGGATTCTTCAAGAAATGCAGAAAGCTTCCATATCATTGTTATGAAATTACGTCATAATCTGTCGTAATGCTTCTAGGAATTCCGAATCTACAACATATATTGGAGATAATGAAGTTTATCACTGCTTTAGAAATGGTTCCGGAGAGAGGCGATACTTCTATCCACTTGGAGAAATAGTCAACTACTAATATAATAGTTTGACAATCTCTGGATTCCATCGGAAGGGGTATTGCTTTAGATATTGATGGAAAACTAGTAATACCCTGCCAATGGAACCCTTCGGGTCAAAGTTTTAAACCCCAATGGGCAGAGCCTTCTCCATCATGTAATTCATATAGAATTTCCTCAGATTCATCATACCCAACGCATCATATCAAAAGTCTACTAAAGGATTTATTAAGAAGACATCTCTCTAGACATTAAAAAAACATGTGCTCTAAATCTCAACTTTCTGGCCAATGCTTTATCGACATGAAAAATTTCTTTAGTAATGAAATCTTTGATACCATATCTCAATCACATTTTGTCATCGTTGTTACTTGAAAGATTTCTTCAATAATCGTCCCAAATTTTAAGTTAGTTACTATCGAAGAACATTCTTGTATCAGGATCCAGGGATACACTTCGGAGTAAGCACTAGTGGCTAAAGAATCATCCATCAAATTTTCAACTCGTGGTTCCACACAATTGAACAAAGCCGACGTCTCTCTTAATACTTGTATCTATTTTATCAACTGCTCATTTCTAGCCTGAGATTGACCATCAACCTGATGTATGAGTAGTTGTGAATCACTTATTAATCGACATTTTTTAGGCCGCAAATCTTAAACCGACTATTGTTGCTTCATATTCAGCTTCATTATATAATGTCTTGAAACCAAAACGTATTGCCTATTATATTGAATCTATGAATGAGGATAATAAAAAAATTCCTACCCCACAACCTAGGATACTTGATCCACCATTAGTTTGAACCATTCATTCTTTCGTATGTTTTTCTACAAGGGTTGCAACATATGGGCACGCCGAATGGAACTCAACCAAGAAATCTGCTACGGGTTGTGTGTTGATTGCAGTTTAATAAGGAAAGTCAATTTCAAAATCTCCCAATTCAACAGACCACTTGGTTATCCGACGCGATACATCCGGGTTTTGTAGGATATTCTTAAGTGGGAAAGAATTTCGAACAATAATTGAGTGGGCTTGGAAATAGGCTCTTATTTTTCTGGTTGTCATTACAAGGGCCAAGGCCAAGTTTTCCAAATTTAAATATATATTTTTCTCCATCCAATAAAACTTTGTTGACATAGTAAATATGCTGAGGGTAGCCATCCACTTCTCGGACCAAAACTACACTTGTTTGATGATCTTCATATAAATCTATTTAAGGTTGTCAGCCTTCCAATCAGTATTTGAACTTCTTTTTTATTCCAGGGAGGGTCCATAGTAAGCAAAGCGCTCAGTTGCACCGGGTTGGCTTGAATTCTTTTTTCATTGAAACGTACCCCCAATTTTTTTTCAGACCTTACTCTGAAGGTACACTTCTCATGTTTTAACTCTAAATTGATGGCTTTTAAGTTAGAGAAGGTTTCCTTGAGATCATATAAATGATCTTCATCTCTTAAACTCTTTACCAACGTATTATCTATGTATACTTCAACATTTCTCCCAATCTGGCTAACAAATTCCTTATTCACAAGATCCAAGTAGCCCCAATATTCTTTAAACCGAAAAAACATTACCTTCAGACATGCCTTATTCAGATTCTTAAAACCAATACACATATGCCATTTTCCATTCATTTTATTTACAAGTACCAGATTAATAGTCCATAAAGGATATTGAGACTCTTGATATGCCCAACTTTACTCAATCGATGTAGCTCTTTAACAATTTCCTTAGATTTTTCGACAAAAAATACCCTTCATTTCTGTATAATAGGGCCCACATTGGATCGATTCAAAAAAAATTAGAAAATGATTATTGCAGGAAATCTTGCTACATCCTCTGTATACCAGGAAAACATATGTAAATTCTAAAATAATAAAGATAAAATTCATATTTTATCTCGGATGGAAATTCGGCCCTAATCCAGACACACTTTCTTACCGGAAAAGTGTGTAACTCAACACCTTCATCTGGAACTATTGCACTATGAGTCTTTCTTTAGTCATCCACTTTACTTAAATTTGAAGAGGACTTTGGTAATTTTTATTCTTTACTTATACTTTGCAATACTTTCAGAGCTAAAGCAGTGACATAACATTCTATTGCCACTTTATGGATGCCTTGAACAATTCCCACTTAGACTATAACTGCATATTTTAAAAATTGGTAAACTATTGATGCAATAATGTGTATTCTGGACAGCCAAGACCTTCCAAAAATATATTTGTAAGAAGTGGATCATCTAATACCACAAAAAGAACGCTAACTATATTTTTAAATGGTCATTTTTCTTAGAGAAGTTACATTTTTAAATTATCCAACCACTTCATTATAACTCCGCATAAATCCTACTATAATTATATTTGATCGGAGAATAATAGGTGGATTTTTCATTTTCTTATAGGTAGACAAAAATAGTACATTAGCTGAGCTACATGTATCGATCAGAATCCTACGAATTTCTATTCCCTCAATCGCGGCCCCAATATTAGCTAATATTTTGGGTCATTTGGGTTGGCTTGAGCCATTCGCTCTGTTGGTTACCTCTCACAAGTTTTCTCAATCATTTCCATTAGACCATTATATTAGAACTGATTTAAGAGTTGGTTTTGGATTTTTTTCCCTTTATTACATCTCCAAATTTATTTCCAAATAATATTCCAAAAATTAGACATGTGCCCGTCTCATCCAATTCTTCATCCTCAAATAATTTGTCTTCTAATACATCATTCTTAAATCTTTATTCTACAAAACAATTAGGTATTTTAGGCCCTTTGTCATGATTTCACAATTCCCATATCCCCCGTGTATATATGGTGCTAGAGATCCTAAGGGTAGAAAATTCAAAGATAATCTCTACAATAAACAACTTAGAAACCCTCGATTTTAGAGCCTTCCTCCAATATCCCCCTCATTCTCTCCTTCACCTCCACTAACTCAGTCAAAATCATTCATCTAATTAGGTTAAACATGTTTTTTTTAACTCCCTCGTTTTGGCTTAATGTTGTTTTGGGTCCTAAAGACAACCGGCCTCATTTAGTCCTTAGTGTTCACCAAAATGAAACCTTTAATACTTTGAAATTAAAACCAAATATTGTGACAAATTAGGGGACATTGAGGCTTGAAGAGTTCGGAATCTTACCAGAAGGGTAATTTTATTTTAATTTCCATTACGAGAAGATGACTAACGATATTCTCAACAAATACCCTTGGCATTTAAGAGGCTTGATCATAATCCTCAACCAATTGTATCATTTGGGCATCTTGTCTAAAGGTCCACTTACAAATATTCCGCTTTGGGTAAACCTATGGATCTTTGGTCTACTAAGGTCCTCAGGAGTATCAGAGTCGTGCTGGGTATTCACATACATGTGTTATGGTTAATAGGGGTAACGAGTTACACTCAGAGATCGTGTTCAGTTGCAAGGAATTTTTTATCTAAGTTAAGATTAAATATCAAGGTCTCTCTCATTAATGCTTTGTATACATGGTTTTAGGGAAGACCTCTGACCATTATAAAATGACTCTGATGGCTTCCCACTTTTTTATTTACCTCCCATCCTTGATGATATTCCTTTGATATCTTCGGTTTCAAAATAGTCAAGTACCCCTGGGGAGAAAACTCATCCTTTTACTCTCATAACTGATCTAGTCGAGGTATAAAATAGTGATGAGGTTGACTCACATCTAACATATTGGTTTTTTCCTCTGATATGACCACTATAAATGTTTTTTTCCTTATGTTTATTGCTTATTATAATATATATCGGTCAAACAACCCTGTTAGGCAAAAAGACATAACTTAACTTTATTATTAGTAATAGTATTTCGATCATGATCCTTGTTAAAATTAAATTCCGGATTAACATAGTCGACAACATTATCAGAACAATAGCCCTTTTCTGACATCATGTTACTATACATACTTCGCATCCTTTTATAAGATTTGGATAATATAGAATCCTAGTATAATCATTATCTTTATGTTATCATATTTCTTGCAATACATTCATTATAAATCGAGAAATCATAATTCTTTTTTTTTGCTTTACGATTTATGATTTTAATGACGGTCCTAATCGTCTTCCCTCTGGTCTGACCTTGAGGTCAATTTAGATTAAGATAATGATATGCCTTTGGTTACCCTTGGGGACATTAATGTTATCCAAAAGTCGGAGGATGGTTTTGGCTCCTCGAATAATTGGTGTCCGACCATTAACAAATTCAACAATTATTGTTATGATTCTGAGTTTACCCAACTCAACAAAAATCCATCAATTCGATTTTTTTAATATTTACTATGTCCTCGTCAACAATGACGGGGATGATTCTTTTCATATCTCTTTCGCCTACTACGGGTTCCCTTGTTCTTCAGATCACACCATTGTTATTATTACATTGTTTATCAGTATTATTTCCAAGTACATCTGATGCCCTTGTTGACCATAGTAATCGCATGTAAAATATCAAGATGTGTGCATACTATAAACCACATAGTGCTGTCAACTAACTTAAATATAGAACCTTCAACATCTGCTCCAACTCAACATCGTCATTCACTGATCTTGTTGCACATAACTTGAAATGACTGGAAAATGGAATGCTAATGTCCTTGGAATAATAAACACAGCTATCATATGGTATCCATGTGAATCCATTTGACACCGTGAATGTATCAAATAGTTTGTATCATCGCCTACCTGTACAATAAATTCTTCAATATACAACATTTTCCTCAACTATAGGTTCGATAAATTCATTTGGATGTCTCATATAGATTTGTTCATCTAGTTCGCCATATAGAAATTATTTTTTCACATCCAACTGCTCAAGTTTCAAGTCTTGCATAACCACTATGGCTAACAAAGCATGATACGAACTATGTTTTAACATTGAACACTGAAGTTGATTAATTATTTTTAAGTAAAACCCTAAGTAACCAATCTTGTCTTGAATTGAGGTGCTTGAACCCCCGGGTTACCTTCTTTTTTTTTTAAATACCCATTTGTAGTTTACAATATTTTTGTCTTTAGAAAAATTAGCAAGCTTCCATGTTAGATTCTTATGAAGAGATTCAATATATTTCCTCATACCACCGATCTACCGATCTGCTTCAGAACTCGCTATAGCTTCCCTGTAACTATGGGGTTCCTGAATCTAAATTTTTCTTCAACTGATAGAACGTGTGTAACCATATTCGCATATATTTTGGTTAAAATCTCCAATATATCTCCTTGGTGCTTTAGTATAAGGTTGTTATTCTGGTTGAATCACGTCATCGTCTATCATCTGGTGCTAACGCTTCACCTCCTGATCCTATATTTACTTTAAAACCTATTTTTTGCAGCATAGTCTCAATGCGAATTGACTCTCATCCAAAGGGAATATAGTGTTAACGAGTTCCTCAAGCATGTCTTTACTACGGTAAATGTTGCAAAGCTTCAGCTTCATCTTTCCATCTAGCCATCATTAAGTCTGACCAAGGATGTCTAAATTTTCAAAACGAGAGAGTAAACAAAGAGCTTCCTCTTTTCTCGCGTCTTCAAGCTTTTCGTAAAAAATAAATGCTTGCTCTATTTCCTTTAAATATGTATAACATCGAGCTATATTTGAGTGCAAACCATCGATTACTTCAGCATCCGTCTCCAACATATGATAGTACATATGATAGTACTTCAGTGCAGATCGACAATGCTCGACTCATAAGTGAATATGTAACTTCTGTAACCAAGTTAGTGTGACCATGTGCCTTCTCTGGTTACAAGATGTTGAACAATTCATCTGCTTTCTCAATGTTATTCGGGTGATCATAGAAGTTTCCTAGCTTACATTTAATCATAAACATATTGACAAAGAGCACTCAATGACTAACCAATATCACCAATCAAAAGAAATAAAACTGCAAAGCATACAGTCAATGATCAATCAAGTAAAAGTTTCACCAATCGATAATTGAAGGACTAATGCTGGTCTTCGAGAAAATACCTAACCTATAGTCTACCAAGTAAAACATACAAAGAAACTAAAACTTAAAGTAACAAACCAAATTTGTTCCAATAATACTTGAACATCAAATTTCAGAATTACTTAATCAACACATGTAATCAAAAGATAACTAATTTTGTTATTAACAACAAACTATCCAAAGATAACTGATTGTCATTAGCAAATTATTATCAACAAGATGTAATCAAAAGAGCACTGATTTTGTTATCAATAACAAACTTATCAAAAAATAATTGATTCATCATCAACAACAAACTATTACCAAAAACTTCTAATAAAAAAAACTCATTTGATTATCCACAACAACAAGCTATTATCAAGACATATAATTAAAAGATAAATAAGTCTATCAATAATATCAAACAACATAAATAACACAGATTATACGCGAACACTATAAAGTGCAAAATGCCAAAACCTTTGCTCATTTGTAAAAAGAGTAAGAGATAAAAAAATGGATGGAAAAGCTTAATATCTTGGCTCACTGATATTGATTATTGATCAAGAATTGCCATCCTGTAATTGAAATTGTGACACTAGAGAGAGAATAACCACCGTGATATCATAGAGAGAGGATGGTGAAAGGAAATATGAATCACGGCTAAAGACAGAAGGAAGAGAAAGTAATTGTGAGTGACTTAGTCCATAAAACCGATACCAGTTAAATTTGGCTCTTCCTTCGTAGATTTATTAGAGTTAGAAGCATGAAGCATGACGAATCTTGATTGATATTGATGACGGAATAAAAAACAAAACAACAAATATGTGAAGTAAACATCAAAATTTGATTTCCCCCAATTCACCACAATGACTCTTGATTGAGTCATGGAACTTCAATTTACGAATAGAATCTTGGTTAATCATTCGAATCAAGTTAAAATCGAATTGATGTTGCTGACCATCATCGATTTTTGAATTGTGACACTTCAAAAATCGATTTCCCCCGCATTTGCTTTTCATCTTCTCTTTTTCTTTCCCCTCCGGCCAAAAGCTTTTAGTTAATAGAATGGAAATCAAGTTCCCTTGGACGGTAAAAATACCAAAAGCATATTCAATTAGATGTGAAAAAAATGTTTGTTAAGAGTAAAAAAAATAAGAGAGTAGTTTTCTTTCACATGTATCAAATAACAAGCATGATACATACATGAATAACAAAAATCAACAAATAAAATATATTGATATAAAATGATTATTATTATTATAGTACTATAACCTATCAGGGATGACCTATTATTTTCTAGGCAACATATAAGTTTTTAGTCTACAGTGGTAAAATTCTAATGCATTATCTATTTTAAGACACTTAATTTTTTGTTTGTTTCTCGATCATCCGTCTTCCATTTAAAAGTATTGAATATGATTTAATTTTTATTTTCAGAAAATAAACTTTCATCATTTTTGTTTAGAATCGAGGTATTTTAACCTCTGGATTACCTTCCTTTTTTATTACATTTTTACCTCTCAACTTCAGAAAATCTCTCATGTAGTGACCTAGTTCACCACATTCCAAACAGTTTGACTTATTAGCTTTTGACTTGGATCGTCTCTAATTTTTATTCTTTAAAGAACAAAACTTATCATAAAACCTTCTCATTCATTTTGATTGTCTCGTTATAATTGTCTCAACTCTTTGGATGTCAAAATAAGAATCATAGAAAAACATGAAATATTTGTTGTCGTTGTTTGCTACAACAGATAGCAATATACACCTATGCTTGCCGAATAAAAATGTTACATCGATAAATAAAAGTGGAGGACATGAATGAAAATCTTGAATACATGAACCGAATGGTATTAAAACAACGCTTGAATACGTTTTCATCAGCATATTCTAAAATACAGTCGAACGTAATATCAAGACTCTTCAATCGTTTAAAGTATCCTTTAAATAAACTAAAATAACTAGAACTATCTCCAAAAACTCCCATCATTTCCTTCTCTAAAGCACTCTATCAGAGATGATACGAGATATCTAAATCATACTCGTGTTTAACCAACAAATGTATACTTTTTGTTGTCATAGAATGACATGTCCTAATAGAATCATGGATTTTTGTAGCAATCAAATCCGATAAAATATCTCTGATATTGTTTGGAAAAAAATAGCGATGTAAGTATATCGTTCAATAAACTGCTTAATCATCATGAAGCCACTAGTGGAATCAACTAATATATAAAGTCTCTATTTACATCAAGTTAAGATTTTATTTTTACAATAAGAAGTTATCTTGCTTATTTTATTATGCATGAATTTGAAAGAAAGACCATGCTCTAAGGCATAGCGACATAAAGACAACCTTAGAGCTACAACACATTGATAAAAAAACTTGACCAACAGATGTAATTGCATCAGCCCAACTAGTAGTAGTAAGTTATTTTTTATGATCCAAAAACCCTAAACCATACTACTCTCCCTACTAGTTAGTTAATTATTTGAGGCTTCTCCCAAACTTATGTTAGGTTGTTTACGCGTTTGGACAACAACCTTATCAGTGATTTATTGTTCTATAACAAAACTAACACTTTTTAACGCTTCACACCAAGATATATAACCAAACCCATAAAATTCATCTTATTATTAAATAAACAATTCATGTTATCACCGTAAGAGTAAGAAATCATATACTCATCTCTCACCAACTTGTTAAGAAGAACAATGGTAGTTTGATAACCATGTTTAAAAATACACATTTGTGGCTTAGACATATCTTACCTGCATTATACAATTAAGAAACAATTAGGAACATATACATGAATCGCATTAAGTATTACAAAAGAATCGCATTATGTATTATAAAGAAATCATATATGTGATTCGTCTCACTATTACAAACATCTCGCATTACATATTTCAAACAAATCACATGGTCAATCATAAATATTTCTCACTAGACTCGCATGTTCATGTACATAAGAATATCATGAACACATGCGCAAATCTCGCATTTTCTTCCTATGAACTCGTATCGTGAACAATATATTCTTAGAAACTCTAAAATCGACTCTATATATTATTTGACACCTCAAACATATATAATAACTAAAGAATATACATATATAATAGAGATTACTTGACTGGATAAAAAATTCATAATATATTTCATGCTCAAAACTGACTTAAAACTCTATTTTCCCATAATACTAACTAACTGCACTTTTCCATTGATATTTTTCTCAAGAAGAACGACTCCCCGAATCTTGTTGGATGAAGAATTACGCTTCATTTCCCTTCTACTGATAGAGTTAGGATTTACATCGCCTGAAACAAAATCAGCAATAGCTCTACAGACAGAAGCAATAATGTTTTCACTATTATACCCTTTTACAACCATCGTTCCCAATAGTCACACCACATATCTTCTAAGCATTTCATCGAACAACCTAGCTACACTCTCAAGTCTATATTTTTTAAAGCAAAACACAATTAAAAAATTGAATAGCTTACCTCCAATATCAACATCGTAATCAAACATTGGTGACTATTTTAGTTCATTTTAATGTGACAAAGTATTAATTCCCAAACAAAGTTTCTTCCCTACTAAACCTAACATTTTAGGTTTTTGGTTAGTTGTGCTCTTTTCGGCTGCAACAACGGAACCCATAGGATAAGTTCTTGGGAATCAGTTCATTTATCGTTATTCAAATCTTTTATTATGTTACCTGACCGCACATCTCCATTTTGTCTAGGTAGTAAGCGACCTTCTGGAGCCCGAAACAAGTTTCTTCCACCGAAAGGCTTTTGACCACCTCGCTTTCTTATTTATCCTCTCTCCATGACATCGACAACCATTTTTTCATCATGAATTATTAATGATGCTGACAAATAAGGTTTTATGTCTATGTTAGCATTCATATTAGCTTGATTGTCTATAACAACTTAGAATTGTCTATCGGATCCGGTTAAGGTGTGTTTGGAACTGTTTCTACTTCGACCATTATTATCGGTTAAAGTGACCAATTCATTTTAGTGAATTGGTTATAGAAACTAATTAATTAACTGTATTTTTCTTCCCCTATTGAAATTTATTAGCAAATTGGACAAGTTCCTTCATTAGAATTCTATCATGGTTAACAAAAAATATATCCTCAAAAAAAAACTCTTTTGATTCTATTTTTAGACCCTAATTTTCTTTTTCATCTGTTCCCTATCTTAAAGCAAATAATTTTGCTGGACTTTGGTGGAAACTTTAAGCACACTCCTATATGTATGTTTTTTAAAATGGCAATGAGAATTCCATAAATATAGACGGATGATTCGACATATACCAAATGGTTCTAATTTGCGATGTATCTTTTCTTCGTAACCAAATTTATTGTCAATTGTTTTAGCAAAATGGTAAACTATAAGACGACGATACATCCCTTTTCCAATTTTACCGTTGTTATTCTTAACACTAGATCCTCTTCTATTCTTAGAATTAGAGAAAACTTCATCAACCAAAATTTTACCAATTTCTACATTAGAAATTGCAATAGACGAAGGAATATCATTATTTACCTTATCGAAAAAAAGAATTTTTTCTCGATTTCTCCTTATCCACAAATGATGAAAAAATAGTTTTTAAATCTTGTTATAATTATGAGAAAACATCACAATAAACAAGTTTCTTTTTTATCCCATGATTGGTAGTCAATTTAAATTCCTCTAGTAAATGGTCAATACGATTGTCATTAAAAAGTCGGTTGTGCTCCAGCATACCCAAACAATCTTCGAGATCTTCACAGACATAGATTTTGTTCTTTTATTCATGCCTTGAATAAAATAAATCAGGCTTTAGAAACATACTTCTTCTATCTAAGTAGCTAGAATTAAGGGTTTGATACTAAATTGATGCATCATAATGATGAAAAGAAACACCGTAGATAAATCATAATCCAATGATAATATGAACTCAAAAGTTCAGCAATATGAAATGTTTAATTTTAACTCAACAAAAAGCGTCTAAATTTTAGTGTATGTGAGGTTTTATATATGAGATGTTCAAAATCTTAATCAGAATACAAGGAATGAAAGTAAATATCTTACACTGAAATTAAATGAGATATTGAAACATTAATTAGATTTTATTTTCTTAGAAAAAATGTTTTAAAATATTCAAAAATTAATAAAACACAGACAAATAGACTTTTGGGTCCCTAAAACTTGGAATTTTGGCCCGAATCTGATATTGAGTCAGCTATAAGGCTTATTTACGTCTGATACCCGGGGCGTTCAAATTTGATACTCGAGTCAGCAATAAGGCATACTTATGTTTTTCCAGAACAGCTACATAGTTGTGGGTCATCTCGCTTATATCAACATCGTACCGTAGCAATTAAAAATAAATAAATCAATGAGTTGATTTAAAGATAGGAGAAATAGTAAGCCATGTATAAAGCATTTAATTTACTTTTACATATTGTTAATTAATTTAGTGAATTTTAATCATTAAATATAAATGTTCTTCCAACACAACCTAGTGATTGAGAATGTATCGCTTCCAGGATTAGAAATGATTACTCATTGTCTGTACAACTTGAACATTGGGATGTATGTATTGGTGTCTTGTATGCACAATTATTGTTTAATTTCATGTTTTGAAGTTTGAATGACATTCATATCCTTTCAAATATCTGAGCCCGTGATGGGATATTTTACATTATTGAATTATTTCGGATATATATATATATATATATATATATATATAATTTAATTCATTTGCATTCTTTTATATAAAACATACCTAGCATTTAATTTTGTATATTCGTATTTAGTCCAGTGTAAGTGTAAGCTAAATTTTCAAACATAGTTTAGTTTTAATATTTTATTTTTTCTAATATAAAATACATTAATTAATTACCTTGGTTATCTTTTTAAGTAAGTGGGATATATATTATTTCTTATGCACAATCACTTTCGTTGTTAAGATAGTGGAGACACGAAGACTTTTTAAGTTACTGAGAGTTGTTTGATAATAGAGTTGTTTTCAACTTTATTATCTGAGAGTTGTTTCAATATATAATATGAGAGTTGTTTGTAACTCTATTAAAAATTCGCAATGTCAATACTAACGTAAGAGTTGTTGGAAAAACATACTTGAGAGAAGTTTGAAAAACATACTTGAGATTTGTTGGAAAATATACGTGAGAGTTGTTTGAAAAAACAAACCTGAGGGTTGATTGTGACTCTATAATCTGAGAGTTGTTTGCAACTATAATCTGAGAGTTGTTGGCAACTATAATCTGAGAGTTGTTTGTAACTATAATATGAATGTTGTTTGCAACTCTATACTGGGAGTTGTTTTTAACTCTATTATTTGAAGTTATTTCAACTCTATAATCTGAGATTTGTTTGTAACTTTATTATCTGAGAGTTGTTAGAAACTATATTGCAACTCCCAGTTTCTCAACATAATGTACACAACTCGCAATGTAAGCACTAGTACTAACTTGAGAGTTGTTGGAAAAACATATTTGAGAGTTGTTTGGAAAAATATTTGAGAGTTGTTTGTGACTCTATAAACTGAGAGTTGTTTGGAAACATATCTGAGAGTTGTTTCCAACTATAAACTAAGACTTGTTTGAAAAACATATCTAAGATTTGTTTGGAACTATAATCTAAATTTTTTTTGCAGCTATAAAGTAGTTTTGTTGTTGTTCCGTTATAGAAGTTGTTTCTTTATTATCTGAGAGTTGTTTGTGACTCTATAATCTGAAAATTGATTGCAACTATAATCTGAGAGTTGTTTGCAACTCTATTATATGAGAGTTGTTCGCAACTATAATCCGAGAGTTGTTTGCAACTATAATTAGAGAGTTGTTTACAACTCTATACTGAGAGTGGTTTTCAACTTTATTATAGGAAAATTGTTTCAAATAAATAATCTAAGAGTTGTTTGCAACTTGCAATGTCGGTACCAGTACTAACCTAAGAGTTGTTGGAAAACATATCTGAGAGAAGTTTCAAAAACATACTTGAGAGTTGTTTGTGACTCTATAATCTGAGAGTTATTTGCAACTATAATATGAAAGTTGTCTGTGACTCTATAATCTGAGAGTTGTTTTCAACTATAATCTGAAAGTTGTTTGCAACTCTATTATCTGATACTTG
This sequence comes from Limnanthes douglasii subsp. nivea, assembly GCA_036936605.1. Classification (NCBI taxonomy): domain Eukaryota; kingdom Viridiplantae; phylum Streptophyta; class Magnoliopsida; order Brassicales; family Limnanthaceae; genus Limnanthes; species Limnanthes douglasii. The sequence goes on along the minus strand of JAUPFV010000002.1, from coordinate 106,523,651 downwards.
CTTACAACTATAATCTGAGAGTTGTTTGCAACTCTATACTGGGAGTTGTTTTCAACTATATTATTTGAGAGTTATTTCAATTCTATAATCTGAGAGTTGTTTGCATCTCTATTATCTGAGATTTTTTTGCAACTCTATTACAACTCCCAGTTTCTCAACATAATGTACACAACTCGTATCCTCATTTAACCTAATTGGAATGAATTTCCCAAACAATTCGCATCGCTGTTAGGAATTCCTGGACATCTAAAACTCCTATTGTGTATATTGTTTCACGTCAAAATCAACATCGAATACACTAAAAATTAGTATATAACTAGTTAAACAACGACTAACACTTTAGATTAACATAATACCAAACAACTCTCGTTGTGTCTGTTACAAACAATTCACATTATTACAAACGTAAAAATGTAACATGTATCACACTTCATCTTCCAAATAATTTCTATCATCTTCCAAACAATTTGCATCCTCTTCCAAAAAAACTCGCATACTCTATCACGCATGCCTGAACAACAATAATGCCATGTCTATATATTGTTTCAAATCCAAAACACACAAACATGCACTTCGAACTCAGTAAAAATGCAAAAAAGACACATTTTTGAGAGAAAATGTTACCAGATAATAGTAACCCGTATCGTTTCTTCACCGGCCGACATAAACTCAACGACGAGTGGTGAAAATCTTCGTCGTTACTAATTTCAGAGAGGGTACGACGGTCGACGGTCGAATTTTGGTGAAGACAGATAATACGGTGACGGGAGGCTGAGGGTTTGGGAGTTCGAAGGTTTGGGTATACGAACGATTTACTGGAGAGAGAAAAGGAAAGAAAGAAGGTCTTGTTTAGTGTTTTAAAAAGCTAGAAAGGAAGAAGAAAATATAAAATTGACCTTGTATAATAAATAAAGTACTAAAAAATTGTGAAATATTAAATATAAATTAAATGATTGAGATGGATATTAAACAATAATAATAAAAAAACTTAAATATTAAATGTGAATATAATAATTGAACACATGCTTATAATATCCCTTAAATGGTGATTATCCAAATATTATAATTTTATCAAATAATAAAAGTCGGAAGGATATTAAATTTGATTTTGAAACATATATATTGAACTCAGAGGTCATTAACTTGTTATGATTCAAATAAGCAACAAACCAACAAACATTAAATAAATAGCAATAGTCGTACTAATATATTGCTTTCTCTAGAAAAAAGAAAACGTGTGCAAATTCAGTGAAACATGTAGCGGAATCAGAAATGAAATTTACCTTCGTCTCTTTATGTCTAACAAATATGAAGACCAGAAAATAGATTCACATCCCGAGCGCAATAATAAGAATATCAAGCTATTAGAAAAGACCCACTACAATTGGATTCTTAATCGGTTCCATGTGCTCACATGCGGTGCGTCCTTTCCGATTGTTCTAAAGTGTGCTTTGAGACATTCAACAAATGATTTAAAGAAGAAGATGGTACATATTTTGAAATAGTGTGCTTATACATACAATGAGAGTTTCTTTGATTTATATTTGCATGAATTTCTCAAAGAAGGTGGTCATAAAGAACTTACCTTCATAGAAAACCTTTCTTCCAAAAGTATGTATATGTAATTTTTTAGGTAAATGTTATGGCACCTTGACTTCCAGTCCAAGGGACTCTTTTAATAATCAAATCAAAGAATTCCATAGCTTGCAAATTTAAGAATTATTGGATAAAATTAAAGTTATGCTTATGAATCAGATGTCAACCCGTTATATTGATTGTTTGCATTGGAATAGTAAGCTCTCTTGTGGCATTGAAAATAAAATTAAAAGCAATGTGGAAGAAGGTCGTATGTGGATTGTTCGATCGTCTACTGAAGTATTGTTTGAAGTTCAATCAAACCTCGTTAATGTTGTTCATATTTTGAATTATAAATATACTTATGGTACTTGGAAAATTGAGTATCTCCTTTGTTTCCCATGCTTGTGCTTCTATTTTTAGTATTCAAGGAAATTATTGAACATATGTGGAATCATGCTATAACACAAGGTATTATAAGGAAACTTACTCTTCGGGTATACCAAGTTTATCTACTTTTTATGAATTTTTTAGTTTATACGCACCTCATACTTTTCTTCCATCATCCCTGAAAAGGAGAACTGGATGACCTACGAAGAAACAGATTTTGACCCGAGGTGAAGAGTTGCTCCATAAAGTAAAATGCAGACGCCGTAAACAATGTGGTTATTATAGAAGAACATGTGAAGAGAATATATAAAATATTTTGTTTTTGTTTTTTTAATTATATATGTTCGTTTTTGTTTCGTTTTTATTATTTTTTGTTAAATATTATGGACTTTTATTTTTTTTAGCTTTAAAAGTGACCATTGTTAGTTGGGTGCGAAATTATGTTATATTGGGTTACGTAAAAAGAGAGTTGCTTTGGAAGGATACAAGTGTAATTGGTTTCCAAATTACTTTATAATATTATGCGTAATTACATTTTAAATAGTTACAAAGTAACAACTTTGGTTGCGTAAATAAATATATGTTTTGAAAATATAATTGTAATTATGGTTGCAAGATTATGGTCTAAGTGGTTGTATGATTACGTTATAAATTGTTGAAGCTAAGAAATAAAAATCAATAAATAAACTTTAAAAGAAAATTAAAACTTCACACAAAAGAGAGTTCAGTTTAATTACATACAAGCTTTACAATAGTAAAGAAATAAACCAAAAGTTTTATGCTCTTTTGTGCATGATATTCTTTTGTTGAATATAATATGTCATTGATAATGGTTTTGGAAATAGATTGATTTTTCTTTTACAGTTTTCAACATGATCTTCAAGAATAAATTTGATTCTTACACTACTTAAAAAAATAGTTTTTATTTCTAAATATTTAATTTGTTTAATGACGTATTCGTCTAGATCCATATCTCCTGACTGCAAAATAAATAATAAATAAAGGTTTGTCAAATTATGGTTGTATAATTACGTGCAATCGTGTTGTGAAACTATATTTTTAGACAGACTAAACATGGTTGAGTAATTGTGAATAACTTGGTTGTGTAATTGTAAGTAACTTGGGTGTGAATATACATTTTTTTTGTTTTGAAAAATGACTAAAGTTACATGTAGATATTGATTTCTCTAATTCCTGAATTCTTCTTGAAGATTGCTTTTTTATTATGTGCGCTGAAATGCATATATAATTCTTTATAAGGAAAATATTAATTCTTTTGATATTTTTTATCTACATTATAAAGTTAAAATACATGCATATTAATATTGAAACTTACCTTAAGTTGGGAGCCTAAATACATACATTTCAGGCCGTGGAAGAGGTTTTCTAGTTCTGAAAAATATGATAGGAACTAGATATGTAAACTTACTACATTTGGTTGCATAAATAAGTACAACTCAAATGTAAAAAAAAGGAAAATAATCATCCATAACCTTTAAATAGGCGCACACGTAGTTTCTAGGTTACTAATTATTATTTTTTGTAAAAACATATACAAATCATCAAAACCAAACACGAAGAGTTCTTAACTCAGACATATAATTATGAACACATCAATTGAAAAATTAAAAACGAAAAAAAAGGAATTTGTTTGTGAAAACTTGATTTAGTAGTTGATTTATGTTTGAAATATTGAGATTTTATTGAAATTTGTTATAAAAATCTATAATTTTAGAGATTTGTGAATTTTAATTTCAGAGCGATTGAAAAAGAAATCGTGAGATGAAGAAAAAAGTGAAGTTCTTTTAATTTTTTTCAATTTTTTATATCCGAAAATATTCTAAAAATAATATATATATATATAGCATGCGGTTGTCAGTAAACTTGAACATCTAATATTTATTAATACTTATAACCTTTTCGATGTTGTTTATCCTAAACATTTATATTTCATACACATCACTGTATAGAAATGATGAATATATAAAAAAAACATGTTTTGATATATTAGATATTATACAATTTTTATCTGAAAATATTACGTATCAAAAAGATAAAACTAAATGACTTTTTAATATATTTCATAAGTGGTTGTTATTATCAATTTACAGCTGTTCCTAGACATGCCGTCCCCTGCCCCCGCTTTCGGGCGCCGAGAGGCAGACGGAAGAGACTCAATTGCTACCTACTATTGTATTGTGCCCGGGGGTGGAAATGAGATAGACTATCTCTCTCCTCTGAAGGAACATCCGAGTGGACATTATTTATTTAGGAAAACAAAATTTGACATATTTTATATTTCGGCATCACGTGTATTTTTGTTATATATAATATAAAATCATTACAAGTCCCACATTCCAGTTTTATGAAAGTTTAAAATTACGTTGTTTTATAATGTTTGATTGTCTATATATATACACGTTGCTTTTTGCGAATATTTTAAAGTCATAAACAAAAAATGTTTGTTCAAGTAAAACTTTATTTTCTTGTTGTTTCAAATAAAAGTAAGACGGATTAAATTCTCTGAAGACAATTGAGACATAAAAAAAGTAATTTTAATGATGGAAATGATTTCTTTATACATATAATATAATATAATATAATATAATATAATATATATATATATATATTATATATATATATATATATTGAGTTTTTTTTATCATAAAACCAATATTTCTTATTAAATACCGAATATACATGTAAGTTAAAAAAAATAGCATTCATATTTTTTAATACCATCACGATTTTTAAAACAAAAATGTTAGAAATTTCGGTCATTGTCATACGAGGTTAAGCTTAAAAATAACCATATTATTTATCTAATTTGGAATTTAACTAATATCGAAAAACTTATTATGGAAGTATACCCCGATTAATTTTGGGCTTTGTAAAAGATTAAGTTCAAATATTAACACATAATATAAAACTTATAAGTCTATAGTGGGTTCCACACAGCCAACTAAAGGGCTATAACACAATTAAGTTAAAGTTAAATCTAAATTGCATTATATATTAGGGGATGTACGATAGTATCCAATCAACTATTTTATTATTATTATTGCCGTTCTCAGTGGTTAGATTCACCGCAAAACTCTAGCTTTTTTTTCTTTCTTCTTCTTTAATATTTTATTTAACATATCGATCAAGAACAAAACAAGATTTTATATCGATCAAGTACAAAACAAAATTTTATATCGATCAAGAACACAAAAATAACATTAAAGAGGCGCAATTGGATAGAAGATCCACGCAATACAAAACGATTGTATCTATAAAAGATAATTTCCTTAGTGCAATTCGTAATGGCTAAAGTGAATAACCTATCAAACACTAATACGAGTAGTAAGTCGACACAAATAGAACGAATTAGGTATAAAAATAGATGTGTCGAGTGATTCAATATATTCCATCATATCAATTGGCATTAAAGTGGAGACTTATTTGGTAATCGATATAGGATTGTGTGTATTAAATAAATTAAACAAGCATGTTAATATAACACACACCAACATATTTTACATGGTTCGGATCGTGAATAAATCCTACATCCACGAGCAACAAAATCAGATTTTGTCACCTAAATAAAGGAAATATCTCATGCTATACTGACACATGTACGATTGTCGACTAGAGCGCGCTTGTACTATTTGTCTCATTTTCAAATGCATGCTCGAAATTAATACTCTTAATGAACTCATAGGTCTTCCATCCAATTCAAAATCTTCTCATACAAGTGATCATATTTCTTTCACGAACATATAACTGATAAGGTTGGATATTTTTTGAAGTGCTCTTCTCCCATCTTTGAATGGGTAGTTCGGGCATTATCTACATTAAACTTTTTCGTGAATAGTAAACCTAAGTGGACCATGACTCAACCGTGTGTTGAATGCTGACCCGTCTTTGGTATTGGACTTCAAAGCCTGACCCAGATCCAAAGTCTGACCTTGATGGCCCATGGGTCCCAAAACTAGTATAAATACCGCAACTAACCTTATTTAATAGGTTGGATTTTTTCTAGAAATATTAAATGCAAGCACATCCCTCTCTTATAATTTAATACTCAATTGACAAACTACCCAAAATACCCTCCGATTATAAATCATCCACACCAAATTGGTTCCCACAGTGGGAGGTGAAGGTGCTTGAATCCCAGATTCAAAATTAACGAAGAAACCAGTTCGGATGGATCCAAATGCACAAAATGTTCCACCTCCAGAGGTTGAAGGTGTGGGAGAAAATAATTATCACATTACTTTGTCTCATGTCAATCACGATAGTGATGAAAAACAGTCCTTCCAGGATGAACGTGATCAGCTAAGGGCTGAGATTGAGGCTTTAAGGGTTCAGAAATAAGCTGAAAAAGAATAAAAGAGAAGTTTGGTGCATTCGTGCTCCACCCTACTGATAATCCCGATGAAAATAAGCAGTCCATCAAGACTCATATCAGTTCTAACACATCGGTCTAAACGAGTGATGAGCACGACATCAGAGTCTTCAATAGTTCATCCAATGATACCGACCTTGAAAAATCATTCTCATCCAGTAGTGATGAAGATCGTTTAAATAAGAAATTAAGACTGTCCAAGAAAAAATCAATAAAAAAGGATAGACACATCATAATTAAAAAGTATCAAGGAAAAATAAAAGGTTCAAGCGATCACCATATAGATCGTTTGTTGATTGATCTATTTTCCTTTCAGTCTGAACCACGTATTTGTGTTACTCCCAATGAAGATATTGTATTTAGTCGTAGCCAAAATTGGAGATAACCGTCACTTTCTTCGAAAATACTCTCCGGATATCTTCCCAAGCGATTTGACAGTTCCAAAATGGATAAATATAATGGAAGCAAAGATCCGGAAAATCATCTCGAGCAAAATTAAAAAAAATTTGATGAATTTTGATGATGATGACAAGCTGTTATGCAGAGCCTTCCCACAAAACTTTAAAAGAAGTACCCTTAAGTGGTACAACAGTCTTCTCCAAGGATCTATCAAGAATTTTTATATATTATGGGTAACATTCTAAAGGCAATTTTTAGGAAGCAAGGAGCTTAAGGGGAATGATGATACAATTATTAATTGTTCCCAGGAGCCAACCAAATCCTTAAAGGAATATATTAGTAGGTTTGTGAACAGGAAGAATGGGCTAGTTGGTTGTTTTGAACAAGTAGTAATTTCCTCATTAAGACAAGGCTTGAGTCCGAGAGATTTGGCTGAATCAGTAACCCGGAAAAAAAATAACTTTCGCGGGGCTGTTGAATCAAGTTTGAAAGAAAATTATTATTAAAGAAACTAAGAACTCTAGAGTGCATCGTCAGAACAACTCCACCACTACGGTGTCAATTCCACAACCAACAACTCAATCCGGTTACAAATCAAAGGAAACTAGATAGGTATCGCATCGACCCAAACAAAATCAGTCCAATCAAAACCAAAAAATTAGAAGTAAAAATGGTCCATGCGTTCAGCCTGAATGGTTTGCTGAGTTGGGAGAATGCGTAGCTACAATTTAAAATAATACTAAAAATGATATACACTTTAGAATTCATCCCCATTGCAGTCCCCTAGAGAAATCCTAAGTACTCGTTTCTGCAAGTATCATAATGATGTGGGTCATGACACGTATAATTGTATAGCGTTAAAGAAATAAGTGAAAATTTGCTTTGAAAGAGGAAATTTAGGTGCTTTTGTTAAAAAACAAGAGGGCAACAGACCGGATAATACTTAATCTAATATCAATGCTCCCCGAACGACTTCTTCAACAATCCCAGGAACATCCAGCCATGAAGATACCATGATGATTGTTGAAAGATTTGATGTGGATAATAAATATCTTGATCTTGACCCAGATCGAAACCAAGTGGAGGTGATAGTGGATAAATCTGTGACAGTTTCCGATCTGGTAAAATTCTTTGAGTCATTAACCATATTTGGGGGAGACACCATAACAGCACCCTCAAGTTGTTCAAGAAAAAGGCATGTCAACAGCTTGACTACTCAGTTGGAAGGGAAAATGTCCACACATTTGTACCAAACCTCAGCTCCTTTCATAGTTTTTTATGAGGACGACTTAAGAGATATTACATGGTCACACGAAGATGTTGTGGTGATAGGGGCATCAATTGAGGGTAATGATATACGACAAATCTTGATTGACACTAGTAGTTTGGCAAACGTTTTGTTTCTGAATACTTATAGGCAGATGAAAAATCACTCAATTATTCAGCGTTCGAACAGAACTATTGTGGGGTTTACTGGGAGTTCGGCAAATGTCATTGGTGAGTTTGAAGAGGAAGTATTACTGGATATGTGGCCTTTTAAGAAAACGGTAAAGGTATTATTTATTATGGTTGATTGCCCAACATCATACAATAGTATCTTTAAAATATATTGGCTGTCTAAAATGCATGTTTTGGCCTTTATTATCCATCAATGTTTAAAATATGATGTGGGTGCCCAGGTGGGTGTTGTCTGAAGCAGTCAGAAAGTGGCTAAATAATGCTATGTAACAGATCTCGTCTCAAAGTTTTTGGAGGTAGTCGAGCTAACAAATAATAGTAACTACTGGAGTCTTCCACCAATGATAATGAAATAGATGATCCAAGGAAGGCTCCAAGTGTCATAATACCGATAGAAGAAGTTGAAACCCGTTGCCTAGCAGAAGGTAAAATTATTAATATCAGAAATAATTTTTTTTGAGTTTGAAGCAAAAGTTATTATCTTTCTTATCTAAGAATCTACATGTGTTTTCATGGTGAAATGATGATGTAACTAGGGTACCTGCCAAAGTAATATGCCACAAATTGTCAGCCCGATCTGATGTTGGGCCGGTAGTTCAGAGAATGAGGATATTTTCCAAAGAAAAAGCTGATGTGATAGTACAAGAAGTTGATCGATTAACCAAGATAGATCATATTAAAGAATCTCAATACCCATTATGGACAGCTAACCCTATTTTAGTCAATAAAACGAATGGGAAATGGCGCATATATATTGATTTCACGGATGTTAACAAAGTATGTCCTAGAGATCCATTTCCAGTACCTCAGATAAATCAACTGATAGAGTCCACATCGGGGAACAAGTTGTTATCCTTCATGGATGCTTTTTTAGGGAACAATCAGATACAGATCGATCTGAACGATCAAGATCATATTACCTTTAACACGGATAGAGGGCTTCATTATTATAAAATGATGTTATTTCGGTTGAAAAACGTCGGAGCTACTTATCAACTATTAGTAAATAAAATATTTGCTAACCAGATTGGCAAAAACATGAAAGTATATATAAATGATATGATGGTAAAAATCCTAGAAGAGGACGAACATATATCTGATCTTCAAGAGACTTTTTCTAACTTGGAAGCCATCAACCTGAAGTTAAACCCTGAGAAATGAATATTTAGGGTCTGATCTGGCAAGTTTCTGGAATATGTCATAAGTGAAAAAGGTATGCAGGCCGAACAAGATCAGTTAAATGCTTTGTTGGCTATGGATCCTCCGTGAAATATTAAAGAAGTCGAGAGACTAACTGGGGGCTTGGCTGCATTGAATAAGTTTAATTTCAAATCATCAGAAAAGTATGCTCAATGTTTTCAAGGTTTGAGGAATGCTAAAGACTTCAATTGGTCTCTGCAGTGTGATCAAGCCTTTCTTGAAATCAAAAAACATTTGTCTTCACCCAAGATGATATTCAAACCTATCCAACGGGAGAAAAATTATATGTATTTGGTTGTATCAGAGTATGTCGTGAGTGCCGCTCTAGTAAATGAAGTGGATAATTACCCCCGTTTGGTATATCACGTAAGCAATAGTTTGCTGAAGCAGAAAATAGGTATTTAAAATTAGAAAAATTAGGTTTGGCATTGGTAACAGTAGCCAGAAAAATGAGATCATACTTTCAAGCACATTCGACTACGGTTCGAACATTTTTCCCTTAAAGAATGTTCTGTAAAAAACTGGCATATCAGGAAGAATGACTAAATGATAAGTTGAGCTTGGAGATTATGATATCAATTTTGCGCCTCGGACCGTGATGAAGGCTCAAGCAATAGCTGATTTATTGTTATAATTTCATACTAAAAGGCCTCACAAACAAGAGGAGGAAAACAAGTCTAAGAAAGAATGGTTAATCCGAATAGACGGTGGGTCTAGTACAATAGAATGTGGGGCTGAAGTTTGTTTAACTTCCCCTTATGATGTACTATGTAACATGTTGCATGTTTTGGTTTCAGGGCATCCAATAACAAATCAGGATATGAAGTGGTCATTGTTGGGTTAAAACTAGCTCAAATATGTGGAGCAAAGAGGGTCTAGTTAGTAAGTGACTCCTAGTTGAGACTAAAACATATGAGTTAATAAAGTATATGTAAGTACTAAGGGAAGTCTCCATAATTTTTAAAAGCATTCGGTATGAGCATGTCCCTAGATCTTAGAATATTATGGTAGCACCATAGCCTATTCTGAAGCCTACCGATGGAAACTTATGCAAGAATGCCCCTCCATAAGTTCAATTCAAGGAAAAGAGGGTGAATCTGAAGAAAGTTTGAATGTATTCGGCATACAATCCAAAGATTGGAGGTTTGAGATACATCAGTTTATTTTCGGTAGAGTTTTACCTTCAGATAAAGTCTTAGCTAAAAATATCAAGTACAAGGCTCGTGGTTTCTTGATGTTAAGGGAATTTTTTTATAAAAAGTCGTTCAGCAGGCATCTCATCCGTTTCTTAGGATTTGAGGAATCTCAAAGTGTTCTATCTGAATTTCACGATGGAGAGGGATCAACATATTATGGCTATAAAACCTTAAGCATGAGAGTTTTGCCAGCTAAATATTATTGGCCTACTATATTAGCAGATGCCAAAGATATGGTCAGGAGATGTGATTCTTGCCAAAGATATGGGAATGAAATCCATACGCCAGAAGTATCTATAGAGTCAATATCCGAACCCATACAGGTTGATACATGGGGTTTGGACTTAGTTGGACCTCTTCGTGTGGTGTCCGGAGGTTATCAAACAATAATAATGGCAATAGACTATTTCTCTAAATGGATAGAAGTTGCCCCATTGGTTGGAACCACTTCCAAGGCGGTCATAAAATTTATCATATCTAATATATTTTACTGATATGGAATCCCCTTTCGAATTACCACGGACAATGGGCCACAATTTGACAATAAAGATATGAAGATGTTATGTACTTCCAGAGGAATTCAACACTGCTTCTCTTCTCATTTCCATCTCAGGATAATGGGCAGCTTAAAGTTGCTAATCAGATAATTTTAGCAGGGTTGAAAAAGAATCTAAAATAAGCTGCATGGAAATGGCCGAGTTATTTTCAAAAAGTATTGTGGGTCTATCGAACTACTCTGTGAACGGCCACCCAAGAGTCTCCATTTTCCCTTGTTAATGGGATAAATGCAATCAAACCTATAGAAGCTACTTTTCCATCATTCAGGATACAAAACTTTACCAAACATGCTAATAAAATGATCGTTAGGAATCAGTTAGATCTGATTGAAGAAAGAAGAGTGAAGGCCTATTTGAAAACAGCACAATATCAGGGTTTCATGAGAAGTAGGTTTGCATCTAGAGTAAAAAGAAGAGATTTCCAACTAGGAGACAAATTATTGAGAAAAGTCTTTTTACATACCAAATAAATATTTACATATTTTTTCCTACCTTGGTGGCGCGGAGATATTTTAATAAGGTGTTCGGCTTTAAATAAATGTTATATTATGCCTTTTCAAAGGTTATGGTAAGTACGAGGAGATCGGTTCTATTAAACACCTCTATCATTCAAATGAAGTATCTTTGACGTGATCGGATCTATTAAACACCTCCATCCTTTAAATGAAGTAGCTTTAGAGTGATCAGATTTATTAAGCACTTTTATTTTCAAGTGATTCAACGAGTTAAACACTCATTAAACACGTCGGAAAATTTAAATATTGGTTAAATACTAAACATAGGAAGAGGAAAAATTACATACAAAGGGAAAGCAAACATTAAACATTAATCAAAATATATCTGATCCACCGTCACAAAAAATTCCTTGGCCATCCAAGGACTTTGGTTCACAAGACAAAATTTGAAAGAAAATAACAGAATACCTTTGACATCCAAGGACTTTAGTCTTAAACATAAAAAGTAAACACAATAACCTTAGGCTCGTTCTCTTCGGGTTTTTTCTTACCTTCATTCTTCTTGGGACTCTTGGAATTAGTGTTAGAGCTTTCATCGGTTCCCTCATCAGAATCACTCTCACTTGGTGAAGAATAACCTTGTTTATCACCATCTGGTATGGTATGAAAACGTATCTCCTCATACGATACGAACTTTCACAAAGGTCCAAGGTTTTTCTTTGGAAAGTTCTCATGAAATAGCGGGACCATATCTGATTTGATACCTTCATCTTTTTTTTTTAAGGAATCCAAAACACCAACAGTATACTTCTATATTGGTGCAACTATCTCTTGAGCTTGATTCTTGTTTAGAAGAGTATCTTCTTCTTCTTTCTCTTTAATAAGTTTCTCTAAATTCCCTTTCTCTTCGGACAAGGTACTGATAATGCTAGAATTGGTAGTTTGTTGTTCCTTCAAAGAGTTGATCTCAGTAGAGGTGGTAGTTTCCAGTTCGGAATATTTGGTCTAGAGATCTTCTTGGGTTAGCCTTAGCTTTTTGCAACTCCGATTTCCGTTGCTCTTTCTCTTTACTTATATTTTCCACCTTCTCTTGTTCAAATAAAATAGAACTCTTTAAACTGTGATTATATGTGCTAAGAGAAACTATGTCATTAGCTTGAGTCCTGACTTATCTTTCTAGATCAACGGTTGGCTTGATATATCCTAGGATTGTGTGGCCCAAAGTATCCTACTCATTTGATATTGAAAATGACTCTCATTCATAAATCACAACATTGGTCATGGTGGTTTTTTTGGGAAAATTTTGTTCAAAATCCTCCTCGTCAAACTCACTAAAATACATATTACCTAAGTCATCAAGGTTAACATTCGTTGCGCCTTTTATAACCCTTCTTCTTAAGTTGGAGTGATGGATCCGATCCCACAGCCTCACTAACTGTTGCAGCAAATTCCTATACAAAACGATATTGATTCCTTGAGGATTCTCCGAACTGGCTGCTTTGGGAAACTGTTGAGATGGGTCCACTTCAGCTTGCTTCTTCTTCAAGGAGTTTTGGTTCAGGCTGGTAAGTAGAGTTTGACATCCACAAGTGAGTCATCAACATGTTTCCAGAAGTGAAATAGTTGTGAAAGCCCAACCTCCAATTATCTGATGCCATTGATTTAACTTGGCAAATGTAGCCTTTGTAACCTCCAAATGCTCTGAGAACATTTTTAAAAAAAAATGCAAAGAGACACAATGATCAGTTTTGTATATCAACATAAAATCTAAATACTAATAAAAATCCGAACAAGAGTTACCTGAACTCTTCCAGTATCTAGTCAGTTGGCTTGGATTTGACTCGTAGTTTATCTTCTTCCCATTCTTCCAAGCTCCACTTATGAAAAATAACTGAGTACTCCATGGTTTCTCAGCATCCAACAGAGAATTTACTACTTTGTAGTTGTTCCCTATGTTGTAGTGATAAAAATAGATTTGATGGTATCTACACAAACTAGCCACAACAGAAAACTGCTCCATATGCATTGGAATTTTTGACAATCTAGAAGCGATAATGTTGGCTATCAGGGTATACCAGGCATTCAGGCTCAATTGGCTTGGGCAGAGTTTGATTAGATAAAAATATCTAACTATTTCAGGGTCTAAGGGGAAATGAAGACCCGAGTTATGCACCTCGGTGTATACCACCATGTCATTAGCTTTACAGTCTATATGGGTTTCCGGAGTAATAAGAATCCTCACTTTAACAGACTCCGGGAAGCTAAATTTAGCTCTTATCCGATATAATTCGATAGTATGAGTATATACGTAAGAAAGTTTTTGAAGGTCCATTAAATATTTCCCACTAACCTTACAAAAATTGGGCTCGAATTTCCCTTACAAGCACTCCAGAAGCGACTCACTGTTTGGTAGTCCCACTTTTCCTCTACCAGTCTGATCCGATATGGTATTCCCTATCTGTCCGGATGTTTCTAATGGAGTGTCTTCCCCAATATTCTTCACGCGCTCTTCCATTACATTGGGTTGTTGTTTAGATAATTTAGCACCACAAGTTTATTTCCCAATCTGAGTAGCCTCATTGAGAGAAAGTGATGGACTCGGGTCCACCAAAAGTTGGACAAGAGGTTTTATTGCTCCTGAACTCGTTCCTTTAGAAATGAGAGGGGTACTCCTAGCCTGAGAGAGTCGAGTGACTCTTCGGGGTGTAGTGTTCTCAGTGTCTGATCCCATATCGATGAACGACGAGGGTTTCTTTACGATTTAAGTTTTATTGTCCTTAGAAAAAGGCATTATGGGTAGTTGAACGGAAGACTCATAATCTAATGTGGATAAAGTTTGAGGGAAAGAAGTTTTTTGAATTCTTGAGGTTTTGGATGACGAAGAACTGTTGTCCAGCTCTGGTATTGTCTGACTGAGTACTTCACTAGAAGAGACAGGAATTCCAGCAGCGTCTTTTGTTTCCTTTCTTGCTTTTTCCAAATCAGACAGATTTAACCAACCTTGTTTGATCAAAGCAGTTCTCATTGTGAACATGTAAAACTCTAAAAAATTAGAACAAAATTGTAGCTTCAAAGCTTTCTCTCTCGAGAAAGTCTTCTAGTTACAAGGCAAATAAACAGTGAAACAATGTTGAATGAAGGTGAAAAACACTTGAGTGATTTACCTAGGAGAGATAAATCGTTCAAGTAATGACTAGGGGCTACTAAGTACACCCTAATTAATTTTTGAAAAGATAGGTGCACGTACCAAGGGGAAAATAGGTGATATCTGACATTTGGTTAATCCATCTGTGAAAAGAAAAATACTTCAGATCCGGTTAGGATCTATTCTTCGTGATCTAACTCTTTGGAAAAACACTTCAGATGTGATCCAGATTTTTTTCATTCGATAATTTAGCTATTCCAAAATATTCTTTGAAAGCCTTAAAATGGGATACTAATAGGTTCTGATGTTTTTGGAAGTGCTCTTCTGCCATCTTCGAAGGGGTAATTCGGGAATCATCTACATTAGACTTTTTTTATGAATAGTAAACCTAACTGGACCATGACTCAGCTGTGTGTTGAATGTTGACTCGTCCTTGGTATTGGACTTTAAAGCATGACCCATATCCAAAGTCTGACTTGGATGGCCCTTAGGTCACAAAACCGGTATAAATACCCCACCAACCTCATCTAATAGGTTGAGACTTTTTCTAGAAATATTAAATATAAGCACACACCTTTCTTATCTCTACCTGCTACTTAAAAGTATATACTTAATTGACAAACTACCCAAAATAGTAAATTGTATAGAGATAGTAAGACAGAAACTAAAATAAAAGAAAATATAAATATAGCTAAAATAAAACTCTCATCTAAAAAAAGATTTTTTAACTGTATGTGATATTTTTTCATTTTGTCCACTAGAATTCCAACATAAACCTTACCGAAACAAAAAAAATAAATCTAAAAATGAGATAAAAACGAAAATGGAAGAGATGTGAATTCTTTTTATTAAAATTTATTTACATTTTATAAATTTTATTAGTTTTTATTTAAATTAATACAAACGTCTATATATATATAATTTGATTTATTTGCATTTTTAAAATTTTATTAGTTTTTATTTAAATTAATACAAATGTCTATATATATATAATTTGATTTATTTGCATTTTTATATATAAAATATACCTATATTCTTATTCTCTTAATCAGTCAAGTGTAAGCTCAATTTTCATATCACCATATAGTTTGGTTTTAATTTTTGAAATATAAATATTCATTAATTAATTACCTTATTATCTATTAAGCAAGTCAGATATATATTCTTTTTTCATGCACCACCACTAGAGGTTTAACAGAAAATCGGGATTTGCGGTCCTGGCGGTTTGTGGTCCTAACGGTTTGGCGGTTTGTGGTCCTAACGGTTTGTGATCTTTGCGGTTTGCGGTTATAATGGGTCAGTTTCGCAGTTTACTCACCAAAAAACCATTTAGGCACCACCGTTTATAAAAATATTTTATAATATTATTTAAAATTAATTTGTAAGTGTTAATTGAATCTAATTTCAATAATTGAGATGTGTACAATATAAACGAGTTAATTATGCTATTTAATATATTTTAATTTAAATATTATATCATTTTAATCGAAATTCTATAATCAAGCAATTACATTCTAAAAATAATAATTGTAATATGATTTTGATATGTTTGATTATATTTATGTATTTAAGATATTTTATTTTATATTAGGTAGATATTAAATAAAATATATACATCTAATTATATTTTTATTACAACTTTCAATATTATTGAAAATATTTTTTCGATTATAAAAATAATAATTTGATTGTCTTAACAAGATCTCGTACACAATATAATTGTAAAATGATTTGTATAGTGTTTGAAAATACTAGATATTTAAGATGTTTTATTTAATATTAGGTACATATTAAATAATATATATCTATTAGACATATAATTGTATTCTGATTTTAAATTATTAAGTGATTCTTTAGATCTTTCAAGTTTGGAGTGTTTATGTTTAGATGATTTAAATAGTTTATTGTATTTTCGAACTATTCAATATTTGAAGTTTAAATTTAAAAAATTTAGAATTGTATAATTATATGCATGCACTTAAATTACTTGTAAATAACAAAATAAAAATTGAAACTGAAAGTGAAAGTGATTTAAATAACATTTAATAAAAAAATAGAAGCAAAACAAACAATTCATTAAAAATAAAAACCAAACAAGTAACATAGTTGTTCAATCAAATAAAAAATAAAAACATTACAACGACAATGCTTAAGACAATCAAATGTAAAAAACTAAGAAGCTACATTGTTGTTGTTGTTAGGCGGTGGACCTTGCAAATGCATGTTCTCCATCATTCGTCGCATATACTCCGATTGTTCGGCTTCAGAGTTTGCAAATCGCTCATTCCATTGATCTTGTCTATCATGTCACTGCTCGTATTGACCATGCCACTGCTCATATTGACCATGCCACTGCTGGAGGTGACCAAGTTGATCATTCACCCCTAAATGTCACTGTTGTATCTCGCTAAGCTGGTCGTTTACCCCCCCCCCCCCTCTGCCACTGCTAAAATTGAGTTTGCCAATCCGTAAATTTATCATGTCAGTCTGTTTGTTGAGTATGCGCCCAGTGGATATAATCCATCTGGTGCTCATACGAATGCTCAGCAAATTCACGGTCGGTTCGTCTTTCTTGTCACGGTAGTCTAGTTGAACCACCAATAGCATTTGGATCGAAAGGCGGTTGAAGTTGATGCTTAGTAGGTGGATTTGGCGGTTTTGTAAGACCGTTCGCAGCCCATATCTGATTCAACTCGGGCCTATGGTTATGCCATGCCTCCAATTTTGACATCAACTCTCCATCCCAATAGTATATCTCCTGCAATTTCAAAGAGTTTCTACCTATAACACTAGTTGGCCTAACCTTCATCGGAGTGTACATACTCACATCAACTCATTTCGAAACAAGCAAATGACTCACTACCATCCCATAAGGTAGTTTATCCGTACCACAGCTCGTAGCCATATTTCGAATCATCAAGCTAGGTAAATTAATTTTTCCCTCATTTCGCACGATAAAAACAGTTAAAATTGTTTGAATATATGAAAGCTGCGAATCATTGTTACTAGGGGGAAGAAATATACTATTTACCAATTTCAAAGCTAATTTCCCATTAGGAACCAAATTACTTCGCATGGCTCAAAATTTACCGCTAATTTTTGGAGCCTCTGAACCAAAACAAGTAAGAAGCTCTACTACTTTGTCGTATGACATAGGCCAATCAGCAGCCCGGCCCGAACGAGGATAAGTGATGGAAGGTAATTTTTGACCGGTATATATATCATGGGTTGGAACGAAAAAAGTTCTTTGAAATCAGTTTCAAAAAAACTATAGGATTCACCATCAATCAAACAACTCATTCCTAAACCTCTACCATTTGGATCATTCTCAATTAAATAAATGGTGGCATAAAACTTCCGTATTATTTCGATATACCATTCACAATTGAATCTAGCTATTATCATCCAACCTAGGCCATTATTAGGTTCAAGATGTCTGAATTTTTTTTTTCATTCCCTCTACTTCGATCAGTTCATCCTAATCCAAATGTATATCCGTCCAAAATTTGGTTATACCTCGTCGTGCTAGCGGATTACAGACGTGAACCTCCCCTTCACCGTGATGTTCGTAAGTCGCGCTCTCCGTTACCTCCACCTCTTCATACCCTGAATCTCTTTCGGCATTCGTTATTCGTCTCGAGGATGATGAATCATCTCCTCCACTCTTCCGGGAATGCTTTGATCTTCTCGACGACATTCTCCGTAACCTGTATTAAAAAATTGTGTTTGAAAATTATAAAAAAAATTAGAGAGAGAAGGGTAGGTAACTAGAGAGAGATTGGTAGTGGTGTGAAAAATTGTAGGGGAATGGGTAGTATTTATAGGTTTTTTTTTTCAAGTAACCGTTGGATAACGCCATCCATGACGTCACCCGTGCGGACCATCCGGTCAGACGTGCGGATGGTCCATATGGTCCAAAGCAAAACGGCTAGCAATCTCCGGATGTCACGACTTTACCGTCCGGGCGTCCAGACATTACGTCCAGATGCCCCAGACATTTTTTTTTCTGAAATTTTGAATTTTTTTTATGGGTCTCCCCTATAAATAGAGGAGACCCGAGCTCAATACTCACAAACTTACAAACTCCTCTCTACTTCTCTCTAAATCTCTCTACTTGTTCTAAATATTCTAGAAAACTCAAATTTCTTAGTTTACATATTGTAGTTCTACTTTCGGAATTGTTTGATTTTTTTCCGCAATTAACATTATAATAGCTCAATTAAGAGCTTCGTATAATAGCTCAATTAAGAGCTTCGTATAATTTATCAAGTTATTTACTTGTTTTAGTTATTTAAATTAGTTCTTTTAATTCTAATTTTATTAGTTGTTATTACTCTAAATTTAGTTTTTATTATTTGCAATATTAATTAGTTTCGATTAGTATTTTATTGCATATTTAAAAAAAATGTTGTTTTAAGTTTTGAAATGCCTCTAAAACGTAAAACTACTAATGCTCACCCATCTGCTAATGTGGATCTCAATACCGTAGATGATTTTCCTACAGACTCCCTTCACGTTGACACACTCTCCTCCCACGAAAGTGGTGGTGGAAGTACTAGTGGTGGATTGAGATCTCGTAAGAAAACATCTTGGATTTGGAAACGCTATATTCCATCAGATGATGGTTTATCTAGTATTTGTAAAGAGTGCAATAGATGTTATCTTCACGTAAGTGGAAATAGAAATATAGGCACTAGAACCATGGTAAAATATTTACTGAAACATAAATATATGATCCTACAAAACTTAACCCAAATAATGTTTGCATAAACCCTCAAACAGGTATTCCTTTTGAGTTTAACCACGATACGTATAGGGAAGAAACAATTATTTATGCAGTCGGTAGTTTACAACCATTCAGTTTCTGGGATTCTTGGAGATACAAAAACTGGATGCAAGCTGGGGTAAACCCACAGGCAAAACGTATTCCACGTAGCTATTTGCGATCGCTAACCTTTAAATATTTTTTAAAAATAAAAAATACATTATTCAAAAATTACAATATTAACATAAGCACCCAATTTTCCTCTTTCAATTAAATTTTGCACCTTTTGTTTTAAAGCAATGCAATCCTCTGTGTTATGACCAATATCATGTTGATATTGACAAATACAAGCATTACGACTTTCCCTGGGAGATTGAAGCGCTGTTGGCTTCCTAAAATGCACTTCATCTTTTATTTTGTCATAGATGGTTGCCATATTTTCTTTCAATTCGGCAAACCACTCCCGTTGGACCCACGACCCTCGCTTATTTCTGGACTGCTGGCTCTAAGCTGGTGTTGGGTGAGACTAAGCCTTGGCCTTGTTGCGACCTTGTCCAGTTTCCTTTGCCTTGTACCCGGATTGATTCTGGTTCTAGTTTGGTGCAGATGGGGCCGATCTCACTTGCCTGTGCATCCTAGTATTCTTCGTTTCATCCACATTGATTTTCTTTCCCATCCGATTCAGTAAAACGCCCCACGTCATGGCCTTTTTCCTGGTTACCAAATCGGCCAAATTGTCAGGGTTCAAGCCCTGTCTTAGAGAAGCTATTACTACTTGTTCAAAGCAATCAACTAATCTATTCTTGGTGTTCATAAAGCGACTTATATATTATTTCAATGATTCATTTGGTTCTTGGGCACAATGGATAATAATGTCTCCATTGCCCTTCACCTCCTTACTTCCAACGAACTTCCTCTGAAGGCCACCCAAAAGGTATCAAAATTTCTGATGCAGCCATGTGGCAGGATATTATACCACTTTAGAGCACTCCCCGTAAAAAATTAAGAGAATACTCTACAAAGCAACTTATCATCATCGTCAAAGTTCATCATAAAGTCTTTAAACTGCTCCAAATGATTATCTGGATCTTTTTATCCCATCGTATTTTTCCATCTTAGTACTGTCAAACCTCTTAGGAAGGTTTCCGGACAGTATCTTGGAAGACAATGGAGATTGTCTCCAATTTCGGCCACGACTAAACACAGTATCTTCATTGGGAGTTGCAAAGATACCTAGTTCATCATGGAAAGCGAAATGATCCATCAACAGCTGGTCTATATGTCTCCGGCCATGGTTGTGGCTATGAGATGACCCTTTACCTGGATTCCTTTTCAACCTTCCATGCCTGTCCCTCTTTTGTAAATATTTTTTTACCAAATTTTGCTTCTTTTTATACCTGACTTTATCACTGCTGGAAGACAAAGACTCCTCAACTCCATCTTCATTCGAGGAGCTACTAGAGGATTCTGAATCTGAGCTCTCCATTAGTTTAGACCGGTGATATTTCTTTGAGCTATCATGAGTCTTTTTAGCACTCTGATGGAGCTAGGGAATATACTTTGTGATCGCTGAATTCGCGGAGGAGAAAGGTCGCTTTATCTTTGCTGATGGGTCATGCTCTCTTGAATTTTCATTGTGGTGAGCAGCTGATACTTTTGATTATTCTTTCAAGCCCATCTCCACCTTTTTAGCATCCCTCAAGGCTTCTATCTCAGCTTTCAACATGTATCACTCTTCGATCATATATTCATCGTTTTCTCCCACCAATTCTACTAAAGTTGGTGGCACTGCCTGTTTGTGCGGATTCATCCGAACTGGTTTTTCTTGCTGGTTCTGAATGCTAGATTCAGGCACCTTCTTCTCCCACTGTGGTCACCAATTTGGCGAGGATTATTTCCGACTGAGGGTAATTTAGTCAGATGTTTTGTGGTGTTTCAAGGGTATTAAATGTTTAAGTGTTTTGTAGTGGGAGTTTTAAGCTGCTTGGTTAGTATTAAATGTTCATTACCCTCATTAATGAAAGTGGTTGGGTATTTATACATTTAATTATGGGCCATATGGGCTTTCAGGTCAAACTTATGAAATCAGATCGAGTTCAAAAACCCATTAGTTTATTAAGTAGATTAGTAACTAGCTTAGTCAAAAGGTGTTTAATGTTTTAATACTTTTGTCCAGTCCGGATTGTTCAGTGGGTGATTATTGTCCGGATTTCCCATGTCCGGTTTCTACAGTGAGTGGCAAATATTTATGGACTCATCATAGATGATAACGGGTTATTAAGCTTTAGGTCTAGGTATGAGATTCCCGAGGATGTGATAGTGAGGGTTCCATCAGTCGATGAATATCCTTATCAGGCACGGGATCATGAGAGCTGTTTATTCACTACCATTTTCGATTTGGGGCTACGATTTCCCTTCCCCTCATTAATTTCGGATTTCTTTAGCGTAATAGGTTTATGCCCAACATAATTAGTTGGGAATGGGTGGATGATGCTTTTTAGTATAGTTTTGAGCTCGCGTTTGTTAGGACTTAAAGTATGTTTGACAGATTTAATCTTAGTCATTGATGTAGATTTACTTGCTAAGTCTCATTTTTTCTAAACCCAGTTGACCAGAATGAGGAAGATTGTTGAACTAATTTCATCTTATAAAAACTGGAAAAATTTATTTGTCTTCGTGCCAGTAATTAGGAGCATGAAAACCCCATTATGAATCTCATGTTAGACAATAAGTGGAAAGTGAAGTGTAAGTGTCACTAATAAGTTTTATCTGGTTTGCTAACTGATCCCGATATTAATTATTCCTGAATCATTTGTGCAGGTGAATGAACCCAATAAGATTGTGCAAGAAAGGTGTATTGAAGGAATACAAGAACCCTCTGGTTCAACTAGGTAACCTATCGAGCTTGATTTGGTTTCAGGAACCAACTCTTCTATTTACCCAGGTGAACTATTTGAAAGATCGTGGCCAGTGCCAGAGATGAACATTTAAAAAAAAGGAGGTGACCATGGCAGATGGCGGTGAAGTTGCATCGGTAGAGCGCATACAGGCATTGATAGAAAAGAGGTACCAAAAACGAAATAGTACGGGGGTTTGGATATCAGTACTTTAGGCCCGGAAATTAAAAGAGGGAGAAGTTTCTTCATCAGTTCCTTGTCAAAATGAAGAGGGAAAGGAGATGTTGGCTATTCAAGTGGCTGATGAAGTGAATCAACAGAAAAATCAAAATTCCCCGGTTAGAAATGACATAGTGCAAACCCGAGTGTCAAGCGCTTGAGAAGATAAAGAAGATCCAGATGATAAAATGATACCTCTTCAAAAGAAGTCTCGGGTGATAGTTGATGTTGTACCTCTTGCAACAAGGAAGTTAGAGCTGGTGGATGAGGACATTAGAGATGTTGTTGCGGTGTTAAAGAATTCGGACGATTAGTTGGTGCCTATAATGACTGACCATGACCGAAGGAAAGCTCCAATATGGTCATTCTTGATAGAAACCAAGCGGATTGCACGACGACTTAGGTAAAGGATAGTGATGATGAAGAAGAAGGTCGAAAGAAGCAAATTCCCAAGGAGATAACACAAAGAATGAAAGAGTTTGTGAACTTATCAAACGTTCGTCCTTCAGTCTCATTTGTTCATGGGGACGACCTTGGACTCTCCTTTGTCAATATTGCTAGACCGGAGCAAATACCAACTGGTAAAACATAAGATGGGTTGAGTAGAAGTGAACTACGCAAGGAGGAGCTGTCGTTGACCAGAGTTGTTATACCTCGTCCTTCAATGCTAATGTTCGAGCAACTCAAGCGTTGTCCCAAACTATCATACTATAGTGGCATGCATATGAGTGACATCCTACAATGGCAAATGGAGATGGCGACTGAGGTAAGGTAGATTATAGTTGATTATAAAATCGAAAATACGATCAGAAACTAATCTGATGTGATATGTAGATGCATTACAACTCGGTCGTGTTACTGTATCACCAGATGTTCAATGTTAATTTAGAGGTCATAGAGAAGTGGAAATCAGAGCCTATTTTATTCGGATTAACAATTAGTTTGATCGTCAAGCTTGCTTGGTGTTAACACGCTTATAGGTCTGCCAAAGTATTAAAAGATAAGGCGAACGCATCGAATGAGGGGCTTCGGGAAGAGATTACTGCTTTGAAAATCTCACTGTCATAGAATAAAGAGAGATGTAAGGATCTGTCTACTGGTAATGTTGTTGTTTTTTTCACAGAACAACAATTTGATCAAGAGAAATAATAAGCTGATATCACAAAGTGTTGGTCTGCTCGCATAGAATGTGGCACAGACGCAAAGAGTGGAAGAGCAAGCTGAGCGTTTCGATGCTTTAATGTTAGAGAATGAAGGCCTAAAGAGTTATGCTGAGAATACGAAGAAAGAGATGGATGTCGAGCGTGTTTAGTGGAAGAAGAAACTAGGAGTCGCTCTAGATGAGAGGGAGAAGCAAGTGATGGGGGTTACAATGGATATGATAGCGAATAACCAAAAGGATACCATGGCGGAACTGTTGGCATTGAATCCAGGTATGAAGCTAAGATCGCTAAGTCATTTGGTAAAATAATTTGTACCTCCAAGCATCGGTGGCTCTCCGATCATTGACCTTATTGATATAGAGCAAGGAGCCGGCAAGACGTCGGTGGTGGAAGTTGAGGGGGTTGGGACACAACCGACATGTGTGGTTCCTGCCGAGGTTATTCTAGGAGATCCCCCAGGTGCTACAAGCTCTTAAAGTACTCACCCTTACTCCAATTGCGTTAATAACTAAACATTGTTTTTTAAAATTTGAAGTTGTTGACTTGGATTTATATTTTGTGGTGTAATTGAATGCGCTCGACTGTAGTTATATTAGTTTGTACTTATTGTGCGCATGTTACTGGTAGAACTTCTCGTACTACACTTGGTTTTTGTTAGTATACAAGTGAAAAAGGAGTTGTTTAACAGATGTGTTTACTAGTTACATTAGCCATTTGGGTGGATCCTTACAATGTCGAGCTCAACAAGGCTCATTGCATAGCTAGAAAATGACATATCATTTTAGCTTAGTCGCAGTGAGGTTATAAAACACTTTAGCTTAGCCATCTATTTTATGTGCTTGTTTCTGGAAGCCTCCCCGTCAAGACGAGACATTTCTCTAGACGAGGAGAATTTTGGTATAAAATATGATATGACTTGTCCTTTAATACCAGTTTGTGGTTCGAACTGTATATCGTACTCTTCGAGCTCAATACTCTACTTGGTTAGTCGACTCGGTGCGTCACGTTTTTGCAGCACTGTTTTATGGGGGGGGTGTTGTTCGTACATAGATCGTGTGTCCTTGAAAGTAATGGTGAATTTTTCGAGTGATTGTGACTAATCGCAACGCGAGTTTTTCGAGGTTGAGGTACCTTGTTTTGGCATCGACCTGGGTCTTGCTCAAGTAGTAAATAAGTCGTTATATTCTGTCTGGTTCGCGTACTAGAACTGCACTAACAAAAAAAATGAGAAACTGATAAATATAAAATTAAAGGCTCATGGGTCAAGGGTTTAGATAGGATTTCTAGAAAGGTAAGGTAATTTTTTAACTCAATGAATGCCTTCTCGCATTCCTCCATCCAGTCAAACTTCGTCACTCCCAGGAGAATCTCGAACAATGGTTAACTTTTATCTGAGGCTCGACAAATGAAGTGTGAGAGTGCGGCGAGGAGCCCTGTAAGGAATTGTACTTCCTTGATATATTGTGGAGGCGTTATTTGTATAATTACGTTCAATTGAGCAAGGTATGCCTCGATTCCTCTTTGGGTGACTATGTAACCTAGGAATTTACCACTATTTACTCCAAATGAGCACTTAATCAAGTTGAATTTTAAACTGAACTTGCATAGTAAGTTGAATACAGTTTGGAGCATATTGAGTTGTCGTTCCCCTGTGTGCGTCTTTATGATCATATTGTCGATGTATGCTTCCATGTGTTTCCCAAATAGTCGCTAAAAATATGGTTAATCAAGTGTTGATATGTGGACCCCGCATTGTTCAACTCGAACGGCATAGCATGTCATCGTCGTATGCTGGCTTCCTCGAATAATACCGATTGTGCTTCCAATCAGGTATTTTATAAACTATCTGAATGTACACGGAGTCGCCTCCATCCTATGCAACCAAGGCCGACCAATTATTACGAGATAAGGGTTCGGTACATCTGAGATCATAAATAGTTTTTTAACTCGCACTTAGTGACCCCGTAACCAACTTTGACCATCAATTATACTTCCCCCATGCACTAAGATGTTTTTTCCTCATACCCGACCAAGGTCTGGCGAGTGGACTTGTAGGGTGGGACCCTGTGCATTTGATGTAGATTTCCTTGAAAATAATATTGGTCGAGCTGCTTCTATCTACCAGTACTCGGGTGACCATGATGCTTCCAATATCCAAATTTATTGTCAATACATCCTTGTGGGGCGTGTTGTCACCGCTTACGTCAGCATCGATGAATGTTAGGTCTGCCAGAGGGTCTCAATAATTTCGGTAGGATATGGCGTCAAGTTTATACACGTTGAGATTAATCTGCTCCCTTTTACCATAAGTTGTTCCTTGCGATACTGCTGAAAATTCCCCCACGATGCTGAAGAGAGATGGGCTGTTATCTTGACTAACGCAAAAAAACATACTAGAGACCTCAGATTCTTCTCCATTGGTGGGGATGGGTGGTGATATAGCGCAAACCAGCAAATCTGGAGTGTCCCCTGTAATGGTGATCAGCCATTTTTTCTTACCATCATCGGTTTGCTCATCATTATCGGGTTTTTCTTCGATAGCAGGATGCGTATAATACCGTGGTCGAGCTGGGGCTTGGTCATGTTGCTTGAGAAACTTTACGAGCTTGTCGTTGTCTATAATTCGTTGGATTTCCTCTCTAAGCTACCATCATTCGTCAGTATGGTGCCCATGGTCCTTATGATAACAACAAAAATATTTATTCAATCGATTGAAACCATGGGTGCTCATCACTCGTGGTGTTTGATACTTCATCCTAACTTTTATTTGATCGTATACGACAAATATGTACTCGGTTAGCGGACTAAATTGTATGGACATATTTTCATAATGTTGAGGCCTTCAGCTAGTGTCCATCCGAAGTGGATCATCGGTCTTTTTCCAGTCGGAGAATCCCCCCTTACATTCTGAAACCTGTCTATAAGGAGAATCTTCTATCCGAACATCGTCTACCTTGATAAATGTCCCTTCGAGGGGTCGTATTTCCTAGGCAGCTCCGCTTCGAGGATTTTTTCCTAAAAGGCCGATTGTTAGAGGATGTAACTTGATATTCCGGGTTGCACCTGGTTGTAGTAGACGTTTTCATCCTCCCCATATTTTTTGATGTTGTAAGGTGCACTTCTTGCCTATGTTCTTGCTCTTTGGAGCATTTCTTGCCCTCGTTTTCTCCTTCTCCCTTCTATTTGTCGTCGTGCTTAGAGGATCGATCTCGACGGTTGGCCCGGTTGGCATTGGGTCCCGACTAATGATTAATTCGGCTAGCTCCCCACAGCTTGTCCATCAGAAGATGAAGAACATCATTTATCCCCGCTAAGGTAGCATGCATGGTTTGTTCTCTAGCATCTCTCTCACACGCTACTTTGAGTTGCACCTCCTCAGCTGTTGGAGTTGTTGTTCTAATTGCTAGAAGGTTGGAGTTGTATTCTGGTTAGCTCCTGGTATGTCATGTGCGGCGGGGACCACAACATGCCATAGCGAAATGAATTATGGTCCAGTCTCTGCCACTAGTTGTAACAGTTGTGCCGCCAACTCTATAGGTTCAACGAAGACTAACGCCATAGCTTCCGGATTGGTAGTGATGACCAGATACGATATATCTTTCCTTAGTGGTGGGTTCTCAACCGATCTTTGATTCCTCATTGCTTCACTTGACTCTAGGACCTCTCTCTGAATCCCTTACCTAGTAACTCCCATGGTTAACATATCGTAATGGCTTGCTAAGATACGCACAGACGACGCCAATTTTGTTACGGGAAAATAACAAAGGATATTTCCAAGTAGAACTTGTACTATCAGAGTAGAGAACCTACATTTGTTTAGGTTTTTATCCCTCACTTGTATCTTTTTCTCACTGTTTATGGGTGGTTACTATAATATTTAATCCACTAACTACATGCAATAGTGCATTTACATCATGGGACTTAAATTTATGAGTAATGCGTTAGTGGTTTGACTAATTCCATTAAAGTAGCATTAAACCGTTGCTTGGGGCGTTTTTCTCATAGATCGGGCTCGATCGATTTTATCTGTGCGCTAAACCGAGCGTACTCCAATCAATCTCCCTATGTTCAGCCAGGCATCTCGATTTGTTCTCTTTTTGGATCAAGTCCTCTATCTGCATCTTTTCTTGGTGAAATACTTGATCAGTCTGAGCGCCATCAACCTTCCTTGCAGTGGTCGGGCATGTCCTAATTTCTTATACAGTCCTCGGTTATGCTCAATACCCTTATCATGTTTTCTTATCGCTCAGATTCATATTGTACTCAGGGTCACTTCATACTCTTTGAGTTGTTTCGTCTACTTGAATACCTTCTTTCCTCACAGCCAAAGAATACCTCATCATCACAAATCTATAGAAAGATGCAAAACATTGTTAGACTTAATACACTGACATATGTGAGTTAAATGATATCTTAACACGTGGGGGTAATAGATATTGTATAAATTTCATTGATGACTAATATTGAAAAAATTGTAGTGATGGAGGTAGGGGATATTCTCAAGATAATTTTCTATTTTTTGTGAGGAGCATGAGATAATTTATAAATGTTTGGTGCCCTATATGCCCCCAACAAAGTGGTTTGTTTTAGCGCAAAAATAGAACTTTGTTAGTGCTTCTATTTGGTACAAAAAAGTTGTGAAGAAATTATCTATAAATCTTGGTAGTGTTTTCTTTAAAAGACGATCCTAAATCTTATAAATAAGTAATATCATCCAAAGATTATGCATTGTTGGCAAGAGGTCATAAATGATAACATGAATTCAATAATATCAAATTACATTTGGAAGTTGGTCTATTTGTCTTCGCGATCAACACTAATTTATTATTAGTGTGTATTTAGGAAAAAAATGTCACATGATGATGTCATTCAAGCATATAAAGAAAGATTGGTAACTAAGGGTGTTCGACAAAAAGAAAGAATATATTATTTTGACACTTATAGTATATTTGCAAGAATCACATGCATTAGGGTGCTCTTTGTAATTGCATCGATATATAATATGAAGATTCACCAAATGGATGTCAAAACGGCTATCTCAAATTGAAATCTTGATGAATGAGGTCTATATAGAACAACCTTGGGGTTTTGTACTTATAAGGAATGAGTTTAAGTTGTGTAAGCTTGTTAAGTCATTATATGGTCTTAAAAAATCGTTTCAAAAGTGGCATAATAATTTTAATCATGCAATTGTATCTCAATGGTTTAGACATAATACGACGGAAAAATATGTATACACTAAAGTTCGTGATGATGTAATAGTCATTGTATATCTATATATAGATTACTTTCTTATACTAAGTAATTATATAAAAGAGATTGTTAAAAATAGTTTATATCTTCTACTTTTAAGATAAAATCTTAATATAGTATACACTATTTTAGGAATTAAAGTATTAAAAATAGTTTTGTTATTACCTAAGTCAATTTCATTATATTGATGAGGTACTTAATAAATTCAAGCATCTGAAATTTAAATAAGCATAAACATAATTTCATTATAGTTTAAAACTTAGAGAAAATGAAGGAAGGAGTAGTAACTCAATAAGAATATATTAGTGCAATATGAAGTTTAATGTATGCAGCTTTGTGCACTATGACTGATATATATTTTGGGGCAAGTAAATTAAGTCAATTTACAAGTAATCCAAGTAAAAAATATTAAAATGAAATTGGAAGGATCTTGGAGTACTAGAAAAAGACTAAAGGCATATGTCCTCAATATTTTGCTATCAAATCCTAGTCACAAAATGTGGTCTTCCCCTTCTAAAAAAATATAATTTCCTTATATAACAATGAGGTGTGCCTTTTAGCCTTAGGCCCTTGAGCCTAATAAATAGTCCATTTGAGGCTAATACTTTCACTAATTTATTAAGTAAAAATATCTTTACTCATTATTTACACAAAATACTCTCGATGTTACACATTTATTAGACCTATATTACGAAATAAATATTGGTTAAATATTTCACCCGTTGAATTTGTGGATCGAATAAATCTTACTCTCATAAATAACCATACATTGTCAAATTCGAATTCAAATTTTTTGTTTATTGTAATTAAATTCATAAAATTATATCCAAAAATAAATTCTTTCAAAAATCAAACGATAAAATGATATAAATATTTTTTTAAACGTAATTTTATGTGTTTCAAATTTTACCATTGTTTTTAACAATTCAAGAACTTTATACTTCCTTCCCATACTATTGTCAAGTGTGAGCTATGAGTTGTGGTTTTCTATTTGGGAATTGTTAAAAAAATCCAAAATTATTCTGTGAAGTCGTCTATTTCTGTTTTTTAATATTTACAAAATTGTCACCAGGAAAAAAACCAAAAAACCCCTTGAAACTCAAATGAATTACGACCCATGCCATTAAGAACTTCAAACTACTCCATGAAGTTGGAAACATAATTTTAAACACCAATTATACTTCATCTTCTCAAAACTACTAAAAATAGAAACTCAATAACCAACAAAACCTTTGAAATATGGCCGGGAAAGAGTCGGAACTACTTCCCATGCAGAGCAACATGGACTCTGAGGAGGTACATTGCATTCCCCTCTCTTATTTTCACGAAAAAAATAGATTTTTGTAAAAACCCATTTTTGGTGTTTTTCGCCACTCATTGGCGTGCGCGATAGTGCGTACGGCGACGTAATGGTGTACAACACCATCACTATGCCATTTGTTGGTGTTGACACCTTTTAGCGCCACACATGTGGCATATGGAGGGTGTTCTACGCCATCAGGTGGCGTGGTGATGGTGTTGTACGCCATTACATTGGCGGAATTGCCTAAACTAATCTCGAATGTTGGTTTAATTGGTTTATCTACTTCTTACATATTGCAAGAGGTAACCCAACGCGATATTACGCTTGTTTTGAATTACGCTCCCCATTTCACCACTCACGACGAGTATAGCTTAGACTCGATGACCGAGTGGGTAAAAAGTATGGGGAAGTCGCTAGGTTTTTTTATTAACATAACATCTAAGGAGGTTAGGAAAAGAAGGAGAACACCGAGAGTAGATTATCGGTGTGAGTGATCCGGAATTTTTAAGTCAGGCGTTAAAGAGTGTGACCGTAAGCGTAAGGCTACCGATAGCAAAACAATAAATTGCCCTTTCATTTGGTAGGAAATCCGACAAAAGGAGACGATAAGTGGGCTCTTAGTGTCCTTTCTGGGATGCACAATCACAATCCGTTAAAAGGAGTAGATATTGGGTCCTTGTCGAATTTAATCAGTTATGCAACTTCACGGAGTAATTTATGTATTTGTCCCTTTTCCTTATCATATGTTATCCTTACTTTACATGTGCCACGTTTACATTGGTCTATCTGGATTACGTCATCTAAATAAAAAAATATCATTAAATAAATGTTATATTCCCATTAAAGGATAGACTAAAAATAATTTAGGGAAAATGTGTTTATGGACTAAGTTGGAAGATGAATATCTGATGAAAACAGCAATCGAAGTTGGTAAAACAAACCAGGAAGAGTGGGCTAAACGATACTGCAAGCAATGTTATGCCAAATGTATTTCCTATACAAAAGGGATGGCGTCTAGCCGCCTAGAATTTTAAGGTGTTTGGATGAGGTGAAAGCTAGGCGGTTAGTCCTAGTGAAATTTTGTGTACATCTAGTTTCAAACCTCGACGACTTGGAACGTCATGTTGCGTTTAATTGGTTCAACTGCCAGGTCATGGATACTTTAATAGAGGACCAACTGGATCAAGTCTGTTCTGATATTATTACCATCAAGGAAGAGAAAATGCGTGACTACCAGTTTGAGAAAGAAGAAAGGAATTTGATGAAATGGAACTGGCCTGATAAACAAATTACGATTAGTAAAAGTAATTGCTTTTGTTTCAGTTCATATTTCACTTTATGTTTGAGTTTATGTTTGAGTTTATGCTTGAGTTCATGTTTCATTTTATGTTTGAGTTTATGCTCGAGTTGTTGTTTGCATTGATGTTTATTTTAGTCCATGTTGTACTTCACGCTTTCCTTGAATGTTGTTTTAATTTTACTGAGTTATGCTCCATTTTTTATTAGCCTAAAGTACTATTAAGTTGTTATTAGACCTGGTTTTAAGGGAAAAAAATACAAAAGTTATAAAGCAACCAAACCATCAAAGAAACTACAAAAATACCAAAATATCGACTTCAAAATATTTAACCGCATAGAAAATCTATAAAAAAACAGACAACCCATCAAAATAACTAACAACAGTTATAAAGTATCATACAACCCAAAACTACAATGTAGTGTCTAAGCAAGTCTCCTGGATGTAGACACAACATCCGCGTAAGCCACTACCAGACGATCAAAATCATAGTCAAACTCACCAACTCCGAGAAACAATGAGATCCTACGCATATCGGCACGCAAATGTCGGATGATAGCTCCCTCCCACTCCTCGTTAACATAGTCATCGAGCAAGTAGATTGCGATGTTGATGAGGTTGAACCAACTAATCCTATGATGAAGCAGATGGTACTCATGAGCATAAAAATAATCCATCTCGTCCCTCATCAACACTCCCCTAAAAACCTGATCTAGTGTGTTTATCTACCAGTTGACCTACCTATCCTCATCGAATGCATATACCATTATCTTTGGTTTTCTTCTTGACTTAGACTACATATCCACCAAAGGTTGCGGGATAAGCCTCTGGACACGTCCAAAATACTCAGAACTCGCTCTAGATAGTATCCCTGCGAGTGCTCTACACCGCATATGACATCTCGAAACCACGTTATAGGTTCGAATGGAAAATGATCATGTATTGCACAATAAGGATCAAACAATATCTGCAAAACAAACCAATATGTACATAAACAAATATAAAACAGTTTTGGCATTACTAAATAATAAGACTTACATCGGTCTCCTGCCGGTTTTTTATGGAGATACGAAGGTTCAGCTTCGTCCGGGAGTCAGATAATGCGGCAGCTGTATTCCATCTCGCAATAGTGGGCTCGCACTTAGTGTAGGTGGAACGAGTAACATGACGGAGCATGACGAATTTATCCCGTATCCATGTGTCCAACAAACTGATACATCCATCCATAGTCCTCGTGTCGTGAAACGAGATCTCACCCATTTGGTGGTACAAGTAACCAAGCACAACACTACCCCATGAGTAATGACCGACGACCTCCTCAGTCAGATCGCACAACAAAAACAAATACTTGAAATTAACGTACATGTTACCGTTGTCGGAGAATAGAACTTTGCCCAACATATATAATATATAGGCGCGGGAAGCCGCATGTACCATTAAATCACTGAGACCACGACTGTCATCGTAGAACTCTGGCCCACTGAACCTACTTTAGAGCCATTTGAACCCCAAAACCGACGCCTTTGCATTTCTCAACCTGCATCACAAAGAATGTCTCATCCACCATAAGCAGTTCAGTGCACTGGTGCATGGCCATAGTCTTGTAAGACATAACAGGAAACACAGCAAGCTCACCCTGAACTGGAGTCCCAAAATGGTGTGGACGTCGTCGAGAATGATCGTTATATCTCCGAACGAGAAATGGAAACTATTAGTCTTCATATGTCACCGCTCTAGAATAACCTCTCTCATGTTGGAGTGTGTGTGGATGTAATAGAGCGATTTGATGAATCTACCAAAAGGAGCGTTATATCCCAATTCATAAAATTGATTTGGAATTCGTAAATCCGATAAATTGATTATTCGAGACGGATCCGATAAAATTGATAAACCAATGAATCTAATACGGAAATGAAATGGTAAAATCGATAAATTAATAAAATCGAACTGATAAAATTGTCGGTAATGGTTTTTTTTAATAAATTTATTTTTTATACATTATATTACCGTTAATATTAACCTCTCAGTTTTAATTTTTATATTATTTATTTCAATAAAAATAAAATACAATATTAACATCTTAACTTAAATTTTTATATTATTTATTTAAATAAAAATACAATAAAAAATTAATTATAATTTAATTTTTAATAAAACAAAATAAAATTAAGATTAGAAAACTAAAAACGGTCCGAACAGATAAATTTAATTAGT
Source organism: Limnanthes douglasii subsp. nivea (assembly GCA_036936605.1). Taxonomy (NCBI): domain Eukaryota; kingdom Viridiplantae; phylum Streptophyta; class Magnoliopsida; order Brassicales; family Limnanthaceae; genus Limnanthes; species Limnanthes douglasii. The sequence continues at coordinate 106,489,775 of JAUPFV010000002.1, read as the reverse complement.
ACGAATCAAGTCAAAACTCAAGCAAAACCTATAACTGTGTTAACGACTGGCGTCCTAGTCGATTACACAAAATAATATATATTTAACAATGTTCCAACATCGATATTTATAATCATCGAGCCGTATTGTTATATCTAAAAATATCTTTAAAAAATAAAACAATTTTTGTCATTATTTACAAATTGTAAGGATAGGCTAGGCGGTGGAATAAGTAATAATTGAAGTTTTATGAAGAGGAGGAATAAAAAAGGAAAGCGGGTTTAGAATGGTATAGTTCAATTCTAGTGCTTTACGACCTCTGCAGGGGATAGAGGTGTCAAACGGTTCAAACCGTCAACCGTCGTGATCTCGTTTAACAGAAAATTGTGGTTTACCGTCGTAATAATTTGCTGTCTTGGCGTTTTGAGCTTTATACGGTTTTGATGGTTTAGGGTTCCTACAATTTGCAGTTTTAATAGGTCAATTTCACAGTTTACTTGCAGGTTTACATACCGCGGTTCCGTGACACTTCTAACCACCACCTTCGGTGGTAAGACAATGGAAACACGAAGACTTTTTAAGCTATTTTATTTCTTTTACTTTTTTAAAAATTATTTTTTAGATTTAGTTTTCTTTTATACACACTATTTATTTTTGCTATAACGTTTGGCGTTCGTGGTTCTTATATTCAGGTGTGGTTTTGTTGTTTTGAAAACCAAATTCATGTTTTTTTTTCGAAGGGAACCCGCAACCGCTACTCAGAGTGCAATGAGTGCGCACAGGGTAAACCCTCAGTCTGACGCGATAACCTGCAAACCAACGCCAGAAGGTAAACCACACAAGGTGACAGGCTCAGCCGAGAAAGCGTATGTAGAGGGACTCGAACTCATGACCATTTGGTTATAAGAATGCCATATTCAACCAACTCAACTACCCCTGGGGCAATTCATGTTCTCTTCTCCTTCGTCTTAATTTTGTTATTTTAAAGTCGTATTATTTTGTAAAAAGAATTCTCATTCTTTTGGAACTCGAAAATTAATAATTAAAATAATATAATTATAATTGATCTTTTTATAGTTCTATGTTATTTTATAATTGCAATTTTTTTATTTGCCCTCTTATTTTTACATATGGAGCGAAGTTCGACGAGACCAAATTAAGTTTGTTTATTATACATTTTAGATTTTTAGGATACATATATTTTATTTTTAATTCAAATTTTGATGGTTATCGGTTTTGAATTTTAATATTTTGTTATCATTTTTTTAGATGAATTTTAATCTATATAATTTTTTATTTTTCCTAATTTTAGAAACATCACGATCAGAAAAAGAAATTAAACAAGGAAGTTATTAGAAAAAGTACATACGTACTTCACAAAACTTTTTAATAAAATCTACCACTAAAAAATGGGAGAAGCTATTTCCTCCATAAGATTTTTTATTTCCCCCGTATTTCAAAAAAGACTCCACTTTGTTATTTACTTCATAAAGGAAATTATTAATTTACCTTTATTTTAATTTTACTCCAAACACTCATATTCACCTTCTTCTCCAACAACCATCCAAACACCATATCTACCTTAACTTTTTCCAGCAACCTTCTACCCATAATATTTACTTCCACCCATAAACTATAATCCTATTAATATAAATATACAGCTATTAGCTCTTCTAACCGAGAAAAAAAAACTAGCCACCACTTTCGATTGAAGCAATCTATCGGTTGGTAAGAGTTCCCGGAAGTCGGTTGTACTCTGTTTAGCGAGTTCTACAAACTCGATATGCAGAAGAAAAAAAATTACAGTTCCCGAAACTCTTTTGCTATGAATTTGTTTTCCCGCATATTGAGTTCCAAGAACAGATTTTTGGTTTTTTGGTTTTTTAGTATCTAATTAATTTTATAAAACTTTGGACATCTGTTCTTGATTTATTTACTAAAAAAACTTTTAACTTGTTTTTTAGTCATGACTGTGATTTTTGTTCGTTGTCATTTTTACAATATTAAACTATCTTGTCGGTTGAATGGGTGGTGTTTTTAGGTGTTGAATCTTTGGTTTAGGTTTTTTATTTTTCCATGATTAGTTTTTAAGCTATTAAAGTTTGTTTGGTATTTAAAGTTTAATTTTAGAAGTTAAATGATATATATTGGCTGTAATTTGACTTAATTATGTGTTTGTTAGAATAAGGGTTAGATAGTGCACATTGACATAAATATAAATTATAAAGTAAATTAAGGACAAAAATGTAAAAGTAAATGTTAATTGTTTTTTTAGAAATTTAAGATGGAGGAAATAATAAATCTAATGGAGGAAATAGCTTCACCCCTAAAAAATTAGTATTTGGTTTCGAGTATTTTATGGATTTCTATATTAAAGATGTTAATAATTATTGAATTAACTTATTATAATACTCGTATGATGAATGATATAATTTAATAATTATTTATATTGTGATACGTTGTGTTTTTTAGAAATTTAAATATAACGTGAATAAATTTACAATAATATCGTCGAAATATTATTGTAAAAGATGAGATTTAGAACCAGTATGAATTGTTTACAAAAATATTAATTTATATTTGTTTTGGATATATTTTTTGAAATATAAAAAATTTAAAGCTTTCAATACAAATAACTAAAACTAAAAATCAACTTTGACATTTTGACCAATGAGAAAAGTATAGCTCTAGCGATTAGCGAGGGTAATTAAATTTTGTATTTTCATCTCTTAGCAAATTAATTTATTTATAAGATTTAACAAAATTCTACAAACAAACAGGTTCTTTTCAAATATGTTATTGTTCACCGTGATCATTTTATCGTAAGTGGATGAAGTAAAACAATATGTTTCAATAATATCTTTCATGACATTATTTAATATAATTATTTCACAAACGTAAGGACACACAATGGCTACCGTATCAACACAAATCATAACGCATAAATATTTTTTGTTCTATTGTGTCTAATGCACGGGATACAAAAATATGCTTAAAATATGTTTGGTGTTCCTTAGGTTCTTGCTTTAAGTTATATAATGATTATCAATGCCATACATGTTTGATTCATTTCTTGAAATTTCAAAACCTTCGGGTTGTTTTATGTATACCTCATCGTCAAGATCTTCATTCAATAATATTGTTTTGACATATATTTAATGAACTTTTAGTTCGGATACCGATGCAATTATAAAAAAATATTATTGTACTCGTGGATCTTGTAATCATGTGATATATGTTAAAGTTAATATATTTACTTTTTACGCAAAACCTTTGGCTACTGATCATATATTGAAAACTTAAATGGTGCCATACATATGATATACTTTTAGAAATACCCACTGCATCTCATTAATGTTGATACATATGGTAAATTTACTAATCCTTATAGTTTGAATTGATTGAGACTATTTAATCATGCATGACCTTTTATCAAAATGGAAGATCTCAAGTGGACTACCTAATTTTTTTTAAAGCTTTTATGTTGTTATAAAACTTGTTAATAATATTTTATTTAATAAATAATTCATGTCTTTATACGAATCAATATCAAAATTTAGAAGTCTATTTTAATAATCATATTAATGGTTTTATAACCAATTTGAGCAAGTCTATAATGTCAAACTAAATAATTATTATAAGAGAAAAATTAAATATTTATTTACTTCATCAATAACTAAGTAACTATTTTACCATGTTTTTATAACAGAATCTCTTTTTCAAAAATTATACCACCCTCAAATAAAATAAGATTTTCAGATTTGTATACAAAATGATTTCTTGTTTAGCTAAAATATCACTGAAAACTGAAATTTTACTCATTTTCGAAACATAAAATACATTTACAAGAGTTATATGTTTACCTCTTGTTAATACTAACTCAAAATTACTACGTCTTTTCATCCTAAATTTGTTTGTATTTCTCAGTTGAACTTTTTTCATGATATTTCTCTCCTGCGTTGTTTTAAATATAAATTATCATGGGAAAATGAACTATCAATATTTTTGGGATATACTTCAAACTATAATAAAGTATCAAATATCAGTAACTTTTCTAATTGGAAGGCAATTTTATGATAATTTCTTATACATTAAAAATATATAGAAATACCATTTTTATGGAGGATATGAA